>CP144699.1:23737544-24397682 GCA_036885675.1 Vigna mungo
ATAGTTGGAACATATTCAAACTTGTAATTGAAAATGGAATCAAACATAAGAATAACATAACAAGAGTATAAACGATGAAAAAATTGAATAGGTAACTCAACCTCAACTTAGTCTGCTTGAGTGGGAAGATTGGTGGTGTGGCTTCTGATCACATATTGTGACAACTTAACCTGAGCAGTAGTAATTTCAGAAGTAGAACTCAGAATGTTCCACATCCTCAAGATGGGGCGTTGAAGAAGTCATAACGCAAGTCGTATGCCAAGTTGTTAAGAGATTTTATTGTATAAATCTTTATGAAATGCCATGTGTACAGTATGATATCAGGGTCGAGCAGTTACGATATATCATATAAAATAATCAAGAATATCTTATTAAAGATATTGATAAACAGAAGATCAAATAATTAAGAATATTTATTTTTAGGTAAGTTTATTTATATTTTATTCTGTTTATATTTTATTGGGCTTATATTAGTTCAAGGTCCATGAGACAAATTATAAATAGAGAGTCAGGACCACAAGCCAGGTATCTTCCAATCATACTCCATTCACATTCTACTCACTTTCAACTCATATTCAAATATTCAAATAGTGAAAACCCTTCACTAAATTCAATCAAGAGCCGAGGCTCTTCAATACACGTCTGACTTAGGCGTCAGAGTGCCTTTTGCAAGTAGAGAGTCAGGGCCACAAGCCAGGTATCTTCCAATCATACTCCATTCACATTCTACTCACTTTCAAATCATATTCAAATATTCAAATAGTGAAAACCCTTCACTAAATATTCAATCAAGAGCCGAGGCTCTTCAATACACGCCTGACTTAGGCGTCGGAGTGCCTTTTGCAAGTACCTCCCCCTCTCCATCGGATGGCGGACGAGCGGTCAAAGCTTGAAGATCACCGAACAGCCCAGGAGGAAAGAAGACAAGCGAAGAACCCAGTTCAAGCATCAGAAAGCGGTAAAGCCATGTCAGAAAATGTTAGTGTCTCGGTCCCGTAAAATATCCACCGAAACATTTTGGCGCCCACCATGGGGTCGGGGGGCATCCCATTGAAAGCCGCAAGGAACCAAGATTAGTGCTCGATCTCGGCATTGCCACTTCGGATCAACAACATAAATTTTCATCAAAGCTATAACTACAAAGCATGGATCATCATCTCTACATGAAGTATCATCAACAAGATAAGTATTTTTGAAATATGAATGTTTCATAAAATATCTAATTGATAATAGATATTATAACAACTATTTTATATAGTTATTAAAAATATATATAATATAATATAATCCATAAAATATTATACGATATATGATATGCAATTTCTAAGGTAGTATATAAAATCAAAAAAAGCTGCAGCATTGTGGAGATTGTCTTCATAATATATACACATCGAGATGCATTTAAAGATTACCACATACTATATTATAATATATGCATTTAAATGCAGGTTTGAATTGAAAAACATATCACAAGGCTATAAAGCAGTTACTTTCCGACCATGAAACATTCTAATATGGATTCTTCAAACATTCAACCAAAGACCGAACGGTCTCGCCTATATTTTTTATATTATATATCTTGCAGGTCACAAGACTATAAATCAAAGACAGTCCCCCAAAAAGAATCTGAAGTTAAAGACCGAGCGGTAAATCCCCCTCGGCCGAGAGGTAAATCCCTCTCGATTCATGTTGAAGGCCAAAGAGGTAAATCCCTCTTGGTTCATGTTGAAGGCTGAAGAGGTAAATTCCTCTCAGTTCATGTTGAAGGCCGAAGAGGTAAATTCCTCTTGGTTCATGTTGAAGGTCAAAGAGGTAAATCCCTCTCGTTGAAGAAAAAACCGAGAGGTAAATCCCTCTCGTCAACTAGAAAGTTGAAGACAAAGACCGAGAGGTAAATCCCTCTCGTTGAAGAAAAAGCCGAGAGGTAAATCTCTCTCGTCAACTAGAAAGTTGAAGACAAAGACCGAGAGGTAAATCCCTCTCGTTGAAGAAAAATCGAGAGGTAAATCCCTCTCGTCAACTAGAAAGTTGAAGAAAAAGACCGATAGGTAAATCCCTCTCGGCCGAGAGGTAAATCCCTCTTGAAGAAAAAACCGAGAGGTAAATCCCTTTCGTCAACTAGAAAGTTGAAGACAAAGTCCGAGAGGTAAATCCCTCTCGTTGAAGAAAAAATCGAGAGGTAAATCCCTCTCGTCAACTAGAAAGTTGAAGACAAAGACCGACAGATAAATCCCTCTCGACCGAGAGGTAAATCCCTCTCGTTGAAGAAAAAACCGAGAGATAAATCCGTCTCGTCAAAAGTTAATGAAGAAGACCGAGCGGTAAATCCCCCTCGGTCGAGAGGTAAATCCCTCTCGTTGATGAATAAGACCGAGAGGTAAATCCCTATCGGTTCGTGTTGAAGGCCGAGAGGTAAATCCCTCTCGGTTTGTGTTGAAGGCAGAGAGGTAAATCCCTCTCGGTTCGTGTTGAAGGCCGAGAGGTAAATCCCTCTCGGTTCATGTTGAAGGCCGAAGAGGTAAATCCCTCTTGGAAGCACATGCAAAGCAAGCTCCTCAATACAACGAGAACAACCTCCCCCGAACTCATAAGTCCTACAGTTAACCGGGGCTAAAGCCTAACGCTTAACTCGAACTTGGGGAGCATAATGTACAATATGATATCAGGGTCGAGTGGTTACAATATATCTTACTAAAGATATAAAATAATCAAGAATATCTTATTAAAGATATTGATAAACAGAAGATCAAATAATTAAGAATATATATTTTTAGGTAAGTTTATTTATATTTTATTCTGTTTATATTTTATTGGGCTTCTATCAGTTCAAGGTCCATGAGACAAATTATAAATAGAGAGTTAAGGCCACAAGCCAGGTATCTTCCAATCATACTCCATTCACATTCTACTCACATTCAACTCACATTCAAATACTCAAACAGTGAAAACCCTTCACTAAATATTCAATCAAGAGCCAAGGCTCTTCAATACACGCCTGACTTAGGCGTCGGAGTGCCTTTTGCAGGTACCTCCCGAGGCGGACAAACGGTCAAAGTTTGAAGATCACCGAACGACCCAGGAGGAAAGAAGACAAGCGAAGAACCCAGTTCAAGCATCGGAAAGCGGTAAAGCCACGTCAGAAAAGGTTAGTGTCTCGGTCCCATAAAATATTCACTGAAACACCATGTGATGAAAGTGAGCAGACCAATCAAGATGGCTAGCATCGCCTAGAAAAAGCAAAAAGTAAGATATAATCCATATATTGTATCTATTGTTCCATCTTCAATTTTTGAAACAAATGTTAATCCTTCATAATGGAGTATTGCCTCTAAATAGGCAACCAAATTTCTCCATAGAAAAAGCCTTTATGTTTGGTGAGCTGAATAACCAAGCACCTTCAGTTATATTACAAGAGATAGGCTGAAAATAATGTTGTTGTAAAGGAGATGGACACTACCAAATGCTGATGTAGAGGAGACAATCTCGGATATGAAAATTCGATATATATATATATATATATATATATATATATATATATATATATATATATATATAATTGGATTAACATATGCGATAGTAACATAATTTTTTAATCTAAATTAGTTTTATTAATTTTAATAAATTCACATAAAATAATTCATATCAATTAAAAAATATCTAATTTCATTATAAATTAATACAAAATCATACATCATTTTAAAAAAATATAAACTAATAAAATAATTAAAACAATAAAATAATTAAACTTTTATATATAACATATTAAACATACATAGGATATTGATACTCGAAATTGTAACCATGGGCTCTCCACATCCCACTCCTGTACATTCGAATTTTCGTATTAAGTTTATTTATTTTCAAAATCACTTTTATTAATTTTAATAAATTTATAAAAATTAATTTATATTAATTAAAAATTATATAATTACATGATAAACTCATAAAATCATAAATAATTTTTAAAATATAAAAACTAATAAAATAATTAAATAAAAATATAATTAAACTTTCATATAAAATATTAAACATTAGTCGGACTTTCACATCCGAAATAGATATTTACATCCGATTTTGATATATTTGGATTCTTATATCCGATACTGTATTTTAAGTTTTTTTCTATTCAAAATTAATTTTATTAATTTTAATACATTCATATAGAAATTAATTTATATTAATTAGAAATTATATAATACATTATAAACTCATACATAAAATTAAAAAAAAAATAAACTAATATATGAAGTATTAAAAAAATTAAACTAATATAAAAAGTATACAATGAATAAGGGTGTATTTATAAAAATGAAATGGGATGCAAAGATCCAAGAGTACAGAGACCAAAAAATACATGTTTAGTGATAAAAAAAAAAGAAGTGAAATCAATTATTTGCATAGAAATTTTCAATAATAAAAATTAAACTTTTAAACCACTTATTAATCACATCAGAAGCATTTTAGAAAATTAAAGATACAACATAAAATGTTTGGTAATATTTTGATCCTCCCCAATTATAGAGCACAAAGGTTTGGAAGGGTGCCCATATGTTCAAAATCACTAGTTTATAATTGAATTCAACTCGTCACAAGCTCCAAGCTTTTCTTTTTCATTTTTCGGTTAATTTTATGGAACATTAAACTTTGCCAACCACGTCCTATTTGGTGCCAATAATAAGTATCACTAGTGAAGGAACATAAAACTATGCAAACCAGTCATTTCTAAATTCTTGTTTTAAACGAATACTTTGCAGTTAGCAGAGTAGCAATAATACATAAAGATAAGGCCTGTATCAAATTATATCAACAAAACGCAAAATTTTCAATAGGGGATAACAAAGTTCATCTTAATTTAAATGTTCTGTGAAGAATAACATGCAGTTTCCTTGTCGATGTGTTAGCGAAGAACTCCCAGATAGCAAGGTATGAACTCTGGAATTTCCAAATCCTTCTCAAGCCTCCCTTCGTTGTGAAGTCCATCCTGCCCGAGCGGCAAATTCTGCGCCCTGATATTCATCCATAGTTGATGAAACATTTGTTTTACAATTGCAAATTGTGTAAACACCCAAGTCAAATTAAACCAATGCGCTCATATTTAGTAATGACAACTCATGATAATGTATTAGTTTGTAAAATGGAATACCTTTTTGAATCTTCGTTGAGATTGTGCCACAATCTTAGATTTTATGATATCATATGCACCATTCCATCAACTATCATCACTCTATTGTCATCTTGCAACCTCTGAAATTTCAGAAAACAAAAATAGTAACGAAGTTCGAGTTGGGAAGGTGGCAGCAGAAATTTATCAGAAGATCATACCTCTAATAGGAATAGTATATCTGCAGCGGTGTAAGGTGAATCTGCCCCTCTGTTGATAACATTCTCTAAGTCTGCAATAGCTATGAGATCCAGGCGGTTGGCTCGCATATGCTGACCAAATAGAGAATTAAATGCTTCAATTCTGCATGTCAATATAAGATATTTTATGTCAGAAACAGTAGGAGCACAAACATAAGAAAACAACTAAAAGGCAGGAATCGGAAGTTGACTGGCCTTGCAGGGGTGAGTCCAACATTAGCTTCAGCTGCTGGGGTATCATCTACTTCAATGGCTTCTGTTCCTAATGTTGATCTAGCCAAAAATAAATTACTAGTGTTATTAGTCCATAATGGACAAATATAGACCCCCTCAGCATTTACATAGCAACGTAGAAGTCTTAATGCTTACAAATGAGCAAGGATGCTAAATTACGAGGGTTACAAAGAAAAAATCTTCTGCGGTAATAAATGAATTTTCGTGTAATCTAATTATAGTAGCAATTAGAATGAAAAGTTGCTTGCAATATATTCATCTTTTCCAACTTGTTTAAATTATTGCTCACCTTCTATCTTTAGAACCACGATCAGGACCATCATTTTCATTATGATCAGC
Source organism: Vigna mungo (assembly GCA_036885675.1). NCBI lineage: Eukaryota > Viridiplantae > Streptophyta > Magnoliopsida > Fabales > Fabaceae > Vigna > Vigna mungo. The sequence continues at coordinate 23,743,479 of CP144699.1, forward strand.
CTTACGCTTCCTGTCTTGCTCTTTCTCCCTCTCTTGCTCTCGCTCCTCCATTTCTGTAAGTTCTTTGTGATATATTGCAAAATTTAAAACCTTTAAAGCAGCTTCAACATCAGACTTTGAAACCTGAAAAGAGAAGTGCTGGTTCAATCACAAAGTATAGAGAACAAAACAGTGAAAATATAGGCTGTTGAAGTACCACCAGGTAGAATATATAAGTAAAATAGCACTAGGAGAAAGAGAAAAGTGCGCAGCTAAGGAGAATGCCAAGTGCTTGTTTGACGGAGAATAGAACACTGAAAAAGTAGATGTCAGTCTAGTACCTTTCTGCTCAATTTCAGTTTGGCATGAGCTGTTGAGAGACGTATGATGGTTTCTAAGGTTCTGGCAGTTATGGGAAGTGTTCCTCCTGTCTGCATAAAGTCAGCATTATATCAATAAAAGAAACTATATTGTATAATGGCTCGAATGCAGAGCACCTATTTCAACTCTCAATGCTAACCTTTGCATTTGAGCTTGCATTTCTGAGCTCAGCATAGGCTGTGACAATGTTCTCAGACGCCTGTGGACGATGTCAATTGATGTTAAATTAAAGCTAGTCATATGTCTATACAATAATGGACGGGAACAGAAGCATAGCAACCATAAAAAATAATCAGAACCATTCGAGTATGGCAATTGTAAAGAGAATTCATGGATAAATATAAACTTCTAAAGAGAATTCATCATACATCAAGAAAGATGAAATTGATATTATTAATAAGAAAGGAAAATAAGAAAGGAACGTAACCTCATCAGTCAGTTCAGGTTGAATCCTATGCTTAGCGTAGTGGATATATTTCTTAAGAAACTTAATTGTAAGAGTATCACGTTTGCGACCTCTTTCAGTTTTCTTCCCATGTAACATTCTGTTATATTTGACAAAGATAGACGAGTCCGTATCAGCTTCATCTTCTCTTCCATATCCTGAGCTCCCATTAAGTGTTGCCGCGCCTATATTGTTAATCTACTTTCAATAAACCAACTAACTAGTATAAGAACGTCTCAAAGCATTGGAAAACTGCTTATTTACCTCCATCAACAGCAGAACGAAATCTATGCATACGAAGTACATGCTCAGAAATTCGACGATCAATGTCAGGATCCATTTGATCTAACACAATAAACAGTAGATCAAATCGAGAAAGCAAGGAGTCTGGAAGTCCAATATTTTTAGTTGGAGTCAATGAACGATCATACTGTATAATTGCACATAAAAGGTCACAAGTTAGAAAAGAAATTGAAGGTTCAATACAGTATCAGGAAATTGGATAGTTTAAACTGCACGGCCAATTATAACACCACTTACAGTTCCATATATGGGATTTGCAGCGGCAACCACACTGCATCGGGCATTTAGTGATGCATGGATACCAGCTTTAGCAATAGTCACAGTCTGCTGCTCCATAACTTCATGTATAGCAACACGATCTTCATCATTCATCTTGTCAAATTCATCAATGCAGACAACACCTCTGTCAGCAAGAACCATTGCCCCAGCTTCTAGCCTTCTTTCCCCTGAGAAAGAAGTAAGAATCGTCCTTAAACTTAAATGACAAATGTATAATAATAGTACTATGCATAGAGCCCATGACAATGATCTTTTTACCTGTTTCTTGATCTGAAGTAACAGCGGCGGTCAAACCAACCCCAGAAGAACCCCTGCCTGTAGTTGATATGGCCAAGGGAGCAATGTTCATAATTGCTCTCAAGAGTTGAGACTTGGCAACAGAGGGGTCACCAACCATCATCATGTTAATGTCACTAAAGAAGCAAGACAGACCAGCGTTATAATTTAACATTTAGTTAAAAGAGAAGGGAGATCAAGCAAAAAAACACGAACCCTCGCAAGTGAGTGCCATTCTTTAAGTTCTTCTCAACTCCACTAAGCATCAACAAAATCACTGCTTTTTTTATCCAAGAATGCCCATATATAGAAGGTGCAAGCGAATTACTTAGCAGGTCAAATGCATCATCTCTTTCAGCTATCTTTTTAATGTTTTTGAGATCTTCGGGGCTGTAGATTGGTGCATTAGCCTCTTTGTTGAGAAGAGAAACATTGTTGGCTATGAGCACAGTCCTGCATGAACATCAATCAATCAACTTTCTGTTTATTAAAGCACAGGAGTGCACAGAACAGTCAGTATACACTGGGACTACCTGAATACTCCATTCACACTGCCTTTACTTTTCCCTGCAAGAGCCTTATATACTCCCACAATTGCCACTCGATCTCCAGGCTTGCAAGAATCAACAAGGTCATCTTCTACAATGACATCCACTGTTCTTGGGAGTTGACCAGGAGCAGAATTCTCAGGAACTTCTTGAATGGAAAGAGTTTGATGATCTTTGTATTTGCACAATCCATACTCAGTCACAAGTAAGTTGCCATTTTCATCCTACAAAGATTTTAGTCAATAAATTTCATCATCACGAGAAGACAAAAAATGTTGGAGATCAACGAGTTTGACATTACCCTGGTAGGATAAACAGATCCTGTGGGCAAACCCAAATTAGAGGTAATATCACGATATTCGCGAGAAGTGAAGTTACCCGTGGTGGGGCAGAAATGAACACTTTTAACAACCTTCGGCCTTACAAGAGAACCTATAAATAAAAAAAAAAAAAAAGAAAAAGGTGAGATGCAGAAAAAAAGAATAAATGCAGAAAATAAAGAACCTAAAGATAAAACCAACCGGCTACTTGTAAGAGAAATAAACTATACACTTTTACCAGCAAAGGATATTATATTTCCATCATTATCTCATAACATAATAAATAATAACATGCCACTCAAGACTTACTAAGCAACTTGATAGCATAGACGATATTAACTTGTAAATAAAATAACAGCTTTGTAGGTAATATAAAAATATGAAGTGGAAGACTTGTCAAACTAAAAAGAGTTATAATGGCCAAAATACACTCAGGCCATACTAACAATGACCATGAAAAAAGATAATCCTTTGATCCTCAAAATAACCAAAAAAAAATACGATTCCCAGAGCCACTAATTAAACCCAGTAAAACTTATAAGGACTGGATCAAAAAATCAAGACAATGGCGAGTTTGATTTTATTTATAGGGTTTCAGAGTCAATTTAGGAATCGAGACGCCCTAATTTCATGGGAAACCAGCTGCACTCAATCATTCAAGTTATGACAAAATGAAAAGGGACAAAAAAATATAAAAGGAAGCAAAGGTAGTTTTACATTTGGTGACAATGCCCTCAACACAGACCATAGAACCTATGAATTCAGAAAGAAGCTCCCTTGGCGTGACTCGGCGAGAAACAAAGGAACCTTCAAATCCCACAAGCACTTGTTCCCCTTCCTTCAAATACTTAGGATCAATACCACGAGTAGCGTCCGTCACCGCATCGCAGAGCGGTTGAATGTACTCACTTGGAGTCCTGATTATCCTGCAAAAATTCCAATTTCTACTTAAAATAACAAAATAGAACACCAACTGCAAGCAATAACTTCAGACGCAGAATCAAATTCAAAAGAAATGTAAGGTCAAAAGTAAAATTAAAAAATTAGTGCCGAGAAGTGCTAACCTGTTACCCAAGTCGTGGAAGTTATGGAGATCGGAGATGTTGATGATGAGGCGGTGACGCTTGTGGTTGATTAGGGCTTTGATTTCGTCCATGTAAATGCCCTTTCCCACCTGATGATCCAACACAAATAGTTAGAACCAGGACAGAGTAACAGACAAAAATAAGAAGAGAAAATGCATAGGACATACATCTTGATCCAAGAAATCTGTGAATTCTCGCTTATGCGCTGCCCTAACTTCTTCGCTCAAGTCCATTTTTGAAGGCTGTGGTAGTAACTATCAGAGAATGGTGGAGTCAGAAAAGTGAGAAAAAAAGATGGTGGTGCTTATTTTTCTTTTGGCGGGAGGGGTCTGTTTTTGGCGGGAGCTTTGTGCTTGATTTGTGGCAGGAACAATAACTTAATGCTGCTCTTGGGCTTTTCTTACTTCCAAGGCCCAATCTCTTTTTACACATCCAAACCCAAGTGAAAATAAGGCCTTTACTTCTTATATTTTATTCATTTTCTCCTCGTTGTTCTTTGCATGTATGTATCATATATAGTTGCATCAGTACCATTAAGGAAACAGCAATTTAAAACCATGGCTGTTGCTTCTGCTGTAGTGTTTGTTTGATGGAAAGTTACAAGGATGGGGTTGCTTTTTATTGGTCCTAGCTTTGGATTATACAGTGTTTTTAAGCTTACATGTCACTCTTTTTTTATGGGGTTTGCATGATTTTCTATTGCATTTTTGCGTTTTATTATCTCTTGTTCTTTCGTAAAATGAGTTCAAGTTTTTGATACAAGTTGGTCCATGTTTTGTGTCCAGATATAAATGGAAGGTTTATGGCTGTTACTTGCACTTGTGCTTGATGATTTTACAATTATGGGGTTGCTTAATTGATCTCAAAAGTTGCCTTTTTTCAATGGTGTTTGTTGTTTTTCAAAAACCATTCTTTGCTCGAGTTCTTTTAAACCGTAATATGTATTTTATCTCAACTTCAGTCCTTAAAGGTAACACTGGAAAGGACGAAAACTTATTATTTTAACACAAAACAAATAATTTGATGCTTCTTGTCTGATTATTGTTTTCTGTGTCTCTATTGGACTTCTTAAAGTGGATGCAAGTTTTCACTCGAGGAAGAGAGGATTGTGATAGAGTTGCAGGCACAATTTGGGAACAGGTGGGCTAAGATTGCATCCTTTTTGTCAGGGAGAACAGACAATGATGTGAAAAATTTCTGGAGCAGTAGGCAAAAGAGGTTGGCCAGGATTCTACAGACATCGGGAACAACTTCCAAATCACAGAAAAATAAAACAAAAGTTCCTACCCTTCTCGATGTTCCAACTTTGGAGGTAATTAGATGGAGAGGTTCCTCTATTTCCATGCTTTTATAGTTCTATCATAATGTTTTTTACTTCTTCTATAGAATCAGTGTTGATCAGTTTCCAGATTTGTTTGTTTTACTGAAGATGGTTAGATTTTACTTAATAATGAATATGCTAAAATACAGATTTCCACAAAGACAACTGAAATTGTTACTGACCAAATCAAATTTCAAGAACCGGTTTGTCCTGTTGATGGTTTGCTAATTGTTGCTATTTACTGATCTTACTCAAAGGTTTTAAATTGATAATCTGTTTTTAAACCTTGATGTTACTCTATATGCGTGTTCCTTCCAATGCAGATGCCCCAAATTCTTAGAACTTCCTTGCCCAGATAATGCAGTAGTAGTAGACCTCGAAAAATGAGAAAATGTTTTATGAGGCTGTGTTGTTTTCACTGCTTCAATTTGTTTACATGGGAATAACATATATTTGTTGACTTGTATAGGCTCCAAAATTCAGTTCTTCATCAGAGGGAGAATCATCATCAAAGCCTCAGTCATACTCACTACCTTTGATTGAGAATTCTGAGGTTATCAAAATGGTATCTTTGCCAGATCTCATAAAGTCTGAGTTACCTAGTTCTGACCCAATCCATGTCGAACAAGGTTTTAACCCTTTTGAGAGCTATAACAGTAGTGAGCAGATTCAACAGATTTCCTTTCCTCAGATTCCTGAACTCCAAAATGATCTCACATTCCCAATGGGAAGCCAAGATGTCTTAGCCAGAATCGATGAGCCATATTTCGTTGACGACTATTGTGCTCTTGATGATGCATCTGAGTTTGGAATAGGTCTGCAGCACCCCATTGGATTCCCTTTCTTCGAGCCACCAGGAAGTTGCAGAATTGAGGCAAGGGATACCATTGATAAGTTCAAAAGCAGTGACAGCTTCTTCGATGACTTCCCTATGGACATGTTTGATCACATAGACCCACCTGCAAGCCCTTCTTACTTATGACTTTTGTGCACATTGTCGTTTATTCCATGTGTTGTTGTGTTTCTGTCTTGTAACTGCAAGCTAATAATTATTAACTTGGTCATGCATTGGTATTTTAAATTGTTGATACTGATGTCATTCGTAGGATGACCAAAAACAGACATTGCATTTGTCCATATTACTGATCTTTCTGACGGCCAAATTGTTCTAGTCTTGGACCTGAGTTGTTTCAAGTGATAGATACTAATAATATGATCTTTGTAAAATAATGTGTGGCATCGATAGTTTTTCTATTATGTCTTTATTAATTGATCATTGATCGTTGAAGGTATCGATTGCAATGATATTCACTTGTTATTCAGTCAAACAAAACTAGATATATATTATTAGAAGTGCATGCAGATAACAGTAACTAGAAATTAAAACATTATTTTCAACATCTTTGGTTTATTCAACTAGTATTTATATTGCAGCCAAATAATACATGATTTTTATCTAATATAGTCTTATATTTAGATAAAGGAAATTTTTCATGTCTTAAAATGGTGAAATAAATCTAAAGAGAGAAAAAATAAAGGAAAAAAAAAAGCTTCCAACATTAGCTTTTTCAGCTCAATTGGAAGAAAAATAAAATAAAAATATAAACATACAAAATTCATGAAATATGTTACCCGAACACTGGTGTAGTGTAAGTGATCATGACAGTGCAGTTTTATTCCTTTCAAATAATAAATACACAAACCTAATATAATTTACAAGCATTTTCTTCCGTTCTTTCCTAATGACAAACTTTATATTTACAACACAGCACTAAAAGAAATAGGGGTGATAAAAATAGTATTCAATTAGCATAAGCCAAAGGCAACAGTAATAACAAACCAACCAAGGGTTTTCTCATAAGTAGAATTGTCTGATTAGATCATCCATCACCATAGAGTTCGATCATAAACATAATTTTTGAGTAAATTCATATAATGTATCCATTAACTTATTCTGATTATAATGGGGAAGAGTAAAACCACACTTTTCTTTTCATCCTATGTTTACCATTCAATCGAGTGAAGAATAATAATGGTGTTTGTGTTCCTACTCAATCAAGCATTCTCAATACAGAATCATTTAGTTTTTGAAGGAATCAAACATGAAATAGCCAAAGTAGTAAGTGAGAATCAGGCCTCGGAGGTGTAGATGGCCATTATTGTGCAGTTTTGTTTTCGATGCATTTCATACCAGTTTGACCATTGTGAACAATAGCTTCAAATTCTCCTGCAGTGAATGATTGGTCTTTCTTGAAAATTGGGCGTCTGAGTTGGACGTATCCACAGTAATCAACATCATACACTTCAACCTCCTTTTGGAATGAAGAATACGCCACCCCAGCTCGAAAAAGTTTCTTCAATACATCAAAATATACCACCTTTTTCATCCAGTGACCCCTAACAGATTCAGTAAATTTCATTCTTACACATCAATGTAATATGGGGAACAGCAAGATAAAAGATTGCATTTACAAAGAAAAAGGTGTGTATACAGATGAAAGTTGAACAATAAATTGAATATTATACCGTGTGTGACAAGCAGCAAGTTCTCCGTAGGATATTTGTCAGCAAGATCTTTAACTATTTGCTTATATCTAGGCCTTGTGTGCAAGTTTGGATCTTCTTCCCACTGGGGCAACTGAAGTTCCTCAAACAAAAAGGATTTCATCAGCTCAAGTGACATTTGCATTCATACATACATAACTGTCAAATGCGCTAAAACATCTCAGTTGAAAGTGAAGATGAAAGCTCCATACCTTTTCATAGACCCTTTTCACATTCTTATCTACTGTCCCTGCCGGAAGCAAAGCCTCGAGCTTCGGAATATCGAAACCCCAGTTTCCGTCTTTAGGCACCAGGTCAAGTCTAATAGCTGCCCTGCTCATCATTTCACATAAGCCATATTCAACAGAAACCTGCAGTTGTGGAAAAGAGGGATAGAATTTCTTAAACTCAAAAGCTGCTGATATGCGAATCTGATAAGGATTTGTAAGGCATGTTACTATTCTATTAAGGAGAAAAATATGAAACATTATCTTACTCTTTCACCTATAAAAACTATAGAATTCTACTTCTGCAAATGAAACTGAACCTCTGCTACAACGTGTGTATGCACATTGAGTTTTCATCAGTGAGCCAAAGTTTTAAATGCCAACATTTATCGCTCAAAGTCAAACATCCCAAACATAGAAATCAAGCATAGCCATTGTTTGCAGAATCATTACTGGAAAATTTATTCAAACACAATTTTGTTTTACTGTAAGAGAAGTTAATGCTTGTCCTTGGTAAACTACAACAGTACTACACACAACATATAACATGCTTAATCACTTTATTCTTTTTAAAGTGAAAGTTGGATAAGTTTAATTAGACTCTAAAAGTTTAACTTGTATGCATCATATCATAGATAATCATAAATATGATTTTAAAGCAACTATTATAAAAATCCTATAACTTTCCGAGGCAGTTTATCATAGGACAATATTAGAGCTCAGTGATTTTAAAGCAATTATTATAAAAATCCTATTACTCCTTTAAACTTAAAAGGTATCTTTCTTTTTTCAAATTTAAATTATTAAAATATATTTTCAAATCAGGGTTGACCTCAGCTTTCAGAAACCGATTAATCCTTAAACTTATAATTCCAGTGAAACATTGATGTTCACATTTCTGCAAAAAGAAAAGAAAGACGACTTTGACCTTAATTTTAGAGAGATCAATGGGGACGCCATCGCTGGTGAGGTTATTGGGGTCTTGGTTGTCGGATACGGCGGAGAGGGCGACGACAACTTCGGCGGCGGTTTGGACACATCGGAGAAAGGGAGAGACGAAAACGCGATTGAGAGTGAAAGGTTTTTTGCGTAACTCGCGACCCGTGGCGAAGGCTCGAACCCGACCCTGTTGGATCAGGTGCGGGTCCCAGGGTCGGGTGGCCAAGGAGACCCACATGGGTTCGAAGTTGTCGACGCGATCGCCGTGACGCATTACGACGACGTTTTGGTAGTGCTGCATCGCCACTTGAAGCCATTGCTGGGTTGAGAGAAAGAGAAAGAAAGAAAGAAAGTTATGTTCTAGAATTAATGGTGTTGAATGAAAATCTTGTAATCAAAATAATAGCTTCTTGGCTAAAAATTTATTTCCATTCCTTCAAATATTATTCATTCAAAATCATGAAATATATATCAACCTGCTTTTCGATCGGATCAAACACCTTTGTTTGTTTTATATTTATACGTATAATATACATACATATATATATATATATATATATATATATATATATATATATATATATATATATTAAATGGTAGAAGTTTTAATTAAATTTACAAAAACTTGAACATTAATCTTCTGACAAAAAAATTCATCTCATGTACCTGAAAATAAAAATTATTTGATATAATAAATAGTTAGGAGATTATAAACAGAAAAGATTTCATTAACTATCCGAAATATATTTGAAAAATATATTATAAATAAACAAAAAAATGTATAATGAGTATTAATAAAATAAAACTTTAGCAATTAGTTACGACAGTGATTAGTATCTAAGTAGAAGTTTGAATTAAACCTACAAAAACTTATAAAAATATCACATTTTGAAGATTATTTAAAAATAAAATTGTTGGTATACTAAATAGTAGGATATTCTTGAAAAAAAGATGTCACTATATATGTAAAATATATTTGAAAAATATATTAAGTATGAGCAAACAATCGAGAAAAGGTGGATGGGTATTAATAAAATAAAACTTTAGCAATTAGATAAGACAATGATTAGTATATAAATATATTTTTTAACTAAACTTACAAATTGGATTTTCGCACAACAAAAAAGTTATTTATATTTCAAATAATCTATTTTTCTTCATCCATCTCATCATTTTAATTCCCTATTGTTGTGTTTTAGATGTATAAGAATAGTTAAACTTCAATCTTATTGGATATGAATGTAATGGATCTCGTTATTTTAACACAACTTTTTTGACACAGTTTTGACACACACACGTGTTAAGCTGACATTGGTTGTTTTTTTTTTTTTTTTAAATCTGTGAACCAAAATGAATAGAGTTTGGAAAATTTTCCATTCCAAATATATCCTTTGTCTGTTCCATTGCGTTTTGTCTCAGATTTCGTTCTCTCTCTCATTTCGTTCTTCCCTGTCTTGTGGTTGCCCCCTGCTTGGTCTGTGTGACGTTTGGTTTTTGGTTCTCCGTTGTCGGCGTTTGGTGAAAATGGAAAGTCCCGAACAACAGCTTCGTTGTAGGAAGGTAAATGCATTGTTGGGTTTTGGATTTTTTGTTAGGGTACTTGGGTTTTGGGTTTTTGATTTGTGGTCTTGTGTTGTGGATGTTGGGTTTTTGATTTGTGGTCTTGCGTTGTTGATGTTGTGGTGAGGGTTTAGTGTTTTTTTGTTTTGGGTTTTTGATTTGTGTTCGTCGTTGTTGATGTTGTGGTAAGGGTGGTGTGTTTTTGTGTTTTGTGTAATTGTTTTGGGGTCTTGTGTTCTTTGTTTTTGGTTTCTTTGTGGGTTTTTCGACCCCTTTTAGGTTTGTTTATAATTTGGTTCTGTGTTTAGATTTGATTTGTTTTGGTTGAGCAGTTGATGGTGCGTCACTATTTTTCAACCATGTATGTTTGCACGTTGAACGAACACTTAACAGATGATCAACGGTCACTGATTTCGAAGACTCCTTTTGGTTGGTTTTTACAATTGAGTGGTAAAGTCCTCCAACACTTGCCCTTGTGCAGGAAACGCCAAAACCTGTCATTCGACTTTTGATGTGGGCAGAAAACAATGTCGATGTGACAACCATCCTCCACAAATTTGTTTCGCCAACTGACGAAGCATCATCATCATCCAAACAACCTGAAGTTTAGGGACTAATGTTACATATGTTTCATTTATATTTCGTTCTGTAGGTGACAATGTAATTGTCTTTAATGGATTAATGTTATCTTTTAGAATATCTTTTGTAATGGTGGTAAAAAATATTACATATGTCATGTCATGAATGTAATATTTTGATTAATGTTATGTTGGACCTGATGTTATTGTAATGAAATCCTTTGGATTTATTTTGTCATTGAAAAACCAATGTGATTGACTGAAAAAATAAGAAAGATTATCATACAAATGACATACAAGATAAGTCTCACACATAATCAAAATTTGGAGTTAAAACCAAGTGCTTTTGGGCTTAAAAACTCAAAAATTCACCAGTGGTCCCTCAGGTGAAAACGGGTGGTTCCTACAGTGCAGAAGGACGTGCAAATATGCAACCAGACTCGGGTAATCGTTTACAGGGCCTTGTAAACGATTACAATGTTGTTTTATCAAGCAAAAGCTTCAGCAATTGAAAGTTAGGTGATGTTTGAAGCATGGGTGATCCCCCAATCCATCATGGGGTGTGATACAAATGACCTACAAGCTAAGTCTCACAAATAATTAGTATTTGGAGTCAAAACCCAGTGGTCCTGGGCTTAAAAACTCAAAAATTCACCAGTGGTCCCTCAGGTGAAAACTGGTGGTTCCTACAGTGCAGAAGGACGTGCAAATATGCAACCAGACTCGGGTAATCGTTTACAGGGCCCTGTAAACGATTACAATGTTGTTTTATCAAGCAAAAGCTTCAGCAATTGAAAGTTAGGTGATGTTTGAAGCATGGGTGATCCCCCAATCCATCATGGGGTGTGATACAAATGACCTACAAGCTAAGTCTCACAAATAATCAGTATTTGGAGTCAAAACCTAGTGGTCTTGGGCTTAAAAACTCAAAAATTCACCAGTGGTCACTCAGGTGAAAACTGGTGGTTCCTACAGTGCAGAAGGACGTGCAAATATGCAACCAGACTTGGGTAATCGTTTACAGGGCCCTGTAAACGATTACAATGCTGTTTTATCAAGTAAAAGCTTCAGCAATTGAAAGTTAGGCGATGTTTGAAGCATGGGTGATCCCCCAATCCATCATGGGGTGTGATACAAATGACCTACAAGCTAAGTCTCACAAATAATCAGTATTTGGAGTCAAAACCCAGTGGTCTTGGGCTTAAAAACTCAAAAATTCACCAGTGGTCCCTCAGGTGAAAACTGGTGGTTCCTACAGTGCAGAAGGACGTGCAAATATGCAACCAGACTCGGGTAATCGTTTACAGGGCCCTGTAAACGATTACAATGTTGTTTTATCAAGCAAAAGCTTCAGCAATTGAAAGTTAGGTGATGTTTGAAGCATGGGTGATCCCCCAATCCATCATGGGGTGTGATACAAATGACCTACAAGCTAAGTCTCACAAATAATCAGTATTTGGAGTTAAAACCCAATGGTCTTGGGCTTAAAAACTCAAAAATTCATCAGTGGTCCCTCAGGTGAAAACTGGTGGTTCCTACAGTGCAGAAGGACGTGCAAATATGGAACCAGACTCGGGTAATCGTTTACAATGAAGTGTAAACGATTACGCGAGCCTGCAGAGGTTTCTGCACATCCTGATCATCTATAGGAGCCACCAAAAACAACATAGGGGACCACGTGCTGAATGAAGAGTGATTTGACAGAAGTTCATATGTTTTACTTGTTTTTGGGATGTTATTGACTGAGTATTGCTTTGAAATTAATGTTTTTGGACCCCCATGCAGGTGGGGGATGGACACTTGTTCAGAACCTTGGGAAAATTAAAGATATGCAAATATTTGTGAAAAAATGCATTGTAATCGATTACAATGCAGTGTAATTGATTAGTTGAGCCTGCAGAGGTTTCTGCACATCCTGATAATCTGTAGGAGCCACCAAAAACAACATAGGGGACCACGTGCTGAATGAAGAGTGATTTGAAAGAAGTTCATATGTTTTACTTGTTTTGGGATGTTATTAACTGAGTATTGCTTTGAAATTAATGTTTTTGGACCTTCATGCAGGTGGGGGATGAACACTTGTTCAGAACCTTGGGAAAATTAAAGATATGCAAATATTTGTGTGAAAAAATGCATTGTAATCGATTACAATGCAGTGTAAAAAATTACGCGAGCCTGCAGAGGTTTCTGCACATCCTGATCATCTGTAGGAGCCACCAAAAACAACATAGGGGACCACGTGCTGAATGAAGAGTGATTTGACAGAAGTTCATATGTTTTACTTATTTTTGGGATGTTATTGACTGAGTATTGCTTTGAAATTAATGTTTTTGGACCCCCATGCAGGTGGGGGATGGACACTTGTTCAGAACCTTGAGAAAATTAAAGATATGCAAATATTTGTGTGAAAAGGGGGCTGGTGCAGACTGGTGTTGTCGGCTCTCAATGTTAGCAATTCTCGAATCTAGGGCATCCAATCTTGAACCAACGTACGTCTGCAGTTGTTCAATGCGTTCTATGTCATCGAAATTTGTTCTACATGCACTTCTCTGAGTAACCCATTCATAGCAACAATTATTGATGGATCAACAGAGACTCGAACACGCCACTACACAACATTATCAAGAAAAAATTTATTACTTACCAAAAAAAAAGAACAACTATATATAAATGCGATATAGAGTGAATTAGGGTTCATACAAACATATGAATAGTAACCAAAAAAATTTATTGCTTACCGTTGGGTTCCGAGACGCCATTGCAACTGCCCAAATTGCAGACAAACATATGAATGGTTTATTAGGGTTCATACAAACACAAAAGTGCATAAAACAACACCCACAAACCCAAAACACAAAAACCCTCCCCAACCCAAAAAATGCGATATAGAGTGAAAACTCTAATGGGATATATTGTACAAAACCAAACACACCCAAAGCGCAAAACGCGAAACACCAAATAGTGCTTACCAACAGAGTATGGAGGAATACAAATCGATAGACAAGAGACGAATGGAAAGGAAACAACAACGGAGTCTATACACGAATGACTGCCAGAGGAATGAAGAGAGGAACCTAATGGGAGAGAGAATGGCAGAGACGCAACTTTGGTTTCGAAAAGTGAAGAGGATGAAAAATTAAACCGCCAATCTCAAATTTCATAAAACTTCTCTTCCAAAAATACCCTTCTGCACATCTTTAAAACCCTTTTATTCAAAATCTGATGCCATGCAATAGAATTTTGACACGTGGAGGTGTGTCAAAATTGTGTCAAAGGAGAGTGTCAAACAAACATTTTCCTTAAATGTAATATATTTAAATTTCTTGTAGTTTTTTTTGTATGTAATATAATATCTTTCATTATTTTTGTGTTATATCTTTATTATTTGTGTACATGACAAAATATTTATATTTTTTTTAATGTCCAATCAATGAAAAATGTTTTGGAACCTAAACATGAATAAAACAACTAACAGGATTGACTTTAAACATAGATCAAAGTTATTGGTCATTCTATACATATTTTTTTAATGTAAATCTTGTGTTTGAATATATCTAAGATTAATATTTTTACATAAAGATTTAGAACTTGCCTCTAATGAATTAAGGTTTGTATGTTTATGATGTCAATGGTTATGTATGTTAGAAATATATTGTGTAGATGATTGTATAGAGTTTAGGTCATGAAATCCAACCTCAGTGAGTCTTTATCCGAATCATTTTATAATTTTCACATTTAGTAATTTTATATGCTTTTAACATGTTTCAAATCAACCAAAGTTCATATTCACGACTTAAATTACCAAGTAATCATAGTTAGTTAAGCAAACACAAATCCCTTAGGAAAACGATACTTGGACTTACTTTTTTAGTACTTGAACGATTTTGTATACTTGCAAAAGAGTTAACAAGTTTTTGGCATCGCTGCTAGGGATTTGTTTGTTGTTTAGTCAAATTGTGTGTTAATTACCAGTTTAGGCTTATTTCATTCATTCATTAATTCATTCTTTAATTTCATCTTTGTATATTTGAACTATGTACATACTCACCTTTAAATGCTCAATTGGTATTTTATAGTGTTTCTTGTTTTGTATAAGAAGCAAAAAGTGAGTTGATAATATACTCTTTGATCTTGAAATCAAAAGAATGACTCGGAGGAACAATACTAGTAGAAAAAGGCTAAATAAAGAAGCTAGAGAAAAAACTTCTAGTCTTGATCAATCTCTCATCTTCTCATCTGATCAAGAAGAGAATGATATGGCTGCAAATCCATATAGTGATAGCGAATGGCGAACTAAATGCAGTTTTGGCAAATTATGCTATGTTCATAGGACCTCTCAATTTCAATAGGATTGCTTAACCAATGGTGAATGCCATCAATATGGAGATAAGGTCTGCTCGCAACCACTTGGTGCAAAATAATCGGTTTAATGGATTTTCTCATGAAAATCCATATACTCACTTAGTTATATTCCTAGAGATATGCAATACAATGAAGATCCACCAAGTGCTTGATAAGGCTATTAAGCTAAGTCTATTGCCTTTCTCATTGGTTGACAATGCCAAAATATGGTTAAATTCATTCCTAGAGAATAACTTAACTATGTGGGAGGATATGGCTGTCAAGTTCTTAAATCAATACCTCTCTCAATCCAAGGCCAACAAGGGAAAGCAAGAAATCTCTTCATTCCAACGAGATGGTGATGAAATATTGACTCAAACTTGGGATATGTTCAAGGAATTGCTTAAAAAAAATATCACTCATGATTTTGATGAACCTACAATGCTTAACCTATATTTAGAAGGGCTTAGATCTCACACCAAGTTGATGTTGGATGTCTCGATCGGGTGGAGGAAATATCAGAAAGACACTTAGTGAAGCTCACGAGTTGACTAAAAATATGGCTTCTAATGACAATGAATTACACAATTACACAATAAGAGAGCTCAACCTCAACAAAAAGGTGTTTTACAGCTTCAATCCCAAGATGCTTTGTTGGAACAAAACAATATCATGACTCTAAAACTTGAAGCTCTCATGAAAAAACTCACGACTTCCTCAAGAGCTCCAAAATGTTTCCCAGGCTCAACACCAACAACAAGTGCAAAGTTGTGAGTTATGTGGTGGAGATCATAACAATAGGTAATGTGCCATGCAAAACATGACACAGAAAGAGGTTAATTATATGGAGAATTAGGGTTGCCAAGACAACTATAACTAAGGATGGAAACCTCACCCAAGCATGGGAAGTAGAGCCATCAAATAAACCACCACCTCAACAATATCAACATCTCTTTTTGTCTGATAGAAAAAGAATTTGTTAATTATATTGTGGTTTGCATAGCGCACCAAATGCGCTTTGCGACCTAAATATTTAATTTTCTCTCTGTAAAACAATTTTCATAACGTATTTAAATTGCAAAGCGAGAAAAATCACTGAAGCAGACTGGAAGAAATTAAGTGGTTAAATCGCTTACCGCATATTGTGAGAGAAGATTTTGTACATTAATTCGCACAGCGCACAGCTGAAGTGCGCTTTGTGAATTTTTCAAAAAAAAAAAAAGAAAAAAAATAATAATAAAAATAAAAAAAAAATTTAAATTCTAATAACACACATCCTTGGTGCGCTCATCACAGATGCAACCAAAAGAAAAATATATAAAAAAAATAAAAAAAATAAATTCAAATGGACATTAGCATAGCGCACAACTTTAAGTGCACTAAGCTAATGCTTTTTCTTAAAAAAAATACAAAAAAAAAACAAAAACCAAACAAATCTCTAAAAAAAATTAGAAATGGACATTAGCAAAGCACACATCTAGGTGCGCTAAGCTAATTGTGGTTATTCTAAAAAAAATTTAAAAAAAAAAGTGAAAATTAATGAATGAGGTGTGTTATTTTCTAAAAAAATATATAAAAAAATAAAAATAAAAAAGTAAAAAAATTAAAAGAAAAAAAAAACTTTAAAGTGCACATTAGCATAGCACACATCCTATGGTGTACTAAGCGAATGTTGCTATTTCTTAAAAAAAAAATTGTTTATTCGCTTAGCACACAGTTTCGGTGCGCTTAGCGAATGTTGTGCAGATGACTTCTCCTACAACCACCACAAGGTCCTCTTTTGAGTTTGCGAACCCCTACTATGGCCTGAGGGCATGCCTATGTCCAGGTGGGGGAGTGCCTCTGCGGAGGATGATGATGATGAGGAGCCCAATCCCAGATGGACACAACAGAGTCACGAGATATATGAAAGCCAGTGGAGATCCGGACCAGATGGGTCCTAGTAGAGTAGATAGACAGACTCTCTTGTTGTTTCATGTTTATTGTTATGTTTGTATTTCAGTCAATTGTTATATTGTGGAACTCTGGTTAGTTTTTTATGTTTGGTGTTGTAAAGACATTGATGTTCTGATTTAATGATTATGCATTGTCTGATTAAGTTATGTGGTTCTTGAGGATGATGACTTGTATGTTGTGGTTGTTGTGTTTCAGAATTTATCTATGTGTATGAATATGACCAGATTTGTGAGTGTTGAGAGCATATGTGATTGAGAGATATAGAGTTGTCTGGATATGGAATTGGTTTTTGCATGAGTTTGATTCTACGTACATACACACTTCTTAGTTAAGGATGAGAAAGGCCCTGTTTGTTATTGATTATACAGCTACTTGGCCAGATAGCCAACCTTGTGACACTGTGCTTCAATTGTAAATCCTTTTTGAGCCTTGATTTCTTTCTTTCACCTTGAGCCTAATATGTTATCCTACCTTACACCTTAGAAGAGAACAATGTAATGTGAATTTGTGAGGTTAAGGTTGAATTCAAGTTTGGGGGAAGAATAGATCAATAAAAAAATTTGATAAAAATTGCTCAAATTGAAAAAGAAAGTTAAGCTGTGAAAAAAATGGTGTGTGATAAATGATATATGTTGGGGATTTGAGTACTGAATTGAGAATTGAAGTTGTTCTCTTCTTAATAGGTGTCTTTGAATCCAAGAAAAACCATTATTCTTTTTTTAGCCAAGCCAAGCCTTACCCTGAACAGACCTTTGGACTTAACCAACAGTGTGTGAATCAAATGAAATGCAAAAGCTGATGAAGTTCTATGATAATTCTACTGTCATGTGAGGACAAACACTTGAGTGGTGAGGAATGATAAATGTTGATCGGGTTGTTCATATTCTATGCACAGGGGATTTTGTGAGTACTGTACCATGTCATATTTGTTGGAATCTTTGGGAATTCATGTGATTTTTTTCTGATGTGCAAAGTCATTCTATCAAAATGTCAAACGTCTGTTGTGTCGTTTATTTTCTTTTGTGATTTCCTGAGGGCATGAAATAGTTCAAGTTTGGGGGAGTTGATAAGTGTGAAAATGAGTTATTTTTACACTTATAAATGATCTCAATTTTGTAATTATTCATGTTATTACTCAGTGAAAAGTTGTAATAGGAAGTAGATTGTGTCGTAAATTATTGTTCAGGAAAAAATGTATAAATGGGAAGTTGTCAGCGAATTCTCGCAGAGCAGAAGCAAAAACTCGCAGAGCCAGGAAAAATAATTCGCACAGCGCACCAATATTTGTGCAATGAGCGAATTATACAAGTTAAAAAGAGGTTCATTTTTCTTAATTCGCATAGCGCACCAGACTGTGCGCTCAGCGAATCATGGCAATTGCATGCTTAAATTTAAATTAATTCGCATAGCGAATAAACTCTTGTGCGCTAAGCGAATTAGTGAATTTAAGTGGCTCTTTAAAAGACGTGACAAACATGCAGAAACTATCTCCTGACACGAAAAATAGAAAAACGCTCTGGAGAACTGGAGAAGACCATCAGGAGACCCTTCAAGACATCAAGACTTCACTTTCTGCAAGGAATTGCTGTAAAGAGTACGTTTTAGATGTCTAAGAGAGGTTATTTTTTCTGTTCATTGGAATTGGTTGTATGACGATACATTAATGTAAATTTCCTGTACAATATATGTCTCTGTTCTTGTTCTTTTCTAGACTTGTTTTAGATTATACAGAAGTATAAATCTTTTTAAAGGTTCTTTTGTACTGGGAAGTATTTTTAGAACAAGAAACGTAAGAAAAGAAAATAAAAGTGACTACGCTAGGAATAGCTTCTGTCCTTTTGGTCATTCTAAACATATGATTTTAATGAAAAATTATCTGTTGGATTAATTAAGGAATTAATAATTTCATAGATAATTTTAGAACTTGCATTAAGGAATTAAATCAAGATACGCTTATGTGAATGCTTGAACAGAGAACGTATTTTATCTAGTATGTTACTGTAATGTTAGTCAAAGACCAATTCCTGGCACACCAACTATTTGATAAAATACCAAAAATATTTTCTTGTATTGTTTTGTGTATTTTGATGTCTAATTGAGTTATAAAAGGAAGAATTTTCATGTGTTGCACAAGTCCCTTGGGAGAACGATACTTTACTTATCCACTGTATTACTTGTAACGATTTGGTATACTTGCCAAAAAGTTATCATAAGGTATGACTTTCAGGCCAGCAACGTAACATTGACGAGCCATCTTTTGGTCTGCCCGGACGGTACAGATGGTTCCTCTTTTTGATGGAAATTTCATCGCCAAATGTGGGGTGGATATGATTTCTACAAAGGCATTCAAGCAAGGACGTCCGAGGAGGGCATTGTAGGAAGTGTTTGCTTCCACAAGAAAGAATCGTATCCGAAGTTCCTTAGCTTCATCACCTGTTCCCAGTCGAGTTCTCAGGTCGAGGTACCCTCGGGTGTCTACCCTTTCTCTTGCAAATCCGACTATTTGTTCGTTGAATGGAGCTATTGCGTCTTCTGCTATCTACATTCTTTGGAATGTTGTCCAGTACAGAATATTGACCGAACTCCCTTGGTCAACCAAAACTTTACTCACATCGTATTGTGTTATTCGAGCGGTGATAACCATAGGGTCATCTTGATCAGGATCTGGTGCGTGGAAATCCTTATCTGTGAAAGTGATGTCGAGCATTGACAATAGATCATGGGTCACTGAATGGACACTGCGCAGGTTTCTTAAATTCCTTTTTTGGGCCGTGGATGAGGCTCCACCTCTAGCAAAACCACCAGAGATAGTGTCAATCTGACCCTTCACCGTGATATCTCATTCTCCTGGGCGGCTTCGGGAACGGTCTCGTGGATGACTGCGAGAGCGTTCTAGTGAGTGATTGTTCCTTCTACTCGATCGTTCCGGACTTCTACGCGATCGTTCTGGACTTCTACGCGGCTTTTTAAGGGAGCACCCTCCGTGAGCTGTTTCTTCTTTCACAAATTCACGGAGGTGTCCGGCACGAATAAGTCTCTCTATCTCGTCTTTGAGGACCTGACAATTTTCGGTAGTATGCCCTAGACTATTGTGAAATCGGCAGACTTGGGCACCATCCGCACTTCTGAGCGGGGACCGCTTCCTCCGAAAAATTAGATTGGACTGTAAAGCCCTTTCAAGTACTTTTTCCCTCGGGGCCGTGAGATGTGCATAACGATCATATCTAGGACCCAGAGGCGCCATTAATTCTCTCCGTGGGGGTTTCTAGTCCCGGTTCCCCTCCTTTGGTTGTTTACCCTCCTTCTTGTTCTCATTCACCGGGGTTTCCGCCTGTTGGCTCTTTCGTAAATTTCTTTGATCCTCCATTTTGATGAATTTGGTCATCTTTTTCTGCAATTCTTCCAGCGTTCCGGGTAACTTGGCATATAAGCTTTTCGAGACATATCTTGGTTTTAGGCAATTAGGTAGATTGCCAATAATGAATGTGTGGTTGACGCCTTTTACCCTCCTTGCCGCTTTAGTATATCTTTGCATGAACCCCCTGAAGGTCTCATCCTTTCCTTGTTTGAGGTTAACGAGTTTGGCTGTGGTGATTTCTTCTTTTCGATTGACCGTATATTGCTTTTTGAATAGATTAATGACAGTACGGAAGCTATCTACCGAATTGGGGGGAAGAGTGTAGTACCAGTCTAGAGCTTCACCCTTCAGGGATAGAGAGAAAGCTCTGCACTTGACCGGGTCGCTTTTAGAATAAAAGACCATGGAATTGATAAAATTCTGGAGATGATGATCTGGATCCATTGTACCATCAAATCTTTCTATCTGTGGTGGAGGCCGGTCGGGCATCTGGGCCTACATAACAGCGTCTGTGAATGGCAAAAGGTCAGGAGATCGGGTAGGAGGAGGACGATCACTTGAGTTGTTGTTGTGACTGTTGTCTCCTAACCTCTCGGGGGACGAACGTTTTCCCTTTAACCGGGCTATCTCTTTAGCCTGCTTCTGCTGCAACTCTTGTTGCTGGCGAATAGTTTGGGCTTGCTCCTCCAGTTGTGCTTGTAGTTCTCTTATCAGTTGTCTCGGGTCGGGATTGTCCATACTCCTCGTGGTCACCATAGGGGATCTTCAACTTCGACCCCACGGTGGGCGCCAAAATGTATACACTTTTAAAAACGGGTACTAACTGAAAATTGCAAAACATGGGGACCCAATGTATACACTTTTAAAAACGGGTACTAACTGAAAATTCCCTCTTAACATGGGGACCAATTAAGGATTTAAGCCTAAATAATAAAACTACTATGTTTTTAATTTAGTCAAACCTTAGTATGATGGGGTAAATGTGTAACTGTTTAGGAATTCATCACAAAGAACATCCTTGATTCTTTTGTTGCATTACAATCTTTGTTTCCTTGTGTTTCAAGAAAGTGCAAAATGATTTCCGAAGATTTAAAAAAGAACATACTTTTAATAATAACCAAGAAATAAGGCCTAATTATTCTTACACTCTCGAATAACTTCAGTTGGTAGTTTTCACTCATTCAAACAATTAACACATAAGCAATAAAATCTTCTAGTTAAACTGAAGCGCAAAAGGACTAGTAAGAGGAGGGTTAAACATCCTATATAAGTTATAGTGACTAATAGGTATAAAAATTCTTCTCCATTATTACAGTTTTGCCAACGCACGACTTTCTATGAGATCTGAAAAGGAAAAAAACAACAATTTTTAGTTTTTGGTATTTTATAAAGCATGAACTATGATCAACAACAAACAACAATAACCAACAACAAACAAGTTCAATCAAACAACAACAACAAACAAGTTCAACCGAACAACAACAACAACAACAAACAAGTTCAACCGAACAACAACAACAAACAAGTTCTACCAAACAACAACCATAAACAAGTTCAAAAAAAAAAACAAACAAATTCAACAAATAAGTTCTTCAAAACGAAAATGAAAACTAACATTCAATAAGTGGATTCATCAGAATAAAGTGTCGTCACCCGTGAAAGAGAAAGTAGAATGTGTCTATGAAGGACAAGAGCATGAAAATAATCGGTTAAAACAAACGAAAATCATACATAAAGTAGTTAATTAACATGCATTTGTACCAAATGAAAGAAAGATTACCTGTGATAGTCATCAAATTTCGTTCGAGAAAAGTTTGAGAATAGAAGAGGGTCTCACGCGCTAAGATAAAGTGAATGAATTTTCAATCTCCCTCTCAATTTTTGTATTGAATTCACTAACCTTTTAACGTCTAACGCTGGGGCATTCGACGTTTTATATCCTTTTAAGTCGAATTACAATTATAAACAACGTTTAATAATTGCATTTATTTACAAAAATGTCACTGCTCATTTTTAACGTTGACTATTCAATGGTTAGACGTTGAACGTGTGATGTTATACATTGTTTTTGCACAAGTGAAACTTTGTAATTTATTACAGTTTTGCCATAGTACCACTTTCTATACTGATTTTAGGTCTTACAAGTATATAAAAGCTTTATAATTTATTAAAGTTTAGTCACCGTGTCACTTTCTATATCGGTTCTAGGTTTAACTGGCGTAGAGAAAATTTGTAATTTATTACAGCTTTGTGACCACACCACTTTCTATACTGATTATGGATCTAACCAGTATAGAAAAGCTTCTCATATTGGTGATATTGCCATCGTGCCACTTTCTATACCTAGTAAATTATAACCGGTATAAAATGGCTTTTCTCCACTAGTTTGTATTCCAAGTTACAACTTCACACCTTTATATCGTGATGTTCAAGTAGTCCTCTCTTCTAAGTCGAAAGGGGGACATAACTACAAAAGACATTCGACTCCTAAAGTTAGATTAGTAGGTCAACTCAAAATAAATCACTAGTGTAGAAACGCTGTTTAACGTCGGTGTTTTTGGGCTTTTAACATCACTTCCACAACCGACGTCTATACGGGTGACATCAATGGGACGTCGAAATTCCACATAACCGACGTCTATGTAGACGTCAGTTCAAGCCATCCCCCGACATCTATATAGACGTCGGTATATACCCACACCAACGTTTAATGGCTCTATATGGACGTCGGTCTATGCATCAACCGACGTCTACGGGAATATATAGAGGTCGAAAATGACACTAACCGACATGTATGTTCATTATAGACGTCCAACTTCGCATTAACCGACGTCTATCATAGACGTTGTGTTTTAATGCAGTTTTGTACCGGTCTTTCGGTAGCCTAGTACCACACTCTCCCTTCGCTAGTTTCCCCACAAAAAAAGCTTGCGTCTTTTGAATATCCTATGACATTTCAACCGAAAGGGGAAACTGAGTCCATGACTACTTCCCATTCAACCGCAAAAGGAAAAAATTACGGTGACACGAGAACTAGACAAGGACCCAAGTTCCACTTTCGGTCGAAAGGCCATAAAAGAGTCAAAAGACGCCACTTTTCTTGTGAGGAAGCTAGCAAAGGGAGAATGTTGTACTACATTACCCAAAGAGAGGATCAAAGTTGCACTAAAACACAACGAAAACACATTTAATCGGTTAGTAGATGATATATGATGAAGAAACCAATTTAATCGGACAAAAACAAAGTTTAAACGGTTGAAATAAAGAAAAAAAACGCACATGCAATGCTTAACCGGCTGCAATGCTTAACTGTGAGAGGGAGAAAAGGAGACGAGGAAGAAGATTGTTCGCGTAACTGCGAGAGAGAGAAACAGATAGAAGGAAGATGAGGATTGTCGTAACTACGACAGGGAGAAACGAAGAGGAGAAAGAAAACGATGCACATAATTGTGAGTTCGCGGTTACTTAAAACATGAAATGAAGCGTCGGTTATTGCAAAAACCGACGTCTATAGACGTCGGTTATCTCACTAATGCGACGTCTAGTTGACTTTTCACTTGCCTTTTTCAGGCCATTTAGATGTTGGATGCAAGGGTAGTGACGTCTAAAGAGCTGAACGAAGTGACGTTTCAATATCCAATCAGTCCATAGACGACGGGTGCCTTGGGGCGTCGACGTCTATAATCTTATAGACGTCGGTCCTGAGAAAATGGACGTCTATTTTGCCTGCGGGTACGTAAATCGAATTAATTGCAGCCATATAGACGTCGGCACCCCTGTATAAACTGACGTCCATTTGACTTTTCACCTGCCTTTTTCAGGCCATTTAGACGTCGGCTGCTAGGGAAGTGACGTCTAAAAAGCTTAACGAAGTGACGTTTCAGTATCCTGGCAGTCCATAGAAGACGGGGAGCCATGGGGGCGCCGACGTCTAAAATGTTATAAACATCGGTCCTAAGAAAATGGAAGTCTATTTTGCTTGCGAGTAAGTAAATCGCATTAAATGAAGCCATATAGACGTTTGCGCCCATGTATAAACCGACATCCATTTGACTTTTCACCTGCCTCTTTCAGGCCATTTAGACGTCGGTGCTGGAAGACGCGATGTCTATTTGCCTGCGGGGTAAGTGAATCACATTAGTTGTAGGATAAACGTCAATTTATAGCAAAACCCGACGTCTATATCGCGATTGTTCACAACCTAGCATACCTGTAGACGTCGCCATTGATTCTCACTGAAGTCTATATTGCCGTAGACATCGGTTAAGTATGGACCGACGTCTATATGCCCGACTTATTTACAAACTTGTCACCGGTCATCATGTTATGTCAGGGAACCACTAACCGACGTCTATGGGGTGACGTTAAACAACGCTTTTCCACTAGTGAATACAGTAATAATGACAGATGTATTAATTACCTCGTAAATAGTATTATTTATAATAAATATTACGTTTATGAGCCCTTACCTAATTAAGTCTAACATGTGAAGACAATTACAAAGACTAATTTACTTAATGATATTGATACAATGATTTAACTCTTATTATAGTCTATACTTGAAAAATTACAAACTCTTAATATAGTCTATACTTGAAAAATTACAAGGCCAACATAATCTCGATTTTTACTATATTGATAGAATGACATTTTCTTTCTCTTATAAAAATAGCAAACAAAATATCTATTTTATAATTAATTATTCATTAAGTGTGATCACATAAGATTAAAATATTTATATTCTATAACAACATTTGTTTAAATAAGACAATTATTCTTAACACACATGTTAATAAAAATATATATTCAACGATAATGTTAGTTTGAATTTCATTTTCGTTTCACTTTTTATAATAATATCAAATTAATATTATTATATTTGTTTTTTTAACATTTATTTTAAAAAATTGAAGAAAAATAAAAAAATCTAAATGTTTAATAACTTTTGAACTCTATTTTCACAAAAAATTGACTCATAAATTAATAAATAAATTATAGTTAATATTAAATTATACTATACATATTATTTAATAACATTATATATATATATATATGATATAAAAATATTAAAAATTATTATATACTAATTTATCTAATAAATTATATACATAAATAATATTATTTATAAAAGTTAATTAAAATTTTGTAATAAAATTAAACTTATCTTAATTTTAACTTTCTTGAAAAGAAACTCTGAAAATTGAATGTTTTTTTGACTCGAGAAAATCTCTTAAAAGTTAGCTTTTTCAAGAATAAAGTAGGGTCATATGGAAGCAACGGCAAGCGTGGGTCAACGAACAGCAATAACTCTGCCGAAATCGACAACCAGAGAGGTAATAACCATCACATCGTGAGTGTTCTGTTACCACCAGCAACACCTTTTCCCTCCCTAACAACCCACGCCCCACTCCAAATCACTCCCCCCAATTCTCTGCACAAGATTTTAGCCGCGCCAAGATCAAGAGCCCTGTAACTGGAAATTCCTTCAACAACCTCGGATCAGGCTCCCAAACTTTCAGAGATGCAGAGATTCGTTGTGCCCCAAGGCGGAATTCTCCATTCCTTCAATAATAACGGTAAGGGATCCGAATGTTTCGACGGTTTCAAGCTCACTGACCGTCCACTTATGAGTTTCCCATGTTTCTGACTTTTAATTCAAAACATCTATTGCAGCCATCGTATTGGTGAAGACAAGATAGAACAAGTAAGATAGCTTGTTAGATTCTATGCTTATGTTATTTGCATATTGGTGAAGAGATGGAACAAATAAGAGAGATAGCCTGTTTGATTCTCTATGCTTAAATTTTATTACAGGTTTCTACCGAACATTTATGAGAAGGAAAAAGGTATTCTGGTATCATTTTACTACCATTTTATTGTTTTTATAGAGATAAAATAGTCTTAACGTTAATTAATTTTTATAATTTTTATAAAGAGTGGGTAATAATAACGAGAGAAACTCTCAAGTGGTAGTAGTGCTACTATGAGATACTTATGCAAAACATTAAATTATGGGTTTTATTTTTATTATCTCTATTTTAATATTTATTATTTATATTCGTTTTATTTTAATTAAATTATATTTTAATTTTATAATGAATTTAAATATTTTTATTAGTTTGCATTATATATAATTAAAAAATTATACTTTTTAATTTTTATTTAATTCCTTTGTTAAAAACATCTAATATTTACAATTATATTTAATAAAAATTTAATTAAAAATATCAAAACTTATAAGAAAATTAAAAGACAACTAAATCAATAAATGTTGGATTTTAATTTCATGAAATAAAGTACGGGTCCTGCATGACCACAGAATTGCTTTTGGATGATGCCGAACTATTTTGTTTTGTTATATGGTATTATGACAAGAATTGTTTTTATTATTGTGGTATCCGATGTCATGCTACTAGATGATTCTTAATACATGGGATTCTTTATTAAATTATTTTTGTTCATAGTGGTATCCTATGCTATGCCACGATTCTTAGGATTAGGGATGTTTTATTAAATTATTTTTGTTCATAGTGGTATCCAATGCTACGGCTCATGACTCTTCATACCAGTTATTAATTAAGGTTAGGGCTAAATGTGCTATTCTTTGTTATAAGATCATGTTAATCATAAATTTTTTTAAAAAATTAAATAAAAGAATACAAAGTATCAAATGAGACTAAACTTATTATAAGATCACATTAAATTTATTATAAAATTTATACTGTACGAGACATTCACAAGTTATAATTATGATAAAAATAATCTAAATATATAAGTAAAAATTTTAATTTATATTTTTCTCTAGTTAATTTATTGATAAAATAATTTCTTTTAGAAAAATATAATTATTAATGTTATTTTTTTATTTAAAGGAATCACTTATATCAATAAGAAATCATGATAGATAAAAAAAAAATTCTGCTTTGAAACTATAAATAGAGCTATAAATTTAGTATAAATAAAAGTTTATATTTTTTAAAATAAGTTGAAAAATTACATGCACATTTATCTCAACTTCTTCTAGAAATACTAATATATGAACCCAAAACAGGATGTAGCAACCGGGATCGCGACGGGACGACAAACTGAAAACAAACGAATTTAAGAAAAGATTTTGGAAATCATCACCATAATTTATTCTAAAAAACTATGCAAAACGATAAAATAAGACATGGTCTACAAAAGCTAGATTTTAGGTTCGGGAATCAGTTACACATAAGGAAGGTATTAGCACCTTATTACACCTGCCCAAAAGCAGTACCTTTAATTAAATGTATAAAATTGATTCAAATATGTTAAGTGTGTCATATAAGGTTCATAGAAAAGTCTAGAGAGTCAATCGTCTAGGACACATAGTCCAAAAGACGTCAACATGCAAAAGATAAAAAAAATATAAAACACAAGACTTAAAAGGCTTAAAAAGCTTAACTAAAAGAATGAATACATCATTTAAATGTGTCTTTGTTAAACATAAAAAAAAGGGAGATTGGTAAAGACAAAATTGTTTATATGAAAAAAAGATTTCGTCTTCACAAAGTTTAATCAAATAACATTAAAATAGGTTAAAAGATCAAAAAGAAATCTAGAATAAAAAACGTAGAGTCAAATGCCCCAAACAGAAAAAACTAGAACTTGAAGCCAATCTAAGAAAACTTAGGAAAACACTTAGGCCCTAGGAATTAGAAAAACATCTAGGCTAAAACAACCAGATGCATGACTAGACAATGTCTTGTCTAAAAGTGTCTAAGAGAGAACTGAACTAAACGCTCATTGCTTAAGATACATAAACTAGGTATAAACTAGGTATTTAACTTCTCTAAAAAAATGAAAACAAGTCAAGACAAGGTCTAGTACCAAGAGTGGTTTGAATCTCAAGGAAATCTCGACGGGGTGCTGAGTACTAGAAGTGGTGCAAATACTTAAAGGAAATCTTGGCGAGGTAGTTGAGAACCATAAGTGGTGCTAATACTCATTTGTAATCATGTGAAGATTATAGTGAAACCCTCTACGAAGGAGACTAGACGTAGCTCAGTTGGAGCGAACCAGTATAAAATCTATTGTGTTATTCTCTCTTCTCTTTGCTAAACGATCCTCTTAGAAAACTTGCAATTGAGGTTTACTTTTGAAAATACAAGAACTAGTTAAACGATTCTTTATTTCTAAAGGAAGATATTGCAAACACTACAGTAGAAATTATTCTGAAAAACTCTAAAATTTCAAATATCTAGATAATACTTATGATTTTATTATATTATTTTTTCTTTATATATCTAATCACAATATTTATTTTAATCTTAATTCAGAAAATAAAAGTGTTTTATACAGTATATTTTGTGATAAAAACAAAAAGAAAACAATATCGTCATGTATCATTTATTAAAAGCATGAAAATAACTTTAAGATCATGTTTACTAATTAGTTGACTCGTTATAGAAAAAAATCTTGTACTTATTTTAAAAAGGTTTACTTAACATAATGAGAAAACTTACTCTCTTTTTAATGTTTCTTGATAATATTCTCAATTGTAGTTATTTCTATCCATTTTCAATCAAGATATATTTAATAATAATTTGAATTAATCAAGATATACTAGAATAAAGGAAAGTAGTCAAGAGTAATTAAATTATAAAGGATTACAGTCATCCTTGAAATAGTACTGGGAATTTAAGACTCAAGTACTAGAGAGTAATTTAAAATAAACAAGACAGAAAGTGTAAAGCCCATGAAAAATATCTATTTTAATGAATAATAGTAAGTTTTAGCATTATTATTAGTAATAATAATGAATAGAAAATATAATTAAGGTTAAAAAATTTTAAATTTATGTAGAAAATTATAATAATTTCAGAATGGGGGATTTAAAATTTTGAGAAATTATTTTAGAAGGTTTTGTGAATAGTGAATAGTAAAAAGGAAATAGTAAAAAGTGAATAGTAAAAACGAAAATAAATAAATAAATAAATCAATCAATCAAATATTGAAAGAATAAAAATTCTTAAGTATTAAGGAAAGGTTGGTAAGTGGTGGTTGAGATTAAGATGTTAATTTAATAAAATAATATTAAAAAATTAGTAAATAGTAATTTTTTTTACTATAAATAGCCAAGGAGGGAAGAATGATTCCACACAAGAAATAAGAGAAATAAGTTGTCCATTGTGACACACCTCTCTTTCTTGGAAGTCTACTCGATGTGTTTTTAACTAATCCTTATTAAACAGATTATATTCTGCTGATTTTATTTTTGTGACATACTCAATGGATATGAAATTTGTGTTGAATGTATGATATTATGTTGGATGTGAAATTTATGTATTTGAGCATAATGAGAGTGTGGTAGAGAGGGAAAATCCTTACCGAAGATCCATCTTGAGAAGTTGGACATAGTAGGAAGGATGTAGCTTCAGTGGTTGTATTTATATCCGAAGATCCAGTTTGGGGGACAGAGTAGGATATGATAATTGAGCTAGCAAGTAAGTGCATCCTTATCTGAAGATCCAGTTTGGGGGCCAGAGTAGGATAAGATGTAGCTTCAGTGATTGTATTTATATCCGAAGATCCACTTTGGAGGACAAAGTAGGATATGATAATTGAGCTAGCAAGTAGGTGCATCCATATCCGAAGATCCACTTTGGGGGACAGAGTAGGATATGATGTATCTGAGAAAGGTACCACTACAAGCGTAGAATTTCTTTTTAGAGTCTAAGATTCATACGATTATTTGATTGGGTTGAGTTCATGATGATCATGGTGTGTTTATTGTATTATTAAGAGATTTGATTTATAAGTTGGATATTATGTTATTAATTTAAATTTATAATGTTACTTTGTTAAAATAGCTCACCCTTGCTTTATGTGTTGTTTGGTGGTTACTGTTGTGTTGTGTGTTTTCTCTCGGCGATGATCATCCGGTGGGTGTGAGCAGAAAGTGGTTAGACGCCGGTGGAACATGCGTTAGATGGAGGATTAACTAGTGTTTAGCTCTTATGGATGAGATCCCTATTTCAATCGTTTTAAGTTTGGAATGTATTAAGTTTAAATATTGGGTGATGGTTTGTATATTGAGGAAAACGTTTATTCCTCGTTTCTATGACTGTTTTATCATATCAAGAATGTAATAACTATATTATAGTTTAATACTATAATTATTGGGATGTTACATTAATGGTATCAGAGCAGTTCTATCCTTAAGGAATCCTGTAGGTTATGAGTGCCCCATACTTTAGTTGAGTAATCTTAATCGTATACTCGTGATATAAGAGTTATCTCTTCTAGACTAATGGTTTCTATCTTTGGACAGGACCATGACATCTAGACAATCTCCTTCTTCTTCACCTGCACGTTCTGATATTTCTAATCTAGTGAGGGTAGTGGAATCACTGGTGACAACAATGCAACAACAACATAATTCGGCAGTACAACAATTGGAAGCTGCCAGAGTGTCAGCTGAGGCACACCAGAGGCAGCATGTGGAGATGATGAATAGTGACAAGAGCTTCTGTTGGTTCTTATTATACTCCACCAATCCAAGATCAACAATGGAGTCTAGAGGATTTCCTTCAACACCATCCATTAAGTTCGGTGGCAATACCACTCCAGATGAAGCCGATCAGTGGTTTAGAGACATGGAGAGGATTTTCGACGCTAAGAGATGTCCTGAGGATAACAGATTGGCTTATACCCAGTATTTGTTATTTGGAGAAGCTAGTCACTGGTGGGACAGCATGAAGGCAATGTTAGAAAGGAGTGGTACCCCTATCACTTGGGACCTATTCAAGAAGAAGTTCTATGGTGAGTATTTCCCTAACAGTGTAAGATATCCTAAAGAAGTGGAATTCCTTTAGTTAGTTCAAGGAGGAATGTCAGTGAATGAGTATGCAGATAAATTCAAACATCTTATCCGTTTTTACACCCATGACATGGATGAAGAGTGGCAGTGTAGAAAGTTTGAAAATGGGTTAAGAGGAGATATAAAACTGTTGATGACAGGTTTGTGCATCACGGAATTTCCTACATTGGTGGAAAGAGCCAAGATGTTCGAGAAAAGGAAAATAGAAGTGGAAGGACAACAAAGGCAACCACAAAGAGCTGATGGACCATCTAGGTTCAAGTTTAATCAGGAAGACAGGAAAAAGCCCTATTCTAGACCTTCATTTCAAGGGCCAACAAAGTCTTCAGTCCAACCAACGAACCAGACAATACCGTATTTCAAGGTGAAATGCTTCTGTTGTGGAGGACCTCACTACCAGACTGATTGCCCCCAACCAGCTAACTTTGTCAAGTGTTATACATGCGGAAAGGAGGGGCATATTGCTAGGAATTGTACCACTGCTATGGGGTCAAGGTGCCAACACTCGACCAATCAACCTCAACAGAAGGAAGATGTCAAGCCACAAGTTACGGGCAAAGTGTATGCGATGACTGGGACAGAGGCAGCTGGGCCAGGTAGTCTTATCATTGGCAGTTGTATACTGTTTGGGAAACCTTGTTGTGTTTTGTTTGATTCTGGAGCGACACACTCCTTTGTGTCTGATGTTTGTATGCAAGAGTTGGGGTTGAGTGTTAAGGAGTTGCAGTATGACCTAATAGTGTCTACTCCAACTTCTGGACTAATCAAGACATCTCTAGTATGTACTAGATGTCCTATATCAGTAGAGGGACGTCAGTTTAGAGTTAATCTTATTTGTTTACCTCTACAAGGTCTAGAGGTAATCTTAGGAATGGATTGGCTAACCTCCAATCACATTCTCATAGACTGCGGTGCAAAGAAATTGTTATTTCCTGAAGTGAAAGAGTCGATGATTCCATCTTCGGGGCAACTGTGGCGTGAAGTACAAGAAAATTCATGTTGTTTCCTAGTGTTGACCCATATGGAAGTAGATAAGAGAGAAAGGAGCATAGATCACTCAGTTGTGCGTGACTTTCTGGATGTGTTTCCAGAAGATGTGCCAGGATTGCCTCCTCAGAGAGAGATCGAGTTTTCCATTGATCTGGTACCAGGCGCAAGACCAGTATCAATCGCCCCTTATCAAATGGCTCTAGCTAAATTGGCAGAATTGAAAAAGCAAATAGAAGAATTACTGGAGAAGCAATTTATCAGACCAAGTGTTTCACCTTGGGGTGCGCTAGTGTTATTGGTTAAGAAGAAAGATGGGAGTTCTAGATTGTGCGTGGATTATAGACAGCTGAATAAGTTGACCATCAAGAACAAGTACCCGTTGCCAAGAATTGATGACTTGATGGATCGGTTGCACGGAGCAATGGTATTTTCAAAAATCGATCTACGGTCAGGTTACCATCAGATTTTGGTAAAGGCAGAGGATGTGCAGAAGACTGCTTTCAGGTCAAGATATGGGCATTATGAATACGTAGTTATGCCTTTTGGTGTAACCAATGCTCCCGCAGTATTCATGGACTATATGAATAGAATATTCAAACCTTTCCTAGATAAGTTTGTCGTAGTCTTCATAGATGACATTCTTATATACTCCAAGACTCGAGAGGAGCACGAGGAGCATCTCCAGACAGTACTTGAAGTGTTAAGAGAGAAAAAGTTGTACGCAAAGTTGTCCAAGTGTGAGTTTTGGATGAAAAAAGTGCAATTTTTGGGGCATGTCATATCAGCGGACGGAATCTCTGTGGATCCGGCTAAGGTCGAAGCGGTGCTTCAGTGGGAAAGACCCAAATCCGTAACCGAAATCAGAAGCTTTGTAGGACTAGCAGGATACTACCATAGATTCATAGAAAAATTCTCCAAAATTGTGTCTCCATTGACGCAATTAACTCGGAAGGATCAACTGTTTGCTTGGACAGATCGATGTGAAGCCAGTTTCCAAGAGTTAAAGCAAAGGTTGACAAGTGCTCCAGTGTTAGTAATCCCTGACACAAGTAGAACTTTCGAAGTATATTGTGATGCTTCTTATCAGGGACTGGGTTGTGTGCTGATGCAGGAAAACAGAGCAGTAACTTATGCTTCGAGACAACTTAAGAATCATGAGAAGAACTACCCCACTCATGATTTGGAGTTAGCAGTAGTCGTGTTTGCCTTAAAGATTTGGAGACACTACCTATATGGCGCACAATTCCAATTGTTCAGCGATCATAAGAGTTTAAAAAATCTTTTTGATCAGAAGGAATTAAACATGAGGCAGAGAAGGTGTATGGAGATTTTGAAGGATTATGAGTTTGAACTTTTATACCATCCGGGTAAGGCTAATGTAGTAGCAGATGCTCTGAGTAGAAGGATGGTTCATATATCTGCTATGATGGTAAGAGAGCTAGAATTGATTGAGAAATTCAAGGATATGAAGTTGTACGTTAAACTGGAATCAGATTCCATCAAGTGTAGTAACTTAGTGATATCAAGTGATTTGTTGAGTTTGGTCAGAGAAAAACAATTATTAGATGTCGAGCTGCAGAAAACAATGAGTTTGTTGAGTACGGACCAGGGTAGAGAATTTATGTTAGGAACTGATGGTATTTTGAGGTTTAGAGGAAGAGTCTGTATCCCAGATGACGTTAAGCTAAAAAGGTTGATTCTTGAGGAAGGACATAAAAGTCGCCTTAGCATGCATCCTGGTATGACCAAAATGTATCACGATCTCAAGGAGTCTTTCTAGTGGTCCGGAATGAAGAGAGATGTGGCACAATTTGTATCAGCATGCTTGATCTGTCAAAAGGCTAAGGTGGAACATCAACGATCAGGAGGTATGTTACAACCATTAGAAATACCAGAATGGAAATGGGACAATATCGCCATGGATTTCGTAACCCTTTTACCACGAACGGGAAAGGGTCACGATGCTATCTGGGTTGTGATAGATAGGTTGACGAAGAGCGCTCACTTCTTAGCGATAAATTTGAGGATTTCCATGGTGAAGCTTGCTCAGTTGTATATAAAAGAAATAGTGAGACTACATGGAATACCATCGAGCATAGTGTGAGATAGGGATCCGCGAATTACATCAAAATTCTGGCAGTCCTTACAACGTGAATTGGGCAGCAAGTTACAAATGAGTTCTGCCTATCATCCACAAACTGATGGGCAGTCTGAGAGGACGATCCAATCCTTGGAAGATCTATTGAGAACATGTGTCTTAGACCACTTGGGTGTTTGGGATGAGGTTTTACCGTTGATTGAATTCACTTACAACAATAGCTATCATGCAAGCATTGGCATGGCACCATTCGAAGCATTGTATGGTAAGAGATGTAAGACACCCCTATGCTGGTACCAAGAGGGAGAAGCAGTGATGTTAGGACCAGAATTAATTCAGCAAACCACAGAAAAGGTAAAACAAATACAGGAAAGGATGAAAGCATCACAGTGTAGACAGAAGTCTTATGCTGATCATAGGAGAAGACCTCTCGAGTTCGAGGTGGGAAGTCACGTGTTTCTGCGAGTTTCTCAAATGATTGGAGTAGGAAGAGCTATCAGATCCAAGAAGTTATCTCCAAAGTTTCTTGGTCCATTTCAAGTTATCAAGAGAATCGGACCGGTAGCATATGAGATTGCGTTACCTCCTCAACTGGCAAACTTACACAATGTATTTCATGTCTCTCAATTGAGGAAATACGTGTCGAGTCCCGATCATGTACTCGAAGTGGATGACGTACAAGTCAGAGAAGATCTATCGCTAGACACAAGACCGGTACAAATTCTAGATGTTCTGTCTAAACAACTAAGAGGAAAGGATATTCGCACTGTCAAGGTATTGTGGAATGAGAAGACCCAAGAGATGACTTGGGAATCAGAGGACGAAATGAAGATGTTTTACCCTCATCTGTTTGGTTAGGGCAATTTTCGAGGACGAAAATTTTTGTTGTTGGGGAGAATGTAAAGCCCATGAAAAATATCTATTTTAATAAATAGTAGTAAGTTTTAGCATTATTAGTAGTAGCAATAATGAATAGAAAATATAATTAAGGTTAGAAAATTTTAAATTTATGATAGAAAATTATAATAATTTCAGAATGGGGGATTTAAAATTTTGAGAAATTATTTTAGAAGGTTTTATGAATAGTGAATAGTAAAAAGTGAATAGTAAAAGGTGAATAGTAAAAAGTGAATAGTAAAAACGAAAATAAATAAATAAATAAATAAATCAAATATTCTGAAAGAATAAAAATTCTTAAGTATTAAGGAAAGGTTCGTAAGTGGTGGTTGAGATTAAGATGTTAATTTAATAAAATAATATTATAAAATTAGTAAATAGTAATTTTTTTTTACTATAAATAGCCAAGGAGGGAAGAATGATTCCACACAAGAAATAAGAGAAAAAGAGAGAAAGTGAGAGAAGGAAAGAATTTAGAAGAAAGTTTTAGAAGAGCAGAGTTCTGGAAGGTTTTCGGGGGAACAACTTCGGAGTAGGAAACTAAGTCTGGAAAAGAGGTAAGGGGAGCTAGTTCTTCTTTTCATTTTAGTAGTATGCCTTGAATGTGTGATAATTTTGAAGTTGTATGTTGATGTGTTGAATTATTATGTGTGCCTATGTGTTGGTTATATAATTGTTCAAGTATTAAATTTATGTGTTATTATTGATGTAAAACTATGTTTTGAATCTGTGAATAAGAAATTTGTTAATAACATGTTGAGGAACACTTTGGCTAAGGAAAGACCAGGTTTTTAAGTTGTCCATTGTGACGCACCTCTCTTTCCTGGAAGTCTACTCGATGTGTTTTTAACTAATCCTTATTAAACATATTATATTCTGCTGATTTTATTTTTGTGACATACTCAATGGATATGAAATTTGTGTTGAATGTATGATATTATGTTGGATGTGAAATTTATGTATTTGAGCATAATGAGAGTGTGGTAGAGAGGGAAAATCCTTACCGAAGATCCATCTTGAGAAGTTGGACAGAGTAGGAAGGATGTAGCTTCAGTGGTTGTATTTATATTCGAAGATCCAGTTTGGGGGACAAAGTAGGATATGATAATTGAGCTAGCAAGTAAATGCATCCTTATCTGAAGATCCACTTTGAGGGACAGAGTAGGATAAGATGTAGCTTCAGTGATTGTATTTATATCCAAAGATCCACTTTGGGGGACAGAGTAGGATATGATAATTGAGCTAGCAAGTAGGTGCATCCATATCCGAAAATCCACTTTGGGGGACAGAGTAGGATATGATGTATCTGAGAAAGGTACCACTGCAAGCGTAGATTTTCCTTTTAGAGTCCGAGATTCATACGATTATTTGATTGGGTTGAGTTCATGATGGTCATGGTGTGTTTATTGTATTATTAAGAGATTTGATTTATAAGTTGGATATTATGTTATTAATTTAAATTTATAATGTTACTTTGTTAAAATAGCTCACCCTTGCTTTATGTGTTGTTTGGTGGTTACTGTTGTGTTGTGTGTTTTCTCTCGGCGATGATCATCCGGTGGGTGTGAGCAGAAAGTGGTGAGACGTCGGTGGAACATGCGTTAGATGGAGGATTAACTAGTGTTTAGCTCTTATGGACAATATCCCTATTTCAATCGTTTTAAGTTTGGAATGTATTAAGTTTAAATATTGAGTGATGGTTTGTATATTGAGGAAAACGTTTATTCCTGTTTCTATGACTGTTTTATCATATCAAGAATGTAATAACTATATTTATAGTTTAATACTATAATTATTGGGATGTTACAGAAAGTGTTTTCAAAAGAATATAAGAGTCATAATAAAATCATATGGGTCTAGGCAGCAACATCCTCGTTCTCCTCTAAGACATGTTCTAGGGAGGTCTCTCTTTCCTCTGCTCACATCCAAAATGGATGATCATCGCAATAGGGCAGCACGCACAACATGGCACAACACAGCAAACAAGCAATGCAAGGGTGAACTAATTATATAAAAAGCATGCATCATATGAATCATACCACATACAAGAGTTAAGTTTAATCAAAATAGTTAAAGCATACAATCTACACATGTTACATTCTATACTTGATTCGTCCGGACTTTAGAATGAGAGTCCAGCTATGGCGGGTCTTGCACTCGTGGTGACTTATGAAACTTGGGTTCCCCACCCTGCCACACTCACGAGGTTAGCCTGTTTCAGGCCTTGAGACATACTAGGAGCCCAGATGACTAAGACCTCTTGTTACTTCTCACCACATGGTTCAATCTCTTTAGGTGAGCATGATTAACCATTGGAGTTTCAGGATGACCCCCAAGACTGAGCTTCCTACTTTCATTCTAAAACGCTAAGAATCTCACCAAGAGATTCTACACAGATAGAACTTAGTTTATCACTTGGATCATACTTTCATCACTTTGTAATCATATACTTTTTGTGACAATCAACATATACACAATCTCAACAATATACATTACTCACCAATCACAAACTATAAAAATAACTACTCTCTAATTTAATCTAAGTTAATCAATACCATAATCTTTTATAATTTATTTCCAATGTCTAAACCTTGTACAGATATAAAAAGTTGTTTCCTTTAATTTTATTAAAATAAATAAATAATAATAATATTATAATATTTATATTAAACCAACCCATAAATATTCATTCATATTATAATGTTATAAATATATGAACACTTCCAGCTATATCAACATTTTTTTTATATACTATATTATATTAATAGAAGTTCACATCATACGTTGCTACTAATTTTATATGTATAGTTATATTATATTAATATAATTTATATTTATTTTATTTATTTTATACTTTTATAATTTATTCAATTTTTAATTAGATTATCCAAAAAAACTTGTTATTATCATAATTTCCTCTAACTTCTTATAATATAATATTTAATTATACTCCAAAGGATTTATGGATTTATATATATAAAAGCACGTTATCTAAAATCTTTATTTTAAATATATTATACATTATCTATTTAAAACATAAACAACACCGTAATTCCATAAACTAATATCACCAAATAGTATAATACCAATCAAATAACAATTATAATAACTTTATATAATATATTATTATATAGCATATAACATCACATAACTAAATAAGCATAGGATATAATATATAACAGTATAGTATATTATTTATCAATCCCACGTTGTGCTAAAACCAACAAAATTTCTACAGCAGCATACACAAAGCAAACCCATTCCCTTCCTATACACTAACACATGTATATTATATATATTTTATTACAACCCCATCTTTACTTATTTTTTTCAAACAAGACCATGAGGGAATTAAGCTCCTCTGCATGTCAAATCATCATGTCACACCAACAAGAAGCACCTCCCACACTAGCTATTTAGGTAGGGCCTACGAGACTTTCTCTCCACTTAACAATAAACCTCTAAAATCTCATTCACAAAAACGTAGAAGAACATTCATAAACACAAGCAAAGGCCCCTTGTGTGCAACCATTTCCTTCTAAACCCGGGGATGTAACCTCCCTTCTCTTCTCCTCCGGAACACGTACTCCACTACAGAAGAAAGATTCAACCCTTCATGGCTCACTAAAATGCTTCAACCTTGCTCAATGAAATTGTGAAAAGATTGGAACACAAACACGTCCCTAAGTGCAACATATGTATAGATATCTATACCCATTACAAAAGTCAGCACCAAAGCAAAGAAACATGTACAAGAGTAGTACACCCGAATGCTCTGTATGAAACCATGATTGTACTCTCTATATTCAACCACAAGCAATTTAAAAACACATACCACAACCCAAACGGCCATTACAAGTACAACAACATTCTAAACCCACCACACCCAGAAACAAATCCAAGTGTCTCCCCTTACATATATACACATTCCCATAATTTACAAAATCATAAATAAATACAATAATAAAGCAATGTCAACTCCCCTTACTTGAAAAGCTTAAGAGTAACTTGTCAAGAATGCCCTAGGATCATACCCACACCGCGTTGAACTTACAGAACCTAAAAATCACCAAATTGGAGATAGAACATATCTCTCAGAGCTCGAATGGGTAGAGAATGGAAGGAAAAACGTACAAGGCACATGAACCCAGCAAAGTTGCATGCCCTAGGTTCTAGAACAGTGAAAGAGAAGGGGAAAAGGAGACTTACCGGTCAGAACAGGAAATTGTTCGGTTCAAAATGAAGCTCTTGCCACCACGATCGTTTAGGCACCTTCAAATTAAAATTTAAACGGTTCAGTGAAGAGAAAATCTAAAGAGAAGGCAAAGAGAATTTTAGGGCAAGGGTTTTAGAGAGAGAAAGAAAGCTGACAAAATGAAGGAATTCTGATTTTTAGAAAACCTCTTCCTAAGGTCATGGGTCCTTAGCTTTATGAGCTAGGCTGTCTCAATATAGGTCCAATGACTTTATAAGTTTTCATACCTTTACAATAAATACACATGATTTCTATAAATAATATTTACTCAATTCTCTCACTTGTTATAATTTTTTTTATAATTGTTAACATAATTTTTTTTATTTTTTTAATTTTATAAAATTGTGTAATTTTATTCAATTTTAATGTATGAAATTTTTTGTTATAGTAATATTGTTTTATAATAATAATAACTAGTTTAATTTTGT
Source organism: Vigna mungo (assembly GCA_036885675.1). Taxonomy (NCBI): domain Eukaryota; kingdom Viridiplantae; phylum Streptophyta; class Magnoliopsida; order Fabales; family Fabaceae; genus Vigna; species Vigna mungo. The sequence goes on from CP144699.1 coordinate 23,783,433, forward strand.
TTTATGATTGATTTTTATGAGAAAACTAAATATAAGTTAAAATTTATCTATATATAATATTTTTTAAATAGTTTATCAAAATAAATTTATAAAAACTTTCAAAACAAGAAAGAATTAAAATATGTTTATACAATTCTTTCTAAATATAAGTAATTTCTAGACTTATAAAAAATAACTCATTTTGAACAATTTATTTTTTGTTTTAAAATTATCTTATTTTTAAATTTAAATAAATTAAATTTATGTTATATTTTCAACTTTTCAAAATAATAAAATTATGTATTTAAAATATGATTATAATTAAAAAATTATTTTAAATAACTTTTTATAAAATTAATATTTATATATTTGTATTTTAAGAAAAAGATATTAGTAAAAACAATACTTTATTTTTAACCTTAAACAAACTCAACCTATATTATATTTTAAATTTTTTAAAAAAATAAAATTATATATCTAAGATATGATTACAATTAAAAAATCATTTTAAATAGCTTTTTATAACGCCAACATTTATATATGTTATTGAAAGAAAAAAGATATTAGTAAAAACTTACTTTATTTAAACTTAAACAAACTCAATATATATTATATTTTTAACTTTTCAAAAATAATGAAATTATACATTTAAAATATAATTACAATTAAAAAATTGTTTTGAATAATTTTTGATAATATTAATATTTATATATTTGTATTTAATTAAGAAAGATATTAGTAAAATATAATGAAATATTTGGAAATTATTAAACTTACAAAGCAAATAAAAGAAATAATTAAAAATGTATTAAAAATTAATTAATTTAGTTTGGGACTAGTCCCATCCTAACCCTACCTAAACCCACTTTATATGGGGCTTTAGGGGTTGAAGCTTTTAAAAAGCTCTATGTTAAGTAGACTTAAAAAATGAGACTTCATTTTTGGAGGAGTCAGGCTCAAATGACATCTCTAATGATAACCATTTATCATCTTCCTTCCAATTTTAATATAAAAGAACGAGATAGTTGTTTTAAAATTAAGGGTGATGACTATATATATTGTTTTTTGTGTTTTTTGTATAACATTCGACACGTTGTAATGAGGACTTTTATAAAATAAGAAATCAGTAGGTGAAATAAAAGAAAAAAAAAAACTTAAATATTGCAGAAAAAGCTTTTTGATAAATCACCTTCAACAAGTAGTGTCAATGGCTGGCCATCTTGTGTTGTAGACAATGGTCGAAGCCTATTAAAAGTGTTAGTAGAAGAATTAATTTTATAGTAAACCATGTGAAGGGCAATAATTGAAGTGACACACTGACATGATACACAGTTAAACCAATGCTTTCCTCTTTTACTCAAACCAATTTATGTCCAACTGTTTTAGTTTTGTAAGCCACTTTTGTGTGTCTTGAGAAATACATGGTGTCTTCATCTCACCATCTGCATGATCACTCTTCGTATCCTTACCAAGGTTCTCATGTCTGTTCCTTTGTCTTACCTTCAACGACAGAAGCCGAGAAACCTCGTGTAGTCCACCCCACTTTTCCAGTGCACGCGCAATATCGTACCGCCCTGTTCCAAATTTCATGTCTACCAAGTCAATGTTGCATCTTTTATAAACTTCAAAGAAAGCTGTATTTTGTTGCAGACATAAACTCAAATTTCAGAACAACATCTGAACCTACCTGCACGTTCAAATGACTTTCTACTCGGCATAAATGAAGGGTCTATTCCCCAGCTCCTTTGAAACCTACTTATCTGCATCAACATGTCAATACGTCATTTATGTATCAATTTTCTTACACTTAAGGCATTTGTGAAATCATTAGCATTTCTACTGCGGGTTAAACAAATGCAAAGTGATGCAGAGTGAACAATGAAATGAAAGTATTTGATATAGGAACGAGCTTTTGCAGCTTACCTCTTCCTGTAAATTTTCAAGATTGTCCCAGTAACCCTTTGGTTTGCGGTGTTTGTAAGCCAAGGAAAGGTTCAATACGGTTGCAACCTTTCTGAATCCACCCATGCGTGTTATAGCCTTCTCAATATCCACTCTTCCATTTAAACGAAGTTGCTTCCTCATTGGCATGAATCCTTCCTGTCCGTGTTCTGCGATGAATTGCAGGAGTTCAGATTTTAGTACTTCAATATTCCTCTGTAAGCCTGGCACTTTAGGTCTTTGCTGAGATGAACATCTATCATTGCAATTGGGAACTTCCTCGGCTGAGCCAGGGCTGTCATCATTTTGAAAGCTTGATGAAACAATTTGCTGCCCTGAATTTGTATTCTTCTCACAAAATTCTGAAGATTTTAATGCATTCTTGTTCTCAATGTAGTCTCTTATTGCAGACAAGTTTGATGGGAGATCTTCATAAATGACCTGAAATGAGATTGTGCAAAAAATTCACTACATTTCATGGTGCAAATGGAGACTTAGGACAGATCAGAAGATTAAAATTTCACTCAATTAACGGTGTTTAGTCAGCTAAGGAATTAATAGACAAAACCTCCTCCATGATGGCTTCTGAAAGGAAAGTATCCTTGCGCATTTTTGACTCCACAGAGTACTTTAGCAAGGTGTGATGATTTCCTAGTTGCTCAAAAATCCATTTTCCCCGGAAAGAATCAAAGTCCCCTTCAACTTGTTCAAAACTGATCTCCTGTTCTAAATATTCACACAACTCCAGCACAACACGAGCATGAAGCACCATATAAAGTAGGCCCTTACACCCTTCCTGCATGTTGATTAAACCAGGATATCACAAAATTATAGATAAAAATACAGTACATGTTCATTCTTGCATCAGTGTTTGTGCTAATGGGTACAAGTTTGTTTAACCGGTTGCAGATAACGTTGGTAAAGCACTAGCTATTAAGAAACAATTCAGGATATAAACAGATAGATATGATGTTCTCTTTTTAAGACTTTACTTCTTTAACATTGTCCTATACCTGAAGAACACGGACTTTATTGTTATCTCGTGATACAACCTTACTGATTGCTAGATTTGGAACTATCCTGCAACATATTGTGTGGAATCAAATTAGAAGAATGAAACAATAGAACTGGGAATTTCTTATTCAATGTTCCAATAAATCTAGCGTAACTCAGGAAGTGGCTTACTCAGTAAGAGTCTCATAAGCAGTTAGAATATTCCATACTTCACGAACAGGAGCTTTAACTGTTATGCTTGCAACAACACATCGATGAACACCTCCATTTTCCTTCATACCAAAACCACTTTATTACTAAGTATGACTAATTGCCGTAAAAACAGATAATGGTCTGAGTCCAGGTCAACTTATAATAACTAGTACATAAATTTACCAGAAGGCCATCAAATCTGCGGAGATGAACTTCATCCACCATCCGAGGCCTGTCAAGCCTGCAAAACTTTCCAAATACACCCCAGTTGCTTCTCACCTCACTCGAAGATGTGAGTATCGAACTGGAAACAGAGGAGGCATTTTCCTTTTTGTTCTCTGCAGGAGGCAACTTATCACTTTGACACAAAGAGCCATTTATCTTTTCAACACTTTCACACAAAGAACCATTTATCTTTTTAACAGATGACCCGTTAATGGCCATATAAGTTTTATGCAACTGATTTTCTGACACTGAAAGTTTCTGATATCCCATAAAATTCTTTTCAGCTCTGTATGCCAAAGCTCGAAGGTTCACAGGAAGATCAGATCTGATAATCCTTTCCAAAAAAATAGCTGGGAAATTGAATCTTGGTATTACATTGACTTCATACGATAAAATAGCAGTTGATGACCTGCATAAACCAGAATTCGTGTAAACTAGAAATGTAATAACAATGTGATTAATTTCAATAAGAACAGCCCATATGTTATTAACAAATGAAGATACTTATCCCATAAAACCCCAAAGAATTGAGACACTACTATGAGTGTGATAGGTTTCTTTTGTCAAGAAACCGATCAACACTCCTCAACTCTCAAGCACATATGAAAAGACACAAAACAGTACGTATATTAAACAATGTACAAAGAATTACCCCCAAGGAAGCCTCTCTCCCTCCACTGGAACAATTATCCAGTCTGCACCAAATGTACAAAATGACTAACTACCCCTGTAGAGAACACACACTCTATTAATAAACTCCCTTCCCCTTTCCCTTCCCCCTAACTAACTAACTGTCAAACAACTCTTCCCTCCTAACTGCCGTCCTTTCCTAAACCCATTATAACCTATCACCTTATATCCTATCATTACACCCTGACGCCGCAGTGTGAAACTTGATCTCATGGCTCCTCTTCATCATGTTATCATTTAGAGAGAACCCACTAGCTACTGCCTTCCAATCCAGGTCTAGAGGATTGGGTGGTAGCAAATCCTCCTCCAATGACTTCCATTGTTCCTGGATTCTTTTAGCCCAATTCTGTGAAATCGTCAAAATCTCATCTCCGACTTCATCGGCTCTTGTAGCAACAACACTTTCGGCAGTTGTTCCATCTACTTGCAAACTCTCATGTAAAGTTTCCACACTTCCCATCTATGTTACTGTTGCCCAGCTCTCACATAGCATGCTTCTCCTGTTCCCTTCAACCATCTGTTGCCAGATTTTTCCAAGAGAGGTTCTTGGAATTTTGTTGCTAGGTCTTGAACCCCTGGACTACATTTTCTTTGTTGTTTGGGTGTACTTTTGTTGCCCCTTTGAGGTTCTGAACTTCAAAAGCATTTGTTGCCCTTGTTGTCTGACCCTGGGTGTCAGTCCCTTCATAAGTGGTCAACTCTTCTCTTTTCACCCACATAAAAACTGGTTTTTCCTCATTCTTCCTAGCTCCATTTTTGTCAATGGCATCATCTTCTCCTTTTTGCTCCCAATTGATTGAATTTTCTCCTCCACCTGAGTGTTTCTTTACTTTCTTGATGTCTTGCAGGAGTTCCTCTCTTTTTTCCTCTCTTGCTCTGTAAATAGATTCAACTGGGTTGCTCTTTGACACCATTGTTCTATCCCCAGGCCTCAACACTTCTTCCCCTTTCTTTACTGTTTTGACATTCCCACCACAACCTATCACTCTATCTCCAGTAAAAACAGCAGCTTTTGCAACTTTCTCAGCAGCCGTAAAAACAACAGCTTTTGCAACTTTCTAAGCAACAATAAAAACAACAACTTTTGCAACTTTCTCAGTAATAGTAAAAACAACTTTTGGAACTTTCTCAGCAGCAACTTCTGTGACTTCTGTCGTTTGGGCTAACTTCTCACAAACATAACCTCTAACTCTTCCTCTGAACCTCCTTATCAATGCCTCTTTCAATTCTTTCCAAGAAGGGTTCTTGGTTTTATTTTTCCAAATCCTGAGCCAATAGATTGTGATATGCGGGGCCCAAGCCCAATTAACAACCATGAGTCCATCACCAATAAAATCAAAGCTGGAAAAGGCTAGAAGAAGTGAAGGACACGGCTCCAGCTTTATTCCGCACATTTCATAAATGTATAAACACGTGTGCTTCTAGAATTCAGCACCTTCCTGCACATTTTGCACATGCCACCACGTGTATGAAGATCCGTAAATGTTGGAAACCATAGGCACCGTCTAGATTCATCTAGCACGAAGGAGATATCATTATAAATCTCCTTCTCCTTCTTTGTATCAGCACTTTTGGAATATTGAGAGAATTAAATTGCTTATGTATCTTCCAGCTCTTTCTCCTCCGAGAGTCACCTACCTAGTGCTTATCTCCATTTCTCCTCTAGCTCCCTTCCGAGAGAAGGCTTTCTGAGTTAGATCCATCACCACCGAAAGCACCTCCTGCATCTCATAATTCAATATTCAAACACCACCGCTGCATAACTCCGTTCATCCTACCGTTCACCTCCACTGCTAACACTTCTTCATTTGGAACGCTCACGGATCCGTGGAATAGCACCGTAGATGGAGCTATCAGATTGCTCCTCCCCCCATGCTAGTGTAGGCCAATCTTAACTTTTTCCTTGCTGCCAGGTTTTGGATCTCAAAAACTTTCTCTGCTCTGGATATCCATCCCTTTGGATCAATCCTCCCCTCAAAAGTAGGCAATTTACCTGCTTCCTCCACTTTCGCTGCCCTTTTCCCCTGTCTTCCTCCAACTCTTCCTTTGAACCACCTTTATTTCCTTTCATGATAGCTTTCTCACTTCTTTCTGAGCCCTTTATGTGAATCTTGATTTCCTGCAACATTTCCTTTAATTCTTGGATATCTCTTCTCCATTCTGCCATCCCCATTTTCTGTTCACTGACCCTCCTCTCCAAGGTATTGTCTCTTCCTTCCATGCTTCCACCTTTTCTTGATCACTTCTTGATCCCTTCTTGATCCGTCACTCCTCTCCTAAGGATATCCGGCAGGTCGAACCAATCTTAATAAGTTTCTTTTGTCAAGAAACCGATCAACAGTCCTCAACTCTCAAGCACACACGAAAAGACACAAAACAGTACGTATATTATTGATATATGAGTGAAACAATGTACAAAGAATCACCCCCAAGGAAGCCTCTCTCCCTCCACTGGAACAACTATCCAGTCTGCACCAAATATACAAAATGACTAACTACCCCTATAGAGAACAAGCATTCTATTTATAAACTCCCTTCCCCTTCCTACTAACTATCAAACAATTCTTCCCTCCTAACTGCCCTCCTTTCCTATACCTATTCTAACCTATCACCTTATATCCTATCAGAGTGAAATAATTTAGGATTGCAATTGGAAAAGCTTTACCGTCTTGTAGGGAGAATTATTATTGCATATGGAAAGTTAGCCAAGTTATTGCATTCTCTTTCTAAAATATAAGTATACTTTGACACATTTTGATTCATTAAGACGAAAGACGACAACAATAGCCTTGTACAAACAGATAAAGTCGGCTACATGGATCACATGATTTAATTGGAATTGGTGAAAATAGCAGTGAATGCCTTCTTATCATTTGTAAGAAATACCGTATCTTACTATATCATAACCATACAGAGATTGCTGTCATTCGTTCTTTTCTTGTGTGTGGGTTGTTTACAGTTGATGCATGCTTAACTAAAATTAATCTTTTCATTAATCAGAACCAGAACTTCATTAAACAAAGTTTGATAGTTTGAGATTGATATGACATATCATGCTAAAGATATACATATTGGTATCTTTTTGATTGATATAAACTGCTTTGCAAAAATGGCTTCATGAAATAGATTACATACCTTGTTCCAGATTTTACGGACCATTTGCCATCAAACTTCTTAAAGTCTCCATCAACCATGGAAAAGTGCAGTTCTCGATCCCATTCCTGAAGAATTAAAACGAACAAATATAGCAGTATTAATTTAACTAATTATTCACTTCTCTAACTTTTTCTTATTGACTGACTAACCTGTCAATTAAACTAGCACAACCACTGCTAATGGAAACTAAACTATTTTTTCCATATGGTCTTGCACAAGGCTCATGTGGCAAATTGTATGAGACAACATGGGTTGGCGTATGAGAGATTAAGGGTATCTTTGATTCTCTTCTCACTTTCCGGTTTTAAAAAATGTTTTCTAAAGCAATTCCCCACTATTCAACAATCAATTTCTCATTCAAAATCTACTTAAGTTTTGAAAATTATTTCTAAAACAAGTGCTTTAAAATTGTTCTCATCATGTTCAGCTTCTCCTGCTCCTATGTCTTGTACCATCATCTACCAGTTGTCTCAACAATATCATATACAAGCCTTTTGAACACTAAAAAAAAACAAATAAAAAGAGAAATCAAATACACCCAAAAAAGTTTCAATTTCATTCCCATCAAGTAAGGCTAGTGGCTGGCTACATTGCCCAGTTCATATAGCGTATGCTTTAAAAGACACTCACTGAATTGATGACTTCTCGAAGATCCAAGACAACACGAGCTTCTATATGCCAATACATAGCCCTTTGGAATCCCCTTTGCTCTAACCACATCCTTCCAGGGTATGGACAAGGAATTCTCCCACTAACAAAAAAAACGTGTCTTATAAACTGTACCTTTAACTTAATCATCGCCAATAAGTAAAAGTGTTAAATTGCTAACAAAAAGCACTTTTCTTTTTTTAAATTGAATGTGAATAGAAGCATTAACATTTGCATTACCTCCATACAAGATTTGGGATGAAATCAGCGAGACGCTCGTAATCAGTGAGAGCATCCCAAACGGATTCAGTGTCAGCATCGACTGTGATTTGGGCATTGACTCTGCGTTCCCTCCACGATACCACTTGGACCTCACAAAGCACTTCACGGTCACCCTCTTCCTCTTGCTGCTGAAAGCTTCCATCTTTGGCGTTGAAGTTGCACGTGAGCTTCTGGGTGGTCCTAGTTGACGACGAGGAAAGTGCAACAGCAATACCTCGAGAGTTTAGTGTGAGAGACAGAAACCCTATTGTTGTGTGTGTTGCTGGTTTTGAGAGAAAGCAGAAAGGGTGAGTTGCAATGCTGGAGGTGGAAGCGATCATGACTGGTGGGACTAACCAAATGAATGTTCCATTCGGTGGTTTGAGTACACATGGAAATGGAAGCTAAGGGATGTTGTTGGTGTCAGTTGAGGAGATACTTCTTGCGTCGTAGCCACCAGTTTTGTTTTTGTCGTTTAGTGGGGCTCGTGAATTTGTGGCTCCGACACGACACTTGATGATGCGGTTGTTTTCGTCATTTCATCAGATTCTTTTGAATAGGAAAACTATTAGGTGGGACCATGTTCTATAATCAAAACAAAGAGGTAATGTAATCATGTTCTTATGTAGCATTAGCTCCTTTTATAAATCTAATTATTTTAATATTGTGAAACATATTAAACATCAATTAAAAGTTTATTGCAATATTTTGAAAATTATCTCCAAAATGCTGTCCTGAACCGTATAAAATGTTCTCAGTTTTTAAGGGAAACAAAATAAATGACAAATTTATCTTCAAAAGATAGTTGTGTTTCGTGTAGATTTTTTTCTCCTGACAAATTTATCTTCAAAAGATAGTTGTGTTTCGTGTAATTTTTGTCTCCAAGTAATCCCGTTTAAAAAAAATTAAATAAACCTTTTGGAACATTATTTCGCTAAATAGATTTATTCAAATATTATTCTCTTACATGGGTAGTACTCAAATATGATTCTTTATAGAGTGGATTTAAAAAAATTATTTTTAGAATTGATAGTATTTAAAATGGTTAAATTTAATTATTTTAATATTAATAGATAGAGTTTTTATAAATTGGTTTTATCATTTAAAAATATATATATTCTTTAGAAATTTTTTTATTTTTTTATTTTTTTTACCTCTTGTCTATCTGTTTGAAAATTGGAAACCGTTCTAATGATTTTTGTGATAAGTTTTTCATTTCTGATTGATTAATTTCTCAATTTGAATAAATTAGTTTTTTTGTCTCTTTTTAGGTTCAAGTTAGTTCTTCCTTTTTCATGTGGTCAAAATCTTGCTACATGTTTCTTTAAAGTCATCTATAAGATTTTTTGTTGACAAGTGGTTCTAATGGCATACTCAAATCATGTTTATATTATTCCTAGGAGAAAATAAGGTACTTTGTACGTTTAAGAGCATTATAAAGATTTTTTAGCTATTTGGACTCTTATCAAATGTAAGGGAAGCTAGTTACTTTGGTGTGTATGAGTTTGATAAATTTGATATCTTGTTTGTTGATAATTATGATTCATGTGTATGATTGAATTGATTTGTATGGCTTGGATGCTTACTTCGTGTTTGATTGTTGCTTGGGTTTGTGTGATTGAAAGAAATTGGAATATGAGAAATTGAGTAAATTGGTACGAGTTTAATGTGTAAAAATTGCTTTGAACCAATTCACTGAGACAGAAGTACCAATTTGAACAATTGATTCAGGTCCAAGTTCACTTGAAATAAAAAAAATGTTTTTGTTGTCAATTGGTATAACATTGAGCGGTGCTATACTAGCGTTAAGTGATAGCTTCGTCAAGGAGCATTTTAGCACTTCTCCGTGTTAAGCCCCTGACAAGTGTACCAGATCGTTATCAAGTAATATAAACGGTAAAACCGAGTATCGTTCTCTGTTAAGACCCTGGCAAGTGTACCAGATCGTTATCAAGTAATATAATTGGTAAACCCAATATCGTTCTCCCAAAGGACTCAAAACCGCATAATACTTGAGAAAAGAATTAAATTTTAGGTTTTGTATGCAAGACAAAAGTAAACATTCAAAATGCAGTGAATCAATTGGCTAAAAGAAACTATGAATGAATGGAGTTGTTGGGGTTTACAATTTCATCTTATCCACCCTCTTATATCTACTTTTCTTATCTAATTCGCTTCTTTATCATATTGTCATGTAAACTTTCTTAGTCTACCCTTAACCCAATCCCTTGGTGAAAAGAGCCTATTACTAATTACCAGCTTGTTATCCCTAGCCTCCCCTAGTAATTAATAATGCATGATAAACGGAAGTAAAATACAATTGATCGTCCTACCCCTATCCCTAGGCGGTATTAGCATAATCAAGGAATTCCCCTCAGTTCATGACATTACTGTATGTCCCCGTATCAATAAAGAAAAACAACATTTACCGAATGAGTTAAACGATAAAAACATTAAGCAAAGGTAAGGAACCCAACAATTGATAAAGATAAGCATATGCAAGCATATAAAGAAGATAAGAATTTCAATATAAAAGAGTTTCGAAAGATTACATTGTTCCTCAACAACCTAGGGTTTAGTTCACCATAATTATGGTGAATCTAGATGGAAAGTAATGAAAGAATGGAAGAAATAACCCTAAACTTGGTAGATTGGAGCCTAAGCATCCAAGGAATCTCCTCCAAGGTGTGTGGAACAACTCTGGACGTTTCTCTCTGCCAAAAGATTGTGTTTCAATTCGCACTAGGGCTATTTATAAGCCAAAAAGATAATAAAAAGATTACAGAATCCGCAATATAAAAACTGACAACCACTCAGCCCCTAATTTAACCGCTCAACGGTTTCCCTTTAATTGCAGGACCGCTCAGTGCCCAAAACTGGCCGCTCAGCGCACTGGTCAAGCGCTCAGCGCTCTGGTCAACTTTTCTGGTTGACTGGTTGACTTTTCTGGATTCGGGTTGACTTTTCAGCACTCCAACCATTTAATACTTCAACCTTTCTTCCAATTCATTCAAAAAACCTACAAAATCAAGGGAAACAAAGCATAAAACCAAGAAAACCAACTTTGACTCTCTTATTCTCTAACTTAATAAAAATGCATGATTTCAAGCTAAAGCCATAAAGGGTGTGATTTAATATCAAAATTAAGTATGAAAATAACGGTTTTTCAACCGTTATCACAATCCCAAACTTGAAACTTTGTTTGTCCTCAAGCAAACAAGATGAAACTTAGTCTTCCACAAATCAACATAATGGTTCAATCACATTCAAAATCTCTTTCTTTCAAGATAGGTAATCACTCAAATCAACTCATCAATAGAATTTAGTCAAGATGTGCACATATTTTGATTCAAATTAATCATCATGGTGTTCACAGAATCACATAATATTCCAACAAAGGCTATTCTTATGAATGATCAATTAGCTAAGCATAGATCTAATCATGAAGTCATGGAATCATTCCTCACCAGATACTCAAGCACTCAAAAGTATTTCGTTCAAAGGTGTATATAGGCCACTCCATCCCTCTACTATCTGTATGTCACATAGAACAAAATTGCCTTTCATCTGCCACAATCAAACATCATCACATAGACATGTCATCACAAGGACTTCTCAAGGCTTATAATGTGGTTGGGCTAACAAGAAAAATTGGTTTTTCTAGATCACAAACCCTTGAGTTAAGAAAGTTATTTATATATTCATATTTCAAGCACAAACTCTCTTTAACTAATCAATCTCATTTAGTCCCAACTTTTCCCCTTTTTCTGCATTGAGCTTATCTTTTTCATTCTATCTTTTTCAATTTTGCTCAACACATTAGCTCAATGCTTTCTCTTTTTTTTTCAACTTTCCCAACAACCCCAAACTTGAACCTTTATCAATACCATGCAATAATTCTCAACTTAACTCAAGGTAAAGATTTTTCTCAAAAGGATTTTCTGTTTAAGGCTTAAGTTAAAAAAGGGTAGAACACATTGTGCTCTATTTCATTGGGACGAACTTTTATGCATTGGCTAAGAAAGGGCTAAATAAAAAACGGCCCATATGACACATTCATGCAATTCAATCAATCACAGAAACTTAGGCAAAATCATTCATGCTTTCAAGTAGATAGCAAATATATCAATAAGAACTCTGGAGCTCAAAAACCTCACATAAGCTTATTCCAACCATTGAATCAAATACCCTGCTTAGCCTCATAATCACAATCACAAAATCACAATGCATATGTTCACACAACTTGTGAACCACCACCTGTTGATAGCTGTTGAAAAACAGTTATTTTCATGCTTCATTTGAGATCAAAATACACCCTTTAAGGCTTAGAATGAGCTTAGAATCAAGCAAAACACGTAAGTTGAGTCGGTTGAGAGTCAAAAGCTGCTTTTAGAGATATTATGCTTGTTTTGCAGCATTTTTGATGAAAATGAGGAATGAGATTGAAGATGGAAGGTCGTAGACTCAAGAAAGAAGAAGAAACATGAAGAAAAGAAGAAAACATGGAAGGTCAAAATCCAACGCTGGGCGGCCAAATGCGAGGGGCAGCCACTGTCTAGCGCCCAGGCGGTGCAGCCAGGCCGTTTTGCGGTACGAGGCAAACCGTCGAGCGATGCAACTCCCCGCCGGGCGGTGGTGCGATTAAGGGGAAACCGCCGGGTGCCAAAGTGTGACGTCGGGCGATTGTCTACTGGACTTGGGCCTAAATTCTGTGACACTCCTCAACTATAAATAGCCCTAGTGCAACTTCTGAATTATTCTTTTTGACAGAAAGAGGCGGCTAGACCTAGTTTTCACTCCTTGGAGAAGATCTCTTGGATGCTTAGGCTCCTTTTTATCCAATCTAGGGTTTGTTTTTCCATTCTTCCATTATTTTTCATCTAGTTTCACCATGATAATGGTGAACTAAACCCTTTTGTTGTTGGGGAACAATGTAATCTTTTGAAACTCTCTTTTATTGAAACTCTTATTTATTTATATGCTTGTCTTATGCTTTAATTATCAGTTGTTGGGTTTCTCATTTGCGCTTAATGCTTTTATCGTTTAACTCATTCGATAATTGTTGTTTGTCTTTATTGATAAGGGAACGTACGGTACTGTCAGGAACTGGTGGGAAATTCCTTGATTAAGCAATACCACCTAGGGATAGAGGGTAGGACGATCAATTGTTTTTGCTTCCATTTATCATGCATTATTAATTACTAGGGGAGGCTAGGGATAGCAAGCCAGTAATTAGTAATAGGCTCTTTTCGCCGGGGGATCGGGTTAAGGGTAGACTAAGAAAGTTTGCATGACAATTAGATAACAAAGCGAATCAAATAAGAGGAGTAGATAAGAGAGAGTGGATAAGATGAAATTGTAAACCCCAACAACTCCATTCATCCATAGTCTTTTTCTCGTCAATTGAATCAATCGCATTTGCATGTTTACTTGTTGTTTCTTGCATCCAAACCAATTATTTTTTCTTTACAAGTCTTACGATTTCAATTTGCACGAACGATAAGTGATGGGTGTCGCAGCCCATGCAAAATGTAATGTGTATAAAAGAATGCAATATAGACTAGGAAGTGACTCCTAGGTTGTCTCTCAAGGACCAGATGTGGTTCGAGAATTAGGTCAGATACAAAGTGGGGGGGGGTTGTGAAAGGTTTTTGCGAATGCGGATGAATTAAATTGAAACACTGACGCAAACTGATAATTAAACACAAATATAAAAACGGTTCAAAAACAGAGTGGAAATGGTTGGTCATTAACTTAATCACAATGCTTCCAATCACAGATCAACAAAATAAAGCAACGACTCAAACCTCTAATCCAACACAGTTAACCAACTAAGCGAAGGCCAATCATGTTTTCATAAAAGCGAACTAAGCGAACACAATGTTAACATCAAATCCAATTTACACCATGCAGTTTCATCAACTAAGCGAAGACTCAACACCAACTAGGCAACTTAGCGTATACCCAATTGCAAATACAAATACATATTTTACATTAACCAAGTCAGAGTGGCAAACACAATTACAGTCTAGGAATCTCAAAGAAACAGTATAATTTTGTTAACGACCAACCCACTAACCTAAACTGACATGACAATTAAATCAACACTACCAGAAATACTAGACAACATTAAAGTAAAATAGACAAATATCCAAACATAATTAAAGCTATAAAAATGCAAGGCATAAACTAAAACATCAAAAGCAATTCATCACAAAAATGTACTAAAAGAAATATGCATGATAGTAACAATGAACTAGATTTGCAGAAGTGAAAATTAACATTAAGAAGCATAATTGAGAATTAGAGAAATGACTTAAAAGAAATTAGCAAGAATTTAATATGTAAAATATAGAATTAATTATAGTTCATGCGTGCAGAAAGAAAAGTAGAGGAAAACTTTTGGAGCAACCGTGTGCAGCTTAACCGTGACATTGCTGGAAAATAAACCAATTGAAAAATGTGTTTCTTCCTAGGTGGCGGATGCACCTCCAAATTGAATAAGCACTTCCTTTTTTTTCCTCCAAAAATAAAGTTGCATTAATATATCAGCGTCCACTTTTTCAACCAAAATGAAAAGCACCGCTTCGTGTAGCTTAGAAAGATGTGGCAGCTAGCATTCAATCTGTGAGCTCTCGTGGAAGCTTTTCTCCAGCCAAATCAAATCACCGCAACGTGTTGAATAAATGAAGATAAAATCATTTAATCACAAACAAAGAAAATGAAAATTAATCTGGAGCTCTCATTGAATAAAAAAGTTCAAAACGTTGCTTCATCCTAGCACCTAAAACATTCAAGAAAGCTAAGCTAAAAGTGTGTCCGCTGGAAGCTCCTTACCATTGTTCAAAGCAAATTTTCTTTTTAAATACAAGTGGCGGCTGGTACTAAAAATCTCTCCTAGGGTAACGTGCCTATATTCTTAAGCACACATGTAGGTTCTTGGACCAGCAACCTGTTGGACCTGTAAGGAGCCTGGACCGTGTAGCTCATTTTTGATCCAATGCTGGAATGGATTTTTTCTCAAGGCCTAGAATCATGTGCCTGGACAACAGTAGTTTGCAGCGTGAAGAAATGCTGGAAGCTTTCTAATGGGGTGCAGCTGGACCGTGTGTGGATTGGAATGTGTGGCAGCTGGGCTGTCCGTGAATGTGGAGGCTGGATGAAGAAAATTCCATGGGCTGCAACTTAATAAATCAACGCATTTTCCAGCAAAGAAGTGAAATGAATCACGCTTTTCCCAAGCCGTGAGTGTGTTTGAAATTGGCTGGACTTTGTGCTTTAACACAATAACTTTCTCATGGGCCGTGTTAATGTGGCAGCTGGGTCGTGTAATTTTTGTTGGACGTTGATGGGCTGACATGCTGTACCTCCTCAAGCTGGACGTGGAGTGCTGCTGGGTCATGCTCTCCAAAGGTGGGCTACTGCTCCCATCATTGCTAGATGCTTCAATTCCAATTGCTTCAGCAGCTGCAGCTTCTTCCTTTTGGGTCGTGCAGTCCGTGAGTTCCAAAGCTGCTGGACGTATTCTCTTCTTTTTGTTTCAGCAGCCCAACTTGGATCCAGCGAAGTTGTGGGCTATAACACCTCTAATGAAGCCCGTTTTATTCAATCCATTATGATCATCAACTCCTCCAAATAATGCACGTATAAGGCAGCGTTTCTCTTCATACAAATGAAATGCACCTACCAACTCAAGTGAATCAAGCGTGTGCTTCATAAAGCAAAACCATCGCATCATTTTTTATATCTTTGTGCAAAGCTGAAAAATAAGATGTGTGAAGCGGCTAGACCATGAATGCTAGACGTCATCTTCGTGCCCTCCTCCAAGTGCACCTCCAAAATTGAAATTCACACCTTCTTTCACTTTAACTTAAAATATAATTGATGTGGCATTCCTCTTTAAATTCCAAAATATTAACCAATACTTTCCCTACAATTAATAATGCAAATAATTAGTCTCAGATAATTCAAATTAATTAAAATAAGAATTTCTGATCAAATTAAGCACAATTAAGAAAAACGGGAAAATACAGGACATTTAAGCACAATTCCCTGATTAATTGTAGCACAATAAACTAAGTGAAGTCAAGAAAATATTGACTCATCAATAAGGCCTGCGAGTCCTTTGGGAAGAACGATATTGGGTTTACCAATTATATTACTTGAAACGATCTGGTACACTTGTCAGAGTGTTAACACCTGTATATCAGCATATTGTGCACATTCTCAACATCATCAATGTCAAAGCATCATCAAACAATACCCATCATGCAAAAATATCAATGTCAAACCACTGCATCAAATGAGGTGTCCAACCAAGTTCATCAATCCTACACTACTAAACAAAAACAAATAAATATAAAAACAAAAGATAGAAAATCCTATTCCAGTGTAGATAGCATTCATCATCTCCTTTTTCAAATTCGTCATCCTCAACATCTTCCTCCATAGATGAAGCTTTAGCTGCTCCAACTTTGATTCCTTCTTCTTGTTCCCTACAGTCTTGATCCTCTTTCCTGATGAGGAGGCCATCTCTGCATCAAGTACAATTCACAAAACCAAAATAAATCTCATTTAAGCGTTAATACAATACAAAATTTCTTCCAATTAATGTGGAGGAATCAACCCCAAATAGCTGTGCTCTCACAAAACCCCAAACTTCGATGGAAAAATTAATAAAAATTGGGTTTTCAAGAGAGAGGATGATAGGAGAAGTGATGGGAAAACTTTGGAAGAGTGTTTGAAAGTGAAAGAGATGTTGGGGATCTTAAAGTAGACGCTTGGGTGAGCCCTAAGGGGTATAAAATTCATGCAATGGGCCAAGAAAATAAAAACCAACTTTAAAAACACTTTGACCCCTCAACGTCAGCACCGCCCAGCGGTGAGTTCACCTCCCCGCGGTAGGCGATTTGGTTTCTTCCCCCTTTTTGCTTTGCTTCAAACGTCTGTGACCCTGTAACCCTCAATTTCAACTTTCAAATTTCAAGTTTCATGCAATTCCCAATCACTTATCCAACAATTAAGCCCTAAATGCAACTAGAACAGAATTCGAACATGCAAAGGAAACAAATCAATCAACTGGGTTGCTTCCCAGGTAGCGCTTGTTTAATGTCACGAGCCTGACCCAAACCTGCCTAGCACTTATCAGTAAGTGCAAATTCTTCCAACACCCATCAGTAGGTGTGCCTTCCTGTATCCATCAGTAGATACATAAAACTTTAGCTTCCCTTAGTAGAAGCTACCCAATAAATTCAACACCCATCACTAAGTGTTGATACTCCCCTTGCTTGATATTCTTTTCTTTTTCTTCTTACTACTGAATTTCTTCAGAAAATTAAGAATACCAAGCACATGTTTCCATGTTTCAATCATAGGAACTTTGATCTTTAATTTCTTGAAGATTTCCATGAAGCACATAATTTTCTTTTCTTTCCTATGATATTTCTTTTTATGAGGAAGAGGTTTTTCATGTGATCTTTTCTTCTTTCCTCTCTCCCTCTTCTTCTCACTCTTCTTCTTCCTCAACTTTCTCCTTTTCTTTCTTTTCATTTTCTTCTTTATTTTTGCACATTTTCTATTTTTCTCTTTTCTTTCAACCATATGAATGGTAAAGCTCCCTGAATCTTTTAATTTAGGAGGTAATGTCCTTTGTATGACTTCACTGCAATTTCCTTGCACCTCAATAGTTTCCTACTCAATATACTTCCTTTTCTTCATGAGAAGTTCTTTCAAAAATTTTGCATATGATGGCATTTGCTGAAGTGCTTCAGAAAATGGTATGGTTAATTCCAACTTCTTAAAAATTTCCATACAACGCTCAAACTGTTTTTCTTTCTCCCTCCTAGAATATGTCTTTGGATAGGGCAAGGGTTTTTCATACTCCATGTCTTTCAATTTTACAGCCTCTTCTTCTATCTTTTCCTCCTCAACAACCTTATCACTTTCAGACATAGTAGTTTGGCATTCCTCCGTGGGATTAACTTCAATGTTAGATAGCTAACCAATTTGTGTCTCTGAATTCCTGAAGGTAACCTCATAGCTCTTGGAACCGTACTTCTTCAAAAATTTGTCGAACTTTTCATTAAGGCTTTCAACTTCTTCCGTCAAATTAGCTATATGACGACATAGTTGTTGATCTTCCTCCCACGGTTCTGTTGATAAAGAGAGTTGTTGGTGTCAGTGACATTGTTGCATCTCTTCCATGCTTCTAAGATAAGAAAAATTTGTATCCATGTCTTGTGGAAAGAGTTCGTCACTCTTTGTATTATCCTCTACGCCTTTGACATGGTATACTTCCAAATTCATGATCCTCTGAAGAAGTTCATCAGAATTTGTATTTTTCTTAATTGGCGTAATTTGTTGCTCAGCAACTTGCCCAAATTTGTTTTGATCAATGTGTGAGTGAGGTTCCCACCAGTGGTTGAAATCATTTTGATAGAATTGACTGCCCATATAATCAAATTCTTGTCTGTACTGCACCCTGCAAACATTAGGCACAAAACCCTAGAAAACATTTATTAGAACAAAAATAAAATAAACATAAAATCAAGTCAAATTTAATCAATTTACACTACTCAAAAAGTTAAACCATGAGTCCCCGACAACGACGCCAAAAACTTGTTAAGACCCTGGCAAGTGTACCAGATCGTTATCAAGTAATATAATTGGTAAACCCAATATCGTTCTCCCAAAGGACTTAAAGGCCTAATCTTTCGTGTAAACTAATCGCATAAGACTTGAGAAAAGAATTAAATTTTAGGTTTTGTATGCAAGACAAAAGTAAACAAGCAAAATGCAGTGAATCAATTACCTAAAAGAAACTATTAATGAATGGAGTTGTTGGGGTTTACAATTTCATCTTATCCACCCTCTTATATATACTTTTCTTATCTAATTCGCTTCTTTATCATATTGTCATGCAAACTTTCTTGATCTACCAGTAACCCAATCCCTTGGTGAAAAGAGCCTATTACTAATTACCGGCTTGCTATCCCTAGCCTCCCCTAGTAATTAATAATGCATGATAAACAGACGCAAAATACAATTGATCGTCCTACCCCTATCCCTAGGTGGTATTAGCATAATTAAGGAATGCCCCCCAGTTCATGACATTATTGTACGTCCCCGTATCAATAAAGACAAACAACATTTACCAAATGAGTTAAACGATAAAAGCATTAAGCAAAGGTAAGGAACCCAACAATTGATAAAGATAAGCATATGCAAGCATATAAAGAAGATAAGAATTTCATTATAAAAGAGTTTCAAAAGATTACATTGTTCCCCAACAACCTAGGGTTTAGTTCACCATAATCATGGTGAATCTAGATGAAAAGTAATGAAAGAATGGAAGAAATAACCCTAAAATTGGTAGATTGGAGCCTAAGCATCCAAGGAACCTCCTCCAAGGTGTGTGGAACAGCTCTGGACGTTTCTCTCTGCCAAAAGATTGTGTTTCAATTCGCACTGGGGCTATTTATAAGCCAAAAAGATAACAGAAAGATTACAGAATCTGCAATATAAAAGTTGACAACCGCTGAGCCCCTAATTTAACCGCTTAGTGGTTTCCCTCTAATCGCAGGACCGCTCAGCGCCCAAAACTATCACTCAACGCCCAAAACTGGCCGCTCAGCGCCCTAGTTAAGCCCTCAACGCTCTGGTCAACTTTTCTGGTTGACTGGTTGACTTTTCTGGATTCTGGTTAACTTTTCAGCACTCCAACCATTTAATACTTCAACCTTTCTTCCAATTCATTTCTAAAACCTACAAAATCAAGGGAAACAAAGCATAAAACCAACTTTGACTCTCTTATTCTCTAACTTAATAAAAATGCATGATTTCAAGCTAATTCTAAGCCATAAAGGGTGTGATTTAATATCAAAATTAAGTTTGAAAATAACGGTTTTTCAATCGTTATCATTCTCCCAAAGGACTCAGTGGCCTAGACGTTTGTGTGATTTGATTGCATAAGACTTGAAAATAAGAATAATTTGTAGTGTTGATGCAAAGAACGAAAATAAACATGCAAATGCAAAGTTGAATCAATTGGCAAGAAGACTATGAATTAATGGAGTTGTTGGGGTTTACGATTTCATCTTTATCCACCCTCCTATATCTACTATTCTTGTTAAATTTGCTTTATTATCAATGTCATGCAGCTTTCTAATATACTCTAAACCCGATTCCTCGGCGAAGAGGCTATTAATAATTACTAGTTTACCATTCCTAGTCTCCCTAAGTAATTAATAATGCATTATAAACAGGAGTTTAAAGGAATTGGTCGTCCTACTCCTATTCCTAGGTAGTATTGCTTAACCAAGAGAATTCCTATCAGTTCGAGACTTCCCCATACATTCCCGTATCGACAAAATCAAATATCATAACACCGAATGAGTTAAACGATGTAAGCATTAAAATCGGATAAGAAAACCCAAACTATTGATAATACAAGCATATGAATAAAACAAGAATTTAGATATAAGAGAGTTTCAAAAATTACATTGTTCCCCAACAACAATGGGTTTAGTTCACCATGAACATGGTGAAATTAGATGAAATTAATGAAAAGAATGGAAGAGTAAACCCTAGAATTGGTGATTCGGAGCTCCCACATCCAAAAACCGCCTCAAAGGAGTGAAGAAGAAGCTCTGGACGTTTCTGGTTGACTGGGTTGACTTTTCTGGTTGACTGGTTGACTTTTCTGCATTCTGGTTGACTTTTCTGCACTACAACTCTTCGATAATTCAATCCTTCTTTCAAATCATTCAATAAACCTACAAAATCAAGGGAAACCAAGCATAAAACCGAGAAAACCAACTTTGACGCTCTTATTCTCTAACTTAAGAAAAATACATGATTTCAAGCTAATTCTAAGCCATAAAGGGTGTGATTTAATATCAAATTTAAGTATGAAAATAACGGTTTTTCAACCGTTATCAGTACGTTGAGTGCCATAAAGTATCGTTGAATGCCCATTTTTGTGAATGGTTTGACGTTAAGTGACACCAAGGTACTGTTGAGTGCCATTTTTTTGTACTATAGATCTAGAGCATTTTAGCTACGCTGAGTGCACATTTTTATGAGAAGCATGGTGTTGAGCACCAAGACTGTCGCTAAACACAACTTGTTGCAAAAGGTTTGGTGTTAAATGCCACTTGTAAGCGCCCATTTGAACTTTTGGATTTTGTTTTTCTTATTTGGCTGTTTGAGATTTGTTTAAAGGGACTTATGTATCTTTATGAGTATTATAGCGTTTTCATTCAGATGATACTATCGTTGTGGACATATGTGGTGGTGATTGTTGAAGGAATTTCAAGGATAAATTCCCATTTATAATTATCAGTGTATGCATTGACATATAAGAGTTCATTCAGATGATAATATCGTTATGGACATATGTGGTGGTGATTGTTGAAGGAATTTCATGGAGAAATTCCTTGTTGTTATAATTATCAATGTAGGCATTGACATATGAGATATTAGTAAGGAGGTATTATAATACTTTACCAATCATTCAACTCTTATAGAAAAGAATGGTTGAGAGATGGAGAGAACGACAAGAGGTCCTAACCACTGGACTGTTTTGGTCCTAAATGTGAAATGGACTAACTTTGTGAGTGATAGGATGATAAACTTTATGTTTATGACTCTATAGAGTATAAATATTACAAGTGCACGCCTATAATAAAGCCCAATGTCAAAGGCATGTATCTAGAAAACTGAGTCTATTGTCAACTATTTGTGTAAATATATGATTTGTTGTACGATTATACATGTTTAGTTTATAATTAATATATTTTAGCTAATGTAGGATAATTCCTTTGAACACTAGCTTATTTTTGAAGGAGGGTACCATGTGAATCCAATCAATGATGGTGACGTGCCACTTTGTTATAGTTTTTAAGTAATTAGTTTTTTTAATTAATGGTCAAATACTTTGTAAATTGGTTGACCAAATTATGTATTAGGTTAATCAATTAATGAACTTTATTTTGTTTTCATTTCAAATTTTAATAAAGGCCCAATTCCTCACTTAGTTATCAGTCTTTGGAAAACAAAAAGGATGCAAAGTTTATTGTTATTTTGGTGACTTTTGGTTGCCACAAATTGTAGTTACAATAAGTGAATTAACTCTTTTATAATTATGATGGCTAAAGCTATTTAAAGCTTAACCATTTTCATACAAAAAATATAAGTGAATTTTTCTGCAGAATATTAGAGTTTCTTACTCTTTTATCTTAGTAAGAGTAATTCTCGTAAGTTCTTGAGTGATTCAAGAAACCTAGGTTATATCAAAGGACTTTCCATCCTTTCTGTGTTGCCTCCCTTGAAAAGATTGATTCTTTTCTTCCAATTTTATTTCACTTTGTTTTTCTTTCTTCCTCCCAATTTATAGAAACTCAATTATGTCTACTTTATCAAATAGTCATAACTTGCGTTTTACTTATCCAAATTAAGTGTTTCTTGAGCCATAATTGAACTTCAGAATATGAACTTTCACCTCGTTTTGGAAACACCACAATTCGAAGTTTTGTAGCTTTAGATAGTGACATTTTGAAAATTCAGTTCCCCATTTTTTACTTAGTTTCGAAATTTTTCTCAAGGTTTTAATCTTAAAGATCCTCAAGCAGTCCTTTTGTACATGTGGTTCTCATCATTTAGTATCAGATCTTTGACTATGGGTTTGGAATGATGATGAAAACTTTCTATACAAGGTGTTTAATCGAAGGTCACCCTGTTTAGTTGCATATGGAAGCGTCAACAATGTTATGAGCCAAAGATTGGTGGATAAACTCTACTTATCAAGAAGCTTTCATCCAAATC
This sequence comes from Vigna mungo, assembly GCA_036885675.1. Lineage (NCBI taxonomy): Eukaryota > Viridiplantae > Streptophyta > Magnoliopsida > Fabales > Fabaceae > Vigna > Vigna mungo. The sequence continues at coordinate 23,806,362 of CP144699.1, forward strand.
AAGCATGGATCAGATTCATTTCAAGGCAATGTATGCAAGAAGTATTATGTGATATTGTTCCCATGGACTCTTGTCATTTTTTAGGATGGTCATGGCTTCGTTTTAAAACATTCAATCTTGATGAACACTTGCTTTATTTAAGGCATGAGGGACATAAAATTAAGCTAAAATTTATGACACTAGGAAAAGTTAGGAAGGATTTGAAGACAAAATTAGAATGTTTAGCAATCCATGTTTTAAAATTGATCGAACAACACTCAACAAAATATTAATGTAAAAAGAAACATCGAAATAATTGGGTTTGTCCAATAGACAAGTACTCAACTAATATAATCATCTACCTTAATTAGTAAGACAAAATAAAAATAGGAGTAATTCTGATCACGAAAAATAACGTTTTATACAAATGAATACTCTAAAATGCTAGCTCAAAAACTATAAACTAAATGATATAAAACTCTTAATAGAATATCCATACCCCATAGTGTTGAACATAGACACAAAGTTAAACAAACACTCTCAAAGGACCAACGTATAATGAAGAAAGATTTTATAATGTCTAAAGCTAATAGCTAATGTAACGCTTTTTACACCAAACTCTTTGATTTTTTTTTTTGTTCTAGTAATAATATTTTCAAGTAAAAAATAGGCAAGTTAAAAGGCTCGAGATAAACTAACTTTTTCATAATAAAAATTTAATTGATACATAAATAACTTACTTAACCAATAGAACTTAGGATTCAGTATTTTATTCCATTTACTAAGATAAAATAAAAAACGAGTTTCACTTGATTATTTTTAGCAAGTAGCAGAACTGTAAATAAATTATTGAATTTAATAAAATGTATTATCTTTAAAAGTTGGTGAAAAAAAAAGATGAATGTTAAGAGAAAGAGAGAAAATAAAGTAAGGATGGAAACCTTCGAAAACAAAGACAATGATTAACTGAAATGCCCATAAAAGAAAAGGAAATCACAGAAACTGAAAAATATTTAAATTTGAACTTATAAAGAATTTATTTAAAAAAAAAAAAGCATTATCAAATTTAACAATTACCCATGAGCACCATCCTGTTCATGTAATCATCCCTTTTTTTAAGCACCCCATAATCCATCTCCATCTTCAAACACCCCTGAACTTTCTCATAACACCTCCACATTCCATGTCACAGCACTTCCCTCCATCTCCATCTCCAAGCTCCTTCCTCGAGCAAATTATTCTCACAACACCTTCATGAATTTGCTGGAACATTTCATAAACAATGGTTTTGGCCCCTTACTATAAAGCTAGATCCCAAGATATGGTCACCTTGTGCTTGGATTTGCAAGGATGAAGAGATACCACAGGGGCTTCAAGAAAGTCATTTTCCAAAAGCTCCATGTGAGTTTTGGGTGGGAAACACATTCCATAATATCTAAATCCATGTTTTTGGATTCAAAAATACCTTCCAACACATCTAATTCATAATTAATTTTTTATATATTTTAGATTGGATGTTCCAAAAAAAAACATTTCTAAATCTAGAAATTTCTTTCCAAACATTAAATATGAAAGTATTTTTTTGAATTGAAATTTCAAAACTATTTTTAGTTATGAAAATATTTTCGGAAACATTCGATTTAAAATATACTTTGGATATTTCAAAAAATATTTATAGATCTAAAAATACTTTTTAGAACAAACAATGCAAAATATGTTTTTTTATATATTTTAAATTGAGTGTTCTATAAGGTATTTTCAATTTTGAAAATAAATTTATGAATACTAAAGAAGAAATAAAAAAAAAAGAGGTGCAATTATTTTTATTATAATTTTAACAAGGGATATTTTGGGGATTAAAGGTTTTATGAATACAGGAAGGAAAAAAGGGATATTTCTTTCTACATCTCTTTATTCTTCCTCTACCCTAGATGTGAAAGTATAAAAATATCCTCAGTGAAAATTTTAATAATCGAAACCCTTTTATTGTCTCTCATGGTTAACCTTCCTCTTCTTCAATGACGAACCTCATACTTTTGCTGCCAAAGCTACATTTTCTGGTTTGGAGACTGAGAAGCGGAGCTTGTGCGATCATGATCATGGATGGACCTTGGCAGTGTTCGAAGGAGAATATATACCTTTCAAAACACACGGTTGAGAATGTGTGTTTTTCATTTTTCAATTTGGATTAGCCATTGCGAAAAATAATTTCAGATTTGGAATTATATTCTGAAATACATAATTTGAAAACATATTTTTAGATTTAAAAATATGTTCAAAATGTTGTAAAATACTAACAAAATCACGAACAAAATTTCCTGATGCGTGTAGAGTTACTGTCCTTAAAGACAAAGAGAAAAAAAGATAAAACTTAGAAGAGAAGAGAATGAGAGAAGATTGAATTTGATGTGTTCTGAAACGAGAGAAATGCTCTCTATTTATAGAGCCAGAAAAGAATCAATTTAAATAAAAGAAATTAAAATCATTAAAAAATTTTAACGTTGCAACAATAAAATCACTTTGAGCGTTTGCAGCTTTTAATGAAAATGAACGTTGCTTTTCATCCTTTGTACAGTTTGCCAATTAATAATAGGTTTAATACCTATTTTGGTCCCTCTTTTTGGGGGGTTTGTTCAAAGTGGTCCTCCCTTTTTTAAAAAGTTCAATAAGGTCCTACTTTTTGCAAAAACTGTGCAAGTTAGTCCTTTTTGCTAACGACATTAATTCTACTAACGGCAGAGCTGCCAGGTGACAAATATTTGATGACTTGTACAAATAAAATTCGTTTTAGTCCTCATATTGGTTTAAAAATGTTCATTGTGGTCCTCGTATTGGTTTAAAAATGTTTATTGTGGTCCCGTTTTAATACATGTTAATGATTTCACACGTGATCTAGTAACTCATGCGCTAACCTTTTGGGAAAGTATAATCACAATAATTTGAAGCTTATCAGTGTAGTTTCACGTGTTATATTAGTAAGTAAGGAGATGTGAAAAAAGAACGCATCAGTTTTGGATTGTAACACGTGAAATTTTAGCTGCTGTTTTCTTAGAAAACCACAAAACTTTGCACAAGAGCATCCATTGACAAATTTGTGAAGCTGCTTACTGTCTCTAAGGATGATTTTCCTTTTTAGTAAAAGGGGACCACAATAAACATTTTTAAACCAATATGAGGACCACATTAAACATTTTTAAACCAATATGAGGACTAAAACGAATTTTATTTGTACAAGTCATCAAATATTTGTCACCTGGCAGCTCTGCCGTTAGTAGAATTAATGTCGTTAGCAAAAAGGACTAACTTGCACAGTTTTTGCAAAAAGTAGGACCTTATTGAACTTTTTAAAAAAGGGAGGACCACTTTGAACAAACCCCCCAAGAAGAGGGACCAAAATAGGTATTAAACCTTAATAATAATATGCAAACGTTGCAAATCAAGCTTTTACTTTTGCAATAATAATATTATATTATAACAATCCCCCACTTATTGCAAAAGTTAAAAAAATCTTTGTTTCAAATAGTTCAAACATTAAAAGAAAAATAAGAAATTTTTATTTTTTATAACAAGCTATATGAACCCGTCATAGATCAAGAAACTTAACACACAGTGTAGTTGCTATAGCAAGCTATATGAACCAAAGACACTTGACGTGTGTTAGAGGTTTATCAATCCAATACACCCCCACAATCCTTGCTGTTATCGCTGTGTTGCGCTACTAGGCCATGCGTGTGCCCGGTATTCATGAGTGCTCTAGAGATCATGCAAAGATCTCATGCAAGCGGCCCCACTCGACACTCATATAGGTGATTTCATCAAGTGTATGCTACAAATCATACACCACCCATAAGGGATATGAAAATCATTAAAAACTTTGTTTAAGCTAAAATTCTTTCACCACAAAGAATTTTAATGACAAAGTTTAACCTCTCAATAATGCAGTCTCTAGCACTTTCACACACACACCATAGGAAGGGACATAATTGATTAAAATCAATTTAGTGCTATCAGAACTAACAAGTGACTTGTTTTTACCCATATGAACCTTATTCATGAGATCTCCAATCACAAAGGTTGGGTTACCATCACTTGTTTGTTTGCAAGTGGCTTAGGTCCCATTCCCCTCGATATTTCTAATATCATTTGTCTTCCCAGGGGTTTTGTTAGAGGATCTGCTAGATTTCGTTCTGACTTCACATAATCAATGGAAATAGTTCCACTCTTTAGCAGCTGCTTCACCAAATTATGTCTCTATTGTATATGTTTATTTTTTCCATTGTAATTCTTGTTTTTAGCTATAGCTATTGCCGATTGGCAATCACAGTGTATTGATACCGATGGGGTTGGTTTCATTCCTAGTGGAATGTTTGCTAAGAAGTTTTTCAACCACTCAGCCTCGTTACCAGCCATCTCAAGAGCAACAAACTCATATTCCATTGTTGATCTTGCAATAATAGTTTGCCTGGCTGACCTCCATGTAATCGCACCACCCCCAAGTGTGAATACATAACCACAAGTGGATTTTGTCTCATCTGAATCAGAGATCCAGTTAGGATCATTGTACCCTTCTAGTACAGCGGGAAATCCACTATATTCAATGGCATAATCCATTGAACCTCTTAAGTATCTCATAAGCCTAGCAAGTGCATCCCAATGTTCTTGATTTGGACATTGAGTGTACCTACTCAGTCTACCTACTGCATAAGCAATATCAGGTCTAGAAAAGCTCATCAAGTGCAGTAAGCTCCCAATTATCTGGGCATACTGAGGCTGAGATAACGATTCTCCTATTTTTCATTAAATTAGAATTAGCATTATAAGGGATACTCACTGGTTTTAAGTCATAAAACCCAAACTTCTTAAGAAGTTTCTCAACGTATTGTTCTTGAGAAAGTAAAATATTATCTCCCTTCCTTATGATTCTAATACCTAAAATCACATTGGCTTCACCCATGTCTTTCATTTCAAATTTTGATCCTAGAAACAATTTAGTTCTAGCGACAATCTCATTGCATGTACCAAATATTAACATGTCATCCACATATAAGCATATAATGACACAATCACCATTTTCAAATTTACAGTACACACATTTATCAGCATCATTAGGTTAAAAACCATCTCAAAGCAACACATTATCAAGTTTTTCATGCCATTGTTTTGGTGATTGTTTCAACCCATACAAAGATTTTAAGAGTTTACATACTTTCTCTTCTTGACCAGGTACAACACACCCTTCAGGTTGAGTCATATAAATTTCTTCCTCTAAATCACCATTCAAAAAGGCTGTTTTAACATCCATCTGATGTATCACTAGTTTATGGATAGCTTCTAGAGCTAACAACACTCGAATAGAGGAAATCCTAGTCACAGGAGCAAAAGTATCAAAGTAATCTATGTTGGGTTTTTGAGTAAAACCTTTTGCTACTAATCTTGCCTTATATTTCTCTATGGATCCATCAGGATGATACTTTTTCTTAAAGATCCATTTACAACCTATGGGTTTTGCTCCTTTAGGCAAATCTACTAAAGTCCAAGTATTGTTTTTCCGAATTGATTCAATTTCAGTCCTAATGGCCTTATCCTATTGTTTTGCATCAGGAGCCCTAGTAGCTTCTACAAAGTATGTTGGATCACTATCAACAAGATAAGTATAAAAGTCATCTCCAAAGGAAGTTTCTTTTCTCTGTCTTTTACTTCTTCTCAAGTCCTCATTCATGGTATCACTATTATTATTATTATTATTATCATTATCATCAACAGGTTGAGACATCTCACTAACCTTTAAGGGAAACACATATTCAAAAAACTCAGCATTTTTCGTCTCCATTATAGAATTTTTCTCAAGTATGTTACTTTTAACAACTAGAAACCTGTAGGCAGCACTATGTTCAACATAACCTAAGAACATGCAATCAACGATTTTAAAGCCTATTTTCCTTTTCTTAGGATCGGGTAACATTACCTTAGCTAGGCACCCCCACACTCTTAGATATTTAAGGTTAGGTTGGTAACCTTTCCACAACTCATAAGGAGTTTTACCAGTTTTCTTATGCGGTATCCTATTTTGTAAAAAACATGCAGTAAGCAAGGCTTCTCCCCAAAGGTTATCAGGTGCACCAGAACTGACAAGCATAGCAGTCATCATTTCCTTAAGGGTTCTATTTTTTCTCTCGGCTACTCCATTAGACTCAGGTGAATATGGTGGGGTTACTTCATGGATAATCCCTTCTTTAACACAATAGTCATTAAACAGTACAAATTCACCACCTCTATCTGATCTAATCCTCTTAATTTTCTTATTCAATTGATTTTCTACTTCTGCTTTATAGGTTAAAAACACATCAAAGGCTTCATCTTTGTTTTTGATTAAGTAAACTTTGGTGTATCTAGAAAAATCATCTATGAAGGTCACAAAATAATTTTTACCTCCCCTAGACATAGTTTGTTTCATATCAGCTAGATCAGTATGAATTAACCCTAACAGTTCAGTTTGGCGTTCTACAGAAAAACATGATTTCTTTGTTAATTTAGATTTTACACAAATATCACATTTACTACTTTGTTTATCATGCATATTAATCAATCCTAGTCGTTGTAATTTCAAAACATACGAGGAATTCACATGTCCTAATCTAGCATGTCATATAGCATACGAGTCAACAATATAAGCAGAACAACTAGATTCATTCATAATTTCAGAAATGTTAAGTACAAAGAGACCTTGATCACAATATCCCTTCCCCACAAAACATTATTTTTTTGTCATAATGATCATGTCAGACTCAAATGACACTTTAACCCCCACCTTTCCCAACAGTGCTACAGAGATTAAATTAGCTCTGATTGATGGCACATGTAGCACATCACTCAAGGCCAGATTCTTTCCAAATGTGAGTTTGAGAAGAACTTTTCCTTTTCCTAGAACAGGAGTGGTGCTAGAATCACCGAGATAGACATGTTCTTCTCCATCCCCTACAATTGTGTAAGAGGTAAAGGCACTTCTATTTGCACAAATATGTCTGGTAGCACCAGAGTCTACCACCCACTTGCTCACATTGGTCATCAGATTTGCTTGAGAAACAACTGCAACAATAATGTCATCTCCTTCGGCTATATTTCCCCTAGGAGGATTGTCGTTTCTTACTTTATGCCAGGTGGGATTAGATTGATTCGGATGAGATTTAAGAAAATTATTTTTCTTTTTGTGATCAGTTTTTTGTGCGTACCTTTTAGGAGCAGCAGCAAATCCATACACGTCTAAAAAGGTGGACACGCATTCTTGCCAACACCAGAAGTTCTGACCAAAGAAAACCTCGACTTGTGACACGTTCGGAAGAAATTTTGCAAAGACCGTCCGAGTTCCGGAAACAATGGTTCGGCTCTCCGAAGGCTTGTTGTTGACGTCAGCCATAAGTTCTTAAGATTGTTGTAAAATACTAACAGAATCACGAACAAAATTTCCTGAGGCGTGTAGAGTCACTGTCCTTAAGGACTTATCCGCTGTGTGCGCAAGTCCCCCAGGATACAACAAGAACTTCTCAGAATATTTCTGAGGATCTCAGAACTAGCAAGGAACTCTTAAAAGAGCATAAGAACAATCCAAAATATTTTTTAGAACAAAAAAAGAGAAAAGATAAAACTTAGAAGAGAAGAGAATGAGAGAAGATTGAATTTGGTGTGTTCTGAAATGAGAGAAATACTCTTTATTTATAGAGTCAGAAAAGAATCAATTTAAATAAAAAAAATTAAAATCATTAAAAAAATTTAACGTTGCAGCAATAAAATCACTTTTAACGTTTGCAGCTTTTAATGAAAATGAACGTTGCTTTTCATCTTTTGTACCGTTTGCCAATTAATAATAATATGCAAATGTTGCAAATCAAGCTTTTACTTTTGCAATAATAATATTATATTATAACAATAATATGAAAATATGTTTTGAAATGTACATTTTAAAAAATGATCTTTTTAAAATATATTTTTTGATTATGCAATGTGAACAATAGATTTAGGAATATGATTTAGAATGCCATTCAGAATTCATTAGAAAAAGGAGATTGATGAATAAGTTTTACCTTTTTATTATACTTTTTAGTGAAGAATAATTTGGGATTTATGAGTTTTATTGGGGTAACAGGAAGAAGAAAAAGGGAAAAGGGAGGTGCATGGAAAACAGCTTGGTAAAAGCCCAATGTTTGGGTCCATTATTCATATTTTTGTTAGGGGGCAGGGTTACAAGTGAACTACTAAATCTAAAATCAGTACGAAATAGAACGATAGCAATGACAATGTCTTATTTAGCTTGATACAAAGTTCGACACTTTAACTCTTTAATTAATATCAAAGCTTGATCCCTCTGACTTAAACATGAAACATTTAATATTTGCATGCAGAACCAATAATAAACATCCTTAAACAATATATTCAACTACTTATTTAACATATTTTTCTTCGTTTTTAAAATAGTGATATAAATTATTTAGAAAGGACTAATATTTTAATCTACGAAAGTCTTTATACTTAGATAATAACATTTGGTATTGAAGAAAATAGCCAGAAGAAGTAAGTAATTGCGAAGCTTTGATCTGAAAGCAGGAAGAAATCTTGCGGATCGTGTGTGTAGTCAACTAAACTGAAAGAGGAAAAGGTGGAAGATCTTCCATGTCTTCGGGATCATGTACCTACCAATTTACCATGTTCTGTCAATTTTAAATATATTAACTTTTTCTTTTAATGTTTTCATCACGTCAACCATTTCACTCTATTCTCTTTCTTTAGTTTCTTTGTACAAACATAAACAAAACTTCAATGTAAATTCTCAGGTGCTGGTATTGTTAGTCTGACAGAATTTGAATTTCATTGAAGATTCATGGTGTGAAAAGTAGTAATTGTAAAAGAAAAAGATTGAAGGTGTGTTGTGTTGTATTGTATGAGTCATGGTTTTGAACGTTAGATAAGAAATGGAACTGGAACTGATGGTACATAAGAAAAAAATGCAGATGAGATTGATAAGAAATAATGCATACAAACGGGGCCCATCACTTCGTCAAAACTGTGCTGAGAAGACACATACTTGTGTGCTTACCACTCAAGTAATCTAAGTGTCTCTTTCCGATCAACTTTTTCTCTCTCATCTTCCCTTTCTGTTTCACACTCTTTGCACCATCAAAATACATACACAGTTCAAATCAAATGCTTAGGTGAAACACAGTCTGGTGTTAGTTTCTCATTGAATTCAAGTTTGCATTTTATTCCCACATGTCATGTCTTTGTTCAATTATTATTACTAACAATTATGATATATGATTCATATTATTTCATTTCAAAGTATTTAAACTTAACTTTGTATAAAAACAACTCAATAAACATGTAATATATTCCAAATCATAATTAATAGTAGCTCGAAACATACCCTCTGTTAAACACGATAATAGTTTGTCTCTCTTCTACAAAAAGAAAAGTTATACTATATATATACCGATCATATAGACTCATTAGATTACATTAAATCGATTAGTTTTAGTATTAAATTGATTTGTGCTCATTAGATTCAATTAGCTATCCAACTAGGCTAAACAAGTTAGTAATAAAGTTTAATAGATTTGGGCCATGATTAGTTCGATCATAATCAAATACTTATAGAGAAATCTATAAATAAAAGTTTAAGGTATGATTGTCCATGTACATGCATCATCGCATTTAAGACTCTTTCAATCGATCACCTATTGATTTTAGCATCAAAGTACCTTCTACAGGTATCATCTGAGTGGTTTCGGTCATATAAGAGATCTGAGAGAGTGAACAGACAAAAGATAGGAGCGACGTAGGACAAGCTATCCAAGAATTGATACCGTTCGTCTGACCCATACCGAAATATTTTGACGTTCATCGTTGGACAGAGCAAACATTTCTCTTACTCCCATTGTAACTAAAACGGACAAGACGTATCATCTATGTGCTTTTCAACGTATAAAAAATTTAGAAGACTGAACAAACAAAAGATAAAAGCGACGTAGGATAGACTATCCAATAATTGATACCACTCGTTTGGGCATACAAAAACAATAAGTTTTATATGTTCAATGTTATAAAAAGTTGGTAGCATTTCTTCCAAAACTACCTAATATTGTTGTGTTCGTCAATCAAATATTTAGAAAGAACGTCACCTTATCTTGAACACTATGACACATAAACCAAATGTAAATAAGATATTTTAGTTGGCAAAAACGAAAATATTCAAGACAACGAATACGATGTTAAATTTTTGAAAGATTCAAATTTGACACATTGTTAAATATTTGAAAGATTCAAGTGTGACACATAGTGGTTACACTAGTGCAGAAAGAGGAAATGACACCAGTTGCTTTGGCTTATAGGCACCGGTTCTACAACCGAGGCATATATAGACGAAGCAAAAGAGGTAGGTTTTATGCCTCGGTTACGAATCGAGTAAAAAAGGAGACGATTATGCCTCGGTTTTTAGGTAACTGAGGCAATAACTTCTTCTTTTTTTTTAATTTTTTCAATCTGGCCAACAGCCCTCTGGCGTCCCTCTCCATGATGGCCTCACAGGTCTTACCAATCCAAACATATATTGCCGAAGGAATGTGTACAATAAACTGAAATGCATCATCAACAAGCAAGTGAACCCCATATTCGGATCACCAATCCCTCTTGCAGCCTTCTTCATCAAAACTTTGTCCCTCCCTCCACATAAGGTAAGCAATCACCAGAGGTGTAGATTGAGACACCCCTTGACAACAATGCACAAACACCCTCCCACCTTTTTCCCTAACATCCTCAAAGTAGTCAATCACATCATACAAGATACTAGTAATGTCCTCGGAGGGACTATCCTGCAGCCACAAAGTCCTGTACACAAAATAAACCATAAATTATATAGGACACACAAACCCCACACAATTCAACACAGTGAAACCATTATGGAAGACAAATCAAGTTTCAACCTTTCACCATTGCTACCATTACCTCTCCCTCCCGGGATGGTGGGCGGTTGCGGCCACTCACCGATGTCGTCGGAGCCCGTCTTCAGCCACTCATCAAGACTCCGCCGAGCGATAGACAGCGGCGGCAAGCAAGACCGCGCCTTACAATTCTGCTGTGACCGAGGCATAAGTGGTGGCGAAGGGAATCGCCGGTTCTCTCTGTGAGGACCTTCTGCGCTGCCAAAATTCGCGAAACCCTTACTCGATTCTCTCTGTGAGGACCTTCGACAGTCCGGGAAGATGACCACGACGCCGACCGCCATAACATTTTCTGGGAGGCAGAGAGGTGAACCGCGTCGTCATTCCCCATCATGCCTACTTGGCAAAGAATAAAAAAAATTGAATTTTGTGCAAAACCCACGAAAGATTGGAAGAGCCCTAGGGTTACCATTTGAGCAAAGAGAGATGAACCCACGAGGAGGAAAAGAGAGAGTGATGCAACGAAAGCGCGTCTGAATCTTGAAGTGAAAAAAGTGAAAAAAGGTGAGGCTTGGCGGCGAGGCAGTGATACTGTTGCGGGAGGCAGCGACGCTGTTGCAAGAGGCAGCGACGCTGTGGCGGGAAAGGGAGGTTTCTTCTTATGCGAGAACACCAGAGGCGTGGTGGCGACTGAACGGCATAGTAGTGGTGATGGTGACGACCCTGTTTCGAAAGGGTTGGAGAACATAGTGAGAGACGAGAGTTTGCGAGAAGAGAAATGGAAAGCTTTGGAAGGGTTAGTGCTGATATGAGGCTATGCTGGCTCGGTTCAAAGAATGACCGATGCCTATACTATCAAAAAATAATAAAAAATTAAAAATACAGAGGCAATTTTGAATCTATTGGACTCGGCTGGCACCAGCCCAAGGCGATAGCCTGATCTTTTTGCCTCGGTTCTGCAGATGCCCGAGGCAGTATCTCTGTCAATCTGAATTTGAGCTTGTTTGTAGGGTAGCAGGAGGATACGTGGCATACTTTATGCTTCGACTTCTGAGCGAACCGAGGTAGTAGACGTATTCCGCTTCGGGTGCTTTAAAACCGAGGCATATAACTTCTCTTAAACTATGAAAATGCCACCACACTTTTATATGCTTCGGTTTCAATAAAACCGAGGCATATATAACGCGTTAAAAAGGTGCTTTTTTACTAGTGTTAACAGTTTGGTCAAGTCTCAAAGAATCAAAACTAATTTTAATTATAAGATATAATCAACTTTTATACTTTAGTTTTATTGCTAATATACTAGTTAGTTACTCAGATTTATGAGAGTTAGGATGATTAATGCATAAATACTATTCAACACATGATACATGATGTACTTTACGCTATGTGTGGGTAGGAAAGAGGTGAAAACAATAGGTAAAAATAAAGATTGGTTGAAAGTAAATAGAAGGGAAAATAAAAGAAACATGTAATCAATAGGTTGTTTGGATGATAAAGAAAATAAATAACTTTTTATTTATAATTATCATAAATCTCTTGTATACTATTCTTGTATTTTATAACATATATGATAATTATGTTTTTATCTATAAAATATAATATGATTTTAGAATTTTTCTATTTCAATGTTTGATTTTTTTTTCCTCACATTTAAGAAATGCATAAAATCAGTTCTCCTCAATCAACATTATATATATATATATATATATATATATATATATATATATATATATATATATATATATATATATATATATATATATATATATATATATATATATATATATATATATATATATATATATATATGAGTTTGCTAACTTGCGTATGTATATTTTTTTAGTCGGTATATTTTAGCAATGTATATCGGGTTTTAGTAAACAAAAATAACCTAATATATCATGGATTCTAAGTTTTAAGGTTAAGGGTATTTTAATAATTTTATTCTCGAAACTAAAAAAAAAAATAAAGTAAACCCTTACTCACCTCCCTCATTCCTCTCAACCCTTTCTCTTCCATCTCTCTCACTCCAACATTTTCTTTGTCATCCCTACGCTAGTCTCAGTTGAAAAAATCAGAAACACTTGTCTAACCTTAATCTACCTTCCTAACTTATCTAATTGTTTCTCTCTCATCTCTATACTTTCCCTCAGTTTAAGAACCAAATAATTAATGATGGTTATTTTTAGTTGTGTTATATATTTTCCCTTTATGATTATTATTAAATTTGTAAGGGTTAAATACGTTTTTGGTCCCTTAACTTTCAGTGAAAATTGGAATTAGTCCATCTTCAAAACTTTGGTCTAATTTAGTCCCCTAACTTTAGAAACGTATGAATTTAGTCCTTTTAACCAAATTTTGTTAACTTTAATTGATGTTTCAAACGCGTTTCATGATAGCTTTTGGATTGTTTACACTGTTTGACACATCTTTGCTTCAATGTTAACTGATAAACACGCTTAAAACATCAATTAAAGTTAACAAAATTTGGTTAAAATGACTAAATTCATACGTTTCTAAAGTTGGGGGACTAAATTAGACAAAAGTTTTGAAGAGGGACTAATTCCAATTTTCACTAAAAGTTAAGGGACCAAAAACATATTTAACCCAATTTGTAAAAAACTAAGGTCTACAATAATTTCAATAATTTCAAAACTACAACCTTATAAGTAAAAATATATTATTATTTGGTGCTACAAGTTTTTTTTCTTCCTTTTTTATAATTTGTCATATTTCCTTTTTTTAAGGTTGGAGTTGTTGTGAACATTAGAAATCAAACTGAAGAAGAGGCGAGAATGCGTCAAAAGTATCATAATCATCTAATGAAAATGAGTTTTCCAAATTATTGAAATTACTGTAGACTTTAGTTTTTACAAATTTAATAATAATCAGAAGGAAAATTTTATAACACAACTCTCCAATAAAAAATCAACATCAACATCATCAATTATTTTGTTATTAAACTGGAAAACAAATGAACAAACAAAGAAGAGCAACAAATTGCGGTGTCACATGTTGTTCTGTGTGAGTAAGGGAAAGTATGGAGATGAGAGAGAAAACAATTGGATAAGTGAGGATGGTAGATTAGGGTTAGGCGAGTGTTTTTTATTTTTTCAATTGAGACTAGATTAGGGATGATAAAGAAAATGTTGGAGTGAAAGAGACAAAAGAGAAAGGGTTGAGAAGAATGAGAGAGACGTGTAAAAGTTTGTTTTTTTTTTTAGTTTTGAGAATGAAAATTAACAGACTTTTGGATACATGACAACATTATTTCCTACATAAAAAAATAAAATAAAAAAAATCTAATAATGTTAAGTGAGGAGAGCCTCATTCTTGTATATTTTTTAATTAGTAAGATCAACCAAGATCAAACTTTTAAATACACACGAATTCCAAAATCATCTTATACTTTAAGAAAAAAAAATATTTACCATAATGAGCTTATTTTACTTAACCAATTAAACCAAAATTATAATTGTTCACGCATTACTACAACTAAATATAGTTACACAAATTATTACTATAGATAACATAATGATACTTGCATTATTGGTTATGCTCATGCACTTAATCATGTCTGACATAATTGGTTCAACACACAAAAATCATTCAAAAAAAGGGTTTATGTAGGAAAAATATTATGAACAACGTAATTTTCTACCTTCTAGGGTGTATTTTTTTCATTTTATGTTATAAAAGTCACAACTCATTCCTACTCCATTCTTGTATTCAAAATAGAATATGAGCAACAGATTTCGATAAAATTAATCGCTTTTCTCTTTTATTGGTATACACTGTGTTCCAAACAAAATGTTAGAATGATCTATATATATAGTTTGTTTCTACCTTTCACTTATGCGAATAAGAAAGTTTGGCTGTAAAATTTCCCATCCGTAAAAATTGTAGGATAGAAGTAATTATCACCGATTACCGAACACACAAAGATTATATTAAGATAGTAAAACCTAAATCTATCATATTAAAAAATAAATTTAATTAATCTTTACAAAACTAATAAAAAATATTACAATTTGATCTTATTCTTATTTCCTAAACATATTAAAGTATGTTTCCATTAGAAGTAAAATCCAAAAGGCTTGTATAAAAATTTGAACTAATTTTGATAAACTCTATGTAATATATGAAAGAAAAATGACATTGTAAAAGGTGTAGATATTTGAAGAGAACTAGAAATTAAAGTGGTGAAGTATTAAGAATGGATATTAATTAATAATAGTTATAATGACTTTAGAGAGTAAGATATATTATTATTGTGTATTGAAAAAATGTGAAATGGTACCTAGGTGATAATAAATTGATGATGAAACTGTGAACAATAAAGTTTGGCAGTTGTTTGCTCTCTTTAAAGAGAGCAAGTTGGTCATGAAAGGTTCCCCGAGTACCTCTGTCTCTGTGCTCTTTCTTTCTCTCTGTTTCATTTCCCAATAAACGTCAGATAGTCGTCATTTACTTTTCTCTCCTCTTCTTTCTTCTTTCCCATTTCAATTTCAAAATCTACATTACTATCTATCACAAAGGAGAAGGAGCTTTGGAAGCTGATTTTACTGATCCCATCGACCTTTCCCCAACATGGTTTCTGAACTTTCAACAACTTTAAAAGCCCCATAAATAAGTTACACAAAAACGCACACACGTACATATCCATACATTGCACACAACACAACCAGAGAAAGAAGAGAAAGATCCATGGAGAAACAACAGAAGCAATTGCATCACCTTACACATCGTCATCATAATAGAAACTTGTATATCTTCTCTAGAAAGACTCACTCTCACATAATCCATACCTAGCTACTCTTCTCATCACTTCTTTTTCTCGTAAACTGTTCCACCGCATCTCTTCTCTCTATATCTATTCTATTTCATCTTCTTGCCCCCCTCAACACAACTTCACCAACTTATGTGTAGCATGCCTTTATTAGTAGTCCCAGTACTACTCCTGCCTGCCATTTCACTACACAACAAATTCATTAAATTCAACTGTTACGTTTCAAAACCTTCAAATCATTTTAATTATCATTTCTCAAACCTTCACCTTCAATGTACGTGTCATTCCACATTTCCACCAAACTTTTTCTCTATCATTTCTTTCACGAAATGTCTATCATCCTCTCTATCATTTTTTTTACTTTCCTTTTAATATTACTTTCCTTCTAATGCCTTTCTTTAATACTAATTATAGTAGATAATCTTTTCTGCCAATAAATAATCCAGTAAATATATAATAAAAAAACCATAAAGGTGAATATGATTAAACGAAAATATACTTGTAATTGAACTTCAAAGACGATATAATTATAAACGTTTTACGAGTGAGATTAAGAAACTTGCTCTTTAGATTTTTTTACTGCGATGAATTTTACTGGGTAACTTTTGATTTACCTGTAGTACAATTTTGATTCAGATTCATGAAAATGATGCCCTTCCCTATGATTTTCACTCACCAGTCTGAAATGGGGTTAATTCAAAAAAAGCTGAAAGGACTTCAGAAGAGGGAGGGATGTTGTAGTTTGAAACCCTAGAAAGACCTAGAGACAGAGTACTGCAGATAAAGCAAGGAAGAAAAAATTTCACATCTGATAGGTTTTCACTGTACATGCTTTCACCTTTCTTGTCCAGAGAAATGAACATTCGAGCCAGGAGAGGACTGATTAGCCAATTTATTCAATAATAATAATAATAATAATAATAATAATAAAATAATACTAGCAATAATATAATGCATTCCATTTCATGTTCACGCATCTGTCAAAAGCTATAATCTTAAATTAAGATTGCAGAAAACTAGAAAGACTTGGACTTGGTGTTGGTGACGCTGAAGCATGCATGTCTCTATCAGCTTTCTCTCTACCAGAGATCGAGAGCGAAGGGCCAGATTCAATGGGAGCAAACATGTAAATTCCTTCATGTCTGAGCTACATGTGCATCGGATAGACAGCTGAAAGCTGGGTGACTTTTTCCCTTGTATTTTTCTCACTCATAGGTAAAAAAAATAATAATTAAATCACACGGTTCAATCAGCTCATGAAAAGTTTAAATAAACTAAAATAAAAATACATATGACCTCATTTGAGTGCAGCACCTTTCAAGCTTGAAACTTGGAAGAAACCATCATGAGGTCACTCACTCACTGATGTAATGGAAACATGGCTAGAAAGTAAAAGCCTAAATTAACCACACTACATACATCTCCATACAAGAAACTATAAAAGAAAAGAAAAACATTCTATATAACCTTAAGCTGGAAAGTCTCTAATCTCTTAAGAATTATCAGTAAATTAAAGAGCCTTCTATGAAAAACTAGAAAACAGCATATATATATATATATATATATATATATATATATATATATATATATATATAGTTAGCACATGTATTAAAGAAACTATTAAAGAATTGCAACAGAAAGCCTTACCAATCTCATGAAGAAGAGGATATTGATGAACAAGGGCAGATTAAGTAGCTGTGGCGAGTGGCAAATGTTGGCTGAGGGGAATGAAGCCTGGTCCGAGAATCATTTAGGGTATAAATTAATTTCCATTAATTTACCCTGAAAACTGAAACACTTCACATGTATCAGTATATATATATATATATATATATATATATATATATATATATATATATATATATATATACACGAATATACTCCTCAATGATCTCGAGCCAGACAACATTCCTCTCAACCTAACCTTTGCAAGACAACCTTACACAGTTGTAACCAAACATAATAATGTAACCATTACCACCATCTGTTTGAAGTTGGGAGATGATGAAACCAAATCTAAGAACAAGTGAGTCCCCCTAAACACAAAACACAAGTTTTGAGGGGAATGAAGCCTGGTCCGAAGCCTTATAGTTCTTGCCAGTGAGAACCTCCTTGTGAAAAGCCTCGAGCCAGCCAACATTCCCCTCAACACTACTAACCCATCTCAACTCAACTCAACGTTTGCTGTTTGTCCCACCCTCATTCTGAAAACCCTAACCTGCTTATAGCTTCTTATATATAGGACCAGAGAGAGAGAAGACTGACTCACTACACTAATGGCGCTTTTTAGTTACTCTTTCAGATGTTTTTTGTTCCCAAATTAGCTTGTGCAAAAGGGCACTTAAATTAACTGTTATGGTCAAAGATAAAAATGTTATAAAAAAAAAAGACAATGTATTTAGGCAATGCATTATATTATACGATTACCAATTGAGTTGAGGAGACAAGAGCACCAGCACCCCACAAAAGATCTGACTAAGACTGAGATTGAGGAGAGGCCCCTGCGTCCCTACTATTTGTAATTACTATAGAATGATAATAAAAAAATAAGATAAGTGCATAATGCAGAGTGTGGTGGAGTTAAAAAGCAGGAAAAATGTTTGTTTTCCTATGCGAATACCTGGTGATGCCGGTGACCAACCGACCTGTTACCTGCTACCAGCCGTTGCCTCCCACCGAGTCAAAGAAACACAGAGAAGAAGACAAAACTGGTTAGCTTTAATGCGATTCTTTCATGATTACCTTATTATTTTTAGCCTTTTCCAACCCCTACTTTCAAACTCTCCTGTACGATCCCTTACCCGCACGGCCACACCACAATACAATCTAAAACCACTCTCTCTCTCTCCTTTTTTAACTTTCATTTTAAGGGCCTAACTCACTTCAAACCTTAAATTTTCACCACTTTCTATTATATTGTCTTTCTTTTCTTTCTTTTCCACCATTTTATTCAACAATTTTCTACAAAATAATGAATTTTTTTTCTACCTCAGTTTGTTTTCTTAAATAATGTCTGTGGATATACTTATGTATCCAACTTGTTAACTGCAGGTACAATTCTAAGTTTCCAAGAATAACTTATCATCTTCTACTTCTATAACTTCTAAGAACTATTTCGTCAAATCATGTCGTTTTTGTTTCATTGTCTTATATCAGTAATATAAACTGTAATTATGTTACATGTTAGAGTAATTAAAGAAATTGTATTATCTGTTCCCAAAACCTTTAGACTTACTGAAACTATAGTGGTCATCCAATGCAACCCAAAATTCACACACTCATAACCTATATTTTCTTTACTACACAACAATGATGAATATGAAAATTATTTATTTATATGATCAACATTGTTGTAAATACTAATAGAACGTGCTTTGGGGGATTGATAGTGTAAAGTGTTAATCTTAGTGTAGTCTAATGAATATTGTTTAATTTTGTGATGTACTTAACATTAACAAAACATTACAAACAACCTCAGTAAGAAGAAACTGGGACTGTTAAAATTTATAATACAGCAGAAAAATAACAAGAAAGTGAATGTGTTACAATGACACTTGCTATGAGAATCAAGTGGCAACGTATACATAATTTAAATATAATTATGACCTAAAAATGTTTAGGCCAAAGCCAGGTGAGAGAGGAAAAAATATGGTCTAAGTCAAAGTTATGATCATTGGTCCAAGTGATAAGTTAGATTAGTGCTACATCATCATTTACCGATGATACTTAATAACAAAGACTAAAATCATTAAGCCAAAAAAACATCCCAGCAAACTTGTATTTAAAAACTAGAAGAAAAAATCCATATAGTTGAGAGAAAAAAAAACATAATAATTTATTATGGAAAATATACACATTTATATAACACTTCTTAGTTTTTAATATACATATTCCAGATTTATTAACATTGTCTTCATCATTCTGGTAGAAACATTAGAAACAGAGAAGACCTGTGTCTAAATCAAAATAGAAAGGTTGAGGGTAACAAAATTTTAAAATGTAAATAATTCATTTTTTTTTTATAAATCCTGTCATAAATAATTTGAAATACAAATCTTAAAAATTTAGCATTTAAAAATCTCAGTTTTTTATTTTAAAAATATAATCTTTCTAATTGATCAGTTATAGTAGTTAAATACTTTTCTTTCATTTCAAAAATAAATTATTATTATTTGTCGGGTATAAGAACTCATTAGTTATATTATGTTGCAATTTAATGTTTTCTAAGAAAAAAAATATTAACACAATATAAACCAAAATATGACTTATGTATTTATTTTTGAAAATGTATCATCTGTCTTCTAATATATACTATCTTATCATTAGTATTTTTTTTATTTCTCAATGTTAAGAAAAAACTTTTAAGATAGTTTTAGTCATAATAAACTATTATTTTTCTTTAAAACATTAGATAAATAAAAAAAAAACATATAAGTTTGTGAGGACTCTTAAATTTATTTTAACATTTTAAAGATCCTAAATGTTATTGTTATTTTGTTTCAGACTCAAAATCTGAAACTAATTATCTTATCAGAGAAAAAAAAGGTTTGGTGTGCAATCAGAGAACTCTTTTTCAAAAAATTCTATTATATTAACTTGTCCATCAGAAACAGATAGAATGCATGGTATCTTTGTTGTGAAATTATATATCTGAAATATAAAATAAGAAAGAAATAATAAACAATGTAGAACTACAGAAAAATAGAAAATGGAAAAGGTATATATAATTTTGGTATGAGTGAGCATCTGTAGTCCACAGTGTTTAAAGGGTGTTTGATAAGTTCCAAGGCATGCTGGCAACTTAATTACGCAGAAGACTTCTTGTATCAACAAAACCAAACAAATCTCAAACAACACAATCACCTCCTGTTCTTTTAAGTACCAATGCTATTTATTATTCCAACTAACTTAGTTAGGAAAAGGTGACGTTCACTTCTTCAAAACTGTTACCAAGTACTTCCATTTTTAAATCATACATTTGCTTTTCTTTTCTTAAATATAACCTAATTTTTATAATTCTTTTATTAGCAACATAATATATATATATATATATATATATATATATATATATATATATATATATATATATATATTAATAATTTTAAAATATATAGTAGAATAAAATTGTACAAAAATATACATAGATTTTATACTTTTATACGTTCACATAACTAGGTCAATTTAAAATTTTATTTTATGTAATGATACATTTTCTTAAATGTTTTAGCGTCATTTATAGAAAAAGTTTGCAATTATAATGGAGACTACAATGACATTGTTGTGGAGAGAAATAGTTTTTATAAAAATTTAACCATAGACAAAAGAATGCACATTTTTTTAAAAATTGAAGTCTATGTGCAAATAATTTCAAAAATATCATCACATTTTAAAAGATTTTGTTTTTTTACACTAGTATAATAAATACGTTTGACACAATAAATAATTTTTTTTTACTTTATCCCAATTCTTTAATATATATTCTATGATATAAAGTTAGATCTAAGATCCAAGTTTAACTGATATTATATTTAGTTTTTATTATATATGTTTAAATAATTAAATATAAAAGAACATATAAAAGATGCAAATGATTTGACATAGTTCATTTAGATACAAGTTGTGTGGTTATGCAAGTGTAATTTAAAAGATGCTATTTACATGTATTATTTCATAAGTTTTGGCTTAATAAATGTAGCCTACTGGTTAGAAGATAAGTCTATTTTGTTTGACAATGTAAGTCTCAAGACTTAAGCAATTCATAGTACATATCAAACATTAACAAATACTTATTTTATCTTTGTAGAAATGCAAGCTTCTTCAATCTTTCAAGAAGATCTTATAACATCAAGTTCAAAAAATCTGTCAAGAAAGTGCTTTATGCAAAATAACTTTTGAGAAGAACAAAGATGTTAGCGTTACAAAGTTAATCAATTGTATAAGCCTTGTCCTTTGTTCAAAATCATTCTTTGAATCTATTAGGATTGGTATTTAGGGCTATTGAAGAGGGAGAAGCTCGTGCAAACATTGTGAGGGGTTCTGAATACTTCATGGTGAGCAAAGCACTAGAGAAGAAGAGGAAAACGCCAAGAAAGAAAATCAGAGAAGCAAGAAGAGGAAGTAAGTACTTTATTACTTCTGTATTGTTTTTAATCTGTGTTTATGAGAAAGAAAGAGGAACCCCAAATATATAGGGTTCCTATAAAACAACAGAAAGAAGAGGGATTTAGTAGAAATCCCTAACCTATAACAAAAAACCAACTCCAACAGCAAATTGTTGCAATAAATGCGTAACAAACTAAAACAAAAAGCATTAATTGAATCACTCTAATCATACGATATTAATGATAAATCTTAAAATAATATGTAAACACACCTCAAACTCCCACTTCTTAAGTTTTTCTATTTTTAACATATAATGAAACAAGAATTTTTTTTCTTTTCGTCGATACTTTTACTTTTCCCCTCAAAATAGGTTAAATGCATTGTTTGATTCAAGCTTGGATATAAATGAAGAAGTTATTGAAATCACAAGAAAACACTAGAGAGAGGGGTGTTAAGACTCCGACAAGTGTACCAAATCATATCAAGTAATATAAATGGTAAGATCAAGTATCGTTTTCCCTAGAGACTCATTGGCCTAGACAGTCATGTGATTTGTTGATTACTTGAGAAACGAAAATCAGTGTTTATAATGCAAAACGGAAAATAAACATGCATACAAGTGTTGATCAATTGACCAAGAAAATACGCAGGTGAATGATATATGGATGAATTATGTTGTTGGGGTTTACGACTTATCCTATCCACTCTCATGTATTTACGAATTCAACTTCTTCATTATTGTCAATGCCACTTTCTAATTTACCCTAAACCCGATGTATCGGTGAAGAGAGCCTACTTCTAATAACTAGTTTACAATGTCTTATCTCCCTAGCAATTGATCATGCATTAGATTGCATAGAAGCTTAAAGGCAATCGGTCCTCCTATCCCTATGTCTAGGTAATATTGCTCCCGAGAGAATTCCCCCATGTCTAGATTTCCTCGTATGTGTCCATATCGACAAAATCAAAAATCATGCTATTGAATGAGTTAAACAAAGCATACATATAGTAAAGAGGAAAAACTCTAATAATTAATGAAGTAAAGCATATATATTAAGAATCAATTCAATACATGAAAGTTTCAAAGGATTACATCGTTTCCCCAACAACAATGGAGGTTTAGTTCATCATGGACATGGTGAAACTAGATGAAAACAATGAAAAGAATGAAAGATAAAACCCTAGAATTTGTAGATTGGAGCTTCCGCATCCAAAATCCGCCTCAAAGGGGTGAAAAGAGTGTTTCTGCGTCTCCTTATGCCAAAAGATACCCTCTCTAGGTCGTGCAAATCAATATATAGTTCATAAAAATTAGCAGAAACTGGCTCAGGCCCACGAGACTGGTGCTCAGCGCTGGAATTGCCGCTCAATGGTAGGCGCGACACTCAAAATATCGCTCAGCATTGACGCCTAGGAGCCTGGCAGTGAACTCTCTGAAGAGGCTAGAGCTCAGCGGTAAAAGTGTCGCTCAACGGTGGCTGCGACACTTGGATTTTCCCCTCAGCGTTGGCACTTAAGCGTAGTCCAGTGGATTCATCATCAAAACCAACGCTGAGCGGTGAAATTGGCGTTGATCTGTGGTTGCGGTTCTTCTTTTGTGCCTTTCTTCCACTTCTTCTGAGTTCAGCTCCTTGCTACTTGATGACGGTCTAAAAACCGTTATTTTTACACATTAATTTGATATCAAAACACAACCTTTATGATTTAGAATTAGCTTAGAATCATGCAAAACATCTTAGTTTAATTACAAGAGAGCCAAAAGTGGTTTTAGAGATATTATGCTTGGTTTTACATTGTTTTGGCAGGATTTGATGACAATTGAATGATGAAGATGAAGAAGGAAGGACTTGGAATGAAGAAAGGGCGAGAAAAGATAAAAAGAAGGAGTCATGACCACCGCTCAGTGCCAATCCAACGTTGAGCGCCAAATTGACCGTTGAGTGGGAATGAGCGCTGAACGCCTAAATGATGGGCTTGGGCCGAAATTCTGTTATTTTTCTGTCTTATAAATAGACTCAGTGCAACCCTTAGGGTAATCTTTTGTCAGACAGAGACGTCTAGATCATCTTCTTCACTCCTTGGAGGCGATTTTTGGATGCGGGAACTCCGAATCACCAATTCTAGGGTTTTTCTTCCATTCTTTTCATTAATTCCATCTAGTTTCACCATGTCCATTGTGAACTAAACCCATTGTTGTTGGGGAACAATGTAATCTTTTGAAACTCTCTTATATCAAAATTCTTGTTTTATTCATATGCTTGTATTATCAATAGTTTGAGTTTTCTTTTCCGATTTTAATGCTTACATCGTTTAACTCATTCGGTGTTATGATATTTGATTTTGTTGATACGGGAACGTACGGGGAAATCTAGAACTGGTAAGAATTCTCTTAGTTATGAAATACTACCTAGGAATAGGAGTAGGAAGGCCAATTGCTTTAAACTTCTGTTAATAATGCATTGTTAATTACTAGGGAGACTAGGAATGGTAAACTAGTAATTGATAATAGGCTTTCTTCACCGAGGAATCGGGTTTAGAGTAGATTAGAAAGTTGCATGACATTGATAATAAAGCGAATTCATCAATAGAATTTAGTCAAGATGCACACATGCTCTGATTTATAACAACTCATCATGGTGTTCACACAATCACATAATCTCCAACAGATGTTATTCTCATGAATGGTTAGGCAGTTGACTATCATTTTGCATAAGTCGACTAAACTTTCTTACCATGAGAGTCATCAGCTCTTTGTCATCCATCACTGCTTCTGTGAGATTATTACTTGCAGTTTTCAGAGCAATGGACTTCTTTTCTTCAATCTCCTCTTCATCCTTCAATCTACCAAGTTCTAATTCTGTTCATGTAGCTTGCCAAACAAGGTAGTCATATTCATAGTTGTACGAGCTTTGGATTCAGAGATTGCAGTGACTTTAGGTTGTCAGTTCCTATTCAGACTTTTCAAAATCTTGATGTTGATCTATTCTTTCTCAAAGGCTTTCCCAAGAGCCATCAGGTGGTTTACAATATGAGTGAACCGTTTCTGGACATCATAAATGTTCTCACCAACTTTCATTCTGAACAACTCATATTCTTGTATCAATGAATTCTTCCTGGTTCTCTTGACTTCATTCGTGCCTTCATGTGTTACCTCTAGAACATCCCACATTTCCTTTGCAGTCTTACATTGGGATATCCTGAAAAATTCATCAATTGTTAGTGCAAAGACAATAATATTTCTAGCTTTAACATCATACTGAGCTTTTCTATTTTCATCTGCAGTCCACTCAGTAAAAGGTTTTGAAACAGTTTCACTATTAACAGTTTTTGTAGGCACATATGGACCATTTAAAGTGGCATCCAAAATTCCTTTATCTTGCGATTCAAGAAAGATCTACATGCGAATTTTCCTGATACGGATGCTCCAGCCAGAAATGAGGATTTGAGATGCAGCGGAAGTTCTGAACATTTGAATCAGAGGTTTCGGATGAAGTGGCTTGAGGTTTGACAACCATGGGCAGAGTTGCGGCAATGATTTGGATGGTGGAGGAAGAGCTCTCGTTCGTGGTGGAAAGCTAGCTCAGACAACCCTCACTTGGAAGGAAGCTAGTTGGATGAGTAAAGCTCAATAGAAGGTGACTTTTGACCAGAGGTCCGGTTGCTGGAAATGCTTCAACAAAGTGAATCTCATATATCATCAAAAGTGATTTTACAGCATATGCAAGTGGGATTTATAGATAGAATCCCATTGCCTTTGGTGTGATCTGTGGTGGAAAGTGTTTCTGTGAAATGTGGATCTATGTCCACGTAGCCTACATGTCAAGCATGTGTTGGCTTCTAGAAGAATGAAGATGCAACACATTTTCAATGTAAATGGAATGAAACTTAAACTATAGCAATGTGTTGGTGCTGGCTTCATGTGCTTTCATCATGCAACTCCTTTATTCCTAAGCTCACCCCCCTTGCTTTGTGTAAATGACTTCTTTACCCTTATCCTTGGGTTGGGTTGCTTGGACTTTATTTATTGGGCTTGGGCCCCGCGTATCATCCCCTCCCTCTTGGAAAGGATTTGTCCTCAAATATGGTGGGTCATCTTGATGAATCCGGGTCCGAGGAAGATCGGCGGGGAGCTCCAGAATCTGACGTGGATCGAGTTGAAACACCGAGAAACAGCGGAAGACGCAACCAAACTAGGAACCCTAGGGTTTGGTGTTGGAAAGGGGAAGAAAGTGAACAAACCTCGAATTCGAGGGTTTGTTCTGTAGAAACCTGTGGTTTGACGTGGAAGCAAGTTTGAGCGGCGGAGAAGTGATTTTGTTCGGTTAAAAGACGAAGAATGATGGCGGAAGCAAAGATATATCACCAACCCAAGGTTTGATCGGTGCGAAGAATCTTAAAAGTTCAGGAGAAGGCAAATCGGAGATTTGGTTCAGTGGATCGGCCTAAGGAGATGATCCGGTGAGGTTGAGGTAGTCGTGTTATGGATCTGAGAAGGAAATAGTGTGATGAGGAGGCACTCTGGACGATGAAGAAGCGCAGTGGCAGACGCTTTTCGAGAGGGAAAAACTAGGGTTTGGGCATGAAATAAGGACTTGGGAAGTGAAGCAGCGATTTGTGATGATGTGGTTGCTAGGATGCTGATGCACGCCACGAGGAAGCTGCTGATTGGGAGAGTGGCATGAGAGGAAAGCTTCGGTGGATGAGTGAGAAATCTAATATGGAAATGATAGAAATGGCAAAGTAAATGGAAGGTGGCTAAGGAATCCCTTGAATTCTTCAACCTTCACTTTCAAGGAATTAATTCTGGAGTACTCTCAACAGGAAATTAATTCATGATCTCAAAAGTAATTACAAAAGGTGTAGGCATGGTTATTTATAGGACTACAAGTCCCACATGCCTTACACATATTACACATGTATAAAAGAAATAAAAATCTAAAAAAATTGGGCTTGGGCCCAAGTCATCATCCCCTCCCCCTTGGAAAGGATTTATCCTCAAATCTAATGGTTTGCTGGAGGACTTATTTTTGTTGCCTTCATAGATCTTCCACCTGGGTCAAATATTAATCTGCAATAAGCATCAAACTTATTTCTAATTAGTTTCCTATGACCCAACAAAATGTATAAAAGAACATATTTAGAAGAAGGTTTCTTAATTTTAAAATTTTTAAGTTTAGTACCATAAAGAAACCTTTCTTCATTACAAATTTTATTTGTATATTAAGTTAGTGGTAGCCATAAAAGTAACCCTAACCCAATTTGTGAATTGCCATATGTTGAAAGTTTGAGTATTTTTAAAGATGGCATGGCAAATTCTTGGAAAGAAAAGGTAAAGTTATAATATTCAATAACAAATGGAAAGTGAGAAGATAGAAAACCTCCCCTTAAAAGTTTGGGTTTTATGGTAAGAATAGGAGATGTTGCCATCAATCTCTTCTCTTCCATTTTCTTCCTTTCAATTTCTTCCTTCTCTTCCTTTTGTAATCTCTCTTCCTCTTCTCTCTTTTCTTCCTCTTCCTTTCTTTCTTTCTCTTTTCTTATTCTCTCTTTTTCTTCCTCTTCTCTCTTCTGTTGCTCTCTCCTATCTTCCTCATCTCTTCTCTCTTGTTCGCTTCTTTTTCTTTCTTTTCTTTCTTTTTGTCTTCTCTCTTCTCTTCTCATTCTTTCTTCCTCTTCTTGTTCTCTCTTCCTCTCTCTTTCTCTTTTCTGGTCCTTTAACTTTTGAAGTTTGTTTCCATATTCTATTTCTCTGCGAAAGAAACCTTGATCTTTTAAACTCTCAAGAAATGATTTTCCCTCTTGAATACTATCTCTTATAAGTTTCAAGTTTCTTATAATCAAAGGAGACACAAACTTTCTTCTCATGCAAGATCTCAATTCATACAAATTTTTAATGGTGGATTTTCTACCTTGATGAACCCAATATTGCCTTTCATCCCACCACTCAAGTGCATGTTGTTCTAACCTAGAAAGATATAAGCTAAGAACACGAGATTCACACTCTCTAGATAGAACAATTGTACTATAAGGCTCAATTTCACTTTGCCTAAGAAGGCCAGGATGCATTTGATTAATTTCCTTTTCCCAAACTAGGTATGTTAAGACATTTGTATCTTTACCAAAGAAAGGAATGTTTCTAGCTTTAGTATACAAATCATCCTTAATGTATGAACCTTGATACTCATTATGGACCCTAGATGAACTATATGAACTAGAAGAACTAGAAAAACTATATGAATAACAAGACATATTTGTTCTTAAAAGTTTTCTTATTCTAAAGGATTAAAAGTTTCACTTTTAGACAAGTCCCAGGTAAGAGAGGTGAGTCATGAAGACTACTTAAATACCAAGTCTTACCTTGGCCAGAAATGTCTTAAGCTATTAGCTAATTCTCCTTTAAAATAAAATTACCTTTAAAATCAAAGTACAAGACTCAAAAGAAAAAGCACAACCAAAAACACTAATAACGGACTCTAAGAACCCCTAAACATTCGGACTCTAATTGTGACAAAGGTCACACCTAACGTGAAACACAGAAGCAATTCAATATTAAAGTCTACAGTGAGGCTTGTAGATTTATGCTAATGTTAACGTGATGGCAAGTGTACCATATCGTATCAAGTAATAAAAATGGTAAAACCCATTATCGTTCTTCCCATGAGACTCGAAAGGCCTTATCGTTCGTATGAATTAAAATTGTAAGACTTGTGAAATAAAAATTAATTGTTGTGGTGGATGCAAAGACAGAAAATAAACATGCAATGAGTGATTCAATTGACGAGAAAAGAGTATGAATAAATGGAGTTGTTGGGGGTTTACAATTTCATATAATCCGCTCTCTTTTATTTACTCCTCTTGTTTAAATAACATTATTATCAAATTGCATGCAAACTTTCTTGGCCTCCCCTTAACCTGATCCCTCGGCGAAAAGGGCCTATTACTAATTACCGGCTTGCTATCCCTAGCTTCCCCTAGCAACTAGCAACGCATTACAAACAGAAGCAAATACAATTGATCGTCCTGCCCCCTATCCCTAGGTGGTATTGCTTAACCAAGGAAATTCTCACCATTTCGTGACATTACTGTACGTCCCCGTATCAATAAAGGCAAATATCAGTTACCGAATGAGTTAAATGATAAAAGCTTTAAGCACAGTATGAGAATCCAACAATTGATAATAAACGCATATGAAATTCATATAATTCAAACAAGAGTTTCAATAAAAGAGAGTATCAAAAGATTACATTGTTCCCCCCAACAACAAAAGGGTTTAGTTCACCATTGTCATGGTGAACCAAGATGAATATAATGGAAGAGATGGAAAGCAAACCCTAGAAAAGATGAAAAGGAGCCTAAGCATCCAAGAGATCCTCTCCAGAGCGTGAAAAGTAGGTTTGGCCGCCCTTTGGACTCTTTGGAGAGGATCTCTTGGATGCTTAGGCTCCTTTTCGTCTTTTCTAGGGTTTGCTTTCCATATCTTCCATTATTTTCATCTTGGTTCACCATGACTATGGTGAACTAAACCTATTTTGTTGTTGGGGGAACAATGTAATATTTTGATACTCTTGATTATTGAAACTCTTGTTTGAATTATATGTGTCTCATATGCGTTTATTATCAATTGTTGGAGTCTCATACTGAACTTAATGCCTTTATCGTTTAACTCATTCGGTAATTGTTCTTTGACTTTATTGATACGGGGACGTACAGTAATGACATGAACTGGTGAGATTTTTCCTTGATTAAGCAATACCACCTAGGGATAGGGGAGTAGGACGACCAATTGTATTTGCTTCTGTTTCTAATGCATTGCTAGTTGCTAGGGGAGGCTAGGGATAGCAAGCCGATAATTAGTAATAGGCCTTTTTCGCCGAGGGATCGGGTTAAGGGGGAGGCCAAGAAAGTTTGCATGCAATTAGATAATAACGCCGTTTAAACAAGAGGAGTAAATAAAAGAGAGAGGATTAGATTAAATTATAAACCCCCAACAACTCCATTCATCCATTGCCCAAATCTCGTCAATTGAATCACATTGCATATTTATTTTCTGTCATTGCTTCCACCACAATTATTGAATTTTTCTCCGCAAGTCTTACGATTTTAATTCACGTGAACAATAAAGCCTTTCGAGTCTCATATGAAGAACGATAATGGGATTTACCATTTTTATTACTTGATACGATTTGGTACACTTGCCAATCCGCTAACAACATCCATCTGTCTCAGCATGAAGAAAATGAGAACAACCCTGAGCATCGTGACATTAGAGATATGGGAGCATGGCTGGATGTTGGCATGAGTGAATGCCATCCAATATCGTGCCAAAGGTGTCAAATCCAACCTCCTAATGTTGACCAGTGCTCCATGGGGATTGGTCTGAAAATGCTTCCTAGTTGGCACATAATCCTCTCAACCTCAGCTATCTGATTAAACATGCCAACCTGTGTCGCATACTAGCACTGCTCCCCTGGCCATTCAGTGCCTAAGAAGGTGTTTATGGTATCGGGGTCGTATTTAATAATATGCCCCCTCACAAAGCTCCTATACCTTCTAGCAGCAACTCCACTTCTGTACATGGCATTAGCATAGAATTCCCTCACCAACTCAATACTAGCTAGTGCAGGGTAAGTTGTCAGCTTCTCCCAGTCTCTCCTCAGAATTTCTGCTCCAAATTCTGGAACTAAGTCAGGGAGGAAGGAAGCCTTCCTCTCCATCAGCAGTCTCCTCTCTTGCACAGTTACAAAATGGTCCTCATGCTGTTTGGAGAGGAACCTCTGCGAGTCAAATCCTCTTGGCCTTTCAGGCTCCTTCCTCTTGCTACCAGTGTTTCTTCTTCTTGATGCTGATGTCATTCCTGCATCAAATACAATTCAAACACACCACAAAATTTTAAATTTTAGTTATTTAGCAGAATTTAAGGCAAACCACCCGGCGCCCAAAAGGACCGCCCGGCGGTATTCATCAGGTTGCAATACCGCCCGACGTCATACACTATCGCCCAGCAGTGTGCCAGGGTTTTTCGCAAAATTGGTTAGAAACAGCACTAACCTTTCTCTTAACATCAATTTAATTGATGCAGACCAGATCCATACAGTTTAATTGGTCAAAACATTTTCTAATGCAACAATTCATGCAAAGAAATCCAAAACCCTAATTTGTCATGTTCCTAAGCATGTTCATTGTAAAATTCCAAAATTAGAAACAACAAATGAAATTGCACAACTTACTTGAGTACAGATGCTAAATGCTTGCAAGAATTTCTTCAGAAAGATGATGAACAACTACTAATGCTCAATTCTCACCAAAAACCCCCAAATTTTAAACAAGAAATTAGGTTTTAGTGAGTGAGTGAAAGGGGAGTGTAGGAAAATTCTTTGGGAACCCTTGTGAAGGCTCAAATTGGGTGCTAGGGTCAGAGAAGATCACTTGGCGGAATGCAAAGGAGAGGTAACAAGTAAGGAACCCCAAAACCGCTCAGCTTTAAAGGCTTGGGCTGGGATTCTTGCCGCTACCGCCTGGCGGTGCAAGTCAATTTTTTTTTTCTCCCTTTTCTTTGCTTGCCCTCGCGTGATTCTTTCCTGTCGCACCCGATTTTTGCCTTTTCAATTACAACCTTTCCTCACTCAAATGCACATGCAAACCTATAATGCACTCAGACAGTGTTTGAAAACAAACAATCAACTGGGCTGCCTCCGAGGTAGCGCTTGTTTAACGTCACAAGCCTGACCCAAACCTGTTTAGCACTTGTCAGTAAGTGCGAAACTTACCAACACCCATCAGTAGGTGAACCTTCCGGGTATCCTTCAGTGGATACCAAAGATTAACATCCCTCAGTAGATGTTACCCAGAAAACATTTTTCCAAAAGTACACAAATTTACAAGTTCAAAAATGAAATAAACCTAAACTAAAAATAATAAAATGCTTTACAACAGTTGGGATGCCCTCAATCAGACACCCATCAGTAGGTGTTGATATTCTTCTCGCTTGATATTCTTTTCTTCTTCCTCTTCCTGCTGAATTTCTTCAAAAAATTGAGAACATCAAGCACACGTTTCCACGTATCAACCATAGGAACTTTATTCTTCAATTTCTTGAAAATATCCATAAAGTACTTAACTTTCTTTTCCTTCCTATGATTTTTCTTTTGAGGACAAGAATTTTCATATGATTTTTCCTTCTTCGTCTTCTTTTTCTTCTTCTTCTTCTTCCTTTGATGAGGAAGAGGTTTTACATATAATATTTTCTTCTTTCCTCTCTTCCTTTTTTTCTCAATCTTCTCCTTCAATTTTCTCTTTTTATTTCTCCATGATTTCTTCTTTTTTTTTATTTTCACACATTTTCTATTTTTTTTTTCTTTTCTCTCAACCACTTCTTCTTCTTTCTCCTTCTTTTCTCTCTCTCACTCAGCTTTTTCTTCTCTACCTTTTCCTCTTCAACAACATTATCAACTTCAAAACTAGGGGCTTGACATTCCTTCCCTGGGTTAACCTTAGTGTTACCCTTAATAATACCCAGAGATATTAATGTTTTTGTTATCTCATCTTCCCCTATTATCTCTTCATCAATAGCTCCCTCTTTAGGGTCAACTTCAGTATTACTCCCAATAATACCCAAAGACTTCAATACTTTTGTTATCTCATCTTCATCTACCTTATCATACTCAAAGATGGTAGATTGACATCCTTCTCCAGGTTTAATGGCAGCATTACATTTAATAATGCCCAGAGAAATCAATGCATTTGTTATCTATTCTTCATCTATCTTTTGTTCATCAATAACCTTATCA
Source organism: Vigna mungo (assembly GCA_036885675.1). Taxonomy (NCBI): domain Eukaryota; kingdom Viridiplantae; phylum Streptophyta; class Magnoliopsida; order Fabales; family Fabaceae; genus Vigna; species Vigna mungo. The sequence goes on from CP144699.1 coordinate 23,838,950, forward strand.
TCTGCAAAGATAGTATATTGAAATTCTTCTATGGAGTCCACTTTAGTATTAACCCCAATAATGCCCAGAGACCTTAATGCACAAGAGACTTGTTCATCCTGTAAACGTTGTTCAGCTTCCCACAACGTTTCTTTTCTCAAAGAGGATTGTTTCTCTTTTTGATTTTGATCCATGTATGAGTGAGGTTCCCACCAGTGATTGAAATTATTTTGGTAGGATTGAGTGTCCATATAAACAAATTCTTCATCAAATTGCATTCTGCAAAAATTAGGCACAAAACCCTAGAAAACATTTATTAGAACAAAAACAAAAATAAACATAAAATCAAGTCAATATTCAATTAATTCACACTACTAAATAAGTCAAACCTCGAGTCCCCGGAAACGACGCCAAAAACTTGTTAACGTGATGGCAAGTGTACCATATCGTATCAAGTAATAAAAATGGTAAAACCCATTATCGTTCTTCCCATGAGACTCGAAAGGCCTTATCGTTTGTATGAATTAAAATTGTAAGACTTGTGAAATAAAAATTAATTTTTGTGGTTGATGCAAAGATAGAAAATAAACATGCAATGAGTGATTCAATTGACGAGAAAAGAGTATGAATAAGGAGTTGTTGGGAGTTTACAATTTCATCTAATCCGCTCTCTTTTATTTACTCCTCTTGTTTAAATAGCATTATTATCTAATTGCATTCAAACTTTCTTGGCCTCCCCTTAACCCAATCCCTTGGCGAAAAGGGCCTATTATTAATTACCGGCTTGCTATCCCTAGCCTCCCCTAGCAACTAGTAACACATTACAAACAGAAGCAAATACAATTGATCGTCCTACAACCTATCCCTAGGTGGTATTGCTTAACCAAGGAAATTCTCACCATTTCGTGACATTACTGTACGTCCCCGTATCAATAAAGGCAAATATCAATTACCGAATGAGTTAAATGATAAAAGCTTTAAGCACAGTATGAGAATCCAACAATTGATAATAAATGCATATGAAATTCATATAATTCAAACAAGAGTTTCAATAAAAGAGAGTATCAAAAGATTACATTGTTCCCCCAACAACAAAAGGGTTTAGTTCACCATTGTCATGGTGAACCAAGATGAAAATAATGGAAGAGATGGAAAGCAAACCCTAGAAAAGATGAAATGGAGCCTAAGCATCCAAGGGATCCTCTCCAGAGAGTGAAAAGTAGGTCTGGCTGCCCTCCTATGTCAAAAGAATGAGAATGAAGTCGCATTAGGGCTATTTATAGCTGAAGAGCGCAACAGAAAACAGGCCCAAGCCCAACAGGCAACTGCCCGGCGTCACAGTTATGCCGCCCGGTGGTTTGCCTCACTGCCGCAAAACCGCCCGGTGTCAGGGGTCCACCTCCCGGCGGTTTGCCTCGTACCGCAAATCCGCCAGACGTCGCTGCCTTGGTGCAAACTCCTCGCATTTGGCCGCCCAGCGATGCAATTCTGCCGCTGGGCGGTTTCTAGACTCTTCTTTTCTTGATTTTCTTCCTCTATCTTGAGTCTAAGGCCTTCCTCTTCACCTCCATTCTTCACTTCCATCAAGATTGCTTCAAAACAAGCATAATATCGCTAAAAACAACTTTTGACTGTCGACTGACTCATTTATTGAGTTTTGTTTGATTTCAAGCTCATTCTAAGTAGTAAAGGTAGTAATTTGGTCTAAAATAGCACATGAAAATAACGATTTTTCAACCGTTATCAGGTAACAAGACACACTCACCTGTCTATCTATGCTAAGATTAAAAGAAACAAACAAGAAAAAGTTGCCAAGATTTGAAAGAGCACCAAGGACTCCTCTAAACTTGGACCTTTTATAATGGCCCTTTTACAAACTAAAATAAAACTAAAACTACTAGTGGGCTAACACAAGCCCATTACACATCAAATTGAAGAAAACAATTACAAAGAAAATTAAAAACAATAACTATGCCACGGTGCTCCCTAATCTGTGATGACCCAATGCTGCCAACGTTCCGATCCACGTTCTTGAAGACTCACTTGCTCACAGAGTTCCATCCTTCAGGTATCTCGTGCTCAACTTCTTAAATCTGATTCAATTCTTACAGTTCAAAACTCTTTTGTGCCCAGATCTTGTTTTACTGACAGCATCAAGCTTCTGGATTCAATTCCCTTGGATTTCATTCACCAATCCTGCAAAACAGTATCAAAACACGTGGATTAGTATATCCTTTGCAAACAGATTGCAAGAAGAGTGACACATCAATTTAAAGTCTTCCCTGTCTTAATCTTGTTCCAACTCTGTGGAATATTCACGACCAAATTCTTGATGTCAACTAATCACATAGCTTATTGTCCAAACCTACAAACAAATTGGATACCAACTTAGATCAATGTTCCTTAGCTAACACAATTTACACGAAAGAAGGTATAGGGCAGTGATAACTTCCCTTTCTATCCGCTTGTGACTCAAGTGGTGTAGCCAACAGATCCTATTTGCTCTCAACTGAAATCTGTTGCACAAGTTCCAATGCTCAACAATTTCAAATCTGCACAAATAGTCACGACAGATTTAATAGCCAACCAACAATGCTTTTACTACAGAACAACTAATGAACCCAAAGGAAATTAAATTAGATAACTCCCTGCAGTTCAAGTGGCTGCTTCTAACTCTTAAGCTCCACATATATCAGCAAAACAATTTAAGCATATATTAGAATCTTGCACAGGTCAGCTCTGCTCACACTAACTGATACCAGATTCCAAAATACACATGCAAATGATATTTAAATCAAATTCAAATTGATGTGATTCTAAGTTGAAGTCAAACTGATTTAAACAACCAACTCAAGCTAGTCTTTGACTCAAATAATGATTCAATCAAATCAGATGTGCACACTGGCTAGGTGATATGCGAATGTATTCAATCAAGCATTCTGATCAAACTGAAATTTGAAGCCAATGCAATTGGAATGATGTTTTCAACTAAGCGAGAGTAATACTTTTAATCAAGACCAAATGCAGAAATCAACAAACTCATTTAAATTCCAGAATGCATGCAGGTGCAACTTGAAATGAATACAATCACATTCAAAACAGTTAATATCACAATGGAATCAGCAAACAGTTTAATATTGAAGACAATAATTCTTAAACAGTCACAATTGCTCCAGTTGAATCATTCAAACTCTTTTCCCTGCACAGTGAACATTCTCAAATCAGTTAAAGGAATATGGAATTCTCTCTAAAATGGCCAAGGAAGTAGGCTATACAGCCTCACAAAACTCTCACACTCAAGGATGCTCTCTAGCAGTTAATACACTCAAAGGATAGTTTAGGAGCAATTTTCAGTCTAGGCCAAATAATCCTGTGGATAACTTCCACCTAAGATGCTACCATTCACATTACCTTTCTTTTCAATAATCCAGAACAGAATCAGATTCTCAACAGGAATGGGTAAAGGCTTAAGCAATGGCAGACAGAACAGGACAAGGCAGATTAAGCAAAGACAGTACAACAGACAAACTCAAAAGACTCTAGATTAGATGTAGAAAGCAAACAAAGCTCCAATTATGAACAACAGAACATAACTATATGTAATGGAGACAAAACTAAGATTTCAACAAAGACAAGTAGGAAACAAAGGCAGTTTAGAACAGTTGGCACATCAAAGAGACCTTAAGAAAGTGCTAGAGCAGATTAAAAAAACAATAAAAAAAATGAATACAAGTTGCATAAGATCGAATTTAGTTCAATTGAAAGTAGGTACATCCATTCGATAAAATGCCTTAGCGAATTTTACATGAATTATGCATCAGACTTTGAAACTGCAAATTGGCACTGGTTCACAGGGCTCTTTTCAAGTAAATGCAATTGTTAAAACTGCAGTATGTGTTTCTTTTAATTCACTTTGAACCAACCTTTTACTGTCAATATATCACTAAAATTGATGCATTAATAAGGAGAAGAATGGTATACAAACTTCTGTAACTCGTATCAGAAAGAAAATGCTGAATAATGGTGGTTAAAATGGCTAAATTTTGCTACAGTGTTTAGAATACCAATTTAATGCTTGAAGCAACTTTTGTTTACTAAAACTGATTGGTGCACGCTTACAGCAAAGGTTAAATGCTACCAAATCAAAATTTCAATAGTATAGTTGCTTTTGAACACTGAATTTAGCCAATTTTCAATCCAAATTCAAGCAAAAGATTCAAATTGACTTGGAAACAAGTCTTATGTCTTTTGAACAACAGCACAGATTGAGCAAAACTCTAGGAATTTGATTAAACTAGCAGCTTAGTAACGAACTAATACCAAGCAGAACAAACACACACTAAAAGACATTCAGAGAAGTACTAGTTCGGTGTAGCTGGTCAAATCACAAATCTGGTGCTTAATCAATGTGCAACCGAGCTAGGCTGAGCCTTTCATTGCTCACTTGGTATGCACTTGTTATTGATTATGCAGAAACCAAGCAAAGCTTATCAACAATCATGACACAGATTCAAGAAACAAGAGATTCATTATTTCTACCACTGAAATCTGCCACCAAGCTCACTCATCTAATTGTCATGGCTTATATATGGTGAACAGAAATTACTCAGTGCAGATAACTCAAATGAATCACGAAACAAAAGCAACAACTAGTTAAGCTCGAATTTAATTGAGAATTAAAAACAAAGCACAAGACTATAACATTACAAAAATGGATTTTAAACTTAAAAGACTCAAATAAATTGGAATCACCGAATTAAGATGCAAATAAGACTCAAATCAAAGACGCAAGGCACAAAACAAATACACCTACACAATATTGGAACCTAAACGCAAAATAACAAACAACTCAGACACTGAATCAAAACTCATCAAGACAATTAATGAAAATGATGAACAAAGCGAGAATGATAAAAAAAAATAACATGACTCAGAACCAAATGAAACAAAAACACAAAGCTGACACAAAAAATTTAATTCAAACAGAAATCGAATGAACAAATCGAAACTGGAACTCAGAACAGAGATGCAACTCAGAATCAATCACAGGACAACAATAAACTCAACACAAAAACGCGAATCAGATCGAGACAAAACTCAAAATCATAATCAAACCATGAATCAAGACAAGACACAAATCAGAATCATATGAAACTCACACACATTGCAAAAACAGGACACAAATCAACTCAAATCAGAGAGAAAGAAGATACTTAGCTCAAGCGAACGCAGCTCGAACCTAAGCTCTGAATACCACTTGATGAATCCGGCTCTGAGGAAGATCGGTGGGGAGCTCCAGAATCTGACGCGGATCGAGTTGAAACACCGAGAAACAGCGGAAGACGCAACCAAACTAGGAACCCTAGGGTTTGGTGTCGGAAAGGGGAAGAAAGTGAACAAACCTCGACTTCAAGGGTTTGTTCGGTAGAAACTTGTGGTTTGACGCGGAAGCAAGTTTGAGCTATGGAGAAGTGATTTTGTTCGGTTAAAAGGTGAAGAACGATGGCGGAAGCAAAGATAGATCACCAAACCAAGGTTTGATCGGTGCGAAGAATCTTAAAAGGTCAGGAAAAGGCAAATCAGAGATTTGGTTCGGTGGATCGGCCTAAGGAGACGATTCAGTGAGGTTGAGGTAGTCGTGGTTATGGATCTGAGAAGGAAATGGTGTGATGAGGAGGCGCTCTGGACGATGAAGAAGCGCAGTGGCAGACGCTCTTCGAGAGGGAAAAACTAGGGTTTGGGCATGAAATGAGGACTTGAGAAGGGAAGCAGCGATTTGTGATGATGTGGCTGGTAGGATGCTGATACACGCCACGAGGAAGCTGCTGATTGGGAGAGTGGCGTGAGAGGAAAGCTTTGGTGGATGAGTGAGAAATCTAATATGGAAAATGATAGAAATGGCAAAGTAAATGGAAGGTGGCTAAGGAATCCCTTGAACTCTTCAACCTTGATTTTCAAGGAATTAATTTTGGAGTACTCTCAACAGGAAATTAATTCATGATCTCAAAAGTAATTACAAAAGGTGTAGGCATGGTTATTTATAGGACTAAAGGTCCCACATATCGTACACATATTACACATGTATAAAAGAAATACAAAACTAAAGAAATTGGGCTTGGGCCCAAGTCATCATTTCCAAAAAGCATAGTTTTTACCAGCAAACAGAGGTGGTCTGTTTGTTGAAGCACCTTCACCAAAAGTTTGAAAATTTGAAGCCATCCCCAGGTTTTACAGTTGAATAGAATTAAAACAGAGTCGACTGAATTTTCAAATATCTTATGAAAACCAGCTCTGGTGCCAATTGTTAGGAAACAAGTGGGCTTCAATTTACACCAAGAGGGGGGTGAATTGGTGTTAGTTCAAAAACAAAATCTTTTCGCAATCTTGGTATGAAAATTCAAAGCTTTTGATCTTTCCTTGAAATACAAGTAATGAAAATTTCAATACAGCGGAAAAATGTAGTTGACTGCTCTAAATATAAAGTCGACTGAAATAAAGAGTGTAGGGATAGAGAAAATCAAACACTGGTTTTTATACTGGTTCGGCCAACAATGCCTACATCCAGTGTCCTTCCAACCTTGGAAGCAAATGCACTATAATGGTTGCGGTTTTTACAACAAGGAATTTATAGAAGCACCACGCAAAAATATAAATCTCCTCTCTAACCCAAAACCAAATATAGCTGCACACAAAACCAGAGTTGCAGCAAGAATCCCCTCTTCTGCATTCTGCACCCACGTTGAACAATGCTCAACGGGTCACTAGCATTCTTCACAGGATGCCAAGCCTATAACAACACGCTTCACAAGTTGTTAAGCCTATCACAGCACACTTCCCAGGTTGCCAAGCCTTCAATCAAATGCAACAGTCTTTACAGGATGACAAGCCTTCAAGATCAAAACAGAAGCACCTTCTCTGTGCAGATGTTGATCAAACAGTAAGCGCAATTGGCTCCTCAATCTGAATCTCTCTCAAGAAAGATCACCACTGTCTTCTTGGATAATTCTTGGAGCTTCCAAAACTGAGAAATAACTCTGAAACAGGACAATGAAAATGTTAGATCACAAAATTCTTTTCTCCTTACAGAACAAATCGTGCTATGTTCTATTTATAGGTTTCCTGTCATTCTCACTCGAATACCCTACTAATCCAGTCGACTGTATTAAAACAGTTATAACTGACAGTCAACATAGAGGCTCTTCAGTCAACAAATTCAATGCACATTCATGACAGTTGACTTAGTCAGTCAATCTTAACTAACTTTTGAAAAACTAGCCGTTAGAGCAAGTAGGTATAACAGAATTCCAAAAATAACAACACAGTCGAATAGGTGTTCCACCATGTTGACTGACACTTGAAAAACACTTTGAAATTCTTTTCAACTCAAAATCTCATTAAGCACATGTTCACAAAATTTGTACTGAGATTTTAGCTTAGTCGAATCCAATACCAGTGTATTCGACTGAACCAGATCTTTGTCACAACAAATATAAGTTCATAAAAGTGCTTGTGAGCTTTTCTTTAGAAATGTGCAGAAGATAATCAAAATCATTTTATCACACATTTTAATACAAGCATGTTCCAAACATATAACACATAATCAATCAAGGGAACATACATGCAAAACAACAAAACATGTTCAACAAAATCGGTGTTCAAAACAATATAACATATCAGCTGAACATGTAATACTGAAACTTATGTATTGTTATTAAGCAATGTGTTGTCATCATCAAAAACCAGTTTGATATAGAGTTTTGTGTTGTCAACAATCTAAAAAATCTCCCCCTTTTTTGATGATGCGCAACCATGATTAATAACTAAACCATGTTTGTACAGTTCCAATATTTAACAGAGTAAAAATAGATAACATAATCAATACAAACAATTCATTTACTCTGCATACACAGCAAAAATATCATGAAATAGATAAAGTATGATGTTGCAATTCTCCCCATATAGACTTGCTTTCATACACTCATGAAAACTGTCCTCCCTTGTGCATTAACAAAAAAGGAATGCTTAGATATTTATGCAGTTTTGAAAAACAGAGAAGCATCAAACAAATATGCAGTTTCAAAATAGTAAGGATGCTCTCAAAATCACAAGTTCATCACAAAAACAACATATGTAAACTCCCCCTAAAATGCAGGCGTGTGATGAAACATTGTGTAAAGAAGTGATACTCCCTCTGTCATTATGCATGAATTTCAAAAACATTTTAAGCACAAATCAATTATGCACAATGCAGAATATCACAAATCAAATACCAGTTTAAGTACATATTTGTATCATTGTTACTCAATTCAAACATATATATATATATATATATATATATATATATATATATATATATATATATATATATATATATATATATATATGCAATGACACAAATATCAACAATCTCACCATATTATCTCAACTTAGATATAAAAACAAGTAAAGAACAGAGATAATATCATAATGCTAATGATTAAAGCAGTCAGCAGGGATAGGAGATAATTCCAAAATTGGAATTTTTAACCCAGTTTGGACGCAGTCAAATGCTTTAACTCATCAGTTGAATGCATTGCTTTCCAAAATGTTGAATTTCTAAAGTATATGTCCAAAGCAATGTTCTTCCTGCAAAACCTTTCAAAATCCTTCTCCATATCAAGTATAGTGGTTATGCAAGAATAAAAACAAGTCATAACAGAAGTCAATGTATAAAGATGCATAACAGTTATAGCACAGTTGACTTCATTCATAACTCAGTCGAATAATTCAAACAGAGTATTAGATTTTATTTGACAGTTTTAGTGAATGGTTAAGCATATGGATTGATTCAAACTGCTAATATTATTTCCTTGATATAAAAAGATATTACATTAATGGAGCAAAACAAGGAAATACAATCAAAACAAGAAAAACATCAAAAGAATGGCTTTATATGCCATTTTTCAAAATGAAAAAGACTAGTCTAGGACACAACACAATTTTGTCAAAACACAACTCTATTCTGATTCAGATGAATCTTCATCCTTTGTCAGCACTGTTTGCTCCACTATCTGTGTCACCAATAGTGAATTTCATCATGTGATCACGAATGATGAATGCCCAGTTTGATTGAATTCTCGATGATAAAGCAAAGATTAAGTAGATATCTTCATCTCTAAGTATTGAGTGATCATCTTCTCGGGGAAGCAGTATCCATGTCATAATGTAAGCACATAGGCCCTCATCCATGTGAAGATTCCTAATGCTGAAATCATCAACATATTTTGATGAAGCAGGTTTCCTTAGCATGGTGTTGTATAAGCCTCTGCTGTCATATCTAGCAATACTATGAAGGGAATGTGAACCCCTGGTTTGTAATCTAGCAATCTTTTCCCAAACAGTGTTGTTTATAACAATATCAGTTCCTTTTACCCTTGATGTCAGATTGTTGCCTTCCCTCCTGAGGTTGCAGTAGAATACTTTGACAAGGTTTGGATAACATTCACCTTGTAGTTCCACAAACCATGCAAGGTTTTCTTTGATCAGCCATTCCTGAAACCTAAAACCTTCTTTTTTGAAAAATGCAATGTTTGCGCATTTGTTCCTTAGAACTTCTTTGAATCCCCATCAATAAATGAAGTCAGTTCTCTGATCATCATCACTGAACCATCCAAAAGGATCAGTTTCTCTTCTTGCGGACATTGGTTGTTTTCCTGGTCTTGATGATGATGAAGCCATTTGAGCAATGAGGAGGAAGATGAATTTCACCAGAATCAGAATAAGGGTTTGCTTGCAAGATTGTATCTGAATGTCTTGGACAAACTCATACATTTATAAATAAATAAAACGCACCAAGGGTTTTGCTTAAGCCCTAAGTTTAATCTTTAACGTTAAAAAAGCTTTTCAAATGTTCAAATAACATATTTGATTGCATTAATATTGAAGTCGATTGGGACTCATGAAAAACTTTTTCGCACAGATTCAATCAATCAAACAATTTAGCACACAATACAAACAATCATACAGCAACATTCAATCAATATATGCATGATGCAGTAGGTAGATACAGATTTACCAGTTGTAGACACTCAAGGTTTTTGAAATGTTTCATAGTTGACTTATCCTTGAGAACAGTTCTGTATCAGCTGCATAACTTGCAAAACAGTTAAGTTTTGGTTGCTGGTACCCATTTAACTTTGGGTCCTTGATTGTCAGTTCTTGTTACATGTTCCTTTGGTATCCATACACATAATCCTTGAGGAACAACATGTCTATAATAACAATTTCTAACAGTATGACCAACACATCTGCAGTAAAAACATGCATTTCTAGCAGGTTTTCTTAATTCATTAAGCTTTCTAGCATTGGTTTTGTTAGAGTATCCTTTAAATCCAATTCTCTGCCTATTATTGGTTCTGCTAGAAGAATTTAATACAACATCTAACTTGTCACTTGCTTGAGTAAACTTAGCTAGCTTGCTAGTCAAGAAATCAATCTTTTCAATATGCAAAGGACAATTTTCACAAGCTTTTTGAACGGTAACAGTTTTAATTTCCATATTCTTAGCAAATAGCAAGGCTTTATCCAATTCTTTTTTTAATCTTTCATTTTCAGTAACAAGGTCTTTAATTCTATTTTCAAAATCTCTTCTCTCAGAGCACAGTCGAGTTACCTTGTACTACAGTCGCATAGCCTCAGCATGTAATTCTTTGAAAGCATCTTGAAGCAGATCATATTTGACTTCTACCGGCTCATTTGATATGTCTGCATCACTGTCATAGTCGTCCCATGTCACACCTGTCATATAGCACAAATTTGATTCCTCCATTTGATCAGAATCCTCATCACATGAGCTTTCAGATTCAGAATTTTCCCAAGCAATCTAGGCTCCTTTCTTTCTCATATTTCTGGGTGATGGGCTATCGCAACCCACACAAATTTAATGTGCAATTAGAAATGCAGTATAGACTAGGAAGTGACTCCTAGGTCGTCTCTCAAGGACCAAATTATGGATCGAGAATCAGGTCAAACACAAAGTTTGGGGGGGGGGGGTTGTTGAAAAGGTTTTGTGAAAGCGGATGAATTAAATTAAAAACACGGATGCAAACAGAAATGTAAAAGCAGTTTCGAAGACAGAATGAAAATGGTCGGTCATTAACTTAATTACTATGCTTCCAATCACTGATTAACACAACAAAGAGGCTACTCTAACCTCTAATCTAAAACAACTAACCAACTAAGCGAAGGCTAATCATGTTTTCATAAAAGAGAACTAAGCGAACACAATGTTAACATTCAATCTGATTTGCACCATGCATTTTTTTCAACTAAGCGAAGACGAAACACCAACTGGGCAACTAAGCGTGTATCCAATTGCAAGTGCAAAAACAAATTTCACATTAACCAAGTTAGAGTGGCAAACACAATTACAGTCCATAAATCTCAAGGAAGCATTATAATATCGCTAATAACCAATTTGCCTACCCTAAGCTAACATCTCAACTAAATTATCAAAATCGAAGAGAACAGACAACATTAAAGTAAATGAAAACACTGGAAGAAAACATTTAATGCTAAAGTGCGTGAACAGTAAAATAGAATGAAAATGCAACAAGTAAGCTAAAGAAATGAAAAGACAATTCATCATGGTTAAGCTCTAAAAAGAAAGCGCATGAACATTATAATAAACTAAATGAGGATATAACATTGCTGGAAAAAAAACATTCAAAAGTTTCAAAAGGTGAAATAAAATAAATCTAAAAGGGTGGGTGGCGGTGTGTGCATATTCCAAATAAAAGAAAAATCAAATCCCCTAGGCACTACATTCTGGTCGTAACCCATCTCCAATAGAAATCATCGTGTGTGCTCTTGCTTCCAGCAAAGAAATGCATACACCGAAAAATGAATGCAGCAAAGTAAAGCACCGTGTAGCTCCAAAGCAAATAAATCAGCACCTCACTTTCATATTGGATTCAGCAATTTTGTAAGAGAGCACGTGTGTGCCTTCATTCCAGCACTGCAAAAAAAAACTAAAACAGAAAAAGAAGCTTGCTTGTTTCATTCAACCCAAGAAAAACAACCGTACTTTATTCACCTACTCCCATCTAATCTACTTCATTCTAAAAGAAAAGTTGATAACAGTTGCTAACGTCCCATCAATTCTAGATGCAATGAGTTATTTCTAAAGGAAAATAATTGTGCTTCATCATTATCCATGAAACCAACGTGTACAAGCAAAGCATATACATGTGGCGGCTGCTGCCCTCTATTCTCATTCGTAGCCCTCCATTTCTCTTCAAGGAATATCTGTAAAAGAAGAAGTGTGTTGTCCGTGCCCTCTGCTGGGCCGTGAAGGCTGGATGATGATGATGTTGTATGTGGTTTGCAACCCGCTTCAAAGTTGGACGTGCACCTCCCTTCAAGCTTCTGCTTGCACCCCTTACTGCCATAATGAACCTCCTTGCAGCTGCTGGATTGTTGAAGATGAATGGGCTGCTTCCGTCTGCACCCATGTGGGCCGTGAAGAAGGCTGAACCAGCTGCTAGATGTGTACACCGTGGGCTGCTGTTGCACCTCTTACTTTCTTGCTTTCCAATTCATCACGTGAAACACCTCCTTCCAAGCTTCTGGAAACTCCACTGGTTCAAGCCTGCTGGACCTTGGTGCTGTGTCAAAGTTATTGCGGGATGCTCCTAATTTCTCCAAGCACACACCTCTCTTCATTCTCGGGCTGCAGCTGGATGAGAACATGTTGGGTCGTGTTGAAGCTTGCTTCTCCAACGCTGGATCTTCAAATTCAAGCTACAGGACGTGACTTTGTTGTTGCCCCGTGATGTGCACCTCCCAATCTGCTTCCCAGCCCATGTTGTTGCCTTCGCATTGAAGAATAAATCAACTCCATGCTTTTCTAGGAGGCTGTTGGACCGTGAAACTGGACGTGTTGCACATGGGCTTTCCATGAGGTGCTGCACTTCAAGTAGACATGTGAAGTTGTTGCTGGGCCGTTTCTCTTCCAAAATATGCAGGCCGTGTGGTGTACTAAAGCTGGCTGGAGATTGTGTTTTTTTTTTTTTTTATTTTGCTGGATGCTCCCATTCACGTGCTGGACATGAGTTGATTCCTTTGCTGCCAGGTGCTCTAATCCATCAATGTTGCTCTATTTCCAGAATATAAAAATAGAACATGACAAAAGTTTGTTTCATGTGCTGGACCGTGGGCTTCACTCATTTTTTTTGGCAGTTGCCCCTCCTTTTTGCTAGCCGTGACACCACACCATTTATTCCAATTGGAACAATGAAAATGTGCCAGCAATCTTTTTGCATAGTCCCAAAATGAAAATGAAAGGCAAGGGGGTGGTGACTACACCTCATTTAATTCCAAATGTCCCAAATTTTATTTCCAAAATTTTCCTTGAAAATAATAATGCAAATAATTAGCTCAGAAAATTCAAATTAATTAAAATTAGAATTTCCGGTCAAGTTAAGCACAATTAGAACAAATGGGAAAATGCCGAACAATAAAGCATAATTCCCTGATTAAATTTGGTACAATAAGCTAAGTGAAATCAATAAAATATTGATTCATCAATGGGCAAACAACTAAATGCAACAGGGATTAGAGTTTCCATAAAGACATGAAAATCATGACTCTTCAACCCTTGAATACTGCCCTTATCAACATTAGCACATCGGGCCAAGTTTGAAGAATAGTCATCTGGCATTCTAAGCTCCTTTATCCATCGACAAACTATTTTGGCCTCGTCTTTTGATAGGGTGTAATTTGCCTTTGGCTTTAGCAACCTGCCATTTTCTTTTTGCTTCAACTCTAAGTCTTTTCGTGCACAATACAAAGATATATCTTTCCTTGCCTTTTCATTATCTTTCGTCTTGGCACTGACATTCATGACTGTGTTGAAGATGTTGTCAAAGAAATTCCTTTTTATATGCATGCCATCCAGGTTATGTCTCAACAAGCTATCCTTCCAATATGGAAGATCCCAAAAAATACTTCTCTTCGTCCAGTTATGCCACTACCTGAACCCTTCAATCCTATTGATACCACTTTTATTGACTTTTGGAAAATGTTTCACTCTTCTCCAAACTTGAGATGGATTAAGCCTAGGAGGTGGCATATCTTTTTCAAGTTGCCATTTGCGAAAAGCCTTTTTGTTCCTCCTAAACATGTGATCAATGGGAAAGAACCTTCTGTGGCAGTCAAACCAACAACTTTTCCGACCATGCGTCAATAAGAATGACTTTGTGTGTTCCATGCAATGCGGACAAGCTAATCGACCATGCGTGCTCCAACCAGATAACATGCCATACGCTGGAAAGTCATTAATAGTCCACATCAAAGTTGTCCTCATAAGAAAATTTTGCTTCCTTGATACATCATACGTCCATATACTGGTCCACAACTTCTTCAAATCATCAATCAAAGGCTCTAAATACACATCAATCCCTGATTTAGGATTAGATGGTCCTGGTATTATACATGTTAAAAACATGTAAGGCTTTGTCATACACATCTCAGGTGGAAGATTATATGGGGTAAAAATCACAGGCCCACATGAATATGGTGATGCAGATGCCTAAATGTATGGAGTAAACCCATCCGAACATAGACCAAGTCTCACGTTATGAGCATCACTGGCGAAAAAGGATGGATGTTTACGGTTGAAGTGCTTCCAGGCTTCACCTTCAGAAGGATGACGTAACACTCCTTCACTTTTATTACCATCATGCCATGTCATGTGTTCTGCTGTTTGAATTGAAGCAAACATCCTTTGTAATCTTGAAATGATCGGTAAATAGAACATGGACTTGAATGGAATTGGTTTTTTTTGCCTTCGTCTTGGATGCAATGTCTGAAATCGAGGATGGCCACAAAACTTTCATTCCACCAATGATGCATCATTTTTGCCAGTGTCGTTGTCATAGAAAAGCATACATCCATTCACACAACAATCAATCTTCTTCGCTTCCAATCCCAGCTTCAAAACACATCATTTGGCTTCATAATAATTCTTCGGTAAAGAATTTTTTGGTGGTGTTAGATCTAACACCAATTTTGTAAAGTGGTCCACCGCTTGATTGAGAACGTTTCAATTAGATTTACCAACCATGACTCTAATGCACACTGACAATTTTGACTCAGATGAACATTCAAATACAGGTTGGTTTGCCTCAGCCAGGAGATTGTAAAACCTTTGAGTGCTTTCTTTGGAGACTCTTCAGGATGTTGACGAAGAGCATTGTCTACCATCTCTTGCATATAGGTAAATTGATTTATCTCAGATGTATGTACAATAGTATTCAAACCTGATGCAGGCCGATTTTCATGAGGTAGAAGGCATTTCAAAATCTTCGTACATTCACACTTGATGCATGGGCATCAAATCCCTCCACCAAGAGCATAATATTGATATCATCGAGCCGTCTCCACAAACTCATTAACTCCAAGGACAAAAGCTTCCTTTAAACCTCTCCTTCCGCTATAACAACGGTCGTACATCCATCCACGATGATTGGGAAAATGGGCCATGTTCTGTTAGCCAAACAAACACAAACTTAGCCAAAACAGCAGCACTCCATGTGACATAAGTAATAAACCTATTACTACTTAAGTCGAACATGGAAGGCAATTTGAATACTACATAGGCATGCAATAAGGGTCATGCTGAGTATTATTACTCTAGTGAAGTCCTCTTTTATAGAGCACTTACACATACTTACACATGTAGGTACTACCATAGTACTTACACATACTTACACATATTTTAAGTATTAGTGATGGCAAAAATAAAATAATTCTCTAGCTAGGACAAGCCAAATCTAGAAGCAAATCAAGCCATAAGTTCATGGATGAAGATTGCAGAATTTCGTGGTGGTTAAAGGTGTCGATACCTCATGGTTTTGATGAGTTGTTTGGTGATGGAAGGTGTGTTTGGTGGTTCTCTAAGAGAGCTTGGGCCAACTCTTGGAGGAAGGTGGCTAGAGGAGGCCACTTGGGTTGCTCTAGCCTAGGGTGACCTTAAAAGAGTAGTATGGCACAAAAATGGCAGCATAACTTTACTCTAAATCAAAGGTGATTACATGATGGAGAACACCTCTATTTATAGGCTAAGGTGCCTCAAAATGGGCTGAAACTTTAACCTAAAAGAGCCACCTTGGTTGTCTTGGAGAGCAAGGAGAAATCCTCTTCAATAAGAGAGAGACAAGTGGCAAAAATCCTCTCAAGTGAGAGAGTGACATGTGGCAACTACCTATGGAAAAACTCTCCATTCCTAGAGTGACACATGCCCACTAACTAGGAGGAAAACACTCCAATGGGAAGCCTCCACATCTCTAGGACGAAATCTTGCTCCCTTGTCCTCCAAGCTTAGCCAAAATGTTTACCCCTTGGTCAACACACCCATTTTGGACATCCAACCATAGTCAACTTTGGGCCTTGGCCCTTTGTTGACTTGTTTGGTCAAATTCCTATTCTACTTGGCCCAAAATACAAGGCCCAATTGAAGTCCTACACTACTAGGCCCATAATACAAAGCCCAAATAAAATCAAGACTACTTGATGTTAACGGAAACTGGCAAGCGTACTGGATCGTTTCAAGTAATATAATTGGTAAACCTACTATCGATCTTCCCAGAGGACTCGCAGGCTTATCGTTTGTGCAAATTGAAATCGTAAGACTTGTAAAGAAAAAGTGATAGGTTGGAATGCAAGAAACAACAATAAACATTCAAATGCGATTGATTCAATTGACGAGAAAAAAACTATGGATGAACGGAGTTGTTGGGGTTATAATTTCATCTTATCCACTCTCTCTTATCTACTCCTCTTATTTAATTTGCTTTGTTATCTAATTGTCATACAAACTTTCTTAGTCTACCCTTAACCCGATCCCTCGGCGAAAAGAGCCTATTACTAATTACTAGCTTGCTATCCCTAGCCTCCCCTAGTAATTAATAATGCATTAAAAACAGAAGCAAAAACAATTGATCGTCCTACCCCCCTATCCCTAGGTGGTATTGCTTAATCAAGGAATTTCCCCCAGTTCATGATAGTATTGTATGTTCCCGTACCAATAAAGACAAACAACGATTATCGAATGAGATAAACGATAAAAGCTTTAAGCGCAGAATAGAAACCCAACAATTGATAATCAAAGCATACGACAAGCATATAAATAAATAAGAGTTTCAATAAAAGAGAGTTTCAAAAGATTACATTGTTCCCCAACAACAAAAGGGTTTAGTTCACCATTGTCATGGTGAAACTAGATGAAAAATGATGGAACAATAGAAAAACAAACCCTAGATTGGATAAAAAGGAGCCTAAGTATCCAAGAGATATTCTCCAAGGAGTGAAAATTAGGTCTAGTCGCCCCCTTCTATCAAAAGAATCTATCTGAAATCGTAATAGGGCTATTTATAGCTGAGAAGCGTCACAAAAATCAAGCCCAAGCCCAGCAGACAACCGCCCAACGTCAAACTTATGCCGCCCGGCGGTTTGCCCCTAATCGCGCCATCGCTCGGCGGTGGATTGGGCCGCCCGGCGGTTTGCCTTTAATCGCAAAACCGCCTGGCTGCACCGCCAGGGCGCGAGACAGTGGCTCACCCTCGCATTTGGCCGCCCGGCGTTGGATTTTGGGCGTTGAGCGGTTCCTAAACTCTTCTTTCTTCATGTTTCTTCATCTTTCTTGAGTCTAAGACCTTCCATCTTCAATCCCATTCTTCATCTTTATCAAAAATGCCGCAAGACAATGCAAAACAAGCATAATATCACTAAAACGAACTTTTGACTCTCAACTGACTCAAGTAATATGTTTTGCTTGATTTTAAGCTCATTTTAAGCCTTGCAGTGTATATTTCGCTCTCAAATGAAGCATTAAAATAACTGTTTTTCAACAGTTATCACTTGACCTAAAATACAAAGCCCAAATAAAATCTAGACTACTTGGCCCAAAATATAAGGCCCAAAATTATTCTTACTCTACTAAATCTTCATGATGACTTAAGATGGCCCAAGAGAAAGAGTCTAGGCCCATCTGTCATAGATGTCTCCAACCCTTCATGAATGTGCTAGGTCATGGCAAGGGGTATGTCATCATTCCCTCCCTCTTGAAAAGGATTTGTCCTCAAATCTTCTTGTTCTTTTATGACAAAAACCTTTTTCTTATTATTGGTTATTTTGAGTATCTTTCCACCGGGATCAAAGATCCATATGCAAGTGTCATCAAACTCAAAACCAATAACCTTATGAGCCACAAACAAGATATATCTATATGAATGATTTAAATAAGACCTTATGCTAATTTTAAAAGAATTTACTTGAAAGCTTTGAAGGTCTACTCCATAAAATTGTTTGTGTTTACTTTGAGTTAATTGTATCCTAAGAGGTAACTGATAACGGTTGAAAAACCGTTATTTTCATATGCTATTTTGGACTAAATTACGCCCTTTACTACTTAGAATGAGCTTAGAATCAAGTAAAACTCAATAAATGAGTCAGTTGAGAGTCAAAAGCTGTTTTTAGCGATATTATGCTTGTTTTGCATTGTTTTGCAGCAAATTTGAGGAAAGTGAAGATTGGGGACGAAAATGAAGGTCTTAGACTCAAGGAAAATGAAGAAAATTGAAGAAAAGAAGAGTCTAGGAACCGCCCGGCGGCAAACCCCTGGCGTCGGGCGGTCTGACGGGAGGAGAAGACAGCAGCACCCAATGCCGGGCGGCAGACCTCTGACGCCGGGCGGTTTTGCGGCACAAGGGAAACCGCCGGACGGTAGACCCTTACCGCCGGGCGGTGGCGCAATTCAAGGGAAACCGCCGGGCGGTAGACCCTTACCGCCGGGCAGTTGTCAGATGGGCTTGAGCCTGTTTTATGTTGTGCTCCTCAGTTATAAATAGCCCTGTTGCGATTTCCAATTCATTCTTTTGACAGAAGAGGGCGGCCAGACCTAATTTTCACTCTCTGGAGAGGATCTCTTGGATGTTTAGGCTCCTTTTCATCTTATCTAGGGTTTGCTTTCCATATCTTCCATTATTTTCATCTTGGTTCACCATGACAATGGTGAACTAAACCCTTTTGTTGTTGGGGGAACAATGTAATCTTTTGATACTGTCTTTTATTGAAACTCTTGTTTAAATTATATGATTTTCATATGTGTTTATTATCAATTGTTGGATTCTCATACCGTGCTTAAAGCTTTTATCGTTTAACTCATTGGGTAACTATTATTTGCCTTTATTGATACGGGAACGTACAGTAATGTCACGAACTGGTGAGTAATTCCTTGATTAAGCAATACCACCTAGGGATAGGAGGCTAGGACAACCAATTATTTTTGCTTCTGTTTGTAATGCGTTGCTAGTTGCTAGGGGAGGCTAGGGATAGCAAGCCGGTAATTAGTAATAGGCCCTTTTCGCCGAGGGATCGGGTTAAGGGGGGGCCAAGAAAGTTTGCATAACAATTAGATAATAAGGCAATTTAAACAAGAGCAGTAAATAAGAGAGAGAGGATTAGATGAAATTGTAAACCCCCAACAACTCCATTTATTCATACTCTTTTCTAGTCAATTGAATCAACATCATTGCATGTTTATTTTTTGTCTTTGCATTCACCACAATTATTAATTTTTCTTTCACAAGTCTTACAATTTTGATTCACACGAACAATAAGGCCTTTTGAGTCTCATGGGAAGAACGATAATGGATTTTACCATTTTTATTACTTGATACGATATGGTACACTTGCCATCCCGTTAATAGTAACATCAACTCAAAGTTTGATTTGGAAAAATTTTATAGTGGGAGGTGAAAAAGAAGTTGAAATTTCAAAAGTAAAAAATTGAGTTATGAAAGATGGTTGGATGTATTGAGAAAAGTTTAAGGATTGTAAAACTCCCCTCATCATCTTAGTCTCAACCTTAATTGTCGGAGTGGTAGGGTGCTTTAGTAACTCTTCCTTTTCTTCTTTTATCTCAATCTCTTATTTTTCTCTCTTTTCTTTCTCATTCCATTCTTTTATCTTTTTCTCATCATACTCTCTTTTTCTTTCCTCCTCCTTTTTCTCTCTTCTTACTTGCTCCTCTCTTTCTCTCTTTGTTCTTTCTCTGTTTTCTCATGCTCCTCTTTCTCCCTTTGTTCTTTCTTCCTTCTTTTGTCTTCCTCTCTTCTTCTCTTTATCTTCCTTAAATCCTTTTGGACTTTTTCTTGTTTTTTATTAAGAATTCTAAGCTCTTCTTCCAACTTAGCAAGATACTCTTCTCTTTCAATTCTTTCTTTTTCTTTGAGAAGAGTTGCTTGCCTTTGCCAAATTTTAAGTGACTTTAGCTCTTTTGTTAAATTTTTCAAAGTGGGTTTTACATCCTCACTAGAGTCACTTCCAATTTCATAGGAATTAGTCTTAGACATCCTTAAAGGTTTTCAAATATATGCAATACAACAAACAAATACTTAAATTTCAAAGAAAGTTCCTTAAGAGACTTAAGGAGGCAAAAGACACCCAGGTTCACTTCCAGGAAAGGGAGGTGAATCACAATGGACTTCTTAAATACGAAGCCTTTCCTAGCCAAAGTTTACCTTAGGACTCTTGAACCAAATTTCTCAAAGGAAACTAAAGTTGAAATTAAAGTTGACACACACTAAGTTATCACAATTAAAGAAAACAAATAAACTAGCTATGCGGCCTAATGATTAAGTTAGAAGAACTTTGGTTCCTCCAACTAACCAACTAAAAACGAAATTTACTAAGAAATAAAGGTTCTTGTTAGGAGATGGGATTGAGCACCAAAGACTCTCCCAAGACACCTAACAAGGTCGTGACTTACAATAAAAAAAAAAAAGAAAGATTACATAGCCAAAAATTACAACCAAATCAAAGCTACCTCTCAAGGTGTTTCTCTCCTTTCTTTTGGCTACCATTCTAGACTTCAAGCTCCCTTTGGGTCTCCACGAATTAGAAGGCTACCTCTAAGATATTGGATCACCTCACAAAGAACCTACACCACACAAAGTAACCAAAGCCGAAATTGTGCAAGAAGAAACAAGGGATAAAAGCAATAAAAAGGTCCAAAAACAAGAAAGGCTTTGCAAAAGGAATTTATTTATGACAAAACTAAGAAATCCCAGAAGACAAGCAAGAAATTAAAGGTTAAGAAACAAAGGTTAGCACTCAAAAGAAATCCTAATGAACAGTGCTAGAATAGATTCACAAAACAAAAACTACTAGAAGAAAAGTGGGTGGTTCTTGTCTTTTGGCAACTTTGAGCAAATGGGGCCCTAAGGCCACTCTTTTAACACCATAGCCAAGACTTTTAGCCATTGGAAAGTGAAGATAAAAACCCAAAACAGTGAGCAAAACACATTCCAAAACAGATTGCACAAAAATAGTGGTAGTGGTCTAAGTACACAATATTTTTCAGCACTTTTCTAGGGTCTCTTTAATACTATTTTGAGGCCTTTTGCTTAAAAGCTTTTAGCACTTCTTTTTCCACTCTTTTAGGGTACAAAATAAGACCACCACACACTTGGAACAGAGGTAATTTATGGGTTTTAAAAGCCAAAAAGACAAGAAACACAAAATAGAAGAGAATCCTACTAGAATAAAAAATGGAGTTGAAAACTAGAAACATCAATAGGGAAATTTTTTTTAAGAGCTTGCCAATGATCTAATGGCAAGTATGAACCCAAAATATCAAAGATAAGACCCTCAAATGGTTGTATATGGTGCGGTTTTTCAAACTAAGTTATATATATATATATATATATATATATATATATATATATATATATATATATATATATTGATGATTTTTCAAAGTTACTAGAGAAAATTGACAAGAAAAGAACTACACATGACTTTATACAAACATAGATGGATTAAAACAATTAAAATGACTCAATCAGTGAAATGCACCAAATATAAATCAATAAAAGACCCAACAAAACAGTAAGGAATGACTCAAAAAAGAAAAAGGCACAAAACAGTAGCCAAAAACTAACAAAACATAACTTGGAAAACGCTAATGACAGCATTCTGACAGCATGAGCCATCATTAACGTTTGGATATATGAGTAAAATATGTTGTATTCATTGTCAGCTATACTCTACTCGAAAGTGATTCTCGTTGCTTCCTCCCCTCCCTCTCTAGCTTCCTCCCATAGATGGTAGGTTGCCTAAGCTAGAGCCATATTGTAGAAGCATTCCCTCCATCCTAAACAACCACCAACTTTCATTACTTCCGCTGCCAGATTTGCTACTATCCTCACCTTGTGCTATCTCATTGTTCACTCAGTTTCCTTGCCTTTGAACGAAGCCATCATTAACGGTCATCTCACGATTCCTTCCAAAGTTAGCGAACAAGACCTGCTCAATGATAAAATTCTTAAAGAAGACTACAAAGTTTGTTTAGGATGATCAGTGTTAGGTCAAATTCGAGCAGCTTAAGCAAATCTTAATGTCCCCGTTGAAGCAGTATATCACTTGGACTCTATTGATCTACATAGTGGTCACTAAAGATTCCATCATTGTAGCCCTTATTCAGTAGGCTGATAGTGAACAACATCATATCTACTTTGTGAGTAGAACCATTCAAGATGTAGAGACCAAGTACCAGATGGTGAAGAAAGTGGCATTATCTCTTGTTATAACAGTAAGAAGCCGTAACTATGGTTAAGACCAATCACCCAATAAAAAGACTTGGCAAAAGCTAAACCTAACAGTAAGGATGTCGTCATGGTCCATAAAGCTATCACAATTCAATATTCGATATGAGCTTAAAGGACCGATAAAGGCACAATTCCTGGCAGAATTTGCTAGTGAGGTGATCATATTCTGAAATAAGAATGGTGGTTCTTATATGTGGATGAATCTTTTATTCCTAAGGGAGACATGAGTTAGTATAGTTCTTGAAGGTCCAAATGACATGCTCATAGATAAATCGCTATATTTCAACTTCAACACGTCGTCTAATCAGGTTGAGTACAAGGCTATTATAGTCGGCCTAATAATAGCTAAGGAAATAGGAGTCAAAAACATAATTTGTTGATGTGACTTTCGGCTCACTTTAGGCCATTTAACAAGAGAATCAAGTGAAGGATGTCCTACTACTCTAGTATTACCATTTGGTTAAAACTATGATAGACAAATTTGTTTAGATGAAGCTTGAACACGTTTCTATGAGAGACAATATTAGAGTTTACGTGCTTTCTAAAATAGCAAGAACTAAGAAAAAGGGACAGTACAAGTCACTGTTATAACAAGTGTTGTCATCACCATTCACCAAAACAGAGGACCAATGCATGCAAGTAAATAACAGATAGAAGACCTGCATGACACCTTTTATTAATTACCTCAAGGTTAAAGTTTCCCTTAAAGGAGAAGACAAAGGATAGGTGAGGAAAATTGTCCATAATATGTTAGTAGGCAATGAGTTGTTTAGAAGAGACTATAATAGATCCTTACTAAAATGTGTAACTTTGGAACAAGCTAAGTACATTATAAAGTGTATGCCATTCCGGAGTAAAGACCATGACAGTGCAAATGTTAAGAGTCTTGCCTTATCATAGATAAAATATATAAAAGATAGTATTGAATTACAAATTTACACATAAATTACTATATTTAAATAATCTTGCGTTAGAACATAACATTAAACTTGTTAGCTTGCAAAATAGATACATAAAGCTTCATTAGAACATTTTTTTAGTCTATTTTTTCACATAGGTACGATATTTATGGAATACGAACTAACTAATCCACAAACATGTTTATTTTAGTGGATTTATCTCTAAGAAAGTAATTTTGGACAGTAAGTTTCCTACATGTTCCTACCTTTCATATAGTGTCTAATTCCCTAAAAAAGATTATATTAAATGTCACATCATTAATTCAAAAGTAATATTAAATGTTATAACTTCAGCACTTTGTTTTAATGTGAAATTGTAGAGGTGAACGGGAAAACGTGAAAAAGATGATATTCATGTGATAATATGCAAAAGAAAAAGAAAAAGAATGTTAAGAAAAAAATGTTTGTGACACACTAATAATAAGAAAAATGAAGAACATTAACATTAAGAAAATAATATTTTACTACATGATAAGTGATTATATTATATAATTGATTATGTTTCCATATATAATGTAAAATAACATTATATAATATAATTAATTATTAATTTTCTTATAATTATTTATAATTTTTTTATACAATTTATTATCAATTTTATCATTATCAATATTTTATTTTATTATTTTATCATTTAGGTTTTATAATTCGATTAACTTTCAGTAATATAAAATTGTGTATCAAAGAAGTATAAAATTATTTATTTTATAACTATATTTTATGAACATGTTTTTTGTACAGTATAATAATATTATTTTAATAATTTTGATAAAACTTTATTTTTTATTTTTATCATAATAAAAGGATGGATAGTTTCCACTAATAAAATAATAAAAATAATAACAATAATAATAATAATAAAATACAAAAATAAATAATATTAATAATAAAATATTAATAAAATAAAAATGATTTTTTAACTAAAATTAATAAATATAATGTAAACATTTTATGAGTATATCCTTTTATAAATGTTTAAAACTATTATATTAATAAAATTATATATTATAATTTTATTTTTACTTCAATTCTAAATAACTTTATGTTGAACATAATTATCATGAAACATAAATTTTATTAAAAAGAAAAAAAAAGAAAAATATGGATATCATACTAAATTTATAATAAAATTATATTATGCATGTAGATAAAATATATTTATTATAAAAAATATAGATGAAAAAATCATTTCATACTCTAAATTTTATATATCAATAGAAAAAAGTAAATTTCTCATTATTAAAAAATATTATCTTTAGTCAATTATTTCACATTTAAAAAAAAATTATAAATTTTTGTTTTAGAAAATTTATCATGTTTTTTGATAATTTGAATCGATTCATTATTTTTTTAATATTAAAATCTTTTGTCTTATCAAATATATCAGTTTATTTAAAAGTTATTTTCAATTCTCTCTACAAAATAATTATAAAAAATAATTATAATGAAACATCAAAGGATTATAACAATTGCTCTATGTACCCTAACATTTTCTACCAACACTTCATCATTTTGTTTAATTCTTATTTTGTCCCTAAGACTTATTTGAAATCTGTCCCAATAAAGAATTGGTGTGGGTCATTAGAAGGAGACAAGTCGTGGAAGGTAATGATCAGTTATGGAAATGTGGTTTGCATTTCCATAGTCGTTAATGTTATAATATTTTATAATTATTGCAAAAGAACCTAGGTTCTAACGTTCTCTGCAACTTTTACAAATGAGTTTTAATTGCCAACGTTTAAAGTTTTGAACAACGATCAAATACAAATTTAATGTTCCAACGTTATTATTTTTATGTTTTTTAATGTTTTTAATTTTTTTATTTAAATTGATTCTTTCTTAGCTTTATAAATAGAGAGTATTTCTCTTATTTCAAGACATACCAAAACATCAATCCTCTTTCATTCTCTTCTCTTCTAGTTTCATCCTTTGTTTCTTTTCCTCTTCTAAAAATATTTTAGGTTTGTTTCTATACTCTTTTTAGAGTTTCTTGCTAGTTTTGAGATCTTCAGAAATTCTGAGAAGTTCCTGTTGTATCCTGGGGGACTTACGCAACACAGCGCGGATAAGTCCTTAACGACAATGACTCTACACGCCTCAGGAAATTTTGTTTGTGATTGTGTCAGCTTTTTACAACAATCTTAAGGACTTATAGCTGACATAAAAAACATGTCTTCAGAGAGCCAAACCTTTGTTTCCGGAACTCAGACGGTCTTCGTGAAACCACTTCTGGACGTGTCAAGAGTCGAGGTTTTCTCTGGACAAAACTTCTGGTGCTGGCAAGAACGCGCATCCACCCTTTTAGACATGTATGGAGTTGTTGATGCTCTAAAAAGGTACGTACACAAACCTGATCACAAAAAGAAAAATAATTTTCTTAAATCCCGTCCCAATAAATCTAAACCCACCTGGCGTAGAATAAGAAACGACAATCCTCCTAGGGCAAATATAGCCAAAGGAGATGACATTATTGCTGCAGTCGTTTCTCAAGTAAATCTAATGACCAATGTGAGCAAATGGGTGGTAGACTCTGGTGCTACCACGCATATCTGTGCAAACAGAAGTGCCTTTACCTCTTACGCTAGTGTAGGAGATGGAGAAGAACATGTCTACCTCAGTGATTCCAGCACCACTCCTATTCTACGAAAAGGAAAAGTTCTTCTCAAACTCACATCTGGAAAGACTCTAGCCTTGAGTGATGTGCCACATGTGCCATCAATCAGAGTTAATTTAATCTTTGTAGCGTTGTTGGGAAAGGTGGGGGTTAAAGTGTCATTTGAGTCTGACAAGATCATTATGACAAAAAATAATGTTTTTGTGGGAAGAGATATTGTGATCAAGGTCTCTTTGTACTTAACATTTCTGAAATTATGAATAAATCTAGTTCTTCTGCTTATATTGTTGACTCGTATGATATATGCAATGCTAGATTAGGTCATGTGAATTCCTCGTATATTTTGAAATTACAACGACTATGATTGATTAATATGCATGATAAACAGAGTAGTAAGTGTGATATATGTGTAGAATCTGAATAAACAAAGAAGACATGTTTTTCTATAGAATGCCAAATTGAACTGTTATGGTTAATTCATACTGATCTTGCTGATATGAAAAAAACTATGTCTAGAGGAGGTAAAAATTATTTTGTGACCTTTATAGATGATTTTTCTAGATACACCAAAGTTTACTTAATCAAACATAAAGATGAAGCCTTTGATGTGTTTTTAACCTATAAAGCAGAAGTAAAAAATCAATTGAATAAAAAAATTAAGAGGATTAGACCAGATAGAGATGGTGAGTATGTTTTGTTTAATGACTATTGTGTTAAAGAAGGGATTATCCATGAAGTGACCCCACCATATTCACCTGAGTCTAATGGAGTAGCTGAGAGAAAAAATAGAACCCTTAAGGAAATGATGAATGTTATGCTTGTTAGTTCTGGTGCACCTGATAACCTTTGGAGAGAAGCCTTGCTTACTTCATGTTTTTTACAAAATAGGATACCCCATAAGAAAACTGGTAAAACTCCTTATGAGTTTTGGAAAGGTTACCAACCTAACCTTAAATATCTAAGAGTGTGGGGGTGCCTAGCTAAGGTGATGTTACCCGATCCTAAGAAAAGGAAAATAGGCTCTAAAATAGTTGATTGCATGTTCTTAGGTTATGTTGAACATAGTGTTGCCTATAAGTTTCTAGTTGTTAAAAGTAACACACTTGAGAGAAATTCTATAATGGAGACAAAAAATGCTGAGTCTTTTGAACATGTGTTTCCCTTAAAGGTTAGTGAGATGTCTCAACCTGTTGATGATAATGATAATAATAATAATAGTGATACCATGAATGAGGACTTGAGAAGAAGTAAAAGACAAAGAAAAGAAACTTCCTTTGGAGATGACTTTTATACTTATCTTGTTTATAGTGATGCAATAAGCTTTGTAGAAGCTATTAGTGCTCCTGATGCAAAACAGTGGGATAAAGCCATTAGGATTGAAATTGAATCAATTCGGAAAAACAATACTTGGACTTTAGTAGATTTTCCTAAAGGAGCAAAACCCATTGGTTGTAAATGGATCTTTAAGAAAAAATATCACCCTGATGGATCCATAGAGAAATATAAGGCAAGATTAGTAGCAAAAGGATTTACTCAAAAACCCAAAATAGATTACTTTGATACTTTTGCTCCTGTGACTAGGATTTCCTCTATCCGAGTGTTATTAGCTTTAGCAGCTATCCATAAACTAGTGATACATCAGATGGATGTTAAAACAACTTTTTTGAATGGTGATTTAGAGGAAGAAATTTATATGACTCAACCTGAAGGGTGTGTTATACCTGGTCAAGAGGATAAAGTATGTAAACTCTTAAAATCCTTGTATGTGGATGACATGTTAATATTTGGTACATGCAATGAGATGGTTGCTAGAACTAAATTGTTTCTAGGATTAAAATTTGAAATGAAAGACATGGGTGAAGCAAATGTGATTTTAGGTATTATAATCATAAGGAAGGGAGATAGTATATTACTATCTCAAGAACAATATATTGAGAAACTTCTTAAGAAGTTTGGGTTTTATGACTTAAAACCAATGAGTACCCCTTATGATGCTAATTCTAATTTAATGAAAAATAAAGGAGAATCATTATCTCAGCCTCAGTATGCCCAGATAATTGGGAGCCTACTGCACTTAATGAGATTTTCTAGACCTCATATTGCTTATGCAGTAGGCAGACTGAGTAGGTACACTCAATGTCCTAATGAGGAACATTGATATGCACTTGTTAGGCTTATGAGATACTTAAGAGGTTCAATGGATTATGCCATTGAATATAGTGGATTTCCCGCTGTACTAGAAGGGTACAATGATGTTAATTGGATCTCTAATTCAGATGAGACAAAATCCACTAGTGGTTATGTATTCACACTTGGGGGTGGTGCGATTACATGGAGATTAGCCAGGCAAACTATTATTGCAAGATCAACAATGGAATCTAAGTTTGTTGCTCTTGAGATGATTGGTAATGAGGCTGAGTGGTTGAAAAACTTCTTAGCGAACATTCCACTACGAATGAAACCAACCCCATCGGTATCAATTCATTGTGATTACCAATCGGCAATAGCTATAGCTAAAAACAAGAATTACAATGGAAAGAATAGACATATACAATTGAGACACAATTTGGTGAAGCAGCTGCTAAAGACTGGAACTATTTCAATTGATTATGTGAAGTCAGAACGGAATCTAGCGCATCCTCTGACAAAATCCCTAGAAAGACAAATGATATTGGAAACATCGAGGGGAATGGGACTTAAGCCACTTGCAAACAAACAAGTGATGGTAACCCAACCTTTGTGATTGGAGATCCCATGAATAAGGTTCATATGGGTAAAAACAAGTCACTTGTTAGTTTTGATAACATTAAATTGATTTTAATCAATTATGACCCTTCCTATGGTGTGTGTGAAAGTTCTAGAGACTGCATTTTTGAGAGGTGAAACTTTGTCATTAAAATTCTATGTGGTGAAAGAATTTTAACTTAAACAAAGTTTTTAATGATTTTCATATCCCTTATGGGTGGTGTATGATTTGCAGCATACACTTGATGAAATCACCTATATGAGTGTCAAGTGGGGCCGCTTGCATGAGATCTTGGCATGAATCTAGAGCACTCATGAATACTGGGCACGCGCATGGCCTAGTAAGCGCAACACAACGATAACAACAAGGATTGTGGGGGTGTATTATGATTGATAAACCTCTAACACACGTCAAGTGTCTTTGGTTCATATAGCTTGCTATACTAGCTCTAATGCATTACATTCTATGAAACCCAAAATAAAAGTTTCTTATCTTTCTTTTAGTGTTTGAACTATTTAAGTAAAAGACTTTTCTTTGAACTTCTTTTGCAATATGTGGGGGATTGTTATAATATTTTATAAGTATTGCAAAAGAACCTAGGCTGTAACGTTCTCTGCAACGTTTAGAAATGAGTTTTAATTGCCAACGTTTAAAGTTTTGAGCAACGATCAAATACAACTTTAATGTTCCAACGTTATTATTTTTATGTTTTTTAATGTTTTCAATTTCTTTTATTTAAATTGATTCTTTCCTAGCTCTATAAATATAGAGCATTTCCTTTATTCCAAGACACACCAAAACATCAACCTCTCTCATTCTCTTCTCTTCTAGTTTGATCCTTTGTTTCTTTTCCTCTTCTAAAAATATCCTGGGTTTGTTTCTATACTCTTTTTAGAGTTCCTTACTAGTTCTGAGATCCTCAGAAATTCTGAGAAGTTCCTATTGTATCCTGGGAGACTTGTGCAACACACCGCGGATAAGTCCTTAAGGACAGTAACTCTACACGCCTCATGAAATTTTGTTCGTGATTGTGTAAGCTTTTTACAACAGTTAAATGGTTGCTGGAAAACAAAATTTGTAATAGTTGTGGAGGTTCGGAATTCTATTCCGAAATATCGTTTTGAAGATAAGAAATCAATATTCTGGAATCGTAAATCTGTAAGTAGTTTATGTATGTTTCAAAAAATAAAATCTGTAATATTAGTTTCGTTTTGTTCCAGAATGATAATTCTGCAATTGGTTTGGGATGTTTTCCGAAAATGTGAAAACGAAAATGTAAATGTGAGTTTCGGAAATCCGAAAGTATTAAATGTCTTATTCGAAAAATTATGGCAATTTGTGGACTTCACAATTTTGCGCTGGCACTAGACAACCCCTACTACCTGTGTCTTCACTGGACAAACTCTACAGCCTATGTTGCCACCAAACAACCTTTGTTCTGCAAGTACTTACTTGGATGGAGAGGTGAAGGCAGTTGCATAGTGAAACATACTACTTAACTTACCTAACTTCGAAAATATTTGAATAATCGTGCTCTTTAGAATCCCTGGATAGTGTGAATGCAACCAATTTAAAATCCATTAAAGGACACTGGTGGACTAACTGGATAAACAATGAGAAAGTATACTACAACCCATATTTGTTGTTTCCAGAAAGTTGATTCCGAAGAATATTCCAAAAAGGTTTTTACAGTATCCAATCCGGATTTCCTTTTCCAATTATGTTTTCTTCTTTGCAGTTTAAACTCATCCCGCATTACATTTCATTGGCTTTAGGGACTATCCTTATCAAAAAAGAAAGTATACCTATCCGGTGAAGGAAACGAGCGTGCTCCACCACAACTTTGCCTTACCTTCTCTAGTAGACAAATTTGAATGCATATCGGTCGTTGGCCTCTTCTCCAGTGTAGAAAACGCAACTCACGTCGTTGAAGGCTTGGAAGACATGGAGATGGAGCAATGGAAAAATTAAAAATTAAGGTTATAAAATAAAATAAAAAAAGTAAAAAACTAGTTTTAGTATTTCCCATATTTGATAGGTTGCATGATTGAGGGTGTGGAGAAAATAAATAATAAGGATTATGAATTATTACTTAACTATGGCTTAATACTTTTGATGGTTCCTATTTTCGTCAAGTGCATTCAATTTGGTTTCTGTTTTATTTTTTGTTCAATGTTGTCCTAAAGAATGTAAAATCTGTTTAATTTGGTCCTTTTTGCACGCGTCGTTTAAATCGTAAACGACAGACAATCCAGGTGTGTACAACAGTGTTGAGATGACATTTAATTGCCCACGTGGATTCTCTTCAGGCATAGTGAGGTGGATTCTCAAAGAAATGTCATTTATTGAATGAAACCTAATTTTTGATGAGGGTGAAGAGTGAAATTAGGGTTAGGGTTTTTTACTTTACTTCAGTGAAAGCGAAAGTGAGGTTCGAGGTTAACCAATTCTTAATAGCAGTGATGTGTGTTCTTAGTGTACTTATCAAAGTTATGTTATGTGTGTTTTTAAGTTGATGTGTTGAAAGTGAGTTTTTAGGTTGATGTGTTTTGTGTTTTTAGGTGGTCCCAATCTGCTTTACTTTTGTATTTTAAAGGTTGAGGTCGTTAGGTGGTCCCATTGTTAAGGTTGGATGACTGTGTTCTGTATTAATCAATGAATGAATTGTGTTTTGACGTTAATTGTTCAAATTAGTCCTCATTTCAGTTAAATATGTGTGAATGTGGTCCTCATGATGATGAATGATATGTGCATAAAATGGAAGTGGTCAAAATCAATATCAAAACATGGGGTACGTGAAAACATTAAGTTCATGGGTACATCAATATATATTCACAATCAAAAGTCAGTTCATGGGTACACCATCAAGTTACATAATAACACATCATAATAGATCCAGTGCAAAATATATCAAAACATTATAAAGTATTTGAAACATTACAAAGGACATCAGGTTTTAATTAGTAAAGTATTTCAAAACAGATACAGTGCCAAGTGCACCAAATTTTTAACATTATAAAAGAGATGGTCTCCTAATTGGTAACTTGTCCCTTCTGATTGGCTGAGTTGATTGCTCTGTGGATTCCTGTGTTGGTCGGGGTGGTGCTACTTCAGATGGTTGTGGTAGGTCTGGTTGATCTTGAGGACGTAAAGGGCATTGATTTCTATTATGCCCAACAACACGACAAATGTTGCATTTCTTCCGGTGGCTACCTTTGGTCATCTGGGTTTCATCCCTCCTTAGCTCTCAACTCTCCAACCTTCTCTTTTTCTTTGATCTGCCAGGTAATTTTCTTTTAAATGGTGAGAGGACGTCTGGGAAGGATGTTCTTTCCCATAAAAGGTGCCCATTCACTGGAAATATGATTGAAGCATATGTTTCATCATATGTGGACCTTCTAAACCAAATGGGTACATAGAGTTCTAGATCTAAATTTAAGAATCTCATTATTGTAATAGCATGGTAGCAAGGGATGCCATTAATGAGCCATTTCCTGCAGGTACACTCTTGACTGTCCAAGTTGACTGCAAACTTGTTTGTAATCAATGAACAATGCCTAACTTCAAACATTTTTTCTCTAGATCAACTGTCATCAAGTTATACATGATTAAAAGTTAAATATGAAGTGATGAATATAAACAATTTTATCACTGACCAAGTGACATGAATTAATACTGGGAAAGGAAATGCTTACCTAGGGATCCAACTTTTGCATAAATTTGATTCTTTTGTAAATCTTTTTCTAATCTTGGGGTAGATATGAAAGTCCATATTACACATCTTGATTTTGTTGGTTGCCCATTTTTTCATGATGTAAACTCTAATTTCCTCTAGCATGGTTACAATGGGCTTTCCTCTAGCATTAACAATAACACTATTAAAAGTTTCACTCATGTTGTTTACTAGTGTATCAGTTACTGCTCGACCTGTAAATCTAGATCTAGACCAATACCTGCTACAAAGAATAAGACATTTACCTTAGGAGAATAACAATTAGGTATTTGTAAGCTTTGAATGTGGTCTGACCATTTTCACTATCCACTTTAACTTTGACCTTGATCCCGGGTTACATCTCAAGAATTCATGTGCATAGTCATATATTCTTGTGAACTGATTTTTGAATGAACCTTCAACTTTGCATGATGCATTAATTTTGCCCTACGAGCTTTAGATATTGTGACATTTGTATTTCATTTCCTCAAAGCTTTTGATTGTATTTCATTTATCTTCAAATTCGGATTTTCAACCACTTAGCATTCATCATTTTGATATTGAATTGCTTACTGCAAGTATGGGTATCCAATATTTTTCTCAATTACCATGTTCTACATCCTTCTAGATATCCACAATAAGCTATCCATGGACATTTTTTTTGTGCACCCAAGCATCTCAATGGTACCCTTCTATTGTCATTCTTAACAAACTTCAAATTCCTCCCCGCATGGACGACATAACTTCTAACAGCCTCCATAAACTCATTTTTATCACTATAATTTTTCCCACTTCCCACTTGTATTCTGACATATTTTTTTGCTTAACATATGTCCCAAATGGACCAATATTAACATCAACATCAATATCTACTAGTCCTTCATCAATATTAACATCAACATCAACTAGTCCTTCATCCACTTGTCCTTCATCCACTTCTTCATCAACTACTCCATAAGGAACTTCTCCATGCACCACCCCTACATCATCATCCTCACTTGAACTAAATTCTTCAATGGCTACTTCTTCCTCCCTCTGCCTGTGTTGTTCAATAACAACTTCCTCCTCCACCCTAATGTTCTGTTCAACCATGTCCTCCCCTGCATGTTCACTTCATCCTCCCCCTGCACGTTCACTTCATCCTCCACCTGCACAACCACTTCATCCTCCACCTGCACAGCCAATTCATTCTCCAACTACACAGCTACTTCATCATCCTTCACAACCACTTCTTCATCCTCCACATGCACAACAACTTCATCATCCTTCACCTGCACATCCACTTCATCCTCCACCTGCACAGCCACTTCATCATCTTGTACAACCACTTCTTCATCCTCCACATGCACAATAACTTCATCAGCCTCCACCTGGACCTCCACTTTATCATCCTCATTCCCACCTACATGGCTACCTTCACTCTCTATACTTGCAAGACACAACAAATGAAGTTCTTCAATTAATTCACTTTGAACAATAATCTCTGGCTCGTCATACACACTGTAGACCACAAACAAGTGAACTTCCCATAAATACTTGGCAACGTGTACCATGTACGTTGCATCTTTGTCATCATACAACTTATGATGTTAGAGATATTATATTTAGTTTATATTTATCTCTTATCTTTAGTTAGTTTTTTATATTTCTTAGTTAGTTTGTTTATATTTCTTATTTGTATTTTGGGCTTAGCCCATATTTCTTCTATTATAAATAAAGGACCATATGTGTATACTCAACACAAGGGAGATTTCCCCTCATCTCTTTCACTATTTCATATGGTATCAGAGCAGGTTTTCTAATCCTTTTCTACCTTGTCTTTGTTGCCGCCGGTGGCCCATGGTCACCGCCACCGGCGGCCCCCTAAAAAAAGTTTCTTTTTCAACTTGTGCCTTTATACTTCAATGGGTTTATGTATCGCATCTGTTCGGTGTTGTTGTCCACCACTGCCCGTTGCCGCTCGCCACTAGCCGCCACCTTCCGGCTGTCCGCTACCGCCGGCCACCGTCACCAGCCGTCCGCCGCCTCCGCCCACCGTCACCGGCACGGTCTCCGCCCACCGTCTCCACCACTGTCTCCGGCCGTCGTCTCCGGCCACCGTCTACGGTCGTCGTCTCCGTCACTTGTGCCACTGATGCACCAACACCTAGTCCTACCTTTATTGCTTCCACTATCTTCTTCTCTATTCTGAAAGGTCTCCAAGGACAATCGGTGGTTAACACCAAGGAATTTCAACACCAAAATTATGGGTTGAAACAATTCACCAACCCTTTGTCAAATTTGTCAGATTTGTTTTTGGGTGCTTTGATGAATAAGAGCTCATTATGATCTTCCACTTTCACGGTCTGTCATCGGCGCGCCGTCATTTTCGACGTTCATTGTGAGAGGGAGTATGTTTCCAGCCAGGTTTTAGGCTTTCAGACTCCACTAGTCAATAATGGAAGTCCTTGTAGTTTTGTCGCTTCTAGCCACTACAGGCCCCATCAATCAGTGATGGCATTCCTTGTAGTTTTGTCGCTTTTAGCCACTACAGGCCCCATCAGTTAGTGATGGCATTCCCTGTAGTTTTGTCGCTTTTAGCCACTACAGACCCCACCAGTCAATGATGGCATTCCCTGTAGTTTTGTCGCTTTTAGCCACTACAGGCCCATCAGTCAGTGATGGCAATCCTTGTAGTTTTGATGCAAGCCCCATCCTTACTTGATAGCAAACCAGTCCATGGAGTTTGTCATTGTTCTCCTTTGTCAAAGTCATCTTACTTGAAGTTTCATGGTGCTATTTGAAGTTTCGCAGTTGTCCACTACTGTCCATAAATTGTTGTTAGTTGTTCGTCGACATGTGATTGCGTATCTGTTTACCGCACACTCTTGAAGACAAATCATATATTTCAAATTGAGTTTATTTATTCCAAACTTGGTTCATACAATTTGTATGCTCCATCTTGAGGGGGAGTGTTAGAGATATTATATTTAGTTTATATTTATCTCTTATATTTAGTTAGTTTGTTTATATTTCTTAGTTAGTTTGTTTATATTTTTTATTTGTATTTTGGGCTTAACCCATATTTTTTCTATTATAAATAAAGGACTCTATGTGTATATTCAACACAAGGGAGATTTCCCCTCATCTCTTTCACTATTTCATACAGAATATCTTAAATGCAATAAAACAACTCAGACACTTTAATATACCCCAACTCCTTAATGGAATCTATCACTTTGAAATAACTCCATTTGTTAGGGTCCACACTCCAATAAGTGACTTCCCCACCAACATATCCAAAAGGTATATCCTTTACCAGGGTCCCACTATGGTGGACCACAACATTAAATCTCTCCTCAGACATTCCAAACGCAAGCCTAAAAAATGAACTTTATGAATATGGGACCACTAAGGAAACGCAAAAAGTAACTGCTATTTATGCTAAAATAACTGCTAAACTGTATGGGAAACAATAAACAATAAACCAACAATCAACAATCAACCACGCACAACCAATTATAATATGCTACACAACAATGCCCTAAATAGTTCGCACAACTTTTCAACAGAATCTAACTTCGGAAAAAATCTAACACTCACATTTTGATGTGTGCATAAAATGTTACAGAGGAATGTCACAACACAAGGCTTATTACGAGATTACGAACGCATACCTGACTGCAAAAGATCAATGCTTCCAATTTCAACTGGACGTCACTGATGTTCTTCCCAATTTTCCTGATTTCACTACCAAACCACGCAAGAACTTTGATTCTCAACACACTTAATTTAATTTTGAAAACAAAAACCCTAATATATGCATTGCAATTTCAAAATGGTTAAATCCACCTTACTGTGCCTGTACGGAATCCACCTGGGCAGTTAAATGTCATTCAACACTATTGTGCACACCTGGACTGTCTGTCGTTAACTATTCAAACAGCGTTTGCAAAAAGAACCAAAGTAAACAGATTTTACATTCTTTAGGACAACATTGAACTAAAATAAAGGACCAAATCGAACGTACTTGACGAAAATAGGGACCATCAAGGATATTAAACCCTTAACTATTGATAATGGATAAGGGTAACATCTTTAAAACAAGACATACAAATCAAAGAATCAAATTACACTAACATGCCTATCAATATTCTTAACAAGAGAATTCATTCACAATATAAATATTATCATTATTAACTTTTGGCTCGGATTGAACAATTGGTTATATCACAACAAATTACATTATAAAAGACTAAATTACAAACTTTATCATCATTTGTATCAACCACCTTAAAACAATAATATTGTATTTTTACACTAACTATTTCTTCCCAATAAAAATAACATTGTTATTTTGTTTTAAGTTTTACAATTAGTTAGATCATAATCAACATTTTACAATTTAAACAAAATAGAGACAAGTATTATCATATTTCATCTTAATAATAAATATAAATCGTGACTTTTTTTTATCAACATCTGATTAAACAAATTAGATAACAAAAATAAACATTAGCCAAAATAAAGAAATCTTAAAACTTATTTTTCGTATAATTATATAGATAAAAATACATCAATTTCACTTAAAAGAAAATCGTTTACTAGTACCATATTATAAAAATAAAAGAAACATGAATACATCATAAGATTAAGTTTTCACGAATTTCATGAAAACGATAATAAAATCTTTTATAAAAAAAAACATAAAAAAATGTCTGTAAGACATATTCCAAGTTTCAACAATGAAAAATTCAAATAAGTGAACTTTTCTTCCATTTACACAAATACTTCCAAATAACATTACAAAAATTTAAATTTATTATATTTTATTAATAAGATACACCCATGCAAATAACTTTTGTTTTTTCCTGCACTAATAAGATATAAAGTTCACTTTTGCCATTCACTCTTTTTTTTTTTTTTTTACTTTTGCACTCCTTCATCTATACACATGCTAGTATCTCAAGTATTTTTACTAGAAGATTATCGTACTCATAAATATCATAGAAAGCTTACCAATTTACATATTTTCAAAATCTATAGACTTATCGAAACATAAGAGTAGAAAACAAAGAAGTAAATAAATAATAATAACAATAATAACTTGCTTTTAAAACGGCTGACCCGACTGACATTTTATCTCACAGTGTATTGACCTATCAGAGCAGGCATTTATGATCATATACGGTATACTATCACCAAGCACATGTGCAAAATGAGGATGTGCCGTCGCAGATCAGAATAAAAAAAATATCCTACGTAAAAATATACTCGAAACTGTACTTTATAAGAAATTAAGTAAAATAGTATATTTAAAATCTTGAAAAATACAAAATACACATTATTATTATTATGTGAAGAAAGTAAAAATGTAGTACAATAACGAAGCAGAAAGATAAAAAATTATTCATCAAAGAAAGGAATCGGTATTGAAAGCTTTTGCCCAAAATTCAAAATCAGCTAAGACCACATTTTGTCTATAAAAAACTCTTTCAAGCTATTATTAAGAATAGGTTATTGTAAAACACGGTCGCTGCAATGTTGAAACCAATAAAAAGAAAATGAAAGATTCCCTATATCACTTTAGTCTAAATAAAATAAAAGTTTTAAAGCATATTTTTATTCTTATATCTATAGAAAATACTTAATGTCTGTATATTTAAATTTTTTATATATTTTTAGAAACTCAATATAATTTCTTCCATTAAATCAATTATCACAAGTGGTGAATTAAAATTTGCTTATGTAATATCTAATTTGAAAGACAAAAATAAAATTAATGTTAATTTAACAAAAATACCATATTAAATATTTTTAAAAATGTAAAAACCATGTTCAGTAAAAAAATGGATAAATATATATTGAATAGCCGTTATAAATATAAAAATAAAAGTTACTATTAAACCTAAAATAAATTTATACAAGAGTTTTTAGATTGGAGTCAAGTGTTAAAAAAAAACTACTAAAATAATCGACCTCATACTCCAACAGTTAGTCTGACAGAAAAGTTGTATGATTAAAAAAAATGTAAATATTATAAATATAGCACAGTAATTAAAAAAAAAGAAAAAGAAGAGCAGGTCTTATTCGTATAAAAAATAAGGAGGAGGAAGGAGTTTGACTTGTCCGGCAATAATATGTTTAAATCTTTTTATGTCTCTAAGTTAAAAGGTGGTGTTCAATTTAGTCTCTCCTTTTAAAAAGGTAAACCTTTAATCCTCATGATGTACAAAAAATATCAAATCAGTCCTATCCGTTATCGGTTTTTAATTAACTTCTCTAATTTGTCTCATTACTAACTTCCATGCTTCAGGAATTGTTGATGTTGCAATCTTCCATATTAATTGTCTCAGGTTTATGCCAGTAAATTTCTTTCTAAAATTTAACGGATAGAACTCACTTGATATATTTTGCACATCATAAGGACCAAAGCTTTACATTTTAAAAGAAAGAGTATATTGAACACTAGCTTTTAACTTTGAGACAAAGAAAGATTTAAACCGGCAATAATACTATGAATTGCTCCTTCTATCGTGCAATAAAGAGAGCCAAACCATACCCATCTCACTACTGTACCATGTTATTGGGATTTGCATTCCCCATTTGATGATGTAGTGGTGGATTGCAGAGCCCACATCCGTGAGAATCTCTAAAAACATACAATTGACGAAATGCCTTTTCAATTGTGAGGAAGGTGGATAAGTATATATGAAAAGGGTCACAATTAGCATGACATATAATTTCACTGCCAACTGACCATTTATTTAAATATCTGACTAACTGCTCTTGAAAAACACGGTATGTGATATACGCATTTATCTCTGTTTAGTAAGTACCAGTAACACAGCAAACCAAAAATAGGAGAAAAGAACTACAAACTTCCCTTTTTGCTTATCTATGCAACCATTCCCTTGCATAATTTATCTGAAGCCATGTTTTTTGCTCGTTCTTTACAAGTATTGTACATTATTTACGAAGCTTTATTTTTCTGAGAAAAGAATGGAATAATACAACATGTGTACAGTATATGCATTAGCAACTTCCAGGATCCTCCCGGTGGATTAGAATATATATATATATATATATATATATATATATATATATATATATATATATATATATATATATATATTGTTCATATGGTGATGCATAGAACAAACACTGAGAGATTAATCACATTCTTAATCTTCTTAAAGAAATACCATTAATTGTTAATTATTGGAGCAGACAACCTATGCATATTCCAGTATAGCACCTGTATGATTGAACCCGCATGAAACTTGCAACACTTTCACGTCTTCTCCAAAGCAAACTCTCGTAGGACTTATATAGTCCACATCACTTCCATGACCCTGAACGAAGGCATAAACGGTTATTTGTAGTTGCAACGCAGATAACTATGCACTTAGCAATATTAAAGACCACAAACTAATCGATCAACTTAGGAGATGGATCAGTATGACTTATCAGATCCCATATTCCTCTAAGGAAATATGTCTTCAATTAGAAAGCTCGCGTGTGAGGAGCAAATTTTATATACATTCGGAAGTCATTATTAATTGTACATTTTCTCGTTAATCCAGATAAGTTCAATGATTCTTGGTTCTAATACTAGGATATATAAATTATTTGAAGCATACCAATTGTCCACTAGAAGAATGTCCATCTTCAGAGAACGTCCCATTGGAACCTCCCCAGCCCCATGTGAACACTCTTCCTTCTGAAATCGATGAAAATTCCAGGATAAATGAAGATTCCAACAAGTACAATGTAAACACCAAGTTCAAGTCACATGAGAAGTTAAAATTTTAATGAACTTAAATAAAACATTATCAAAGAAATCTGGAAAAAATCCACAACTTGTACAATCCAAAAAGAAGCTATGTATTACACCATCAAATCTCCATAGAGAGCCCACAGCTCTAAAGAAAACTGTAACCGATGTTGCAGTTAACACACGCAAATTTTAATCTTGAAAAGAAAAAGCAGGACATCAACAGATACTGAAACAACTTAGAAAAATGATCAAGTTTCTCCAGGAGTCAAGAAACTCATCACTAATTTTTAGTCCACATATCCTCATTCCTGTAAGGAAATTAACTGCCTTCATGAAAAATGTAATAAAAAGCAGCATAATTTGACATAGAACACAACTTTTCAAATAAGTTTTGTGGCTGAGAGGAATGACTCATCATCCCCTGTATAATATATGATGGTGCAAATTAAAATGTCCAATTGCAAGAGACATGTTTGATACTATAGGGACATTTCAGGAATTCGGTATTGTCATTTGATCGGGCAGTCTCCAATTTCACATTCCTCACATTATGCCCTGTGTCTCCAATAATCTAGTAAATTAAAAGTTTGATTTATAGATAGTTATTTCTTTATCGGTATTCCACTATTTAATACATTGCCAAAATTGGGGCTCCGGGTCTTAGCCTTCAAAATCAGTTCATTATTGTGTGGCTTGTTAATGATGTATCCTTATGTTAATTTGTCCTGAATATTCAACGAGTCAAATTTCATTCCGATGGCTTTTTAATGATAATCGCACTATTTAGCCACAAATGACAAGCTTATTCTTACTAATAGTACTAAACTATGTATTATTTCCTTCCTCATTATAATTGTAAATGAGCTTCTTTTTTTCCATTATGACAAGGGATTCAGTGATTTGGGCAATTTGGAACAGTCGTCTAGTCTGGTCTCCCAAGTTAGTCTAAGTGTTATTTAAAATAATTTACCGTCAAAATCCTACAGTAAGTTATTTTTATTTTATCTAGTGAAACCTAGACTTGAAACAAGAGATCTAATGGAAGTTGTATCTAGGAATGGAACTTGAGCTATTAGTTGTCTTAAACCCTAGATTTTAATGTCGGTTAGTTTGTTAAGTGTCCAAGGGATTGGTTCTTAATGAGAAAAACTAGGCTCTTTCACCTAATTAGGGTTTGGGGGCTTTAATGGGTTGACATTAGTGTTTAGTGGAGAGGAGATGATTTTGTGTGGACACGAGAGTGAAGCCTTGAATTCTACCCTTACATGTCATCCATACTATTTCTAACCTTTTCCTTCTTCTAAGTGCCTCCAACATTCAAAGTCCAC
Source organism: Vigna mungo (assembly GCA_036885675.1). Taxonomy (NCBI): domain Eukaryota; kingdom Viridiplantae; phylum Streptophyta; class Magnoliopsida; order Fabales; family Fabaceae; genus Vigna; species Vigna mungo. The sequence goes on from CP144699.1 coordinate 23,880,696, forward strand.
CTTTTATTTCTTTGTTAATTTATCTTCTCGCACATAATCTTATATTCTATAGTCTAGATAAGTTATTAATCGTACAGTTCTTTAGTATTACACTTGAACTTACTATTTTATATTACTTAAAGCAGCACCTATTTATCTATGCTTACAAAATAGTCCCCACTTAGTCCATTTAGAATTTACATAACACAAATGCTCATGTTAAGATAAAATTCGTCTAGAAAGTAAATTGTCTAAGCAACCCAACTTTTGAAATTTAACCGTCAACATTAAACGAAATATCATTGGTTAGGAAAAGTTGTTTTAATCAAGTAACATCTAACAAAAAAACATCTTATAACGTCTGGAGCTAAGAGTTGAAGTAATGCTTTCTAGACCAAATTGATTGAATGTAAAGTTAGGCTTCGCATTGAAAAGCTACCAACTTATAGTGTTCAAATTTTGCTTAAGGCTATGAGAAAAAGCTCTAGACTCTACAAAATAGACTATAGTCAAACTTCACATTGAAAAGCTACTAACCCTTCAAAAGTCAACTTCGATCATCTTGCAAGAGAAACTAATATAGAAGAAAGCTTGAAGAGAAGATGTTGTTGATGAAAAAACACATAATAACATAAGAGAAGCAACAAGAAAAGAGAGAAAAGCTCCAAGTGTTCTTACATCAATATCTTTTGAGAGATAAATCTTTGTAAAAAGATAAACACTTTCAAGTGTTACAGATTGTATTGTATTTGAACACATATCCTCTCACTGAGAGTCATTCATCTGTACCTTGTAGAAAATTTATTTATGAATTTGTTGTAAGTTCTAGAGAAAACACAAATATTTGGTTGTTCAGCTTAGGTTGAGTTGACCGTCTAGACAATTGTCTAAGGTTAGATATTGTAGAGGCTAAACTCGATTTAATCAAATTGACTAGGAAACTAGGAGTGGTGCTAATACCCGTTGTAATCAAGAGTAGTGAGAATATTCGGTGAAATCCTGAAGAGACAAAACTCGTGTAATTTTGGAAAAGATTAGTGGAATTCCTTAAAAATTCTTAAAAGAAAACTAGACGTAGTTCAGATTGAGTGAACTAGTATAAAAATATGTGATTTAGTGTTTCTCTATCAAAAACGTTTTCCATTCACTCACAATATTAAAACCTAACATCTAATCATCTTAAAACTTTTGCATATCATCTTTACAATTATTAGACGCTAATTTGCAAAAAGATTTATTAAAACACTATTCACCTCCCTTTAGTGTTTTCCCTACAATTTCAGTTTATTGTAACCTAAAAAAAATCAATCAAGTTTTCCATATTCTGTCCCTAAACTCAACATATATGAACTAGAGACAGCTAGGTGAGTAACAAACTTCCTCGTAATTAGAGTCAACATCTAAATTAACAATGTACTTTAGTGTAACCACATCTAAAGAAATTTCTATGAGAAGTTTAGCAGGACGATTAGCATTTGGAACGGGTGGACATAGGTTGGATACTCCTAAATCCACCCAACTCAACTGAAGCTTAAAAAACTGGCTTGACTCAGGTATCCAGGTTATGTCCATCCTGGTTAGTTCAGATTGGAAGTTGGTTAAAACCTCTCCAACCTTATCCACCTCAAATTCCCTTTTATTTATTTTTCTATCCTTTTTCAACTTATTAAAACTGGACTTTTGGCTACCTCTAACAATTGGCCAATATTTACAGGAGGAATGGGTAATCTTTAAAAGGGCTTCCCTTACACATATGTTATGAGATTGGTTAGCTTTGCTTCCTTGATATTTTCTTTGATCTCTTTTATATGGCCTTAATGAAATTATTCTTTTGCAATAAAAAAGAAAGCAGCATTTGCATCAATATGGCAAGAAAAAGACAACTTAATGGGAATTACTTTCCGTTCAAGGGAATAATTTACCAGAGATTGCTGCAGTATGCTTCCAACCACAAGAAACCTGGCTAACCGAAGACTTCAAGAATGGCCCTTGAACCTGTTTAGGTAGATGAATGACATCTGAGGAGCTGGATAAAAATAGTTTGAAAAATCAGTTATACAAAAAAGAATGTCAATGCCAAATATGAAAAGGACCAACTAACAAGTTTTAAGTATGAAACAATACCCAATGCCAAGGCACCCATTTTCATTTGAACCCCAGGTATAAAGCTCTCCAGAATCTACAGAAAACAATATTATGAAACAGTAAAGAAATGATTACAAACAAATCAGACAAGGTTAAGTTCTGAAACTGACGAATTACTTGTCAGGACACAGGTGTGGTAGCCACCACAAGCAACTTCTTTTGAGTATGGAAGTTCAGTGATCAAGGATGGTCTTGTCGCATCACTCATTTCCTTTAAACGCTGAGGGATTGAAAATAATATTAGTCACCACAAGCAGAAGACGTTGAGTAGAAAAAAAAAATAATAATTGCTTACCAAATTTTCAATTCCTCTTTCACCAAATACTAAAACAGAACCATTTTCTGCAAAATTTTCATCAAGATAGGGTAGAAAAATTCGCAATGAGTAATACAAGAAGGTATAAAAAAAATTACAAGATAGAAGCTATAACTATCAAGTACCATCAGTACAAGCTGAACTTAGCAAACCAGCAGCTACATATTTTACCTAAACATAGTCAAGAATAGACGCAAAACATTAAAGGTCAAAGCTAATATTAGAAGCCAGTATAACCATCTTAAATTAGAAGCAAAACGGCAATCCATTCAACATCACACCTTAATTCCTTCAAGATCCTTTATAAGCCTTGGAGTATACTCACTGCATAATATTAAAAAAGCATATCAACACAGAAACACATAATATGAATAGCACGGTAAAGGTTGCAATTTGTATAAGATCGTAGTCAAAGCAGCTCTGTTTGGATAATTAACTCAAGTATCAAATACAGACACTGTTTACATAGTTATTTTTTCTCATAAATACTTCTAAGTTAGAAATTCTCCATACATGTTTCGAGTGCAGAAGGCATTCGTCAATATATTCTAAGTGTCCTTTCTTTGTATCGAACTCAAATTGGTTACTTGAGTAAATAAGATGGAGAAAACACAATGCAGTCAACCTACACTTTTGCGCTTTTGATTGATGTGTGTGTGTCTATATATATATATATATATATATATATATATATATATATATATATATATATATATATATTGTTAGGTTCCCCGGTGTGGAACCTAACGAGGACTCACTCAAAAGGATTAAAACAGAAAAAAAGAATAGGTTTCAAGTAGTATTCACAATAAAAGAGACCATTTTACAAGAAATGAATTGGGAGCATAACCTCCCTAGCCGAGGGCATAACCCTTCTCTACAAGCAATAAGCTTGACTTTACAGAACAAAACTCTCCATTCCCTTGACCCATACCGGGTCTTATTTATAGACTTCCTCTACCTTCTATTCTTACCCATTAAGTCCTCTCTCCTGTATCCTATCATTACGCACCCTTGCAAAACAACCTTGTCCTCAAGGTTGGAACAATGAAACTTGAGTCCATTACCTTGTGTTGTGGCCTTATCATAGGGAGAGAACCCGCTGGCAACTTTAGGTCTGGCGACTTAGGAGGTGGCAACTTCTCCTCCACTATCATACATTCTTCCTCTTTCCCTCCTATCGCCCCAAATCCCACACCAAGGTCCACGGTCCTACTTCCTTCATTTGTAGCAAAGCTTCTGGCTCACCCCACCTTCTTGCTAATGTTGTATCACCCTTGATGAATACCTTCTTCCCTCCTTGATCGAACACCATAGTTAATTTCCTCTCGTCTAGGGTTACCTCTCCTCTTTGTGTTGGTAGTGTTCGGTTTCGGCCTATAATGGTCAAAACCGTTCGGTCCCCTATCGAGAGAGTGGACAACTCCGTCTGCTTCGGTTCTAATTTTGTCTTGGCCCGCTCGGCAAACTCACTTGGGATAATGTTCGACCTCGGACTGCTCGGCAACACTCGATCGCCTGGGTGATAGCGATTGGCCTCGGACCATGTCACCTCACTGCTTGTTCGTCCCTCCGACGACTGGACTTCTATGGCCTCTGTCCGCACGGCACCCGCACCTTGGTTTCGTCCCCCAAATGATTCGTCTTCTATCCCGTGACCCGCCAAAATCTTGAGGTCTTGTAAAGAGTCGTCCACCGTCCCCTTCTGTTTGGATGCCGCCAACCGCTCAACGACGGTTCTGAACCTTATCACCAGGGCTTCTTTCAAACCATCCCAAGAACGATTCTTGGCTTTCTCCTTGCAAGCTTTGTCCAGTAGCCAGCACTCCCCTCTATGCTTAGTTCCGTCATACGGCGGCGGACTCAGCCTTCATCTCCTCTATCATGACCTCCAACGCCTCAAGTCTTCTCTCCGTGCTTCTTTCCATTCTCGATTTCGCGCTCAAACTGGGATCCCGCAGTTTCTTAATCACTCACCCAACTTTGAAAATGGTTGTTTCTTAACTACTTCTTGATTCCAGCAACTTCCAGAAACGACAGGTTCTGGAATCCGACGCACCCACTTTGAAACGGTAGTTTCTTGGTAACGTCTTTATCCCTTCTTGATTCTCTAGCACTCGTCTCCTAAGGATAGTCGGCAGCGCTGCTTCTGATCTTGCAGTAACCGACAGCTTCTGGAGAAGGCAGGTCCTAGATCCTTCACCCCCACTTTGAAACGACAGGTCAGACCAATTTGTTAGGTTCCCGAGTTTGGAACCCAACGAGGACTCACTCAAAAGGATTAAAGCAGAAAGAAAGAATAGGTTTCAGGTAGTATTCACAATAAAAGAGACCATTTTACAATAAATGAGTTGGGAGCATAACCTCCCTGGCTGAGGGCATAACCCCACTCTACAAGCAATAAGCTTGACTTTACAGAACAAAACTCTCCATACCCCTGACCCATACCGGGTCTTATTTATAGACTTCCTCTACCTTCTATTCTAACCCATTAAGTCCTCTCCCCTGTATCCTATCATATATATATATGGTTAAGAACTGAACTTTAAGCCCAATTTAATCCCACAAAACCGATTTATGATGGACTTTACACCCACTTATATACTCTAAATTGACTTTATCTCTATCCGATATGAGACCTCCAATACGCTTTCTTACGCCGAGATATATACATTTTGTGTGCATTAATAGGTGGTCCGATAACAGTCTAATAAGGAGTGGTTAGGCTCTAACAATTACTCTGATACCATCTTAAGAAGTGAACTTTAAGTCTAACTCAAGCCCGCAAAACCGACTTGTAAGATTGGATTTGTATCTAACTTTATCTCTAACCGATACAAAACTACATATATATATATATATATATATATATATATATATATATATATATATATATATATATATATATATATATATATATATATATATATATATATATATATATATATATATATATATATATATATATATATATATATATATATGTATGTGTATATGTATATATATATATATATATATATGTGTGTGTGTATGTGTATGTATGTGTATGTATATATATATACATGTAAGGCACTTACGTTAAACCCTAATTCTAAAACATATAAAGAAGTAATAATAATAATAATAATAATAATAATAATAATAATAAAAATAATAATAATAATAATGATAATTAAATAACAATACAATTCAACATGGTTAAAATCTATCAGAACTTCCATTTTTATCTCATTAAAAGTAAAGTAGACGAAAATAAACAAATTGGCTTATGTATGTAACCAGTTCCGTAAATTGCAACAACAAAGTCAATGACAAAAAATGAATAAGTACAAACCATTATTAAAAGAGAAAATTGCACCTCTTTTAGGTTCAATAGCTATAATTTTCGTATTAGCTTGACTTAAGTTCTATATAAGCTAAATTATTAGTCAGTTTTTGTATAATCTACATTTTAAAATTAACGTTTCTCGATTAATCTATTTTCCATTTTGTGGATTTGTTTTCTCTTATTGTAGTTGAAAATGAGACTTATTATTATTCTCAAATCATAAAAAATATATTCTCAAACCTTCTATTTTTAATAATCTAGTTTTCTTAAAAAGGGAAATAGGAAAACTAAGAAACCTAAGAAAAAATAAAATAAAATATTATGTATCTATTTCCTCTAATTAGGAAGATCCTACAGATATTATCCCAGATTACACACTCCTCCTTAAGTTGGTAAATGAATATCAATCATTCCCAACTTGCCTACAAGATCTTGAAATCTACTCGGAGGAAGTCCTTTGTGAAAATATGTGTTATTTGAAGTTCTGTAGGAACATGAGTTGTAATCACAAAGCCTCTGTCAAGATTATCTTTGATGAAATATCTGTCAATTTCAATGTGTTTGGTTCTGTCATGTTGTACAGGATTATGGGCTATGCTCATAGCAGACTTATTGTCACAGTGTAGTTGCACCGGGTGCTCCACTTTGACTTTAAGATCATCCAAGATGATTTTCATCCAGAGTCCTTCACACATTCCTTAAGCAAGGGCTCGAAATTCAGCTTCTGCACTAGAACGGGATACTCTATCTTGCTTTTTGCTCCTCCATGTTACCAAACTATCTCCAAGAAATACACAATGCCCAGAGGTAGTTTTCTGTCAGTAATAGAACCTGCATAGTCAGCATCAATATATATCTTCATATTCAATGTCTCTTCCCTTTTGAATAATAGCCCCTTTCCTGGACTTGACTTCAAGTATTGGAGAATTTTGTCAACTGCTTGCATATGTCTCTCTCTTGGATCATGCATAAATTGGCTCACTACACTAACTGCATAAGCAATGTCTGGTCTTGTGTGTAATAGATAAATCAATTTTCCCACCAATCTCTGATATTGGGCCTTCTCTACAGGAGCACTTTCTTCACTTCCAATTCTGTGATTCTGTTGTATAGGAACAGTTGAGGTTCTACATCCCAACGTTCCTGTTTCTTTGAGGAGATCAAGTACATATTTCCTTTTGGAGATGAAAATTCCATTCTTGGAGTAGGCAATCTCTACCCCAAGAAAATATTCGAGTTTTCCTAGGTCTTTCATTTTAAATTGAGATGCCAATTTTTCTTTTAATGCCAATTTTTCTGTTTCATCATCTCTTGTAATAATCATATCATCCACATAGACAAGCAATAGAGTGAGTTTACCTATAGAGGAGTGCTTTATGAACAGAGTATGATCTCTTTGGCTTTGTCTGTATCCCAGGGAAACCATTGCTTTTGTAAATCTTCCAAACCATGCTCTAGGGGGTTGCTTAAGACCATACAATGCTTTCTTCAAGAGACATACCTTGTTTCTTTCATTTTTCACTTCAAAACCTGGGGGAATCTCCATGTACACTTCCTCATCTAGATCTCCATGAAGAAAGGCATTCTTCACATCTAGCTAGTGTAAGTCCCATCCAAAATGGGCAGCCAAAGCGAGAATAACTCGAATTGTATTCATCTTTGCCATTGGGGCAAATGTCTCTTCATAATCAATCCCATATGTTTGGGTATATCCTTTTGCCACCAATCTAGCTTTATATCTTTCTATTGTCCCATCTGCCTTATGTTTCACTGTGAATATCCATCTACACTCTACTGCCTTCTTGTCTCTTGGCTTATCAACAATCTCCCAAGTTGAATTTCTTTCTAATGCATTCATCTCTTCTTTCATGGCTTCATTCCAATGTTCAAGTTTCATGGCCTCCTGGATTGAGGTAGGAATTTTTGTGGCATCAATGGCAGCAATAAAACTTTTGTGCTTATCAGAGAGATTGTTAGTGCAAACATACTGAGAAATAAGATATTTAGCACATGATCTTCTTCCCTTTCTCAATGCAATGGGTAAATCCTCAGTAATACTTACCTCCTATTCATTGATATCTTTAGGAATCCTCACCTCCGGATCAGACAATTTTTCTTCCTCTAGAGTCGAAGTGGGTTGTTCTCTTCTTGCATACTTTTTGCCAAAAAATCTGTCTTCTTCCTCCTCACTGTGGACTATGGTAGCTTCATTGCTCAGGTCTTGGGCATCCTGCAAAGACAAACATGGTAATGACAAGAAGGAGAGTTCATCCACTTCAAGTGCTTTCTCCCCCTGAAGTGATGGACTGACATAAAATGATTTTGTTTCATGAAAGGTGACATCTATGGTGATAAAGACGTGACGACTTTGAGAATGATAACATTTGTACCCTTTTTTATTAGAAGGATACCCAATAAAGACACATTTAAGAGCTCTGGGATCTAATTTACCACGATTAGAAGAATGAGCGTGAACAAAAACAACACATCCAAAGACTCGACTTCGTAGACTCGTTATTAGGGAAGAGGAAGGAACAAAAGACAATAGAGACTCTATATACGAGTGGGTAACCTGTTGATGAGATATGTGGCAGTTAACACAACTTCTCCCCAGTAATTTTTTGGAACAAAAATTTGAAAAAGAAGAGCTTTAGTTACCTCAAGAAGATGACGATTCTTTCTTTTAGCAATCCCATTTTGTTGACGGGTGTTAACACAGGTTAGTTCGTGAACAATACCATTATGAGACAAAAATTGAGAAATTCATGATTCACATATTCAGTACCATTATTAGATCTAATTCTTTTGATACTTTTTCCAAATTGAGTTCGGACAAGACGGAAAAAATTAACAAAAATTTGAAAAACTTCAGATTTATTTTTCATAAGGTATGTCCACGTGACATGAGTACAATCATCAATGAAGGTAACGAACCATTTGGCTCTGGAAATAGAATCTATGACCGGACCCCAAACATCAAAGTGAATTAAATCAAATGGAGAAATACTCTTTTTATTACTAATAGGATAAGATGCACGATGGTGTTTTGACAATTGACAAATATCACAATTAAAAGACTCAACAGACTCCTTTGTAAACAAATGGGGAAACAAAGACTTGATAAGACTAAATGACGGATGCCCAAGCTTCTGATGATGTAACCATATTTGAGATTTTGCCCACGTCTCAGATGTAGCTTGTTGACTCATGATTTGTGTGTTGCTTTGGTCATCAAACTCTAAAAAATATAACCCACTTTGCTCCTTAGCAGTTAAAATCGTCTTCCCCGTGGCAAGGTCCTGAAAAACACAATAAGTTGGAAAAATATTACTGAACAATTTAAATCCTTTGTGAGTTTTTGCACAGAGATAAGACTATTAGCTAATTGAGGAACATGTAAAACATCCTTCAATATAATAGATGAGGCCAAAAATATATTCCCAAAGCCGCATACAGGTATACCCTGACCATTTGCAACTGTAATAAGTTGTTCTTTATTTCTCTTGTCATATGAGTCGAAATACCCACTAAAAGGTGTCATATGATCAGTTGCACCGGAATCAAGGATCAAATACCTTGAGACACATGACCAACAGTATTGAGACAAATCTTACCTTTTATGGACAGAGTACATGATCCAGAGGGCTTACTCATTGATTCAATCATTGCTTCCAAGCGCTCGAGTTTCTCCTTTCTCCTTATAAGCTTTCATATCAAGATCTGGTGGTGGTGGTGGATTAGACTGGGACGGACTAGATTGGTTGATGACTTCCCGTTCAGAGGTAGTATGATGTACCCATTTTTGAGTAGGTCTTTTGTTGTTTCCCATGCGCTCGAGAACATTCTTTCTTCCATGGAGTTTGAAGCATATTTCCTTGGTATGTCCAGATTTTTTTACAGTATGAACAATAGTCCCCATGAGTACCCCTTTCAAACGTTTTTCCCCCAGCATTTGTTCCCTTGTGGACTCCCTTTCCAATTGTCTTGGCAGAGCCTGTGTTGGAGATCCCTCCATGAAGCATGACAGATCTCCGAGTTTCTTCTCCTCTTACCATAAAAAAAACTTCCGACAAGGGTGGTAATTTTTCTCTTCCATAAATTTGAACCCGGATTTGGTCGTACTCATGATTAAGGCCATGGAGAAATTTAAAGATTCTTTCCCCTTCAATAAATTCAGCAAGAACGGCAGCATCTGTTTTACACATCTTCATTGTTTGGATCTGATCGAGTTCCATCCAAAGGCCATTCAGGATCCCGTAATATTTTGATACGGAAAGGGAGCCCTGTGTTGTAGTAAATATCCTGTTTTTGAGATCATGGGTAGCAGCAAGATTCTTTTTTAAAGAGAAAGTACTCTGTAAATCTTCCCATATTTCTTTAGCAGAAGAATGAAACATATAATTTTTCCTTATCTCAGGAGCCATGGATTGCCATATCCAAGTCATAATTAATGAATCTTCCTTGTCCCAAATTGAAAAATTTTTGTCGTCTGGTGCTGGTCCTCCTCCATGTATATGATCAAGTTTTGAACGACTCTTGAGAATCCTTAAAATAAATTGGCTCCATTGTAAGTAATTTTGACCATCCAACCACGAGGTATTTCCTATATTTGGTAGGTCATTGGGTATCCCCAAGGAATACTTTTTTCTTTAGACATCCCGTTCTCAAGAAAAAAAGGGCAAAAAATTCAAACTCAGATCTACTCAAATAAAGGCCAAACGGGTCGTTACCAACCCCAAGAACAGAATTAGGAAGCTCCGACGACTCTTATGTGGCAACGACGGCGAGTGGGTTTCACCGAGAAAGAAGGAGCAAACGAAAAAGTCAAATCTACTCAAATACAGTCCAAACGAGTCGTCACCGACCCTAGGAATGGACTCAGGGGGCTCCGGCGACCTTGTCTGTGGCGGCGGCAGCGAGTGGGTCTCGCCAGAGGTGGGCGCGTGGGCTACACGCGCCGGCGACGGTGGCGGCGCGTGGCGACTCCATTCACGGAGCGACTTCCGGCTCTGTGATCGCCGGTGTTGGGCGCACCTTTCTGCCCTATCAACGACCCCAACCGGCGACGGCGGCGGTGGTCGGACAGTGGCGGCGGTGCAAGTTGTTGCAGCAGAATCTAGCCCCTAAGATCAGGAGCTCTGACACCAAGTTGAAAATGAGACTTATTATTATTCTCAAATCATAAAAAAATACATTCTCAAACCTTCTATTTGTAATAATCTAGTTCTCCTAAAAAGGGAAATAGGAAAACTAGGAAACCTAAGAAAAAATAAAATAAAATAAAATATTATGTATCTATTTTCACTAATTAGGAAGATTCTACAGATATTATCCCAGATTACAACAGTTTCCTGTCGGCCAATCAATGTCCCAAATCTTACCCCCCTACATATATTATATATGGAGGAGGTCTGTTTTGACAACCCAAATTGCAGTCACTCAAATTATCCAAGTTAACCGCCTACATATGCATCTATGTTGCCAATATTCTCAACAGCATTTTTAAATGAACATGCAGCTTTCTTTATGCTTCTTAAAGCTTCTTCTTTAAGAGCATGTATGGGTGGAAATTGATTGGTCTGAATAAGGTTTTGCTTAAACAGAGCAGTGATTGAATGGGTCAAAGTACTAGTTCAAGGTTCAATAGTGGTCAAACCAATATTAACAAAATTAATATAATAATTAAATAAGATTAAAAAAATTGGATTAAATATGTTTAGTCTCTAAACTTTGACACCAAATTATAATTCGTTTTTGTTCAAAATTTTGATACACTTTGGTCCCTAAACTTTAAAAATAAATGGATATAATCCTTTCAATCCAACTACGTTAATTTTTTTTACATTTTAAACTATCAAATACTGTAAATAGCTCAAACACCAATCTTAGATGTGTTTGACCTGTTAAAATATTTTAATACAATTGGATTAAAGGAACTATTGCTAAATATTTTAGAACAAAACTGGTTTAAATATTGCTAAGTAAAGTATTAGAGGTGAATTACTTAATTATTAAATATTTTTAAACAAACTGGTTTAGGCAGGTTTTCTGTTTCTTTGATTGGCACTTCATTAAGACAATTTCATGGTTTCTTTGAACTAGCTCTTGGTCCAACCAGCTGATCAGATACATTTTTCAAACTAGAGGGAAAAACGAAGGTAAAACAAATTATAAACTATAGAAACTAAAACCAGAACTGCCCAAGGCACGATGAGACAGAAACAGAAAATTTTATGACAGTTCGGTTCCAAACAAGAGTAAAAGAAACCCAATGCAAAACAAATTACAAACTACGATATTATAGCCACTACTACTCAAGCCATGAGAAAAAATGGAAATAGGTAGAGGTTAGAGTTTATATAAGTCGAGCCTAACTTGTTAATAATGATGTAAGTCTTATTTTATGGTCTAAACTGACCTTCATGATAACTTATTTAAAAGTTTATTTCATATTATGCTTAATTTATCTTTCGACAAGCCATAGGCGAGTCTTTAGGTAGATCAACACGCTTAATATAAATCAAAGTAAATAAATATATGATTTAATACATTATAAAAGTTTAACAAAAAAATATTTACACAAACAGATTGGTTTGTCAGCAGACCAATAGACTTCTCCAAATATCTAAAACTTGATCTTTCTAACCAAGCATACTTTTGCAAACATATTGACCTAGTTCATTTCATAAAAAAGCCTAACTTGACAAGGACCTAATGCAGGCTAAGCCACAAGTCTCTCATGCGATCTATTCTATTCTCACCCGTAAGTGCAAGGTAATAAAACGGGTGAGAAAATGACTATCAATCTCTGACAGAAGAATGAAAATTTGATAACTTTATAGTAAATCCTAAAAGGGCGGGAAAATCTACACTCCATTAAAAGAATGATGGAAAATAGCACCCGGCTTGTTATGTCTTAAAAGGGAAACAATAAGGAGGTCAAGTGTTAAATTTTTTACCACAAAGTGGTAAGTGTTTTTGAGCCAAATCACTTGAGATAAAATGCAATTTCCCAAACATAATATAAAAAATAGCAGAGATACGAAGTAATGAGAACTAAACTTTTTCAAGATAAGAAGGGCAGAACCTGGAACTGCTGAAGAATCCTAGGATGCTTGACTCGTGGCCATGACCAAGTCTACCAGACACTCCCATTCCCCAACTAAAGGCCTCCCCACCATCTAGCAAAGATAGAAACAACAATTGAGAAGAAGATATTATAAATATATAGTGTACAACCTACAGTCATGCTTGATATGAGGAACTCAATAACAACAATATATTAAGCATATTTAGTGTAGAATCTACAATCAGCATGCTAAGAGGAACTCAATAACAACAATTGAGATATTTGCATATTTAGTATAGAATCTACAGTCAGCTTGCTAAGAGAAACTCAATAACAATAATTGAGAAAACATATATTTAGTGACACTTTATATTCATGATTGCTAAGTGGAACTCAATAATAACAATTGAAAAGATATTATGAATATCCAGTGTACAAATTACAGTCATGCTTGCTGAGAGGAACTCAATGACAACAGTTGAGAAGATATTATGAATATTTGGTATATCTATTGCATACCACTAATTGCGACAGTGTGCTCTGAACCCAGAGCTGCCATTTTAATGTTGATTCCATCCAAGTATTCTACTTTAGTAGGCAACGGAACTATGTTTGGAGCCCCTACATTTCAGGAAAACAGAGTTAGCTGCCGTCCTTTTTTCCTTGAGCACCTTTAACAGCTCTAGAGTATCAAGTTTTCAAAGTTAAACATAATAATATTAGAAGGTTCAGGAGAAAAAAACTCTTTAGGTCCAATAAATGCTAATGCAGGTTTAGTTCTTACTTTTTCCAAGCCCAAGCTGCCCACTTGTGTTTTTTCCCCACATGTAAAGCTCTCCATCCACTACAACAGATACAAGAGAGAAAGGTGGATGTTACATGACCGAGTAGGAGACGTAATGAAATCAACCTCTCACACTCTCAAAACAAGCAAATGAATAATGAAAGAACGAAATTGAACGAATGAATATCTTTTATTGATGGTGATATCTGGATAAACACAAGTAAACAATAACTGAGAACATAACCTCTTTCAGTCATCCAATAATTGGAAGCATAGCCTCCGTCAATTATCCTGGAGCATAACCTCCTTTACAAAACTCACAAATCAAAAGCATACCCTTAACCCTAGACTCTAACTTTATTTATACTCATTATTTCCCGTCCATCTCTTACTAAATATTTCCCTAGAATATATTTGCATTTAATATAAATATTCCTATATATAAATATCTTCCCATATATTATCCTAGCATATATCCTATCCTATATTGAATATTTCCCTAGAATATATATTTATTTACTCTAATTAACTTATACTATATTTATTTCCTCTAATTAACTTATACTGAATATTTTCCTGGAATATATATTTATTTACTCTAATTAACTTATAATATATTTATTTACTCTAATTAACCTATACTGAATATCCTCCCACCTTATACCCTAACATTACACCCCACTGCAAAACAACCTTGTCCTCAAAGGTTGGAACTGTGAAACTTGATCTCCTGGCTTCTCTTCATCCTCGTGTTATCATATGGCCAGTACTCACTGATTGTTGTCCTCCAATTCAGGTATGGAGGTTTGGGTGGTGGTAAAACCTCCTCCAATGTCTTCCATTCTTCATTCAATATTCTGTTCACCCGTTTTCCAGAATCATAAGTCTTGAGGAAATGGTCTTCAATGTCTTTCAAGACTTCATGTCGTTCTCTTCCTTCTACCGATGTATCAAAAACTACAGCCCCCTGTTCTTTTCGATGGCCCACCACTTCAATGAATTCTTTGTTCTCTCCATGGCATTGATTCTTCCATCTGCCCTTCCTACCAAAACCTTCATTCTTCCTTCCAGTACTAGCATGTTCAGTTCTGACAGTTCCTCACGGTTGGTTCTAGCTGTCCTCTCCTGTTCGGCTCGGTAGGTCCTCTTTACGTTCGGATCCAACAGTCTGCTACCGTTCGGTTCTGCCAGTTCTCTCACGTTCGAATTCGTCAATTCGCTACCGTTCGGTTCCAGCAGTTCCTTCCTGTTCGGAGCTTGGACGTATTCTTCCCCGATCCTCGACTGCTTACTGGCTGCCAGTCTTTCGAAGACTGACCTAGTGTTCCCTTCTATGAATCGAATCACCATCGCCTCCTTTAAACCTTCCCAAGAACGATTCTTGGCGTTCCTCTTCCAAAATCTGAACTAGTATCCAGCCTTTTTCTCCATACTGATGTAGGCCAGTCGCAACTTCTCTTTCTCTGACACCCCTTGTAGTTCAAAAAAATTATCAACTCTACTGATCGATTCAATGGATCAACCCTGTCAAAAATGGGTAACTCTACCCCTTTTCTCCAATTTGGTTGCTCCTCGTGGCATCCGCCATCTCTCTCTCCCTCTTCTTCCTTTCGTTGGTTCTCCTTCTTCCCGTTGACATAAGCCTGGCTTCCATCAGAATTTTCTTCTGATTGTCGGGCTCGCTCTTCCATCTTCCTCGGCAATTCTTGCAAACCCTTGCGTACTGCCTCGATCTTCGTCTCCAATCCCCTCATGGATAGTTCCAAGTTCTCCAGCTTTTTCTCCTCTCTGACTATCCAGTAGGTCGGACCAATTGTTACATGACCGAGTAGGACGAAATCAACCTCTCACACACTCAAAACAAGCAAAAGAATAATGAAATAACGAAATTGAAAGAATGAATATCTTTCATTGATGGTGATATCTAGGTAAACACAAGTAAACCATAACTGGGAACATAACCTCCTTCAATCATCTAATAATTGGGAGCATAACCTCCGTTAATTATCCTGGAGCATAATCTTCTTTACAAAACTCACAAATCAAAAGCATACCCTTAACCCTAGACTCTAACTTTATTTATACTAATTATTTCCCGTCCATCTCTTACTAAATATTTCCTTAAAATATATTTGCATTTAATATAAATATTCCTATATATAAATATCTCCCCATATATTATCCTAGCATATATCTTTAATTATAAATATCTTACATTGAATATTTCCCTAAAATATATGTTTATTTACTCTAATTAATTTATACTTTATTTATTTACTCTAATTAATTTATACTATATTTATTTACTCTAATTAACTTATACTGAATATTTTTCTGGAATATATATTTATTTTCTCTAATTAACTTATACTATATTTATTTACTCTAATTAACCTATACTGAATATCCTCCCACCTTATACCCTAACCGTGGACATGGAGCAAATTTAAAAATAGGAAGGTAAAGAAATGCAATAATTCAAAAGATAAAAGAACTTAAAGCTGTTAAATACTCATTTTGGAGGAAAAAAGAGGCCATCCAATATCAAATACAAAACTTGTACGGTAAATTATTCATGTAGAAAACTTGTACAAAAATAAAATATCAAATACAAGTTTTTAAAGGTGAACGCTACCATGCATATGCACCGACCTGTGATCGCACAAGAATGATTATAACCAGCAGAGATGTGCACAATTTTCTTCTCCTCTCCAAAAACACGAAGTGGCTCCTGAGATATCCAAAAATGGCGCTGTCTAAGTAAATTTTCCTGGTTCCTACTTATGTCCAGAGGGCATGCATTCATCTAACAATCGAGAAAAAACAATCTACTGCAGCAGAGATAAGTTCAACAGACAAAAAAATACAGCTAAAAAAAGCAAAACAAACCATACCACTGAGTAGTGCTTACTCTCTGAGACACCAAGCTGCCCAAAATCATTAAGACCAGTTGCATATACACATCCATCGTCTGCGAAAGGAAGACAGTATTGTGAGCCCCTACACGGACATTACGAAGACTCTTCAATAGTCATCTGACTCATCACCAATTTTATACACCGGCATATTGTATCATCCAATCCAATAGCCCAGTGATGACAATTATTACTAATCTAAACCAGTAAGTAGGAAGTTAAAGACATTCCAATTCTCATGAACCCAAGAAAAGATCCAAGGCATCCCTACAAAATCCACACACGAACCCCAAACAATAGTACCACACAAGACTAACCCTTCAGAAGGCATAATATTGTTATAACAATCAAGAAGATAACGATTCAATTCCGTTTTCATTAATAACGCTCAATTTAATAGATAGAATAAACAAAAAAAGAATAAGAGAAAATGGACGAAAATCCAATTTGATAAAGAGGAATGAATAGCGAACCTGTTAAGAAGAGAGTGTGAGCACCGCCACAAGCAATGGCTTTAAGGTTCTCGTTGCCGAGGGCGGTGCAAACGACGGGTTTCCATTGCGAATTCAAGTTGCCGAGACCCAATCTGCCGTAATCGCCGTTCCCCCACAACGCAGCGAACCTCTTTCCCTCCACGCGCGAGAAAGATCGCGTTAGAAAACCTAAACCGGAAGCTCTAATGGCGAATCTGGAGAAGCTTCGACGCCACATTTGTGGTGAGAGGAAACGGTGGTCCGTGAAGAACGTTGTTGAATTGAGAAAGAATCATGAAGCGATTGAATAAAGTTCAAAAATTAAATCAATAACGCATTGAAGAGAGAGAGCAAAGAAACATTTCATGGCTCACACTGCTGCAACGTCTGCTATGTTCTTCTGCTGATGGCGGTTAGTTATGGGTAGAACCTTGTAGACAGATACAAACACTGATTTACCATTTGAACCCCTCCTGGTAAATTAATTCTTTTTTAACTCTAAACTTTATTCTTTTAAAATACTTATAATTTTTTTTCTTTAAGAGTTTCACTTTCATTATTTATTATTCCGCCATATTTTTTAAATTGTAGCAATTTAATTTTTTTAGAATATTCAAGATAAAAATTTATATTATTTTTAACTAGTATAAAATTTGTCTTATTAGATTCATGAAAATTAAAATGCTAATATATGATAAAAGAAAGTAAGTTATAATTTTTTAACATATTGTTACAACTTAATTTTTTTTCACCTTACTATGCTTTATTATCCATAAAAGTTATTGTTTGTACATTTTTCAAGTAATTCAAAAATAATTTTATGATATAACTAATTATTATATATTATGTTAAATAATAATATACTATATGCATATTTACAAATAAAAAAAATTTAATTACATTTCATCTTAATAATAAGTCATTTCTATATAATTTCAATATCTATGTATCTATCTATACATACATACATGCATTTTAGATTATTTTGATAAAAAAAATCTAAATAAAATGTGACAAAACCAAGATTTTTATATAAAAAATCAATTGGTTATGAATTTTGGAATGGGCAGTTTATTGCAAATACAAATTCGTCTCAAAAAAGATCTTGAAACTAAATTTTGTGAGACCATTACGTGACAATTAATGATTTTTTTTTTCATGAATGTTAGCTGACAAATTTTGTGACGGTATATATGATGGAAAACTCTATTAGTCTTTTTCTATTTTTTTAGTATTAATTTTATAGATAAATTATTATTTGAAATAAAAATAATTAATATATATTGTTAGAAAATCATTTAAAAGTAAATTTGGTATATTTTAAATGAACTATGAATATTTTAATATTAAATATTAAAGTGAAAAGCCTTTAAAAAAATAAATATTTAAATTTTATTTAAAAAAAATTTACATAGAAACTAAACTTAAATATAATTTTTTCAATATATATAAAAAAGGTTTTCAACGAAGAAAATTTGTTTTAGTACGTTCTATATTCAACATAGATAAGAAAAGAACCGGATTCATTTTTTTTTTTTAAAAAAGAAAAATCAGAACCAAAAGTCGATAAAGGTAATCCTTTTTCTTGTATTCTTAAGCCAAAAATCTCTCTATTGGAGTTTTATTTTTATTTTTTTCATTTCAATTATCACAAAAATTGGAAGGGTGTTGTTCCCTGCACCTCCCCGTTTGCTTCCTCCACCTCCCTTTCCTCTTTTACGCTTCATTCTATTTTTCTATTTCTATCTTATCCTTTCATTCTTAGTTGTTCATTCTTTCAATTTTTTCTCTTCTCTTTCTTTCATGGCTGGCATATAGAAACTTTAACCAAAAGTGCAAAAATGCGTGAATAAGTGATCTTCCTTAAACGAATATGAGAATCCTTCAACAAATGTCAACATTGGGAAAAACGGATGTTGAGGAAGGTTTCCATATAAGTTGTCGTTTCCACGCATATGCAACCACAACGTCGTCTGGACAAACTAACGGCATATGCAAGCCCCAAAAGTCTCGTTTTAAATTTGGATTTGGATCCGAATGAATATTCGAATATCCAACCAAGAGAATGACGAGGGCCAAAAGGGCCATGCCAGCCAAGTCTCCCACCATAATTGTTGCTATCGTGGCAGGTTTTAGGCCACTTGGTGATATATTCTAAGAACTTCCTGTTGTGTTTGTTGAAGGGTTTGAGTCAATTTTCGGTATGGCAGCAATGGCTGGTGAAGAGGTGGTGACGTTGGGCGGAGTAGTGGACTCAGTAAAGGGAACTGTGCACATAATCTTCAAAGGCTTACCACAAAGATAAGCATTTCCTGATAGGAACTCTATCTTCTCGTTGAGCAAAGCCAAAGACTCTGGTATCAGAGTTAAGAGATGTAACTGACTAAGATGTAGCAGATTGAAGAAGTAGAAGAAGAAAGGATTAGAGCCTCCACAACAAATGGAGATTCTGAGAATTAGGGCTCATGATTCCCTTGTGTGATGTAACATATTGGGAACTACAAGTTCATGGAGAGTAGAAAAAGAGGTAGGAAAGAAGGGCAGAGACAAACAATGAAAGGATATGGTTACCAACTACAACTTGTTTGTTTTGTTCACCAAATCTTTTGATCAGTTTGGTGCTTTTTGAGGTTGGAGTAACGATGGAAGAAGTTTGGGGAGTAGCTAGGATGTGTGTTAGAGTGTGGCAGACAAACATGTTGTTAGTGAGAGGACGAAAAATGATTAAATGAGGGTACTGAGAAAAGAAACGCAAGGAGGAATTGGGTTGAGTTGCAGAGAGAAAGTGGTAGCAGAAAGAAAAAATAATTCTTCTGCTTTGTGCAGATGAAGTGTACTAAGCCAAATTGAAAAAAATATAATAAAAGTGAATTATATGGGACTGCTGTGCCTGTTCTCTGTGTCAAGTTTCAAAAAAGAATATATGAAAAACAAATTTCTTTACATATAATTGGCAAATGGAAGTGAAAGGAATCTAATTGTTGTTGCAAGACACCCGAGTGAGTTGGACCCCATAACCTGTAGCAGAGTATCTCTATATTCCACCACCACCACCATGAATTTAGTGTTATGTAGATATGGTGAAAAAGGTGAAATTTTTAGGTAGGTGATTCTAGTACATTTTTTCACACCGTCTTTTACATTATAAAATATATATGCAAATTGCTTTGGCATGAATTTACAACTGTTGGAATAACACAGACCAATTTTTAGGAATTCCATCGATACTTAAATAGAAAAGACAGCAGGTGGTAGTTCTCTCTCTCAATGACAATTAAATGCAAATCAACATGACAGAGGAATTCCTTACTTAAAGTATTTTTAACTTAAAACATCTTTTCATCTTCGTGAGTCAAATTAATAATGATGACAGTTTGAACAAAAATTCTTAAATAAGAACAAAAACAAGGACTTGAAATGTAACATACAGTTTCTTCTGGAATTCCTTATCAAAACGCAACGAGACAATTAATCTCATTGCAACTGTCCTTGTCCTTGTCATTTTCTTAAATAATGGAGACAACAGATTTCAAAAGCGTGGCGGAGGAGTGTCCCACTCTCCAGTGTGAGGAGAATATAAATAATCTACTAAGCTTATGTATCTATATTCAAAAGTTTGGGGAGGTGGGGTTGGAGGAGGGAGAGGGGGAGGTGGAGCTGGGAGAAGAGAGTAAAAGTAAAGTGGGGAGGTGCGGTTGGGGGAGGGGGAGATGCAAAGTATTAAAAAGGATAAAAAAAGGTAAAAAAAAGGTTATTTTTGTAATAAAAGAAAATTGAAGAAAATTGGGGAGGTGGGGAAGAAAACGGGGAGGTGCAGGGAGTAACACCCAAATTGAAGCTAGAGAGTTCTTTGGATACTATCAACTACTTCAATTCAAATTAACAGTAATATCTTTTTTTTCTTTTATAAATTTAGATTAAGAATATTAATATAATTATTATTATATTTAAATAAATAATTTATTTATATAATTATATTTAAGTGTTATAATTATTAATGATTACATATATTTATTTAAATAATATGAGAAAAATTAAATAATTAATCATCATTATTTGTTATATCGAATTAATTAAAAATAACTATCATTATTTTAGTATTTTTTTTATGTTAAAGTAATGGATTATAAAAAATAGACCTAATGTCAATACTAGTAAAAATAAATATAATACGAATAAGGTTAAAATATAATATTTAAATATAAATTTGTTTGTTTTAAATTATAAAATTAATATTTAATAAAAAGATATTATATGACTAAAACTTACAATTAAAATTTTCAATTATCTTATACTAAAATGTGTTAAAGTAAATTGTAAGGACATTTTACTAACTATACTAATAATACTAATAATTCTAAACATAATATTAATACCAATCATAATAAAACATATATACTAATAATAATAATAATAATAATAATAATAGTAATAATAATTTTAATGATATTACTCACAATAATACTAGCGTTAATTAAAATATTTATAACAATACTAATAATAATAATAATAATAATAATAATAATAATAATAATATAATAATAATAATAATATAATAATAATAATATTAATATTAATATTAATAATGATGATGTTAATTCTAATAATAATGATGATAATAATAAATATAATAATAATAATAATAATAATTATTATTATTATTATTATTATTATTGTTATTATTATTATAAAGACCTAGCAAATGGTATTTAGGAGTAGTAGTAGTTTAAAAATAGTAAAAGTCGATTATTTTAATATTAAATAGTTTTAATATAAATAGTTCTTTTATAAAGCAGTTTTATTATTTTAAAGCATATCATCTCTTTAGAAACCACTTTTCTAGAGTTCTCTAACTTCTTTTTGGGAGATTAGTCTACTTTTTGTAATTAGTAAATATTGGTTCTAACTGTGGTTAGGTATTACCTTTGGCATTGGTTGTTGAAAAAGGAGGGATATCCCTTTTGGCATTGGTTGTTGAAAAGAGAGTGTTATTCTCTTTGGCAAATAGTTGTAGAAAAGAGAATGATGTTCAAGTGCCGAATCTTCTTTGGTGAGGGGAAAAATGTTCTACCTTGTGTGATATGGGAACAGGTTTGAAGCCAGAAGAAGGATGACTTGAGTGTATCTGTATGAGGAAGCTACAAATTGGGTTGTAGAAGCGACTACAGTCAGTGAGGTAGGGTACATGAGTGTGAATGAGTTTTTTCATGATGAATTCATGGTTTGGTGATGCTCATGGTGCGGCTCATGATTGGGATAATCATGTTGGTGGTGTACCTATGATGAAGATCATGGTATTGAGGATGCTCTAGGTTATTCTATGTTGATAGTGGTGTTACTATATTGGTTACATTAAATACTTAGCATAGGTGCTAATGAGTGGATACACCAAAGGTCTATGTGTGAGATGTTAGTGATGATATCAAGCATCAACGATCGAGGATCAAAGATTGAGGTTCAAGGGTTGAGGATGGATGATCGAGGCTCGGGGAACGGGTAATCAGATATGATTGAATTGTTATTACTTCTATGTATGAGATGTTTGATTATGATTGATATAATCAAAAGGTATGTATCTTGTTGTGTGTTTGATTAGTGTTGATATAATCACAAGGTATGTATCTTGTTGAGTGTTTGATTATGTTTGATATAATCAGTATGTATGTATCTTGTTGTTATGACTGTTTTATTGGTACTTACCTCATACATGTTTGTGGTTGTGTGTTTGTGAATGAAATTATCGGCGATGATCGTATAATGTGTTATACGTGCGTAGATGATATTACAGATTTTCCAGAGGTATAATAGATTCGTGAGATGATGTGAAAATATTTGGGTTTCTTTAAAAAGTTCTTTTGACATAGACTTTTGAAACAAAACAATAGTAGTTGTTTTATTTCCTTAGTCGTTGTAATTACTTTCTGAATAATGTAATTGGACAAGGCTTTTAGAACTATTATGTTTTCAATAAATTATGCATGTTGAAAGGTAAAGGTTATGAAAAAATATGTTTTCGCAGTATGATAAAGTTTTGAGATTTATAAATTTTTGTAAACCCGTGACATTGCAGAATTTGGGGCGTTACAGGTTCACTCAAGTGAGATACGCCTAGTTCTCCTTTAAGACCTCTTAGAGCGTTCAACTATAATCTCAACAAGATTAAAACTGAGTACTAACACCACTTTAGTTCCACCTAGTCAATCCTAGTAACACATATTACACTAACTAGTTTATTATTCTAAACCACTCTTGGTAACCCTAGTCAATTCTAGTAACACTTGTTACGTTGACTAGTATGAGTTTCACCCACTCCTAGTTTCCACTAAACAATCTTGGTATCTACTTGATACTCTGCCTAGTTTGAGTTTCACCCATTCCGGGTTTCCACCAAACAATCCCGGTAACACATGTTATGTTATCTAGTAGGGGTTTAGCTCAACTGAGTTAATCATCAAGTATTTAAATTCTCTTCAGAATGTACAATCAAGCAGATTGTTTAAAAGTCTTAGACAATAACTCTCATAGAGAGGATGCGTTTACAATACAACTCAATCTAATAGACCTTGTAGGATTTTCTCTCTTCTTACAAAAGTAAGCTTATGACTTTTTTAGGCTTGTAAATATATTCTCAGTGTTCTTCCACGAGTGTGAGCCTTTTCTTTTATCTTTCACGTGGTCCGTGTGCTTATCCTTCTTGTTCTTTTTAGCAGGGATTCTTCTACTTTTAGGCTTCACGAGAAAAGATCTGTTAGATAAAGCTTGTCTTTTGAACATCATATCTTCGTAACCTTTTCGCATGTAGCAGCCATAGGTTAAAGTCAATGTGTCAGAGAAGGCATGCTTTTTGAAGTACTTTATCCAAAGTAGGTTGTACGATCTCCTTAACATGACTTTTGATATAAAGAACATTTCATAAATATCTCCTTTATTTCTAATATCAACTTCTGACTTGTTCATGATGGAGTAGATAGATACTTGTAATAGGCATATGCACAAAGTAGAGTAAAATTGTATGCTGACAGATATGTCATTTTTCTCATTACTTTTGTTCTTTTAAACGTTGTGCATTTGATGCATTACATTGCATGTTCAAAATAACTTTGTAAATCGTTTAAGTACTCTTGACAAGATACCTAGTATGATTCATAAGGATTTCATCGTTTGGATGACATTAACATTTGTATCAAGGTATCGTTTAGTCTTTACTAGACGTTTAGTTACTAGCACTTTGTGAAAGCATGTTTTGGTGAGTGTTTTTCAACATATTGTTTTAGGAGTGTTGTTTACAACTTTAGCACATTTACCAAAAACATTATGTAGCTCATGTTTCATCTTTTGGAAAGCTACAAAAGTGTGTTTAGCAAGGAGATCGTTTAATGATGCGTCTACGACCCATGATAATGCGTTCACTAAAACAAAATTTTGAATGCTTTTGCTGAATTATCATACATTGACTTTTTCATAGTAAAACATTGTTTGATAGTGTTTACTGAAACTTTTTCTTTGTTCTTTCAGATGACATAACCCTTGTTTCATACGATGTCTTTCATTCAACGATATTAGTTTTACAAGGTTTATACTTGTCAGATGCTCATTTCGTTTATCGTTGTTTGTTAAACTTCAAAACATGAAAGTTTTAGACAGTCTTGTCTTATAAACGATATTTTCTTAACAATTTCCCCTATTTTGATGTTTAACAAATACACGTCTAAACGATATGGTTTTCAATCAGCGCAAGGAATTTTGATCAAAATCTTTTGAAAGACTTTGAGCATTATGTTATGTTTGAACCATATAGCATTTGAAAGAGCCCCTAGGCTTCTTATATAGCTTTTGGAGTGAGTTTGAATGATAGTTTCAAGAGATGTGGGACTTGAATGCCTAAGGTCTGACCAACAACGTATTGAGATTGTTGACAACACAATATCTATATCACTTTAGTTTTTGATGATGACAACACATTGCTTAATAACACGCATATGTTGTTGTTGTGTTACATGTTCTTATGCTGATTGGTTTATATATCTATTGAACATGTTTATATATTGTATTGATGTGTGAATGCATATATATTAAGCTTGTACTTGTTACATCATTTCTGGATGCATTGCACATGATTTAAAGCATGAAAACCACAAGCACTTTTATGAACTTATAACTGTGTGACAAAGTTGTAGTACAGTCAACTCTATTATTAATTGATTCGACTATGCTAAAATCTTTGTACAAATTTTGAGAATCAGTGCTTTGTGAGATTTTGAGAAGGAAAGAATTTCAAAATGTTTTTACATGTCGAAGTCGACTATGTGCGCTTCGACTGTATCAGTTATCTGTTTTGGAATTCTGTTATGCTCTTACACTGTAACGACTATATTTTCAAAAGTTACTTGAGCATTGATCAGTTGGTCAACTGTATTAAATGAGTTTTTATTTTGGTTGACCATATGCTACTAGTTTGACTGAACTGTTATAACTATCGTAACTCAGTCGACTGAATTAATAGCATATTCGACTAAGAGACTGTTTGTTAAACAGAAATTTATATATAGAGTGAACACGAATCTGTTCAAAGACTTTTGATGATCTAACAATTTCATTTCTGTTTCAGATTGATTTCTCTAGTTTTTAGAGCTCCAAGAATTCTCCAAGAAGACGGTGATGATCTTTCTTGAAAGAGATTCAAAAGGGAGACTGACTGCGCACACATTGCTTGATTATATTCTGCACAATGAAGGTGTTTCTGGTTTGATCAAGATTCTGGCTTGACATCCTTGAAGGCTGCTGTATTGTACCTGTTGTGATTACAGGGGTTGGACTCGTGGAGTCTGGTTCACTTTGAGGACTGTTCAAAGTGGTGATTGGCAGATTGCAGGAGAGGGGACATCTTGCTGCAAGTCTTTCTGTTTTTGTTGCCTATATTTTGGTTAAGGGTTAAATAGGAGATTTATATTTTTGACGTGGAGGTCTTTTATAAATTCCTTGTTGTAAAAACCGCAACCATTATAGTGCATTTGCTTCCTGGGTTGGAAGGACACTGGATGTAGGCATTGTTGGCTGAACCAGTATAAAAACCAACGTTTGATTTTCTCTATCCCTGTACTCTTACTTTAGAATCGACTTTACTATTTGCGCAGTCAACTACGTGTTTCCGCTGCAAACAAATTTTCATTACTTGCATTTCAAGAAAGTTTAAAAAGTTTCATACTTTGTTTTAAAGATTGTGAAAAGATTCTGATTTTGATAAACCACCAATTCACCCCCCCTCTTGCTGTAAAAAAGAAGCCTACCTGTTTTCCAATAATTGGCACCAGAGCTGGTTTTCATAAGATATTTGAAAAACTAGTCGACTCTGTTTTTCTTTGATTCAACTATAAACCTAAGGATGGCTTCTTGTTTTCAAACTTTTGGTGAAGGTGCTTCAACAAACAGACCACCTCTATTTGCTGGTGAAAATTATCCATTTTGGAAAATCAGAATACAAATCTTTCTTGAATCACAAGATAAAGGAATTTTGGATGCTGCTTTAAATGGTCCTTTTGTGCCTACCAAAATTGTTGATGATAAAGTTGTTTTAAAACCTTTTACTGAGTGGACTGCTGATGAAAATAGAAAAGCTCAGTATGACATTAAGGATAGAAATATTATTGCCTATGCACTAACAGTTGATGAATTTTTCAGGATATCTCAATGTAAATCTGCAAAGGAAATGTGGGATGTCTTAGAGGTAACACATGAAGGCACAGATGAAGCAAAGAGAGCAAGAAAGAACTCCCTGATACAAGAGTACGAATTGTTCATAATGAAAGCTGGAGAAACCATATATGATGTATAGAAAAGATTCACTCACATTGTAAATCATCTCATGGAACTTGGGAAGGTGTTTGATAAAGAAGAAATCAACATCAAGATTCTGAAAAGTCTGAACAGAAATTGACAACCAAAAGTCATAGCAATCTCTGAATCCAAAGATCTTACAACGATGAACATGGCTACCTTGTTTGGCAAGCTATGCGAACATGAATTGGAACTAGGTAGATTAAAGGATGAAGAGGAGATTGAAGAAAAAAAGTCCATCGCTCTGAACGCTACAAGCAAGAAAAACTCTGAAACAGGCATGGACGAGAAAGAATTGATGACCTTGATGGTAAGGAAATTTAGTCGACTTATACATAATGATAGTCAACTCACTAACCATGCAGGTCAAGGAAAAAAGAAAAGCTTCAGTACAAATGATGTCCAATGTTACGAATGTGAAAAGGAAGGACATATCAAGCCTGAATGTCCAGAATTAAAGCCTAAGCAGAAAGGAAAAAAAAAAGATTCTCTCAAGGCAGAAACATGAAAAGAAAATGAGCATACATTGCTTGGGAGAATACAGATTCTGAAAGCTCAAGTGATGAAGATGCTGATCATGAGGAAGAATCCAACATTTGCCACATGGCTAGAATATCAAAAGATGATAGTGATAGCGATGAAGAATTTGAGAAGCTACCAATAGAAGAAATATATCAGCAACTAGTGGAAACTTTCAGAGAACTACATGCTGAAGCTATGCGACTATAGTATAAGGTTAGTCGACTGAACTATGAGAGAAGAGATTATGAATACAGGATTAACAACCTTGTTGCTAAAAATGAAAAATTAGAGAAAGAATTAAATGATGCTTTGTTATCTGCTAAGGATATTAAAATTGAAACTGTTACAGTAGAAAGCCTTGCGAAAATTGTCATGTTCATATTGTAAAGACAGATTACTTGACTAGCACATTAGCTAAGTTTACTCAAGGTAGAGACAATTTAAATGCTATTTTGAAATCCTTTGGCAGAGCTATATACAGACAAAAAATATGATACAAAGCTCAATCTAACAGAACCAATGCTAAGAGATTTATTGATTTAAGTAAACTTGCTAAAAATGCATGTTTCTATTGTAATTGTGTTGGTCATACTGTTAGAAATTGTTATTACAGAAATGTTGCTGTTCCGAAAGCATTATATGTATGGAGACCATAGGAACAAGTGACAAATACTGAGAATCATGGACCTAAAGTAAAATGGGTACCAACAACCAAAACTTGAATTGTTTTGTAGGATACACAACAGATGCAGTGTGACCTCAAGGATGAATCACTTTGGAATAATCAAAATCTTGAGTATCTACAACTAGTAAAACTGTATCAATCTGCTGCATTATTGTTTAAACTATTTGATTGGTTGATGATTGAATGCATGAATATATTGTCTGGTTGATTGCTTGATTGATTGATTGAATTTGAAACTCTGTTTTCATGAGTCTTAGTCAACTTCTTTAATAATTCATTCGACTATGTTACGCATGTGTTTTAAACCATGTTTTTGAAACTCTTTTTGTCACTGTCTGTCAACTAAATTCATAGTGTATTCGACTGTCAATATTCTATCTGACTGGGATTGAAATTTAATTTTTTTTTGGCGTGAAAATGAAATCAACTTTTCACTCTAAAACCTTACTATATATATATATATATATATATATATATATATATATATATCTCATCTGAAATCAAATTTGCAAGCACCACTACAATTGCACCGACTCTAAACTCTCTGACTAGTCGCTCTCTCTCTCATCTACTCTTGGTGTCTCGTGCTATCATCTGTTGCTCAAATGGCCTCAAACTCTGCACAGAAGAAGCGTGTTAAGACGCTAGGGCTGTTAACAAACTGGCAAGTGTATGTTCACTCACCAGCAAGCGTACCAGATCGTTCCAAGTAATATAATCGGTAAAACCCGATATCGTTCTTCCCAAGAGACTCGAAATGCCTTATCGTTCGTGCGAATTAAAATCATAAGACTTGTAAAGAAAAATTAATTGGGTGGAATGCAAAAACACAAAATAAACATGCAATGCGTTGATTCAGTTGACGAAAAAGACTATGGATGAATGGAGTTGTTGGGGGTTTACAATTTCATCTTATCCGCCCTCTCTTATCTACTCCTCTTGTTTAAATTGCTTTGTTACCTAATTGTTATGCAAACTTTCTTGGCCTACCCTTAGCTCGATCCCTCGCAAAAAGAGCCTATTACTAATTACCGGCTTGCTATCCCTAGCCTCCCCTAGCGACTAGCAATGCATTACTGAACAGAAGCAAAAACAATTGATCGTCCTACCTCCCTATCCCTAGGTGGTATTTCATTAATCAAGGAATTTCTCACCAGTTCATGACATTACTGTACGTTCCCGTATCAATAGAGACAAACAACAATTATTGAATGAGTTAAACGATAAAAGCTTTAAGCGCAGATGAGAACCCAACAATTGATAACAAAGCATATGAAAATCATAGAAATAAACAAGACTTTCAATAAAAGAGAATTTCAAAAGATTACATTGTTTCCCCCAACAAGAAAAGGGTTTAGTTCACCATTGTCATGGTGAACCTAGATGAAAATAATGGAAGAACGGAAGAGCAAACCCTAAATAGGATGAAAAGGAGCCTAAGCATCCAA
Source organism: Vigna mungo (assembly GCA_036885675.1). Classification (NCBI taxonomy): domain Eukaryota; kingdom Viridiplantae; phylum Streptophyta; class Magnoliopsida; order Fabales; family Fabaceae; genus Vigna; species Vigna mungo. The sequence continues at coordinate 23,910,194 of CP144699.1, forward strand.
GAGATCTTCTCCAAGGAGTGAAAATTAGGTCTAGCCACCCTCTTCTGTCAAAAGAATGAGAAGGAAATCGCACTTGGGCTATTTATAGCTGAGGAGCGTCACAGAAAACAGGCCCAAGCCCAGTAGGCAACCGCCTGGCGTCACACTTATGTTGCCCGGCGGTTTGCCTCTAATCACGAAACCGCCTGGGGCCAGGGGTCCACCACCCGGCAGTCTGCCTCTAATCGCAAAACCGCCAGGCATCCCCGCGAGGGTACCATCTCCTCGCATTTGGCCGCCCAGCGGTGTATTTCTGCCGCTGGGCGGTTCCTAGACTCTTGTTTTCTTGGTTTTCTTCCTCTGTCTTGAGTCTAAGGCCTTCATCTTCAACTTCATTCTTCACTTTGATCAAAATTGCTACAAAACAATGCAAAACAAGCATAATATCGCTAATAATAGCTTTTGACCCTCGACTGACTCATTTATTGAGTTTTGTTTGATTCCAAGCTCATTCTAAGCAGTAAAGGGAGTAATTTGGTCTAAAATAACATATGAAAATAACGGTTTTTCAACCGTTATCACAACCCCAAACTTAGAAATTTGCTTGTCCTCAAGCAAACAAAACAAAACTAAAAACAAAACAAAACTTGGCTTTCTACAATTTCATCCGATGGTTCAACATTCCTAAAGTACATGATGAGAACTACTCAATTTCAGATCGTTAGTGATAATCAAATCAAGATGCATGCATGCTTTCAATTCAGTTATCTCACACATTCCTCAATAGATGTTACATATTATATATGACCAATCCACTAAGGAAAGATGCAATCATGAAATTTAGAAATTCTCACCAAGCAAGTGTTTCACTCAATCACTCAAGTGTTTAGGGTGACACTCCAATTCTTCATCATTCACAAGTCACATGAAATAATATTGTCGTTCATCTCAAGCAATCAAAATCGTTACATGCAAATGCCATCAAAAGGACTTTTCCAAGGCTTGTAATGAGGCTGGGCTATTAAGAAAAATTGGTTTTTCTGGATCACAATTTTTGAATCAAGAGAGCTCATTTATCATTTAAGGTTCAAGTTCAACTCTCTTTCTTAACCAATCTCACTTGTCCCTAACTTCTTCCCTTTTTCTTTTATTTTTACATTGAGCTCATCTTTCATGATTTTTCTTTTTCTCATGTATTTTTCATTTTCAACACTTGACCTCAATTCCTTTCTTTTTGCCATTCAAACTTTCCCCACAACCCCAAACTTGAACCTTGAATGTACTTACAGTCATTAACCCAATTCAAAGTAAATAGTTCCAGCACAAGGGTTTTTATTTTGTTTAGGGCCAAGGTTCAAAAAGGGTATAAAATTTCAAGCACTTTGGGTAAAAATTTGGCTAAGTAAGGGCTTCCAAAAATGGCCTTGATTATATGACATATACATGCAATTCAATCAATCATCAAGACTTAGGCAATATCATTCATGCTTTCCTGTGAATAAGTTCATAAAACAAGAAAACTCTGGAGCTCAATACCTCACACAACATGCTTTCTCACACACATTCATTCATACACCCTGCTTAGCATCATAACCACAATCATAATTCATCACACATCTGTTTCACAGGATATCAACATGCAACACAACTTGCTAATCATCCACATCAAATCATCATCAAATAGGCTCATCATGCAAATTATTCAGTCAAACATCTTCAGAAAAGTATTCAAGCCAAGCATACACACAGAAAATAAAATTCAACCTATTCTAAGAATTTAAAATGCAAAAGTGAAAGAGAGAATCTAGGTTGCCTCCTAGTAGCTCTTGTTTAACCTCACGAGCCTGACCCAAACCTGTTTAGCACTTGTCAGTAAGTGCAATCCTTCCAACACCCATCAATAGGTGTGCCTTCTTGGTATCCTTCAGTGGATACAAAAATTAGCATCCCTCAGTAGATGCTACCCCAAAATTGTTCAAAAATTCAAAATTTACAAGTTCAACAAAAATAAAAAAAATAAAATGTTTTAAAATACAAAATGTGCTCTCCAGCAAATCAACTCTTCTTCCTCACATGGGGATCTTCCTCGTCCCACCTACTCAACTTTCTTCTATCCACTCTTCGAATTGCTGCGGAGTATGGCCTTCTGATCTCCACCATTTCTTCTTCCTTAAGCTTCCTATTCACAATCCACTTTCTGTTTTTGAATCGCACCGATATGCCACGCAGAAATGGTGTGTCCTCTGAGTGGGGTGATTCCTCTTTGCATACCTTCTTCTCCTCAAGTATCTGCAAAAGATTACAATTGTCAAGACAATCAATACCTGTGGTGTTTTCCTCTTTTGCGGCTTTTCTTCTAGCCCTTTTGTATTTGGCTCTTCTTCTTGCTCTCATTTTAGTTTCCTCAGAGTCATAAATTAGCATTTGGTCATGATCTCTTAGCTTTATTCCTCCATCATGGACACATATAACCATTTTAGAAGTCCTCATGAAAGGTCTTCCCAAGATTAATGGAATTCTTCCCTCATTAGCCATGTCCACGACTATAAAGTCGACCAAAATTCCAACTCCTCAATGCGGACAATTGCATCTTCCACCATACCCACGGGCTTCTTAATAGATCCATCCGCGACTGTCAGGGTGGTGTTGGCTGGTTTTAATTTTAACCCTCCAATCTTCTTGAAATCACTAAAGGGCATCAAATTAACACTTGATCCTGAATCAATCATGGCTCTCCCTATATTCACATCATTGATCACGCAAGGAAGAGTCAAATTCCCTGAATCCTTCATTTTCTGTGGATGATTCTTCTTTCTAGGCTTAACCGACCGTTCCTGATCTTCTTCATCATCAAGATCAATTACCTCTCCAAGATAGTATTTGATCCTCTTGTCATACTCAAGAAGTTGTGGAAATGCTCCAGGAGTAACGATTGTCCGATTAAAGATTTCCCGGAATGGCTCTCGGTGACTCTCCTGTTCTCTTTCTTTTTCTTCTCTTTTATCTTCACAGCACTTCTGCTCAATAAATTTATCATTACAACTCATCTCCTCATCTTCACTGCTCCCAATTTCAATTATTTCCTCTACTGGCTTCCTTTTACTTCTTGCCATAACAACTTTGCATTCATCTTTGGGGTTAACATCAGTGTTAGCCCGAAACTGATTCTTCTCGGTGGTTTCAACCCTTTTAGACAGCTGCCCAATCTGTGTTTCTAATGATTTAAAGCTGGCTCGGTCACTAGCTTGTTGAGACTCATAGACTTTCAAAACTTTATCAAATCGGTCATTTAATTCTCTGACCATCTCTGTTAAGCTGCTAACCTGCTGCCATAATGGTGAGGGTTGTTGCTGCGAGAAGTTTCCTCCTTTCCCAGAAGAAGCATTCTGATTCTGTCCACTACTGGGGTGGTTCTTCCAACCTTGGCTAGAATTGCCTTGGTTAAAATTACCTTGCTTGTACTGGAATTGATTCCCCATGTAGTTCACTTCCTGCTGCATTTCTTCAGTAAAAGCACATTGGCCATTGATGTGGTCACCACCGCATAAATCGCAAAGTTGTTGAGTCTGAGAAATATTCCTTAACCCCGTTGGAAATTCAGAAAGGATCTTTGTTAGCTTGTCTAGTTTTTGGTTAAGGAGATGATTTTGTGCAGCCATCGCATCATTAGCAGGGAGATGCAAGAGTCCTCCTTTCTGTACTCCCCTCTTACTTTGAGATACTTCATTCAGAGCCATTTCTTCAATCAATTCGTAAGCCTCATCTTCAGTCTTTCTATTTATACTGCCTCCAGCTGAAGCATCCAACATCATCTTAGACTGAGTATTTAGCCCTCCAAGGAAAGCAAGTAAACATGAGGTCTTATCAAATCGATGGACTGGGGTTTTCCTCAATAGGCCTTTAAATCTGTCCCAAGCCTGTCCGAGAGTTTCTTCCATTCCTTGCTTGAATGAAGAGATTTCCAGCTTCCCCTGATTCATCTTGGTCTGCAGAAAGAATTTGGTAACAAACTGTCTTGCCAAAGCATCCCAAGTTCGGAAAGTTCCTTTCGGGAACGAATGCAACCAATCTTTAGCGTTTCCTCCCAGAGAGAAAGGAAACAGGTTGAGTCTAACCCTATGATCTGAAACTCTAGTCATTCTAACAGTATTGCAAATTTCACCAAAGATTGTCAAATGATTGTACGGATTCTCATTTGACAACCCGTGAAATTGGTTGTTCTGAACTAACTGGATGAGTGCATGGCTCATCACCATGTTGGTTGTATTGTCAGCTGTTATAGCTATGCTGTTGAAGTTCAAAGGACCCACTGTGTTTGCTGAGTCCCCAGTGTGCGTCTTGGAGGAGGTTGGTCCGCCATCTCCTCAATATCCAATGCCTCAAGAGAAGAGTGCAAAAGTTCCTCAGGAGAAGGAAAGTTTTCCCTTGCAGGACGTTTGACTTTCCTCCTTCTCATGTCCGAGAGTCCTTCTAAAAGAGGTTGCTGGTCTTTTCTGCTTCTAGTATGTATTACTTCCTGCATACACAAGAAACAAACCCTAAAAGCACTTTTACAGAAAACAGAACAAAACAAAACAAAATAAGAAAAACGAATAATTACAAACAAGTCAAATTCAGTCAATTCACACTACTTGAAAAAGTTCAACCTCGAGTCCCCGACAACGGTGCCAAAAACTTGTTGACTCACTGGTAAGCGTACCAGATCGTTCCAAGTAATATAATCGGTAAAACCTGATACTATTCTTCCCAAGAGACTCGAAATGCCTTATCGTTCGTGCGAATTAAAATCGTAAGACTTGTAAAGAAAAATTTATTGGGTGGAATGCAAAAACACAAAATAAACATGCAATGCGTTGATTCAGTTGACGAAAAAGACTATGGATGAATGGAGTTGTTGGGGGGTTTACAATTTCATCTTATCCTCCCTCTCTTTTCTACTCCTCTTGTTTAAATTGCTTTGTTATCTAATTGTTATGCAAACTTTCTTGGCCTACCCTTAGCCCGATCCCTCGGCGAAAAGAGCCTATTACTAATTACCGGCTTGCTATCCCTAGCCTCCCCTATCCCTAGGTGGTATTTCAATAATCAAGGAATTTCTCACCAGTTCATGACATTACTATATGTTCCCGTATCAATAGAGACAAACAACAGTTATCGAATGAGTTAAACGATAAAAGCTTTAAGCGCAGATGAGAACCCATCAATTGATAATCAAAGCATGTGAAAATCACAAAAATAAATAGGAGTTTCAATAAAAGAGAGTTTCAAAAGATTACATTGTTTCCCCCAACAAGAAAAGGGTTTAGTTCACCATTGTCATGGTGAACCTAGATGAAAATAATGGAAGAATGGAAGAGCAAACCCTAGATAGGATGAAAAGGAGCCTAAGCATCCAAGAGATCTTCTCCAAGGAGTGAAAATTAGGTCTGGCCGCCCTCTTCTGTCAAAAGAATGAGAAGGAAATCGCACTAGGGATATTTATAGCCGAGGAGCGTCACAGAAAACAGGCTCAAGCCCAGCAGGCAACCGCCCGGCATCACACTTATGCTGCCCGACGGTTTGTCTCTAATCGCAAAACCGGCAGGGTGCCATCTCCTCGCATTTGGCTGCACAGCGGTGTATTTCTGCCGCTGGGCGGTTCCTAGACTCTTCCTTTCTTGGTTTTCTTCCTCTGTCTTGAGTCTATGGCCTTCATCTTCAACTCCATTCTTCACTTCAATCAAAATTGCTACAAAACAATGCAAAACAAGCATAATATCGCTAAAAATAGCTTTTGACTCTCGACTGACTCATTTATTGAGTTTTGTTTGATTCCAAGCTCATTCTAAGCAGTAAAGGGAGTAATTTGGTGTAAAATAACATACGACAATAACAGTTTTTCAACCGTTATTAGTGTACCAGATCGTTTGAAGTAATATAATTGGTAAACCCAATATCGTTCTTCCCAAAGGACTCCCAGGCCTTATCGTTCGTGCAAATTGAAATCGCAAGACTTGTAAAGAAAAATTAATTGTTTGGATGCAAGAAACAACAAGTAAACATGCAAAAGACTATGGATGAATGGAGTTGTTGGGGTGTACAATTTCATCTTATCCACTCTCTCTTATCTACTCCTCTTATTTGATTCGCTTTGTTATCTAATTGTCATGCAAACTTTCTTAGTCTACCTTAACCCGATCCCTCGGCGAAAAAAGCCTATTACTAATTACTGGCTTGCTATCCCTAGCCTCCCCTAGTAATTAATAATGCATTATAAACGGAAGCAAAAAAATTGATCATCCTACCCCCTATCCCTAGGTGGTATTGCTTATTCAAGGAATTTCCCACCAGTTCATGACAGTACCGTACGTTCTCGTATCAATAAAGACAAACAACAATTATCGAATGAGTTAAATGATAAAAGCATTAAGCGTAGATGAGAAACCCAACAATTGATAATCAAAGCATACGACGAGCATATAAATAAATAAGAGTTTCAATAAAAGAGAGTTTCAAAAGATTACATTGTTCCCCAACAACAAAAGGGTTTAGTTCACTATTGTCATGGTGAAACTAGATGAAAAATGATGGAAGAATGGAAAAGCAAACCCGAGATTGGATAAAAAGGAGTCTAAGCATCCAAGAGATCTTCTCCAAGGAGTAAAAATAAGGTCAAGCCGCCCCTTCTATCAAAAGAATACATATGAAGTCGCACTAGGGCTATTTATAGCTGAGGAACGTCACAGAATTTAGGCCCAAGCCCAGCAGACAACTGCCCAACGTCACACTTTGGCGCCCGGCGGTTTCTCCTTAATCGCGCCACCGCTCGGCGGTGAGTTACACCACCGACGGTTTGCCTCTAATCGCAAAAGCGCCTGACTACACCGCCTGGGCGCCAGACAATGGCTGCCCCTCGCATTTGGCCGCCCAACGTTGGATTTTGGCGCTGGGCAATTCCTAGACTCTTCTTTCCTTCATGTTTTTTCTTCTTTCTTGATTCTAAGACCTTCCATCTTCAATCCCATTCTTCATTTTCATCAAAAACGCTGCAAAACATTGCAAAACAAGCATAATATCTATAAAACAGCTTTTGACTCTCAATTGACTCAACTTCGTGTTTTGCATGATTCTAAGCTCATTTTAAGCCTGAAAGGGTGTATTTTGATCTCAAATGAAGCATCAAAATAACTGTTTTTCAACCGTTATCACAACCCCAAACTTAAAACTTTGCTTGTCCTCAAGCAAACAAAACAAAACTTGGCTTTCCACTTTTTCATCCAATAGTTCAACACTCCTAATATTCATGACAAGAACTATTCAATTTCAGATTTTCAGTGAAATCAAATCAAAATGCATGCATGATTTCAATTCAACTCAGTTCACATGATCACATATTTCTCAACAGATGATACACTTTATGAATGACCAATCCACTAAGCAAAGATGTAAGCATGAAATTTATCAATTCTCACCAAGCAAGAGTTTCACTCAATCACTCAAGTGTTTAAGGTGACACTCCAACTCTCTATTATTCACAAGTCACATGAAACAAAATTGTCATTCATCTCAAACAATCACACATGCAAATGCCATCATAAGGAGTTTTGTAAGGCTTGTATTGAGGCTGGGCTAACAAGAAAAATTGGTTTTTCTGGAATGCAAAATCCTTGAGTTAAGAGAGCTACAATAATATTCAAAGTTTAAGCACAACTCTCTACCTCACCAATCTCACTTATTCCCAACTTCTTTCCTTTTCTTTTAATTTTACATTGAGCTCATCTTCATGCTTTTCTTCTTTTCTTTTCTTCTTCTCATGCATTTTTCTTTCTCAACATTTGAGCTCAATGCTTTTCAATTGCCTTTCAATTTCCCCCCTACAACCCCAAACTTGAACCTTGTCAACACATATGGTTAAGCTCAACCCAACTCAAGGTAAAGAATTTCAAATCAAGGGTTTTCATCCTGTTTAAGGCTAAGGTTCAAAAAGGGTATAATATTTCAAGCACTTTGGGTGAAAATTTGGCTAGAGAAGGGTTTTCAAAAATGGCCTTGATCATATAACAGTCACATGCAATTCAATCAATCATCAAGATTAAGGCAATATCATTCATGTTTTCCAATGAACAATACATACAACAATGAAAACTCTGGAGCTCAACACCTCACACAACATGCTTTCTCACACAACATTCATTCATACACCCATCTTAGCATCATAACCACAATCATAATTCATCACACATCTGTTCACATTGCTAGTGAACTTTTTCACTTGCATATCAACATGCAACACATCTCAATTATCATTCAAATCTAATCATCATCAAATAGACTTATCATGCATGTCATTCAGTCAAACAATGCCAGAAAAGTTTTCAAGCCAAGCATAGACACTGAAAATAAAAATTCAACCTATTCTAAGAATTCAAAATGCAAAAGCGAAAGAGAGAACCTAGGTTGCCTCCTAGTAACGCTTGTTTAATATCACGACCCTGACCCAAACCTGTTCTAGCACTCATCAGCAAATGCAATCCTTACCAACACCCATCAGTAGGTGTACCTTCCTGATATCCTTCAGTGGATACAAAAAGTTAGCATCCCTCAGTAGATGCTACCCAAAAATTGTTCAAATACTAAAAAATTACAAGTTCAAAAATGAAATAAACCTAAGACTAATGTTTTACAACAAAATAAATTGTCCGAGCAACATCACGTGTTATCCTTTGTGTTGGTGTCTCCAGTACACCAGATCCTCAGCTTTCTTCTATCCACTTGTTTGATATGCCTACTGTATGGTGCTTCAATCTCCACCATCCCTTTCTCTTTCAACTCTTTTAATACCCACTCCCTCCTCTTATATTTCACTTTATTGCCCGGTTGGAATGAGTCTTCTTTTGATTTTGGATGAATAGTTCTTCCTTCTTTACTTACAAGTACCTGCAAAACATTACAGCTGTCACTATAATCAGTACCTGATGTGTTATCTTCATATTCAGCTTCTCTCCCTGACTTCTCATGTCTGGCTCTTTGTTTTTACTTTGACCTCATTCTCCTCATAGCTAGTATAAAGAAGCACATATTCTTGGTCTCTCATCATTATTCTTCTATCATAGACACTAATAAGCATATTTGAAGTTGCCATGAAGGGTCTTCCCAAAATCACAGGAATCTCTTCATCAGTTTCCATGTCCATGACAATGAAATCTACCAAGAACTCTAGCTGCTCCACTCACACAATAACATCCTCCACCATACCAAGTGGTACTTTTATAGAACATCCGCCATCGTCACAGTAAGACCAGACGGTTTCAATACTAGCCCTCTGATTTTTTTCAAGAAATCCTTGGGTATCATATTGATGCTAGATCCGGAATCTATCATGGCTTCTACATCAAAATCATTTAGAACACATGATAGTGTTAAACATCCTGGATCTTCTACCTTAGGCGGATGATTCCTCTTCTGAGGTTGAATAACAGGATCCTTTTCTTCATCAGTGAGTTCAACTTCATCTTCAAGGTTGTATTTAATTCTTTTAGAATAGGGAGAGATCTGTTGATTTGCTGAAGGTACTACAGTCATTTGGTTAAAAATTTCTCTAAACGTCCCATTATGACTGCTTTCTATTATCGTTTCTTCTTCTCCTCCACTAGTATCTAACTCAATGATCTCTTCTTCTTTCTCACTTTCTTCTTTTTCAACTTCACTGCTTTTCTGCTCATTGAATTCATCAACACACATCATCTCTTCATCCTCTTATTCACTACTTTCAAAGTTAATTGGTTCCACTTCTGCCTTCCTTTTATCTCCTGTCAGAATAGCTTTGCACTCATCTTTAGGGTTAACATCAGTGTTAGCCCTAAATTGATTCTTCTCGATGGTTTCTATCCTTTTAGACAACTAACCAATCTGCGACTCCAATGATCTGAAAGTTAGCTTGATTACTGTTTAGTTGAGACTCATATCCTTTAAACAAATTATCAAATATGTCACTTAAGCCTCTAACAGTCTCTGTCAAGCTGTTCACCTGCTGCCATAGAGGTGATGGTTGTTGCTGTCGGAAGCTTCCTACTTGCCCAGAAGAATTATTCTGATTTTATCCAATACTAGGGTGGTTCTTCCCACCTTGGCTAGAATTGCCTTGGTTAGCATTACCTTGGTTGTATTGGAATTGATTTCCTATGTAGTTGACTTCCTGTTGCATTTCTTCAGGAAAAGCACATTGACCATTAATATGATCACCACCACATAGATCACAAAGTTGTTGAGTTTGAGAGATATTCCTTATCCCCTTTGGAAGTTCAGAAAGGACCTTCGTTAACTTCTCCATTTTTTGAGTAAGGAGATGATTCTGAGCAGCCATAGCATTATTAGCAGGGAGATGCAACAATCCTCCTTTCTGTACACCCCTTTCTTTAACACTTTCTTTTTCTTTCAATATTCTCCCACTTCTAGTAACAATCTCACATGCTTCTTCCACATTACTTTTCTCCACACAATCAACATCAAACACACTTTTATTCATAATTCTCTGAAAAATTTCTTCAGATTCTGCACTCCTTTGTATAGGCATGAAATGAGGCTGCTGTGAGACTATTGAAGCTTCTATAACTGCCTGCGATAAATAAGATAATGTTTTTGTCACTATCTCCAATTGCTGAGTGATTATATTGTTTTGCTCCCTCGTCACAATGTTATTTTGTAACATCGAAACTTCTTTAACAACATCAACATGTGCACCATGCGTTTCTTCATTATCTGCCATAATTTCTATCAAGTCATAAGCTTCGTCCTCAGTCTTCCTTTTTATGTCTCCTCCGGCTGCAGCATTCAATATCATTTTTGCTTGCATGTTCAAACCTCCAAGGAATGCGAGTATGTAAGATGTCTTATCGAACCCATGCACTGGGGTTTTCCTCAACAGGCCTCTAAATCTGTCCCAAGCCTGTCCAAGAGTTTCTTCCATTCCTTGCTTAAATGAGGAAATCCAGCTTCCCTTGATTGATCTTCGTCTGTGAAAAGAATTTATTGACCAATTTTGTTGCCACAACCTCCCAATTTCTGAAAGTGCCTTTTGGGAATGAATTTAACCATGCTTTAACGTTTCCTCCAAGAGAGAAAGGAAACAAACTGAGTTTGACCCTGTCATCAGAAACTCCGTTCATCTTGACTGTATTGCAGATTTCACTAAAAGTAGTCAAATGATCACAGGGATTCTCATTTGACAACCCGTGAAATTGGTTGCTCTGTGCTAGCTGGATGAGTGCAGGGTTCATCACCATGTTTGTTTCATTATCTATTGGCATGGCTATACTGTTGAAGTGCAAAGGACCCACCGTGTTTGATGCGTCCGCTAGTGTGCGTCTTAGAGGAGGTTGATCCGTCATCTCCTCTATGTCCTGTGCAAAAATCTCTAGTGAAGATTGCAAAAGTCTTTCAGGATAGGGAAAATTTTCACGTGAAGGACGTCTAATTTTCCTTCCTCTCTTGTCTGATAGCCCTTTAAGAAGAGGTTGCTGGTTCCTCTTACTTCTAGTCTATATTGTTTCCTGCATACACAAGAAACAAAAACCCTAAAAGCACTTTTAAAGAAAAAAAATAAAACAAAATTAAATAAAACAAAGTATAAATAATAATTACAAGTGATAACGGTTGAAAAACCGTTATTTTCATATGGTATTTTAGACCAAATAACTCCCTTTACTGCTTAGAATGAGTTTGAAATCAAACAAAACTAAATAAATGAGTCAGTTGAGAGTCAAAAGCTGCTTTTTGCGATATTATGCTTGTTTTGCAGCAATTTTGATGGAAGTGAAGAATGGAGGTGAAGATAAAGGCCTTAGACTCAAGACAGAGGAAGAAAATCAAGAAAGAAGAGTCTAGGAACCGCTAGTGGCAAAAATACACCGCTAGACGGCCAAATGCGAGGAGATGGCACCACAACAGGGATGCTTGACGGTTTTGCGATAAGAGGCAAACCGCCGGGCGGTGGACCTCTGACGGTGGGCAGTAGCGCGATAAGAGGCAAACCGCCGGGCGGCATAAGTGTGACGCGGGCAGTTCCCTATTGGGCTTGGGCCTGTTTTCTGTTGTGCTCCTCAGCTATAAATAGCCCTGTTGCGATTTCATTCTTATTCTTTTGATAGAGGAGGACGACCAGACCTAATTCTCACTCTCTGGAGAAGATTTCTTGGATGCTTAGGCTCCTTTTCATCTTATCTAGGGTTTGCTCTTCCATTCTTCCATTATTTTCATCTTGGTTCACCATGACAATGGTGAACTAAACCCTTTTATTGTTGGGGGAAACAATGTAATCTTTTGAAACTCTCTTTTATTGAAACTCTTGTTTATTTATATGATTCTCATATGCTTTGATTATCGATTGTTGGGTTCTCATCTGCGCTTAAGGCTTTTATCGTTTAACTCATTCGATAACTGTTGTTTGTCTTTACTGATATGGGAACGTATAGTAATGTCATGAACTGGTGAGTAATTCCTTGGTTAAGTAATACCACCTAGGGATAGGGAGGTAGGACGATCAATAGTTTTTGCTTCTATTCGGTAATGCATTGCTAGTTGCTAGGGGAGGCTACGGATAACAAGCCGGTAATTAGTAATAGGCTCTTTTCGCTGAGGGATCGGGCTAAGGGTAGGCCAAGAAAGTTTGCATAACAATGAGATAACAAAGCAATTTAAACAAGAGGAGTAGATAAGAGAGGGCAGATAAGATGAAATTGTAAACCCCCAACAACTTCATTCATCTACTGTCTTTTTCGTCAATTGAATCAACACATTGCATGTTTATTTTCTGTCTTTGCATCCCACAAAATTATTTTTTTCTCTCTACAAGTCTTACGATTTTGATTCACATGAAAGATAAGGCCTTTCGAGTCTACGGGGAAGAACGATATCGGGCGTTACCGATTATATTACTTGGAACGATCTGGTACGCTTGCTAGGGAGTCAACAACTTTTTGGTGCCGTTGCCGGGGACTCGAGGTTGAACTTTTTCAAGTAGTGTGAATTGACTGAATTTAACTTGTTTGTAATTATTTGTTTTTCATTTTTCTTATTTTGTTTTGTTTTGTTTTTTTTAAAAGTGCTTTTAGGGGTGTTGTTTCTTGTGTATGCAGGAAGGAATACACACTAGAAGCAGAAAATACCAGCAACCACTTTTAGAAGGACTCTCAGACTAGAGACGGAGGAAAGTCAGACGTCTTGCAAGGGGTGTTGTTTCTTACTTACTTACTCCCATTTCTTGGAGGTTTGAACATGCACTCAAAGATTATGTTGAATGCTACTGCTAAAGGAGACATCAGAAGGAAGACGAAGGACGAAGCTTATGATCTGATAGATGTTTCGATGATGCACAGGGTAATAATGTTGAAGATGTTTCGATGTTGCAAACTAACATTGGGACGAGGGAGCAAAACAATGCAATCACTTAACAGTTGGAGATTGTGGCAAAAATATTATCTGATTTATCACAAATAGTTAAAGAGGCTTCCATAGTCCCACAACAGCCTCATTTCATGCCTATATAAAGGAGCGCGGAGTCTGAAGAAATTTTTCAGAGAATTATGAAAAGAAGTGTGTTTGCTGTAAATTTGGTGGAGAAAAATAATATGGCAGAAGCATGGGAGATTGTTACTAGAAGTGGGAGAATACTGAAAGAGAAAGAGGTTGAGAAAAATGAAAAAGAAAAAGAGAGTGTTGAAGAAAAGAGTGAGCAAAGGGCGGAGTGTGAGATAGAGAAAAATATGATGAGTAAAGATCAGGAAGAGGAGGCTGTGAAAACCAAAGAGAAAGAGTACGAAAAACCACTGTCGTACCCAAAAATATATTCTAGAAAGGAGAGTGAGAAGCAGTTTGAGCGTTTTATGGAGCTTTTCAAGAAACTGGAAATAACCATACCGTTCTCCGAGGCACTCCAGCAGATACCGTCTTATGCAAAGTTCCTAAAAGAACTCATCACAAAGAAAAGGAAGTACCTTGAAGAGGAAACAATTGAGGTGCAAGGGAATTGCAGTGCAGTTTTACAAAGGTTACTCCCTCCTAAATTGCAAGATCCAGGGAGCTTCACTATTCCTTGTACTATTGGAGAGTTAGATGTTGGAAAAACTTTGGTTGATCTTGGAGCTAGTATAAATCTGATGCCTTTCTCTATGTTCAAAAAGATTAGAGGAGTGGAGATCAAACCAACAAGAATAGTTCTTCAATTAGCAGATAGATCTCTCAAACATCCATATGGAATTGCTGAAGATGTGATAGTCAAGGTAGACAAATTCCTATTTCCAGTGGACTTTGTTATAATGGAGATGGAAGAAAATGGAGATGCACCTTTGATTCTTGGAAGGCCCTTCATGAAGACAGCCAAGATTGTGATTGACGTTGAAAAGGGGAAGCTTAAAGTTCAGGTACAAGATGAAGAGGTGGATTTTGATGTGTTTTAGGCAATGTCACATCCTAAAGACGACAAGTCATGCTTACAGATCGACGCTGTAGAAGAACTTTGTATGACACAAGAGAATAGAGTTCGTAATGCATCCATGTTGGAGAGAACTCTTATCGATGAATGTGAGGATTTGAATGAAGAGGATTTGAAAAGATTGAGCTTAAAGAAAAAATGCCAGAAAGTAAGGTTGAGCTGAAGGAGTTACCACCGCATTTGAAGTATGTGTTTTTGGAAGACAATGGAGGAAAGCCAGTTATTATTAGTACTTCATTATCTCCAGAAGAAGAGGGAAAGCTGGTGGAAGTCTTAAAAGCAAACAAAGATGCCATAGCATGGTCAATTACAGATCTCAAAGGTATAAGTCCCACATATTGTATGCATAGAATCCTTATGGAAGATGATTATAGACCTGTAGCTCAATCACAAAGGAGACTTAATCCTGCTATGAAGGAAGTTGTAAGAAAGGAAGTATTGAAGTTACTGGAAGCAGGATTGTCCAGTTCAAGTTGTACCAAAGAAAGAAGGGATGATTGTCATTTATAACGAAAAGAATGAACATATTCCCATAAGGACAGTTACTGGTTGGCGCATGTGCATCGATTACAGGAGACTAAATGCAGCTACCAGGAAAGATCATTTTCCCTTACCTTTTATGGATCAGATGTTAGAAAGATTGGTTGGACAAGCTTATTATTGCTTTTTAGATGGCTACTCTGGATACAATCAAGTTGTGGTAGACCCTGAAGACCGAGAGAAAACAACTTTTACATGTCCATTTGGTATCTTTGCTTACAGAAAGATGCCATTTGGATTATGTAACGCATCAACCACATTTCAGAGGTGTATGCAAGCAATCTTTGCTGATTTCATAGAGAAAAGCATAGAAGTTTTCATGGACGATTTTTAAGTTTTTGGGGATTCATTTCAAAGATGCTTAACCAACCTTGATGTTGTTCTTAAACGATGTGTCCAAACAAATCTTGTTCTAAATTGGGAAAAATGCTATTTTATGGTTACAAAAGGGATTGTGTTGGGGTACAAAATTTCAGCCAGGGGGGATTGAAGTGGATAAGGCAAAAGTGGAGGTAATTGAAAAACTTCCACCTCCAACAAATGTGAAAGGAATTCGAAGTTTCCTCGGTCATGCTGGGTTTTATCGAAGATTCATCAAGGATTTTTCAAAGATTGCTAAGCCTTTGAGTAATTTGCTGGCTAAAGAGACACCATTTGTAATGAGCCCGAAATGTTTGCAAGCTTTTGATACTTTTAAGAAAAGGTTGATCTCTGCTCCAGTGATTGTAGCTCCAGACTGGAATAAAGAGTTTGAACTTATGTGTGATGCTAGTGACTATGCCATAGGCGCTGTGTTGGGTCAGAGAAGAGAAAAGGTATTTCATGTTATTTACTATGCTAGTAAAGTCTTGAATGAAGCCCAATTAAATTATGCTACTACAGATAAAGAGTTTTTGGCTATAGTCTATGCGTTGGAGAAATTTAGATCCTATTTCGTTGGATCTAAGGTGATTGTTTATACGGATCATGTGGCTATAAAATACTTATTGACAAAACCAGATTCAAAACCACGACTGATTAGATGGGTGTTGTTGCTGCAAGAATTTGACATAGAGATTCGTGATAAAAAGGGAAGTGAAAATCTGATAGCTGATCACTTATCTCGGTTGGTCAATGATGAAGTAACAAGCAAGGAGAAAGAAATCTGGGAGTCATTTTCAGACGAAACTCTTCTATATATCCAGCAAAGACCGTGGTTTGCTGATTTGGCTACTTTAAAGCTGTAGGTGTCATTCCTGAATAATTGAATTGGCAACAGAAAAAGAAGTTTCTACATGATGCCAAACAATTCGTTTGGGATGATCCGTACCTGTTCAAGATAGGAGCAGACAATCTTTTGAGGAGATGTGCAACAAGGGAAGAAGTAGAAAGGATTTTGTGGCATTGTCATAACTCTCCTTACGCAGGCCATTATAATGGCGAGCGCGCAGCCGCAAAAGTCCTGCAAGCAGGATTTTATTGGCCAACTGTGTTTAAAGATGCCCATAATCATGCTCGGAGCTGTGACAAATGCCAAAGGACAGGGACTATTTCAAGGAGGCATGAGATGCCACTGCAAGGAATTCTGGAGGTTGAAGTCTTTGACTGCTTGTTGGACCCTTTCCTCCATCATTTAATAATGAGTATATTTTGGTAGTTGTTGATTATGTGAGCAAATGGGTTGAAGCTTTAGCATGTCCCAAGAATGATGCTAGTACTGTGATTAAATTCTCAAAGAGGCAAATCTTTTCACGATTTGGCACCCCCAGGGTACTCATCAGTGATGGGGGATCTCACTTTTGTAATGCTGAGTTAGCTAAGGTACTTAAACATTATGGGATGAAACATAATTTTTGGAAGCCCTTACTTAGCCAAAATTTTACCCAAAGTGCTTAAAATTTTTATACCCTTTTTGAACCTTGGCCCTAAACAGAAAAACCTTGTGCTGAAACTATTACTTTGAATTGGGTTACTGATTGTAAGTACATTCAAGGTTCAAGTTTGAATGGCAAGAAGAAAGGCATTGAGCTCAAGTGTTGAAAATGAAAATACATGAGAAAAAGAAAAAATTCATGAAGGATGAGCTCAATGTAAAAATAGAAGAAAAAGGGAAGAAGTTGGGGATAAGTGAGATTGGTTGAAAAAGAGAGTTGAACTTGAACCTTGAATGATAAATGAGTTCTCTTGATTCAAAGATTTTGTGATCCAGAAAAACCAATTTTTCTTGATAGCCCAGCCTCATTACAAGCCTTGGAAAAGTCCTTTTGATGGCATTTGCATGTAATAATTTTGATTGTTTGAGATCAACGACAATTTTATTTCATGTGACTTGTGAATAATGGAGTGTTGGAGTGTCACCCTAAACACTTAAGTGATTGAGTGAAACACTTTAATGAGAATTTCTAAATTTCATGATTGTATCTTTGCTTGGTGGATTGGTCATTCATAATATGTAATATTTGTTGAGGAATGTGTGAGATAATTGAATTGGCAGCATGCATGCATCTTGATGTGGTTATCACTGACGATCTGAAATTAAGTAGTTCTCATCATGTACTTTAGGAATGTTGAATCATTGGATGAAATTGTAGAGAGCCAAGTTTTGTTTGTTTATAGTTTTGTTTTGCTTTGCTTGAGGACAAGAAAATTTCTAAGTTTGGGGTTGTGATTACAGTTGAAAAACCGATATTTTCATATGGTATTTTAGACCAAATTTCCCTTTACTGCTTAGAATGAGCTTGAAATCGAATAAAACTAAATAAATGAGTCAGTTGAGAGTCAAAAGCTGTTTTTATCGATATTATGCTGGTTTTACATTGTTTTGCAGCAATTTTGATGGAAGTGAAGAATGGAAGTGAAGATAAAGGACTTAGACTCAAGACAGAGGAAGAAAATAAAGAAAACAAGAGTCTAGGAACCGCCCAGCGGCAGAAATACACCGCTAGGCGGCGAAATGTGAGGCGATGGCACCATGGCAAGGACGCATGGCGGTTTTGTGATAAGAGGCAAACCGCCGGGCGGTGGACCTCTGACGTCGGGTGGTAGCACGATAAGAGGCAAACCGCCAGGCGACATAAGTGTGACGTCGGGCGGTTGCCTATTGGGCTTGGACCTGTTTTCTGTTGCGCTCCTCAGCTATAAATAGCCCTGTTGCGATTTCATTCTTAATCTTTTGACAGAGGGGGACGACCAGACCTAATTCTCACTCTCTATAGAAGATTTCTTGGATGCTTAGGCTCCTTTTGATCTTATCTAGGGTTTGCTCTTCCATTCTTTCATTATTTTCATCTTGGTTCACCATGAAAATGGTGAACTAAACCCTTTTGTTGTTTGGGGAAACAATGTAATCTTTTGAAACTCTCTTTTATTGAAACTCTTGTTTATTTATATGATTCTCATATGCTTTGATTATCGATTGTTTGGTTCTGATCTGCGCTTAAGGCTTTTATCGTTTAACTCATTTGATAACTGATGTTTGTCTCTAGTGATACGGGAATGTACAATAATTAATGTCATGAACTGGTGAGTAATTCCTTGGTTAAGTAATACCACCTAGGGATAGGGAGGTAGGACGATCGATTGTTTTTGCTTTTGTTCGGTAATGCATTGCTAGTTGCTAGGGGAGGCTAGGGATAGCAAGCCGGTAATTAGTAATAGGCTCTTTTCGCCGAGGGATCGGGCTAAGGGTAGGCCAAGAAAGTTTGCATAACAATGAGATAACAAAGCAATTTAACAAGAGGAGTAGATAAGAGAGGGCAGATAAAATGAAATTGTAAATTGAATCAACACATTGCATGTTTATTTTCTGTCTTTGCATCCCACAAAATTATTTTTTTCTCTCTACAAGTCTTACGATTTTGATTCACACGAAAGATAAGGCCTTTCGAGTCTCTAGGGAAGAACGATATCGGGCTTTACCGATTATATTACTTGGAACGATCTGGTACGCTTGCCAGGGAGTCAACAACAAGCAAGTAAAATTTCAATCAATTTACACTACTTGAAAAAGTTAAACCTCGAGTCCCTGACAACGGCGCCAAAAACTTGTTAACAAACTGGCAAGTGTACCATATCGTTTCAAGTAATATAATTGGTAAACCGAATATCGTTCTTCCCAAAGGACTCCCAGGCCTTATCCTTCGTTCTAATTGAAATCGTCAGACTTGTAAAGAAAAATTAATTGGTTTGGATGCAAGAAACAACAAGTAAACATGCAAATGCGAATGATTCAATTGACGCGAAAAAAACTATGATGAATGGAGTTGTTGGGGTTTACAATTTCATCTTATCCACTTTCTCTTATATACTCCTCTTATTTGATTCACTTTGTTATCTAATTGTCATGCAAACTTTCTTAGTCTACCCTTAACCCGATCCCTCGGCGAAAAGAGCCTATTACTAATTACTGGCTTGCTATCCCTAGCCTCCCCTAGTAATTAATAATGCATTATAAACGGAAGCAAAAACAATTGATCGTCCTACCCCCTAACCCTAGGTGGCATTGCTTAATCAAGGAATTTTCCACCAGTTCATGACAGTACCGTACGTTCCCGTATCAATAAAGACAAACAACAATGATCAATGAGTTAAACGATAAAAGCATTAAGCGCAGATGAGAAACCCAACAATTGATAATCAAAGCATACGACGAGCATATAAATAAATAAGAGTTTCAATAAAAGAGAGTTTCAAAATATTACATAGTTCCCCAACAACAAAGGGTTTAGTTCACCATTGTCATGGTGAAACTAGATGAAAAATTATGAAAGAATGGAAAAGCAAACCCTAGATTGGATAAAAAGGAGCCTAAGCATCCAAGAGATCTTCTCCAAGGATTGAAAATTAAGTCAGGCCGCCGCCTTCTGTCAAAAGAATACATCTGAAGTCGCACTAGGGCTATTTATAGCTGAGGAGCATCACAGAATTTAGGCCTAAGCCCAGCAGACAACCACCCAGCGTCACACTTTGGCGTCCGACGGTTTCCCCTTAATCGCGCCACCGCTCGGCGGTTTGCCTCTAATCGCAAAACCGCCTGGCTGCATCGCCTGGGTGCCAGACAGTGGCTGCCCCTCGCTTTGGCCACCAAACGTTGGATTTTGGCGCTGGACGGTTCCTAGACTCTTCTTTCCTTCATGTTTCTTCTTCTTTCTTGAGTCTAAGGCCTTCCATCTTCAATCTCATTCTTCATTTTCATCAAAAATGCTGCAAAACAATGCAAAACAAGCATAATATCTCTAAAAACAACTTTTGACTCTCAACTGACTCAACTTACGTGTTTTGCTTGATTCTAAGCTCATTCTAAGCCTGAAAGGGTGTATTTTGATCTCAAATGAAGCATGAAAATAACTGTTTTTCAACTGTTATCAAGGGCAGAAGCGTAACAGGCACGCTCCTGAACTAAATGGGTGGATCAATGATGACGATATGCAATCAAAGTTTCTGGACTGTTGGAAAATGAGAAGTTTAATACCTCACAAATTTCTGAAAGTGAAGTTTTTCAAAGATGAGGGTTTGAATTTCAAAGGTGACTTAGATGTCAAGGGTTAAGGAAGTTTGTAGAAATGGCTGATCCTTGGTATCCTGACCTCGTCAAAGTCTTTTATTGTAATCTAAGAGTTGAAGTTGATACTTTATGCTCCAGAGTAAAGAGAGTTGATATCAGACTTACTGAAGATATATGGATCAATATGGCAGGCTTAAAGATTAAAGGTGAAAAATGTTATCTGGGAATAGAGGGCTTTCACAAGTACACTGAGTATGAGAATACTCTGAGGAACCCTGATGATTGCAGAGACTATTCCAGTTACAAAACTGGTGGGATGAAGATGGATGATAGACTTGCTATCTTAGTCATTTCTTGGATTTTGATGCCAAGAGGTGGAAACCAAGCACAAGCTACTACAAAAGATTTATTTCTACTTAAAGCTTTAAAGGAAAACATTCAAGTTAACTGACCTGCAGAGATATTTGACAACATGATGAAGGTTACCAAATTGGAATCTGCTAAGCTACCCTACTGTGTATTCATATCAAAAGTACTTGTTTACTATGGAGTGGATTGTATTGGAGAATCAAGCAAACCTAATTCCAGAGCAAGTTTGATTGACAAAACTACCTTGCGTCTTATGCAAATGACTAAAACGGATGAAGGTTGGGTATATAAATATAAGGCTCCTAATGAAGAAAATGAACTGGAATCTCTTCTGGGTAGCCAATACAGAGCAAGAACAAAATTTGAAAGGATTATGCTGAATGGTTTAAGAATTGTGATAAAATTGCTGAAAGAACAAAGAGAAAGAACTCAGCACCATAAGGAGTCCTCTGAAGAATCAGTGTCTACTGATGCAAGCACTTCTAAGGAGACAAATGAGAGTACTGAGAGTAAGAGGACTGAAAAAGGAAGCACTAGTTCCGATGACAATAATATGATACTTGGAGATTTTGTAAACAAAAAGAAGAAGAAAAAATGATTTTCTTTTAGATTAGTATCTTCTTTTGTTATGGCTTAGATTGCCATCTTTTGTTTACTTTTGTTCCTTGTTTGAGTCTATAAATGTAATATCATCTTAACAAGGAAATAAAATTTGGTTTGAATCATTTTTAGCTGCTTTAATTTGATTAATTAAAATCTGATATGCTGAATGTTGTATGATTCGATTGTAACATGTTTGAAGTCGATTATGCTTGATCTGTTACATAGCTTTACATATTGACTTTTGTTTGGTTATATTTACTGCATAACTAAAATGATTGATCTTTAGAAGATCTTTGAAAGGTTTTGTAGGAAGGACATTGCTTTGGAAACTACATGTGGAATTCAACAAATTTGGGAAGCAATGTATTGGACTGAGAAAATAATCCAATCGACGGATTTTAACAGGGTTATAAATTCCAATTCTAGAATTTGGTAGTATTTTGTTCATTGATTATTTTATCTTGATTATCTGCAATTATCTCTGATCTAAATTGATTATGCTTATCTTGATTGAGATAATATTGTGAGATTGTTCATGTTTGTATCATCGCATGACAAAATTTTTGATATCTTGTCTTTGATACAACTCATTGATATACTGTTTGCATACTCTGATTATGTACTGCATTGTGCATCTGATCTAGTTTTGATATCCATGCATAATGACAGGGGGAGTATTACATCTTACACATTTTTTTTCATATGCCTGGGGGGAGTTATCATTTACATGTTATTAAATGTGATAGGGGGAGCATCATTCATTTTGAGAAATTGCATATATTTTCTTGATGCATCTCTGTTTGAATATCAACATAAATATCTAGATCATTCCTTTTTTGTTAATGCACAAAGGGGGAGAGAATTTATGAAAGGGGGAGAATGTCTATTTTGTCTCTTATTTGCTTGATATTTTGCTATCTCATTATGTTACATGCAGAGTATTTTAACTGTAATATATCTATTGTTACTCTGTTTTGTATCTGGCTGTGCAAACATGGTTGGTTATTAATCATGCTTGTGCATCATCAAAAAAGGGGGAGATTATTGAGATTGTTGACAATAGAATATCTATATCACTCTAGTTTTTGATGATGACAACACATTGCTTAATAACACACATATGTTGTTGCTGTGTTACATGTTCTTATGCTGATTGGTTGATATATCTGTTGAACATGTTTATATGTTGTATTGATGTGTGAATGCATATATATTAAGCTTGTACTTGTTACATCATTTCTGGATGCATTGCACATGATTTAAAGCATGAAAACCACAAGCACTTTTATGAACTTATAACTATGTGACAAAGCTGTAGTACAGTCGACTCTATTATTAATTGATTCGACTATGCTAAAATCTTTGTACAGACTTTGAGAATCAATACTTTGTGAGATTTTAAGTAGGAAATAATTTCAAAATCTATTTACATGTCGAAGTCGACTATGTGCACCACACACTCGACTGTATCAGTTATCTGTTTTGGAATTTTGTTATGCTCTTACACTATAATGGCTATATTTTCAAAAGTTAGTTGAGCATTGATCAGTTGGTCAATTGTATTAAATGAGTTTTTATTTTGGTTGACCATATGCTACAATTTGACTGAACTGTTATAAATGTCATAACTCAGTCGACTGAATTAGTAGATTTGACTGTTATAACTGTCATAACTCAGTCGACTAAATTAGCTGCATGACATTGATAATAAAGCGAATTTAATAAGAATAGTAGATATAGGAGAGTGGATAAAGATGAAATTGTAAACTCCAACAACTCCATTAATTCATAGTCTTATTTGTCAACTGATTCAACTTTTGCTTTTTGCATGTTTAAATTTTGTTTTTGCATCAACACTACCAATTTATGCTTCTTTTAAGTCTTATAAAATCAAATCACACAAATGTTTAGGCCACTGAGTCCTTTGGGAGAACGATACTCGGTCTTACCGTTTATATTACTTGATAACGATCTGGTACACTTGCCAGGGGCTTAACAAGTTTTTGGCGTCGTTGTCGGGGCTCGTGGTTTAACTTTTCTAGTAGTGTGAATTGATTAAATTTGACTTGATTATATGTTTATTTTTGTTTTTGTTCTAATAAATGTTTTCTAGGGTTTTATGCCTAATGTTTGCAGGATGCAATTTAGACAAGAATTTGATTATATGGGCACTCAATTCTACTAAAAGATTTCAACCACTAGTGGGAGCCTCACTCATACATGGATCAAAGCAATTTGGGTGAGCTGCTGAGCAACAAACTACTCCACTCAGGGAGTACACAAATTCTAATAAACTTTTTCAGGATATCATAAATAGGAAAATATACCATGTCAAAGGTGTAGAGGAGAAGAAAAATACAAATTCTGACGAACTTTTTCAGAGGATCATGAATATGGAAATATACCATGTCAAAGGTGTAGAGGAGAATATGAAGAGTAACAAACTTTTTTTGCAGGACATGGATACAAGTTTTTCTTCTCCTAGAAGAATGGAAGAGATGCAACAATATCACTGGCAGTAGCAACTCTCTTTACCAACGGAAACATGGGAAAACGAGCAACAACTATGTTATCAGGTAGCTAATTTGACGGAACAAGTCAACAAATTTAATGAAAAGTTCGACAAATTTTTAAGGAAGTATGATTCCAAGAGCTATGACGTTACCTTAAGGAATTTAGAGACACAAATTGGTCAACTATCTAAAAGGGTGGAGGTCAGAGAAAAAAATCAATTTGGGGTTAACATTGAAGTTAACCCAATAGAAGAATGTCAAGCCACTATCTTGAAAGTGATAAGGTTGTTGAGGAGGAAAAGATAGAGAAAGAGATGTAGAGGAAGAAGAAACGGAAAAGTTGAGTGAAGGAAAGAAAGATGAGGAGAAAGAAAAAGAAGTGGTTGAGAGAAAAAAAAAGAAGAGAAAATGTGTGAAAATAAAGAAAAAAATAAGAGAAAAGAAAAAGAGAAAACTGAGAGAAAAGAGAAGAAAAAGAGGAATAAAGGAAAGAAGAAAAGATCATATGGAAAATCTCTTCCTCATCAAAAGACATATCATAGGAAGGAAAATAAATTTAAGTGCTTTATGGAGATCTTCAAGAAATTGGGGATTAAAGTTCCTATGATTGAGACATGGAAACAAGTGCTTGATGTTCTCAACTTTTTGAAGAAATTCAACAGAAAGAAGAAAAAGAAAAGAATATCAAGCAAGGGAAGTATCTTTCTGTTTCTGTTTTTATTTTTTTGTTTTATTTTTCTCTTTATTTTTCTGTCTTTATTTAAAAAAATGAAAAAAAATAATATATCTTTTTCAGTTTTTATTTTTCTATTTTTTATATAAAAAAATTTATTAAAATATATATATATATATATATATATATATATATATATATATATATATATCTTTTTCTGTTTTTTTTTTGCTGTTTTTCTGTTTTTATTTAAAAAAAAATTTTAAAAATGAAAATGAAAATAAAATAATATTTTTTACTGTTTTTATATTTTTGGGCTAATTCTATGCTCTAGTGTAGTATTTTTTAGTGTGCGCAGGATAAAAATTTTATTAGGAGCACAAGATCATTAGGAGGCAGTAAGAAAGGAGAATTGGTTCAGTAACACCCTGATGTGAAAAGTGACAAACTCAAACCTAACACACCAAGTGAAATTCAAGAATATGTTATGGTTGTCAAGACTATTAAAGCAAACAGAGCTCTTAAAGTTGGTGACAAGGAAATTTTCAAGATGTTGTTGGTGTCATGAAGGAAGGAAGAACACCAACATAAAAAAAAATTCAACACCTATTGATGGGTGTTTGGGCTTTATCGGGTCAAGCTAATGACGTTAAAGAAGCGCTTGTTGGGAGGCAACCCAGTTTCTAACTTTTTCTTTTTAATTGAATTATTTGTGTGGTGTGAATTTGATTTTTTGTTTGAGTTTTTTTTTAGGTTAAATGCTGCTTCTGATGGCAGTGATGATAGCATCTACTGATGGATGCTTCTACAACATCTACTAATGAATGTTTCTATGAAAGAGGACGATGAATAGAGATCTACTGATGGATGTCACTGACAACATTTACTGATGAATGCCACTGGGATAGCATCTACTAAGGGATGCTAGAAGATTTAGGTATCTACTGAAGGATACCAGGAAGGTACACCTACTGATGGGTGTTAGTAAGGATTGCACTTACTGATGGGTTCTAGAGAGATTTTGGGTCAGGCTCGTGACGTTAAACAAGCGTTACCTGGGAGGCAACCCAACTTTCTAAACTTATCTTTGTAATTTATGCTTTATTTGCTTCTGTTTTTAGAATAAGGCGTGATGTACTTGGTTTAAAACTTATATCTGATGCAATGGGATGATGATGATTGGTGCTGAGTATGCTTGATGATGCTTTTATATTGATTGATGTTGAGATGATATATGAGATGCTATATACAGTTGGTTGTTCACAATATGTGTGAACAGATGCATGATAACATGATTGTGATTGTGATACTGGGCAGGATGTGTATCTATGTATTGGAACTTGAAATTAGCATATGTGAGGTTTTAAACTCCAGAGTTTTTGCTGAAGAATTTTCTATTACTTTGAAAGCATGAATGACTTTGCTCAGGTTTCTATGATTAAATCACTTGCTTGCATGTGTCATATGATCAAGGCCATTTTTCATTTAGCCCTTTCTTAGCCAATGCAAAAAGTTTCGTCCCAATAAAAAAGAGCACAATGTGTTCTACCCTCTTTGAACCTAAGCCTTAAATAGTATGTGAAAACCCTTTTGAAAATCTTTACCTTGAGTTAAGTTGAGAATTATGGTGTGGTATTGATAAAGGTTCAAGTTTGGGGCTATTGGGAAAGTTGAAAAAAGAAAAGATAAGCATTAAGCTAATGTGTTGAGTAAAACATGAAAAGATGAAAAAAAAAAGATAGGAAAGATAGAATGAAAGAAAGATAAGATCAATGCAAAAAGGGGAAAGTTGGGAATGAGTGAGATTGGTTTGTTTAAAGAGAGTTTGTGCTTGAATGATAAATTTATGAATAACTCTCTTAACTCAAGGATTTTGTGATCCAGAAAAACCAATATTCTTCTTAGCCCAACCACGTTACAAGCCATAGAAAGTCCTTATGATGAAAACTTGCATGTGAGTATGATTGATTGTGGTTAAATGAAAGGCAAAGTTAATCTGTGTAACATTATGATAGTAGAGAGAATGAGTCACCTCAATATACATTTGTGCGCTTGAGTGAAACACTTTTCTTGGTGAGGAGTAATTCCAGTTATACATGATTGCATCTGTGCTTGGTTAATTGGTCATTCATGATAATAGCATCTGTTGGAAAGACTGTGATTATGTGAACACCATATTGAGTTTAATGGAAGTAATGCATCTATACATCTTGACTGATATTTTTATGATGAGCTGAGAGTGATTACTTCTCCCGGAAGAAAGAGTTTTGGAAAGTATTAATCCACTGTATTGATTGTTTGAAAACTGAGTTACATCTTGTTTGCTTGAGGACAAGAAAAATTCTAAGTTTGGGGCTGTGATAACGGTTGAAAAACCGTTATTTTCACACTTAATTGTGATATTAAATCACACCCTTTATGTCTTAGAATTAGCTTGAAATCATGCATTTTTCTTAAGTTAGAGAACAAGAGAGTCAAAGTTGGTTTTCTTGGTGTTATGCTTGGTTTCCCTTGATTTTGTAGGTTTTTAGAATGAATTGAAAGAAAGGTTGAAGTATCAAAGAGTTGCAGTGCAGAAAAGTCAACCAGAATGCAGAAAAGTCAACCAGTCAACCAGAAAAGTTGACCAGAGCGTTGAGCGCCAGTTTTGGGCACTGAGCGCTGGGAACGCGGGCTTCGATGTGTTTTCTGCGATTTTTATGTTCTGTTTGGGCTTGGACTTGTTTTCTGTTATTTTTATGTCCTATTCACAGACTTGGACACCCTAGGGTTTGGAATCTTTTGGCAATCAGAGACATCCAGAGATATTCTTCACTCCTTGGAGGCGGTTTTTGGATGCGGGAGCTCCGAATCACCAATTCTAGGGTTTATTCTTCCATTCTTTTCATTTATTTCATCTAGTTTCACCATGTCCATGGTGAACTAAACCCTTTGTTGTTAGGGAACAATGTAATCTTTTGAAACTCTCTTATATTGAAATTCTTGTTTTATTCACATGCTTGTATTATCAATAGTTTGGGTTTTATTATCCGATTATCATGCTTGCATCGTTTAACTCATTCGGTGTATTGATCCTTGATTTTGTCGATACGGGAACGTACGGGGAAGTCTCGAACTGATAGGAATTCTCTTGGTTAAGCAATACTACCTAGGAATAGAAGTAGCACGGCCAATTGCTTTAAACTTCTGTTTTTCATGTGTTATTGATTACTTAGGGAGAGTAGGAATGGTAAACTAGTAATTGATAATAGGCTCTCTTCGCCGAGGAATCGGGTTTTGAGTAGATTAGATAACTGCATGACATTGATAATAAAGCAAATTTAACAAGAATAGTATATATAGGAGAGTGGATAAAGATGAAATTGTAAACTCCAACAACTCCATTAATTCATAGTCTTATTTGCCAACTAATTCAACTTTTGCATTTTGCATGTTTAAATTCTGTTTTTGCATCAACACTACCAATTTATTCTTCTTTTAAGTCTTATAAAATCAAATCACACGAACATTTAGGGCACTGAGTCCTTTGGGAGAACGGTACTCGGTCTTACCGTTTATATTACTTGATAACGATCTGGTACACTTGCCAGAGGCTTAACATGGCTGAACCAGTATAAAAACCAGTGTTTGATTTTCTCTGTCGCTGCACTTTTTTCTTTAAAGTCGACTTTACTATTTGGGTAGTTAATTACATTTTTCCGCAGCAAACAAACTTTCATTACTTGCATTTCAAGAAAGTTTAAAAAGTTTCATACTTTATTTTAAAGATTGCGAAAAGATTCTGATTTTGATAAACCACCAATTCACCCACCCTCTTGGTGTAAAAAAGAAGCCTACCTGTTTTCCAACACAACGTCCCTAGGTGTTTCTTGGTCCCACATTGCTTAACTCTCTCATTCCAAAAGTTTTTATAAGCTTCCTAGCACTCCTAGAGTTCAAAAATGAAACTAGCTAAGATTACTTACACTACAAGCTACGAAAATCTATTTACTCTTCTTTTCTTTTAAGTTCAAGCCATGTGAAGTCCCACATTGCTTGTACTAAAAGAAAAGGAAGAGTTTATAAATGTTTCTTCACTAGAAATAACGAAAAGAAAATAAGATAGGCAAATACAAGCCCATGAAGCCTATACTACTCTTTTTATGCTTTTTTTTCACTTTGAAAACTCTTCATTGTTGCCCCTATGATCATATCAAAAAAGGATCTATATGCAAGCTAGTTGAGGTTTCCAGGAAGATATACAATTGAGAGACTCTTCGTACATGAACGGTTAAACATGGAGAAGAAAATTACTGCTTATCTTCTTGTGTGGGTGATCTTACCTAGTAGATTGATTCGAGACAAAATGACTACTGAAGATGGTTACTTGCTACATGCCATCAAGAATAATATTCCAACAAACTGGGTAGAGGTGATAAAAAATCATATGAAGAATGTTGTATTCAAACGATCTCACTATCTACCATATGCAATTTTTATAAGCAAAGTTCTTGTAATTCAAGGAGTGAATGTTCATGGCGAGCAAAGGTGCTCTTGCAGTGGCACAAACGTGATAAAAAGAAACACTATTGCTTCTCTTGGTTTGGTGAAGACAGTAAAAGGCTGGTGTTTCAAAGCTGAAGAAGACTTGACCTACAGTTCAGGAAGTACTCCAGCAGAAAATGAAGAACACACATATTTCTTTCCCGAGACAAATTTTGAGAGATTTGCAGCTGAACAATTTAGAACTCTGAATGATAACTTCAATCATCTTGAAAAAAATTTGATGAAGCTCAACAATGAAGGGAAGACAACTGTTAGCGGATTGGCAAGTGTACCAAATCGTATCAAGTAATAAAAATGGTATAACCCATTATCGTTCTTCCCATGAGACTCGAAAGGGCTTATCCTTCACGTGAATCAAAATCGTAAGACTTGCGGAGAAAAATTCAATAATTGTGGTGGATGCAATGACAGAAAATAAACATGCAATGTGTGATTCAATTGACGAGATTTAGGCAATGGATGAATGGAGTTGTTGGGGGTTTACAATTTCATCTAATCCTCTCTCTTTTATTTACTCCTCTTGTTTAAATAACTTTATTATCTAACTGCATGCAAACTTTCTTGGCCTCCCCTTAACCCGATCCCTCGGAGAAAAGGGCCTATTACTAATTATCAGCTTGCTATCCCTAGTCTCCCCTAGCAACTAGCAACGCATTACAAACAGAAGCAAATACAATTGGTCATCCTACTCCCCTATCCCTAGGTGGTATTGCTTAACCAAGGAAAATCTCACCATTTCGTGCCATTACTGTACGTCCCCGTATCAATAAAGTCAAAGATCAATTACCGAATGAGTTAAACGATAAAGGCAATAAGAACAGTATGAGAATCCAACAATTGATAATAAACGCATATGAAAAACAAATAATTAAAACAAGAGTTTCAATAAACGAGTATCAAAAGATTACATTGTTCCCCCAACAAAAAAAAGGGTTTAGTTCACCATAATCATGGTGAACCAAGATGAAAATAATGGAAGATATGGAAAGCAAACCCTAGAAAAGAAGAAAAGGAGCCTAAGCATAAGAGATCCTCTCTAAAGAGTGCAAAGTAGGTCTGGCCGCCCTCCTCTGTCAAAAGAATGAATTGAAATTCATAACAGGGCTATTTATAGGTAAGAAGCGCAGAAGAAAAATAGGCCCAAGCCCAGCTGACCACTGCCCGGCGTCACAATTTGCCGCCCGACGATAGGGGTCTACCGCCCGGCGGTTTCCCTTGTGCCGCAAAACCGCCCGGCGTCAGGGGTTTGCCGTCCAGCGCCCAATGCTGGTGTCTTCTCCTCTCGTTTGACCGCCCGGCGCCAGGGGTCTACCGCCGGAAGGTGCTTAGACTCTTCTTTTCTTTGATTTTCTCGCTTTTCTTGAGTCTATGACCTTCATCTTTATTCCCAATCTTCACTTCTATCAATTTTGCTGCAAAACAAGCATAAAATCGCTAAAAACAGCTTTTGACTCTCGACTGACTCATTTATTGAGTTTTGTTAGATTTCAAGCTCATTCTAAGCAATAAAGGACGTAATTTAGTCAAAATTAGCATATGAAAATAACGGTTTTTCAACCGTTATCACAACCCCAAACTTAGAAATTTGCTTGTCCTCAAGCAAAACAAAACAAAACCATAAAACAAAACAGAGCTTGACTTTCTACCCTTTCATCCAATGATTCAACATTTCCAAAATACATGACCAAACTTACTCAATTTCAGATAATCAGTGAACTCAAATCAAGATGCATGCTTGTTCTCAACTTAATTTAGCTCATGCGTTCCTCAACAGATGCTACACAGTATGAATGATCAGTCTACTAAACAAAGAATGCAATCATGAACTTTAGAAGTTCTCACCAAGCAAGTGTGTCACTCAATCACTCAAGTGTTTAGGGTAGCACTCCACTCTTTATTGTTCACAAGTCACATGAAATAAAATTGCCATTCATCTTAAACAATCAACATCTTTCCATGCAAATGCCATCAAAAGGACTTTTCCAAGGCTTATAATGAGACCGGGCTATCAAGAAAAATTGGTTTTTCTGGATCACAAAATTCTTGAGTCAAAAGAACTATTTCATTAATAAAAAGGTTCAAGTTTAAACTCTCTCTTTGTCACCAATTTCACTCATCCCCAGCTTCTTCCCTTTTTCTTTTTAATTGAGCTCATCTTCATGCTTTTATTCTTTTCTTTTCTTTTTCTCTACTCATGTATTTTGCTTTTCAACACTTGAGCTCAATGCTTTTCTTTTGCCTTTCCATTTTTTCCATGCAACCCCAAACTTGAACCTTTTCATTCCATACAATTATTCTCAACCCAACTCAAGATAAGTAATTTCAAATCAAAGGATTCAATCCTGTTTCAGGCTAAGGTTCAAAAAGGATATAATCTTTAAAGCTTTTTGGTTGGAAATTTGGCTAGAAAAGGGTTTTCAAACATGGCCTTGATCATTTGACATTCACATAAAAATCAATCAATCATCAAGACTAAGGCAATAAAATCTATGCTTCAATATGAACAATACATACAACAATAAAAACTCTGGGGCTCAATACCTCACACAACATGCTTTCTCACGCACAGTCATTCATACATCCTGCTTAGCATCATGACCACAATCATACTTCATCACACATCTGTTTAACAGGAAGTTAACGTGCATACAACCCAATAATCATTCACATCACATCATCATCAAATAAACTCAACATGCAAAGTAGTCAGTCAAACATCTTCAGAAAAAGTATTCAAGTCAAGCATACACACTAAAAAATAAAATTTTAAAATGCAAGGGTAAAGAAGAAATCCTAGGTTGCCTCCTAGTAGTGCTTGTTTAACGTCGCGAGCCTGACCCAGACTTGTTTAGCATTTGTCAGTAAATGCTAGTCGTCCAACACCCTTCAGTAGGTGTACCTTCCGGGTATCCTTCAGTAGATACCAAAAGTTTAGCATCCCTCAGTGGATACCAAAAGTTAGCATCCCTCAGTAGATGTTACCCAAAAATTGTTCCAAATTTTACATGTTCAAAAGAAAAATTAAATAACAAAAATAAAAATTGTCTTAAAGTACAAAAATTTCTTCTCAGCAATCAACTCTTCTTTCTCACACTGGAATCTTCATCATCCCACCTTCTCAGCTTCTGTCTTTCTACTTGGTGAATAGAAGAGGAATATGGCCTCCTAATTTCGACCATTCCTTCCTCTTCGAGCTTCCTGTTGACAATCCATTTCCTGTTTTTGTATCTAACAGCTACACCCCGTGGAAATAGTTTGTCCTTTAAGTGGGGTGACTTTCCTTTATCTGTCTTTTCCTTCTCATGTGCCTGCAAAATAGTACAACTGTTAAGATGACCATTACCTGTGGTATTTTCTTCTCTTCCAACTTCTCTTCTAACCTTTTTATATCTAGATCTGTTTATTATTCTCCTTCTTTCTCCTTAGATCCCCTATAGGCTAGCACTTGGTCATGATCTCTTAACACTATTTTCCCATCATAAACACATATCATCATCTGAGAAGTCCTCATAAATGGCCTTCCCAAAATTAATGGAATTCTTCCATCATTTATCATATCCACTACCATGAAATCAACCAAGAATTCCAACTCTTCAATTCGAACAATTGCGTCTTCCACCATACCCAAAGGTTTTTTTATGGATCCTTCTGCAAATGTCAAGGAAGTGTATGCTGGTTTTAATTTTAGCCCTCTAATCTTCTTAAAGTCAGTGAAGGACATTAAATTAACACTAGATCCTGAATCGATCATAGCTCTCCCTATATCCACATCATTGATCACACAAGGGAGAGTCAAACTTCCCAAATCCTTCAATTTTTGTGAATTATCTTTCTTCCTTGGTTTAACGATCCGTGCTTGATCTTCTTCCTCCTCATCGAGATTAGCTATCTTGCGAGGATGGTATTCATTCAGTTTCTCATCTTTAGGCACTTGCGTAAACGCTCCAGGCGTGATAGTTACCTGCTTAAACATTTCTCGGAATAACTCGTAAGGACTCTTCAGCTTCCTTTCCTTTTTCTCTTCCTCTTCGCATTTTTTCTGCTTATTGCACTTACTCTTACAAACCATCTCTTCCTCTTCATCTTCACTGCTCCCAATTTCAATTATTTCTTCTACTAGCTTCCTTTTATTTCTCGTCATCACCACTTTGCATTCATCCTTGGGGTTAACCTCAGTGTTAGCCCGGAACTGGTTCTTTTCTGCGGTGTCAACTCTTTTTGACAGCTACCCAATTTGTGTCTTCAGTGCTCTAAAACTGGCTTGGTCACTTGCTTGTTGAGACTCATAGACTTTCAGAAATTTGTCAAACCGGTCATTTAATTCTCTGACGGTCTCCATCAAGCTGTTCACCTACTGCCATAAAGGTGATGGTTGCTGCTGCCGGAAGCCTCCTACTTGCCCAGAAGAAGTATTCTGATTTTGTCCAATGCTGGGGTGGTTCTTCCAACCTTGGCTAGAGTTGCCTTGGTTAGAACTACCTTGTTTAAACGGGAATTGATTTCCCATGTAGTTGACATCTTGCTGCATTTCCTTAGGAAAAGCACATTGACCATTGATGTGGTCACCACCGCATAAGTTGCAAAGTTGTTGAGTTTGAGAAATATTTCTTAACCATGTTGGAAGTTCAGCGAGGACCTTTGTCAGCTTGTCCAATTTCTGGTTAAGAATATGATTCTGCGCGGCCATTGCATCATTAGCAGGAAGATGCAAAATTCCTCCTTTCTATGCGCCCCTCTCACTTTGGGAAGCTTCATTCAGAGTCATGTCTTCAATCAAGTCATAGGCTTCATCCTCAGTTTTAGTATTTATACTGCCTCCAACTGAGGCATCCAGCATCATTTTTGACTGAGTGTTAAGCCCTCCTAGAAAAGCAAGCAAATAAGCAGTCTTGTCAAATCCGTGGACTGGAGTTTTTCTCAACAGGCCTTTGAATCTGTCCCATGCTTGTCCGAGAGTTTCCTCCATCCCTTGCTTGAATGAGGAGATTTCAAGCTTCCCTTGATGAATCTTGGTTTGCGGAAAAAATCTGGTGACAAACTGTTTGGCCAACGCATCCCAGTTTCTGAACGTTCCTTCAGCAAATGAGTGCAACCAAACCTTGGCGTTTCCTCCCAAAGAGAACGGGAATAGGCTAAGTCTGATCCTCTCATCTGAGACTCCGGCCATCTTAATAGTATTGCAAATTTCGCCAAAGATAGTCAAATGCTTCTAGGGATTCTCACTTGACAATCCGTGGAACTGGTTGCTTTGGACCAACTGAATAAGTACAGGGCTCATCACCAAATTCGTTGCATTGTCCGCAGGAATGACTATGCTGTTGAAATTCAAGGGACCCACAGTTTTAGCTGAGTCCCCTAGTGTACGTCTCGGAGGAGGAGGTTGTTCCGCCATCTCCTCTAAGTCCTGTGCAAGAGTCTGCAAAAGTGGTTCAGGAGAAGGAAAGTTTTCACGTTCAGAATGATTAACTCTCCTCCCTCTCCTGTCTGGTAGCCCCTCGAGAAGAGGTTGCTGATCTTTTCTACTCCTAGTGTGTACTCCTTCCTGCATACACAAGAGAAAATACCCCTGAAAGCACTTTTACAGAAATAAATAAAACAAAATAAAAGAAAAATATAAACAAATAATTACACACAAGTCAAATTCAGTCAATTCAAACTACTAAATAAGTCAAACCTCGAGTCCCCGGCAACGGGGCCAAAAACTTGTTAGCGGATTGGCAAGTGTACCAAATCGTATCAAGTAATAAAAATGGTATAACTCCTTATCGTTCTTCCCATGAGACTCGAAAGGCCTTATCGTTCATGTGAATCAAAATCGTAAGACTTGCGGAGAAAAATTCAATAATTGTGGTGGATGCAATGACAGAAAATAAACATGCAATGTGTGATTCAATTGACGAGATTTAGGCAATGGATGAATGGAGTTATTGGGGGTTTACAATTTCATCTAATCCTCTCTCTTTTATTTACTCCTCTTCTTTAAATAGCTTTATTATCTAATTGCATGCAAACTTTCTTGGCCTCCCCTTAACCCGATCCCTCGGAGAAAAGGGCCTATTACTAATTACCGGCTTGTTATCCCTAGCCTCCCCTAGCAACTAGCAACCCATTACAAACAGAAGCAAATACAATTGGATCCTACTCCCCTATCCCTAGGTGGTATTGCTTAACCAAGGAAAATCTCACCATTTCGTGCCATTATTATACGTCCCTGTATCAATAAAGTCAAAGATCAATTACCGAATGAGTTAAACGATCAAGGCATTAAGCACAGTATGAGAATCCAACAACTGATAATAAACGCATATGAAAAACATATAATTCAAACAAGAGTTTCAATAAACGAGAGTATCAAAAGATTACATTGCTCCCCCAACAACAAAAAGGGTTTCGTTCACCATAGTCATGGTGAATCAAGATTAAAATAATGGAAGATATGGAAAGCAAACCCTAGAAAAGACGAAAAGGAGCCTAAGCATCCAAGAGATCCTCTCCAAAGAGTTCAAAGAAGGTCTGGCCGCCCTCCTCTCTCAAAAGAATGAATTGAAATTCGTAACAGGGCTATTTATAGGTGAGAAGCACAGCAGAAAAATAGGCCCAAGCCCAGCTGACCACCGCCCGGCGTCACACCTTGCGGCCCGGCGGTGGACCTTAAATCGCGCCACCGCCCAGCGGTAGGGGTCTACCGCCCGACGGTTTCCCTCGTGCCGCAAAACCGCCCGACGTCAAGGGTCTGCCGCCCGGCGTCCAATGCTGGTGTCTTCTCCCGTTTGACCGCCCGGTGCCAGGGGTCTACCACCGGGCGGTGCCTAGACTCTTCTTTTCTTTGATTTTCTCGCTTTTCTTGAGTCTATGACCATCATCTTTATTCCCAATCTTCACTTATGTCAATTTTGCTGCAAAACAAGCATAAATTCGCTAAAAACAGCTTTTGACTCTCGACTGACTCATTTATTGAGTTTTGTTAGATTTCAAGCTTATTCTAAGCAATCAAGGGCGTAATTTAGTCCAAATTAGCATATGAAAATAATGGTTTTTCAACCGTTATCAACAACTCTTTTGATGAGGATTCTATGGAAACATCTGAATCAGAATAGGGTTACTAGGAGTTGCTTGTTTTTGTTGTTTGTTTCTGTTGTTTGTCGTTTGTTGTTATCTTTTATAAATGACTTTATATGCCATATCTATTTTGTTAATTTTGATTGTAATTCTAGTTTAAAATCAATGAAATTAGAGTTTGTTCTATACTGAGTATTTGATTTTGTCTGGTTGAAATCTGTTGGGAAACAGGTAGGCTTCGTTTTAACACCAAGAGGGGGGGATGAAATGGTGGGTTTTCAAAATCAGAGTCTTTTTGCAATCTTTAAATCAAAGTAGAAAACTTTACAAACTTTCTTGAATCGCAAGTTATAGAAATTTGTTTGCAGCGGAAAAGTAAAGTAGACTACACAGATAATGGAGTTGACTGAAAGTAAAAGTATAGGGATAGAGAATTCAAACACAGGTTTTTATACTGGTTCAGCCTCAATGCCTACATAGGAAGCAACTGCACTATAATGGTCAAGGTTTTTACAACAAGGCTTTTATAGAAGACCTCCACGTCAAAAATATAAAACACCTCTCTAACCCTCTAACCAAAATATAGGCAAACAACACAGCAAGACTTGGAGCAAGATGTCCCCTCTCCTACAATCTACAACCCACTTTGAACAATCCTCAAAGTGTACCAGACTCCACGAGTCCAATCCCTGTAGTCACAACAGGTAACACCAATCACAGCAATCATCATGGATGCCAAACAAGTTCTTGATCAACCCAGAAGCACCTCAATTGTGCAGATTATGATCAGCAGTACGCGCAACAAAGTTCTCCTTGAGAAACTTTTCCAAGTAAGATCAAAACCGTCTTTTTGATGAGTTCTTGGAGCTCTAAAATCCAGAGAATCAATCTGAAACAGAATATGAAATACTTAGTAATCCAAAAGTTCTCTGTAAATGATCAGGTCTCGTCTATTTATAGATTTCTATAAATCAAACGCTCCTGTAGTCGAATATGCTACTAATAGAGTCGATTGTATTATAATAGTTATAATAGTTAAGACATAATAGCAGCAATTCAGTCAAACTAATTAATTTCTCAGTCAATGTAGTTGACCAACATTCAATGCCCAACTAACTTTTAAAAATATAGCAGTTGTAGTTCATGAACATAACAAAATTTCAAAACAAGCAACTAATACAGTCGAATGCGTGGCGCACACAGTCGACTTCGACATTGTAGTTAACTTTGAAATTCTTTTCAATGTAAAATCTCACATAGCACTGTTTTTTAAAATCTATGCATAGTCACGAGCTTAATTCGACTTCCCCCATAATGAAGTCGAATTATAGCTTGCAGATATGCAACACAATGTAAGTTAATAAAAGTGCATGTGGTTTTCATCTTTCAAATCATGTGAAATGCAATCAGATATGATGTAACATACATAAGCTTAGTAAATGTGCATTCACATATCATAGAATATGTTCAACAATATACCAATCAATAAGCAATAGAACATGTAACACATCAACAATACATGTGTTATTAAAAATGTGTTGTCATCATCAAAAACCAGAGTGATATAGATATTGTGTTGTCAACAATCTCAACAATCTCCCCCTTCTTTGATGATGCACAACCATGATTAATAAACAACCATGTTTGGACAATATCAAACCAGATTCAGACATTACTCTGAATACACACAATCAATCTGCCATAATCAATATATCGAGTAGATAGCATTTCACAGTGCTTTCACAATACTTCTCCCCCTTTGTGCATTAACAAAAAAAGTATGTTTCTAGATATAATGAGCTGATAAACCAAACAGAGATGCACCAAACAGAATGCATAATCAGTTTAAAAACATGCAATGATGCTCCCCCTATCATATATATTCACATGAAAATGATAACTCCCCTTGAAGTATAGCATGTGAAGAAAGATGTGCAAATGTGTAATGCTCCCCCTGTCATTATGCATATTTTCACATTTAAATTCAGATGCACAATGCAGTACAGTACAATCAAAGCATACAAACATCATAACACAGAATTGTATCACAGTTGAGATATCAATCAATTCTATCATGCAAAGATACAATTATCAACAATCTCACAATATAATCTCAAATATGAAACACACAATCAGAATCAGAGATATATTTAGATAATCAGAAAAATAATCAATCAACACTATAACCAAATTCCAATAATGGAATTTATAACCCTGTTATGATCAAGTCGATTGAATTAGTAATTCAGTCGATATCATTGCTTCTCTGTGAGTTGTAATTCCAGTAGTGAGTTCCAAGCAATGTTTTTCCTACAAAACCTTTCAAAGATCTCTTGCAGATCAAGCAATTTAGTTATTCAAGAAAATTAATCCATAAGAAGTTAATATGCAGAAAAATGTACCAGTTT
This sequence comes from Vigna mungo, assembly GCA_036885675.1. Classification (NCBI taxonomy): domain Eukaryota; kingdom Viridiplantae; phylum Streptophyta; class Magnoliopsida; order Fabales; family Fabaceae; genus Vigna; species Vigna mungo. The sequence goes on from CP144699.1 coordinate 23,948,832, forward strand.
AAACATGCATAGTCAACTTCATTCGACATACAGTCGAATCAATTATTCAAACAGAGCAGATATAATGAATCTGATTAAAGCAATTGAATATGATTCAAACCACTGATTTTCATTTCTTGTTTAAAAGATATTACAATGATAAGAGCAGAACAAGACATAAAACAATGAAATGGCAATCTAAGCCATTTACTAAAGAAAACTAAAAATAGTAACGAAAGACTGATAGCTAAAACGACTCCAATCACACTGCTGAACCAGCTAGACCCTTGTTATACATTGGAGTTCATTGTGTTATCTTCAGTGGTATCTTCTTCCATTCCTTGACGTAGTAAGAGATCAACTTTTAATTCAAGCTGATCAAGCTTGTCCATGATATTCTGAAGATTATTAGTAGCAAGATGTATGTAACTGTTATCAGAGTATGCAATTGTTCTCTATTCAGGTGTGACAGAAGTACTTCCATACTGATACAATAGATTTTCTTCACCTCTAAAGCACCATCCTCTCAAGGTTCTTGTCAGTCCAAAAGAAATTAGAGTATTCTGATTTATCGCATTTGTGCAGTTACATCGAAACTTCCTTTCACCTTTCATGTTCACGCCTTGCTCTTCAAGTATTTTACTTATTAGTACTGCGTAAGTTAGATAGTACGACCTGTTCAAAGCACATTCAGTCATATGATCTTTCAGTACTTTCACCCAATTAGTAGGAATGTCATTTTTAAGCACATATAGTAGGAAGACATCTTCAGTTCACATGTTTGGCTCAGGTAGTCTTCCAGGAAGGACTACAAAGGCCATTATGTGAGCCATTATTCTTTCTTCCATTCTTAGTCCTTCATGAGCAAAATTTCTTATGGCAAAATGATTGTCAGAAGATCTTAACCACCCTTTGTAAATGTCTTTGTTTCTCAATAGACCATTTTCTTCAAAGAGTAGTACATGTGAGGATTCGTCTTTAGTTGTTAGACAAATAATATCTAGCCAAGTATTGTCGTTAATCACAATGTCAACTCCTTTTACCCTGGAGTGAATATTCCCATTTATCAGTTTCAAATTGTGATAAAATACTTTCACGAGATCAGGATACCACCACCCTTTCATTTGTACGAAGTCAGACAATCCTTGCTTTTCTAGCCAGTTCGGAAACATGAAGCCTTCTCTTTTGAACATGTCTAGATTGATGTTCATTGGGGTAACTATAGTTTAACCATTCAGAAAGCTTTGTTGTTCCTCTTCATCACTGATCCATCCCAATGGATTTGGTTCCATGGTGATGGTGAATTGCATTTCTTTGTCTTCATACCCAGAGCGACTTGAAGAACCCATGGCGAGATGATTCTTGAAACTTTCTTTCTAGGATTAGGGATTTTTGGAAGATGACAAGACAAGAGTGCAATCACACATCAAAAGTGACCCTTATAAAGAAAAGGCACGAAGGACAGAAACCCATGAACGACCCATTTTGAAAATTTTAAAAATAACCGCAAGGAACAGGGACTCAAGTCGATTTAAATAAAACCAAAGTTGACTACAGTGAGAGTCACAAAAATCACAAAAACATAGTGTAGATAACGGAGACATATAGTCGAATTGATTCATAATGTAGTCGACTAAAAGTCGTGAAAACAGATTTTCAATTCAGATCAATCAATCAAGCATACAATCAATCGTACATGCAATCAAGCATTAATAATCAATCATTTTATGCATGATGCAATAGAGTGATACGAATTACCCGTTGTAGACACTCAAGAAGATTGATATATCAAGTGTAGTTCATCCTTGAGTTCCTATTGCACCTATTTGTAAACCTGCAAAACAATTCAAGTTTTGGTTACAGGTACCCATTTGAACTTGGGTCCTTGATTGTCAGTTCTCTTCACTTGTTCCTTTGGTCTTCATACATATAAACCTTTAGGAACACCAACAGTTATGTAATAACAGTTTCTAATAATGTGACCAACACAATTGCAATAAAAGCAAGCATTTCTAGCAGGTTTGCTTATATAAGTAAACTTTCTTGCATTAGTTCTGTTAGATTGAGCTTTATAACCAATTCCTTGTCTATGTATAGCTTTGCTAGAGGATTTTAAAACAACATTCAAGTTGTCTCTACCTTAAGTAAATTTAGCTAGCGTGCTAGTCAAGTAATCTATTTTCTCAATATGTGTAGGACATTTTTCACAGTGTTTCTCTACTGTAACAGTTTCAATTTTAATCTCTTTAGCAGATAATAAGGCATCATTCAATTCCTTTTCTAATTTCTCATTTTCAGCAACAAGGTTATTAATTTTATACTCATAATCTCTTCTCTCAGAGTTAAGTCGATTAACCTTGTATTGCAGTCGCATTGCTTCAGCATGTACTTTCTGAATACATCCAATAGTTGAGCATACTTCACTTCTATTAGTTGATTCTCAACATCTACATCGCTGTCAGAGTCATCATGTGATGTTCCAGCAATATAGCATATGTTGGACTCCTCTTCTTGATCTTGATCATCATCACTTGAAGAGTCTGAGTCATTATTCTCCCAAGCAATGTAGGCTCCTTTTTGTTTTCTTCCTTTGTTTTGAGGAAACCTTCTACTTGTTTTCTGCTTTGGCTTCAAATTTGGACATTCTAGCTTGATATGTCCTTCCTTTCCACATTCGTAACATTGGAAAACATTTTATCTAAAGCTTTTCTTTGATTTACTGTGACCTGCATGATTAGTAAGTTGACTATCATTTTCATAATTCTACTGAACTTCCTTACCATCATGGTCATTATTTCTTTGTCATCCATCTCTACATCTGAATCATCTGACTTTGAGATTTTCATGCTTGTAGCTTTCAAAGCAATAGATTTCTTTTCTTCAATCTCTTCCTCATCTTTTAGTCTACCAAGTTCCAATTCATGTTCTCGTAACTTGCCAAACAAGGTAGTCATGTTCATGCTAGTTAGATCTTTGGATTCTAAGATTGCAGTGACTTTTGGTTGCCAATTTCTGTTCAGACTTTTGAGAATCTTGATGTTGATCTCCTCTTTATCAAACACTTTGCGGAGAGCCATAAGGTGATTAACAATATGTGTGAATCTTTTCTGGACTTCATAGATAGTCTCTTCAGCCTTCATCCTGAAAAGTTCATACTCTTGAATAAAAGAATCTTCCTTGCTCTCTTTACTTCATCAGTGCCTTCATGTGTAACCTCCAAGACATCCCACATTTCCTTTGAATATTTGCATTGAGATATCCTGAAAAATTCATCAAGTGTTAGTGTAAAAGCAATAATGTTTTTGGCTTTAATATCATATTGTGCTTTTCTATTTTCATCAGTTGACCATTATGTAAAGGGTTTAACAATTTTATCATCAAAATTTTAGTAGGTACAAAAGGACCATTCAAAGTTGCATCCCAAATTCCTCTACCCACAAATTCAAGAAAGATGTGCATTCTAATTTTCCAAAAAGGATAACTTTCACCAGCAAACAGAGGTGGTCTGTTTGTTGAAGCACCTTCACCAAAAGTTTAAAACTGGAAGCCATCCCCAGGTCTATAGTCGATTCAAATAAACACAGAGTCGACTAGTTTTTAAAATATATTATGAAAACCATCTCTGGTGCCAATTGTTGGGAACAGATAGGCTTTGTTTTAACACCAAGAGGGGAGGTGAATTGGTGGGTTTTCAAAATCAGAGTCTTTTCGCAATCTTTAAATCAAAGTAGAAAACTTTACAAACTTTCTTGAATCGCAAGTTATAAAAATTTGTTTGCTGGGGAAAGATGTAACCTCTAAACTCTCATTTATCCAAATTCTTATTTATTTTATATGCTTGCATATGCTTGATTTATCAATTGTTGGGTTCCTTACCTATATTTAATGTTTTTATTGTTTAACTCATTCGGTAAATGTTGTTTGTCTTTATTCATCCGGGAACGTACAGTAATGTCATGAACTGGGAGGAATTCCTTGATTAAGCAATACCACCTATGGATAGGGGTAGGACGATCAATTGTATTTTGCTTCCGTTTATCATGCATTATTAATTACTAGGGGAGGCTAGGGATAACAAGCCGGTAATTAGTAATAGGCTCTTTTCGCCAAGGGATTGGGTTAAGGGTAGACCAAGAAAGTTTGCATGACAATATGATATATAAGCGAATTAAATAAGAAGAGTAGATATAAGAGGGTGATTGGGTGAAATCTGAACCCTAGCAACAAATCCATCTCATATTATCAACATCTTCCATCCACTTTTGTGTTTAACCTCAATTGATCAAATTACATTCATGTTTACTTTTCCGTACTTTATATTAAAAAATCTCAAAATATTGTTTTTATAGTTTTGATTGGTTATGCAAAAGCACAACAGTTTAGTGTCATTAGTCTCTTGGGAAAACGATAATTGGACTTACCATTTATTATTACTTGATAACGATCTGGTACACTTGCCAGGGACTTAACAATTGGCAACCAAAAGTCATAGCAATCTCTGAATCCAAAGATCTTACAATGATGAACATGGCTACCTTGTTCGGCAAGTTACGCGAACATGAGTTGGAACTTGGTAGATTAAAGGATGAAGAGGAGATTGAAGAAAAGAAGTCCATTGCTCTGAAGGCCTCAAGCAAGAATAACTCAAAAACAGACAAGGACGAAAAAGAATTGATGACCTTGATGGTAAGAAAGTTTAGTCGACTTATACAAAATGATAGTTAACTGTCTAACCATGCAGGTCAAAGCAAAAAGAAGAGCTTCAGTACAAATATTGTCCGGTGCTATGAATGTGGAATACCTTAACTAATTAAGACTTAAGTACAATTTCATAAGTATAGAATGCAAATGCAATAAAAGTAAATATGAATGCAATTTGATCAATTAAAAGGCTAAAACACAAATGAATGAACGATGTTGAAAATATGAGATGATTATGTTGTTGGGGTTTAGATTTCACCTAATCACTTTCATGCATATAAAAATTCATCTTCTTCATTAGAATGTTAATGTCACTTTCTAAAGTACTTAGAAACCCAATGTCTCAGCGTAAAAATCCTATCCTCAATTATTAGACCACAATGTCTTGCATCCCTAATAATTAATTTTGCATTACGAACAAAAGCTTAACACAACCAAACGTTTTATCCCTATGTCTAGGCAATAGTTCCCTTAGGTGAGATTCTCCAGATCATGATTCGTAAGATATTTCCCAATACTCAGACAAATCAAATATCAAGTCATGAATATGAATAGCTAAAACAAAACTAGCATTACGAATAGAAGAAAATCACTAACATTCAAGGAAAGAAGCATAAAATAGTTTATAACATATTCAAATACATGAGAGTTTAAAGGTTACAAATTCCTCAACAACAAATAAGGTTTAGTTCTCCGTCGTCATGGAGAACCTAGGTGTACAATGGAATGAAAGAGATAGAAAAAACCTAGAAAATGTAGAGGAGAGCTCCCGCATCCAATTCTGCTTCCAAAGGGTCGAAAAATGTGTTTCTGCACTTCTGTCTCCAAAAGATACAAACCCTAAGGTGTGCAAGTCCTTAAATAGATCAAAATTGGCCCATAAGCCCAAGTCATTGGCGCTTATCGCCCCCACTTAGGGTAATCAAGCGAGCTTGGGACAGGAGTGGCGCTCAGCGCCCCTAAGTGCCCCTGAAGGGGGCAAGCAAGCCTCCTAAGTGACCTGTGGCACTGAGTGCCCCAAAAAAGGGCAACCAAGCACCATGCGCCTTCTTTAAACTTCTCTGGTGCTTTTGATGTCCCTCTTGAATTTCAACTCCTTGATACTTTTACTCCTCTTCCAAATTATACCAATATCCTACAAAATTAAAGGAATGTAGTGATAAAATCATTAAGTATAACATCTACCCACTTATTCACAAAATTAAGCTAAAAATAAGAGTTCAAGCAAGCTTATAAGTCAAAAAGAGTTGATTTAATATCAAAATTACATCATAGATAATGGTATATTCAACCGTTATCACGTTGGTTTTCCAAGAATCAAGATACGAAAGAATTGCAACTTTGAAAGATTCTTGAAGACTTGTTTTGGACTTTCAATTGGTTGATCAATCCACGCACATTGAGGTGTTTTCTTTCTTGATCATAACTTTGTTTACAATAAGGAAATTGCGGTTTCCTTGTGCGTGTTACCAGGAAGAGAATGTATTGTTCTTGTGACTTTGAGAAGGGTCTCAAAGGGGTACTATAGAGAGAGAGTTGTTCTGTCTGTAGTGTGTTTTGTTCCTATATTAGAGTGGTGAGTTAGAAAGGAGATTACATTTGAGAGTTGGTATCTGTAAGTCTTGTTGTATTAACTCAAATCTTTATAGTGGAAGGTCTTTCAATCTAAAGTTGATTGGAAGGCCAGAATGTAAGAATTGAGGCCGAACCAATATAAAAAGTTGTGTTTGTTTTCTATCCTTTGACTCTTTAGTGTATTATTTTCTTTATTGTCTTACGTGTTAAAGATCATTCTAAAGATTTCCAAAATGAAAAATAGGAAAAGAAAGCATTTTCATTAAAAACCAATTCAATCCTCCCCTCCCTTAAGAGAAATAGACCTAACATTTCTTACAACTTTCAATTTTGAAAGATACTCAGAACAATAAAATTTCTTAATAATCACTAATTTTAATGACTAAAAATATATTTAGAGACTAATTTTCAAACTAAAATTTAATTTATAGAAACCAATTTATTTGAAAGCCAAATAACTATTATTAATGACTAATTTAATAACCATTCATAATAAAAATTATTTTAATTACCAATTTATAAACTAATTATAATTTTTTATTATAATAAAATTTATTTTAGTTATTAATAATTTTTAATTTATAAATTAGTATCTAAATTAATCAAAGTTTCTTTTAATTTTTTTTTTCTCAATACTAAAATCAAACTCAGTCATGATCCAAGAATTGAAAATATATGTAATTTTCTGACAAAGTAATTCCATAATACCCTATAAATATATAATAATGACTTTAAAAATATGCAAACAAAAATATGGTATGTGAGGAGAGTAGTATTCTTGCACAGCTAGAGAGAGAAAGAGTTGAAGAGGAGGCAGACAGCAGAAAGATCCGTTACAGCGGTTAGGAGTTGTGAATGTTCCAAAAAGCAGAGTCAGTTGCAGGTTCTGGTTGTTGCAGTGAGTGCCCTTTATTTATAACCACATCACCATTCGCTGGCTCTCACCACCACTCTATAACTTTTTCTAAGTTAGAATCATCTTGCTTATAGAAGAAAAGATAATTTTGAAGAACAATCAATCATCAATTTCTTCATTAAAGTATCACGTTCTCTTGGTTAAATATTTAATGAGAAGAAATCGAAATTGGTTTATTCATTTTTGTATAATTCTTCTCTAAATTTTAAGTGTTTGTGAAGCTACTTCTTGTCCAATTTAGTTTAAAGTATTGAAAGTTAATAAAAAAAAAGTTTAATATTTTGGCAAATTCATTGTACTACACCCTAAAGTTTTGAGATATTCACATTAATCTCTCCCACTAAACTGTTTAAAAGTCAATTAACCATCATGTTGCCATTTCAATAATTTTTAGGGTTTTTCCAATTGCTTCACTGTAAAAATTAAGGTGTTGACTATTATTATAAAGAATTTTTTTGAAAAAGGGTTACATCTTAGTTATCAACAAATTTAACAAAAGATAATAAAACACCAATTATTTCAACTTTTAATATTGAAACTGTTTAATTTAAATAATATAGAAGAAGTTAAAAAGTAATTCGACAAATAGTAAAAACATAGTATGTAAATAATAGGTAAATTTAAAAATAATAAACAAATGTATTAAAATAAAGTAGAAGAAAATTAAATAAAAAAAGTTAAAAAGTTAGCTAAAACAATTCGTAATTTAAAATTTAAGAATTTCTAAAATAACTTTTTTCTTAATTTTACCCAATTTTTTTTATCAATCAAGCTTACTCGGATAGGTTAGCAGCTAATTTTATGTTAAAATACAAATCTTATTTTAAACTTTTTATGAAGAAACTGTGTAGAAAACTTTTTTTTTTCTTATTTCTTCTTTTTTTAAATATCTATAAAAAAATGTTTTTTTTTGCTCTGTCTACCAATCATTTGTATTAGACCTAGTTCATCCTTCACATCTTTACTCTTCAACTTTCAAGCATGAACAATGATTAGCATACCCAAAAACATTGGAAGTAAAAAGTTAAAGGAGAATTCCAACATACTTCGATATTATCCGCAACCGTCCCAGAAATTAAAGGAAAAACAAACAAACTTCTAGTATTTACCGTCACAAAATTTTCATACTGTCCTAACGTTTTGTCCCTAAGAACGAGACTCAAACAGAGAGTAAAAAGAAAGAATTTTCGGTGATGAAGAGACTAAAAAGTAAGAGTTAAAGGAGGAAAGGAAAAGAATTGGAAGTGATCGAAAGCGAAATTGTTTCAATTAACTTTCCCTCTGAACAATAAAACACAGAGCGGTGGCGTCAATTCCCTAACTAAGTAGCTACAACTACTACTATATGTGTATGAAGACAGAAACAGTGAAAAGGAGAGAAAGAGCCCTCAACAGGAGTGAAAGTGCAAAGCGTGTGGAAGGCGATGGTTGGTATGGTTATGGTGGTGTTGATCGGAAGTTGACTCCTTTTCGATTCGCCAACGGAGATGGAGAAAATCGTCGACGGAGCAGGGCAGCTTGAGGGGGCCATCGGTGTGGTAGCCGTAGACCTCGCGAGCTTTGTCGAGAAGACGCTTGAAGAGAGGGTGGTAAAGGTATGAGATGGGAATCACGAATCTCTGAGAAGAGGAACCACCTTGGTCCTCGTCTTCTAAGCCGACTTGAACGGCCAAGAACCCTTTCTTCACCTTCATCTTCTTGTCTTCCTGCATGGTGTTTGTGTTTGTGTGTGAGAGAGAGAGTTAGTCGAAGTGGTAAAAGCATAGGAGGAAGGGATGATATATAGGCATGGAAAGGATTGATTTTTACTTTGGGTACGAAGAAATGGTATTATGAAGAATGTACGATATACGGAAAGAGGGTGGTGGGTGGGGCAGTGGGGAGTGGAGAATTACGTGTGATGGGGTTTGGAGAGAGTGGGTAGAGAGGTCAATGATAAGAAAAGTGAAGGAATAAATAAACACCTCTTGGGGTGAGAATGGGACACACTTCACTTGAATTAATCATGAATGGAGAAGTGGGCTTTCCCAATGAGTGTCGATGTGAGACTTCTTTTCTTGCTTTTCCTTTCATCAGTTTATGTTGTTTGTGGTTAAAATTTAACAAGATAACATAAATAAAAGGAAAATTATATTTTAACACCAATTTTTAACACCATTTTGATACTGCATACGTGTTAAAATGTGGTTGGACGATTTTAAATTAAAAAAACCGAGATAAAGATATATTTAGAAAGGAAAAACCAAAGTTTTTTTCTTTAATTTGAAATCGTCCAACCACATTTTGACACATGTGGAGTATCAAATGGTGTCAAAAAATTGTTGTTAAAATATCATTTTCCTAAATAAAATACTTATGTTACCTTGTGATAATCTATTCTTTCGTGTATTCAATTCCTTATTTTATCTTCTTCTGAAATATATATATATATATATATATATATATATATATATGTATATATACATACATGTATATATACATGTATACATGTATATATATATATATATACATTTATATATACATTTATATATACATGTATACATGTATATATACATATATACGTATATATATGTATATATACATGTATATATAAATGTATATATACATATATACATGTATACATGTATATATACATGTATACATGTATATATACATGTATACATGTATATATATATATATATATTATATAGACCCACGCAGTTTAATCACTTTCAAAAATTTAGTAATAAAACATCAAAACACTAGTACAAAAACACTGTTTAACGTCGGTTATTTTGGGCTTTTAACATCTATTAAACAACCGACGTTATTTTTGGTGACGTTAATGGGACGTCGGACATGAATATAATTGACGTCTATAATGACGTCAGTCAGTGCAATGTCTGAGGTCACTAAACGTCGGAGTAGGATTAACTGGACGTCTAAAGACATTATATAGAAGTCAGTCTGAGCGATAACCGACGTTGAAGATGCACTAAAGACTTCGAAAATGACACTGACTGATGTTTAAAAGGTACTATAGACGTCGGTGTATACATTAACCGACGTCTAATACAGTGGTTGTAATTTAGTGCAGTTTTGTTCCCGTCTTTGGATAGACTAGTAGCACAATCTCCTTTTGCTGGTTTCCCCCAAAAGAAAGCTTGCGTCTTTTGAATTTCTTATGGCATTTCAACCCAAAACCGAACCTGGGTTGTTGCTTAATTCCATTTTCATCCGCAAGAGGGAAAAATCACGGTGAAACGATAACTAGGCAACAACTCAGGGTCGTTTTTGGGTTGAAACGACCAAAAGAAATTCACAAGACGCTGCTTTTTCTGGGAGGCAGCTAGCAAATGGAGAATGTGTTACTACGTTACCCAAGAAAGGAATAAAACTGCACTAAAACACAACACAAAGAAAGCAAATTTTAATCAGTTGAACCAGAAGATAATCGATGAAAGACTACACAAAGTTTAAACGGTAAGCATAAAAAAAATACCTGGGATGCAATGCCGGAAGAGAGAAAAAGAAGAGGAGGAAGACGATAAAGATATCATAAACAATAATGTAATGTCGCAAGAGAGAAACAAGAGAAAAAAGAAAAGAGAGGAAGACGATATCAGAAACTGAATGACGAGAAAAGTCTGCAGTTTTATTTAAAATGAAATGGAGCGTCGGTTGCTTGCGAAACCGACGTCTAGTTAACATTAGACGTCAGTTCTCTAACTAATTTGATGACCAATTTAACATTTAAACTGACTTTTTGAATGCCCATTACACGTCAGTTGTGAAGGGGCAGGAGAAGTATGTCTTCTCGCCTACCTCATTACATTGGACGTCGGCTTAATAGACGTCGTATTAACTTGAAGCCATCGTCTAGGTTACCATCTTATTTACGGTAATGCCACCAGTCATCATATGACGTCGGTGGAGCTCGAACAGACGTCTATGAGCTGATGTTAAACAACGTTTTTCCACTAGTGAAACCCTAAAGTACTATGATGCTTTTTTTTTTAAAAAAAAATATATATATATATATATATATATATATATATATATATATATATATATATATATATATATATATATATATATAACACTAAAGATGGAACAATAAAATACAATCTTCTAAACTTTTATATTGAATATTCAATGATTAAGAAACAACATTGTAATGCCAAATCAAAATAAAATCTATTTCCTATGTAAAGGACTCAACAAAATACAATTTTCAAACTTTTATATTCTTTTGAAACGAGTTTTGCACTAAGTGTCAGTCTGAGTGTTAGAGTAGTTTTTTGTAATTTTCTAATTCTTTATGTTGAGATTATTGATAGGGGAGCACTGGTTTAGCTGAACCTAGAATCTCAGAGTTTTTTATTTTTGATGATGACAACACATAATTAATAATATGTGTGTATATATATGTGTTATGTGTTACATGTTCACTGCTTTTATGATTGTGATCATATGAGAACATGTTTGTGTTGTTTCTGTGATGATCATTGTAATTCACTATGTTATATAATGAGTTTTTATTTGGGATTGCATGACATATGTTTTAGAAAAGAAAAACTACATGCACTTTTGTTGAACTTTAATTATGTGGCAAAACAACAGTTTTAAGTCGACTTCATTATGAAGTAAGTCGATTAAAACTCGTGGCTTTGCACAAACTTTTTCAAAGTGTGCTGTGAGAATTTTTGAAGAGAAAGTTTTTCAAGACTATGCATTTAACTGTTACAAAGTCGACTATGTGCGTAAGCCATTCGACTATGTCTGTTAGGTTTTGAAATTCTGTTAATGCTTGACATAATTGTCTAACGGCTATATTTTTAATATGTTTGACCAAGCATTAATTGAGAATCAATTGCATTAATTGTGTAATCAATTACTTGCTTTGACTGCTACTATCTATTATAACTGTCGTGTTATATTCGACTCCATTAGTAGCGAAATCAACTTAAGAGCATTAGATTTATGGAAAACTATATATAGACGCGAATTTTTGAATTTTGTAAGAAGTTTTCAGATTCTAACGATTTTGTGATTTCTTTCAGATTTGTGCTATCTTACATAACGCATAAAAAGGTCCAAGAATCCATAAAGAAGACTGTGGTGTTCATCTTTGGCGATTGCTTGAAGAACAAGAATTGTGTGCTTTGACAGTTTGATCAGTTTGCACTTAAGGTGTCTGTTTCGTGATAAGTCTTGCTGTAAAAACCTTGATCATTATAGCGCATTTGCTTCCTGTGATTGGAAGGACACTGGATGTCGGCAGGTTGGCCGAACCAGTATAAAAATCAACATTTGATCTCTCTATCCTTGTACTTTTACATTTATGTCAACTTTATTATGTGCATAGTCAACTATATTCCACTGCATTTAAAAATCTTATTCCTTGCGTTTCAAGAAAGTTTTGGAAGATCATCCTTTTGCAAAAAAGATTTTTAAAAGACTCTGATTTTAAAGTTTCACCAATTCACCCCCCCCCCCACTCTCTTGGTGTGAGAAACTAAGCCATACTATTTTCAACACTTTATTTGTTTAAAGTTGTTTACTATAGATTATATGTATATTTATGGTGGATTTGTGATGCTTCATGGATTATAACATGGTTGTCAGTATGAATAGTGTATGTTGTGAAAGGTGTTTCAAGGAAAAGTTTCTTGTAATTGTATCAATAGTGTATGTATTGATGTATGGATTTCGTATTGGGGTTATTCTAACATTCTAATAACTATCTAAAGTAGAGAAGGGTGAGGTATGTAGTGAGAGGAGCATAACATCCTAGTCTAAGGGTTTTACCTTGGTCTAAGGTGTTAGAAATAATGAAGCTTGTTTCTCCACACCAAGAGGGGGTTGAATTGGTGTTTTATAAACACTTTTAAATTTTTTTTTGCCAAAATAGAATGATCTTGAAATCTTTCTTTCGTGGTAAGCAAAGTATATATGCAATGAAAGTGTAAAGAGATAAGGAGAGGAAATCAAACTTAAGGTTTTTATCCTGGTTCGGCCTCAATGCCTACATCCAGTCACTTTCCCAATCAACCTTAGATTGGAGAGTATTTCCCTATAATTATCAGAGTATTATAGGAAAGGCTTTATAGAGCTCTCTCAAATGTAAACACCTTTCCAACTCTCAATCAAATATAGAAACATAATACACATACACACACAGAACCACTTGTCCCTGTTGCAGAAACCCTTTGAGAATCCCCTCTCAAAGTCCAAGAGCTCCTCACTCTTCTTCCTGACGTGCATGTCCAGGGAAACAGCAAATCAAAGATTGCATAAACTTCTTCTGATCAAACGAGATACACCTACAATAATGCTAATGTGATCAACCAATGTAGTCCACGAAAATGCCTCTCAAGAATGCCTCAAGATTCTTAAAATTCTTCATGTTCTTGATTCTTGGAGCATATGTGCAACCTGTAAAATCTTTTCTCACATAGAATATTAGATATGACAATTTACAATTGATCAAAAGTTGCAATATTTCAAGCAATGTGTCAATATATAGTTTTTATCAATTTAGATGCAAAACAATCGATTACTTTACTTATGTAATCGGTTACATTAAAATAGATGTAAAAACATTACAACAAACTCAACTCTTAATTAAATGCTCAATTAATGTAATCAATTTGCAATTAATGTTAGTCAAGCATATTTAAAAATATGATCGTTAAAGCAGTTATGACAGCATGAAATTAGTTTTCAAAACATAACAGACTTAATTGATTACATAAAGTGTGTAATCGATTAAGCTTAACACTTAAACAGATTTTGAAATTTTTCTTCTCAAATACTCATCACAGCACAATTGAAAAAGATAAATGCAAATGCACGAGTTTTAATCGATTTAACAACTAATGTAATCGATTCAAACTAGTTGTTTTGCCACAATTAAAAACATAAGTTGTCTGATGACCTTAATTGATTACTACAACACTATAATCGATTATGTCATGCAGATATGCTTTTGTGCTTGTGGTTTTCATTACATAGAAACATACAGTGTGCATACACAGATATAGTCACATCATAATCCCAATAGTATGCATAAACAACATAGTATGTCCAACATATGCATTTATCACAGTATATGCATATAACACAGCAAGCATGTACATATTTCACATATGTATTTCATAACACATAAACACTTTTCTGTTGTGACATGACAACATTCATGTGTTGTTACTATGAATGCGCTGTCATCATCAAAAACCAACATAATAGGGATTGGGTTCAACGATCACATCGCTCCCTCTATCAACAATCTCTTCCTTTTTTGATGATGCACAACCATGAATAATAAAACAACCATGATGTATAGTACACAATCAAAAATTGTTTCCAACATTTTCAAACACAGACATATAGACACATATATGTCATACTCATTCAACTATCTCATTCAATGTTCAATTATTCCTCCCCTTTGGGCATTAGCCAAAATGGATTTATCACAAAGTAATTGAAATAGAGATATTGAATCACACAAAGATGCATCAAGATATGTTTACAAAAAAATGATGCTCCCCCTGTCAGTAATATTCACAAGATTTGAATTTCTTCCACTTTTAACATGTGAATAATCATGTAACAGTATACAAAACTCCCCCTATCAATATGCATGTATGCCTTAGGATTGCTTGATATAACTTTATATACATGTGAGCATCTATAGTTTGTTGCATGAATGCTCTTTCTATATTTTAGCTTACATTTTTATCTTTGTTTATTTATGTGTTTGTTTTCTTATTTGCAATTATCACCTTAATGGTGTGAGCAGATGCAGATGATCAGGTACAGGATAGTGATTGTGCTGAAGTATAGAGTATTGTTGATAGGGGGAGCTTTACCCACCTATATATTTATGTTTTTTATGATGAACAAAAAAATGTTTTATGGTTTTTTGCACAAAAAATGGCATAACAATTGTTTTATCATTACTGTGTTTGTGCTTGAGATGCTTGATACATGTATTCATTGTGTGTAAATGAATCATAAGTTTAAACATATTGCACAGTACATTTCTTGTAAAAATAATCGATTAGAGTATGTATATAATCTGTTAAATTTCTCCATATATCAATATATGCTTAACAAGGGCAAATAGTTGTGTAGTAATCGATTACATTAGTTGTATAATCGATTAAAACACGTTGTTATGCCAACATGTGTTTGATGAGTGCACTAATATGTTTGGAATAGAAATTGATTTGAAAATTTGCTTAAGTATGGAACATAATCGATTAGTTAAGTTTTCTAATCAGTTAAAATGTTTATCTTGTGAAAATCAATTTCATTTAAAGCTTTATCTGCCTATAACGGTCATATTAATTGGTTATTGGCTTGTATGATTTACATAATAGATTGCATGCGTTATATAATCTGTTAAATCTTAAAGAGATGTAAAATTGTTAAAGTAAAATGAAAAGCTTAACAAATTACATTAATTAGGTAATCAATTAAAATGCGATAGGATTCAAAAGTCCTATATATATCTGTCTTGCGTGATGTTTCAATACAATTATATGAACTTTCATTTTCATAACTAACTTTTTGATTGAGTATTGATTGCAGGTGCGTCTAAGAACAAGTCTTAAAGAATCAAAGATCACATTTGCGTCAATCATCACGATTCTTGCAAGAAATCTAAGTTGAAACATTCTGATCAATTTTGCATTGTTGGTGTACTTCTCTGAAGATCATATTCAACCTTTGCAATCAAATGGATTGTGTTCCTGTGCGGGTTAGCAAGGAGAAGAGAATTGTGGTGTTCTTCATTGAGAGTTGGGATTGCTCTATGTTTTAGTAAGATTGTTAGGTGTTCACATCTTGTTGTTGTAAGTGATATTGAGTGGGAAAGGAGAATGCGTTGAGAGGGGATATATCTATATTCTTACTTGTATACTTTATCATTATCAACTAAGGTTGTTGAAGGAAGACTAGATGTAGGCTTAGCAGAACCACTATATATCATTGTGTTGATCTTTCTCTCCTTTCTCTTTTATTGTTGATTCATTATACTTGTGTTATTGATTTCAAGAAAACTCAAAGATTTTGCAAAACTTTTTAAAAGAACATTTTTTATGCAAAATCCAATTCACCCCCCCCCCCCACCTCCTCCCCCTCTTGGCTTGAGATATAAGCATCACTTTTCTAACAAGTATGATGTTTGTTCCTTTATCTTTATCTATTTTGAAAGAAATTATTACGCTCAGTAACATAGGATCAATGTATATATTTTGGTGTTATAGTTATACTTAGGATATTTGTAATAGCATTTTATATGTTTTTTTAAGTTAATTATTTTCTACATTGAATGTGTGATTATTCTTATAATATTTTAACACTATTAAAAATAGGATGTTACAAAGGTCATAGGAGAAAAGCATTGTAATGGAAACTAACTCACAAAGTTGATACTCCTCTACTATATATTTTATGTTGTTTGGGAGCTTCCCGCTCCAGCAAAACCTCTTATGATGGTATGAACACTTCCCCTCACCTAAGCGAGGTTGGGTTGCACCTGGCGTTTTTTACTTGGATTAGAGGTTGTGCAAGAGGTAGAATGGGATGATGAACCTGGACAGGTTGTTTAAAGTCAAGTCTAGAGATCTAAAACACCTTATTTGTCTAGTCTAAGTATCCCATACCTCGGTCTTGTCCTCCTTGCCCCTACCTCGACCATCGTTACCTTGTTGAATGAACCGAGCTAAGGCATCAAACCGGATAAATTCTTTAATGAGATCTTTTATATATTAACATTCTTTTGTGGTATGTCATATGCTCTAATGGTAGGAACACTTCCTTGTGTGTCGACATTGGGGGGAGATGGTCAAGGTTCCAAGAGTTGGATTGGCTTCAAGTTGCATGTTTATTTGAGTATGGTATCCTTGTTGACATTCAAGGGGGTGAATTGGTTGTACTAAGACATGGCTCAATCATTGATGTTGCCCTTCTTGTTTTCTCCTCCTTCTATGGCGCTAAGCCTTTTTGTTCTCTTTAGCCTATTTTCTTTAATAGCCATGTATTTGGTCGTTCGCTCCCTCAGGTCATCCATGTTATCTGACCTCTATATGAAAAGGGAGTTAGAGAAGGATCTGGATTCAAGACCACGGATCAAAGAATGCATGATCATGGATAAGGTGAGGTCCAGGATCATGGCCCTTATGGTGGTGAACCTCTCTATGAAGTTTCTGAGGGTCTCATTCTCTCCCTACTCTATGTACTTTAAGGTGGATGACGTGGTGGATACCGTTTTGCGATCAACAAATCAGGCTTTGGACATGATACTCAAAATGTCAAAATAGTCCATCGAATACAAGGGTAACGTGTAGTACCAATCCAAGGCCGGTCCATCTATGGTTGTAGGAAAAAATCTATAGAACACCCTCTTATCCTAGGTAAAAATACTGACTTGGATTATATAGGCCTTCAGATGGGTGGTCGGGTCAATTTTTTCGTCATACTTATGGATGTTGATGAGAATACCCATTGGGATGCTAGCATAGGCTATGAAGGGATGAGAGTTCTCAATATTAAGCGGGCACAAGTAGTCGACCCTATGTGTTAGAATTGCTGCAGCGGAATTGTTAGCGTGGAATAACAAACCAAGAGGGTTTTTAATATTAAGGTGTGCCTTTTAATTTCTACTCAATTTATCTTACTACGCAGATAATAATTATAAATAAAAGAGTAAGGTTGAGAGAAATTTGCACAGATGATTTTTATACTGGTTTGGATCTTACCAATCCTACGTCCAGTCGCTTATCTCAAACCGAGATAAACAGTTCACTAAGCACAAAACAATTACAAATTACAATCACAAAAACAATTTGTAAGAGTTTAGAAACCACCTCTCTTGATACCACAAGAGATGAACCTGCACCTCCTTTGAATCTTCACAAAGGATGAGACACCTCCTCCGAATACTTCACGAAGGATGAAACACCTCCTCTGAATACTTCACGAAGGATGATCCTCTTCCACACACCTCCTCAGACGCACCAAGGATGAACCAGCTATTTCTCTGTCACCGTAGTAGCAATGTACCAGCACCACAGACAAGAGTTTCCTTAGCTGAGTAAGAGCACACACTTCTCAAGGATTTCTGAGTGTTTTTGCACAAGGGAAGAGTTGCTATTGATGGATAAAGAAAGCCTATTTATAGACTCAAGCAAAAACTCTTCCATTCTTCGAAACTGGCCATTTAACGCTTTTAATCGATTAATATTAGTGTTAATCGATTAAAATAAGTACAATGACTAGTTTTTCAAATCAAAAACCTCCAACGGCTAGTATTAATCGATTATTCTCAGGATTAATCGATTAGTTAATCGATTAAAACTTGCTTTAATCGATTATTCCAAAGCTGATTGGGTTTTGGCTTCTGCAACGATTTTAATCGATTATATTAGGGATTAATCGATTAAAACGAGAAAGTTTTGATTCTAAACAACAAATACAAAATATAAAGGTACAAGAATCAAAACCTACTACAAATCTAAGTCCTAAACAATTAAACTACAATTATTACAAAAGTTTTTCATAACAAAAATAAGTCTTCAAAGGATCTTCATGAATCTTGATATATCTTGACATGATTTGGGCATCATCAAAACTTCATATTCATTATTTTGCTAACAATCTCCCCCTTTTTTATGATGATCAAAAACTCCTTTGATTTAAAGTTTTTGGTAATAATCTGGATAAAAACACAACTCATGAAAGATAAGGGCATTAGTGAATAACAATAAGCTTTAAGATATTTTCTCCCCCTTTTTGATCATAATTAAAAGGCTTAATACCGCTTTTGGTCCCTAGTTTGGGAGGTTTTGTTCAATATGGTCCTACCTTTTTTTTTAGTAACAATTGATCCCACTTTTTGAAAAAACTGTTCAATTGACTCCTTTTTTGTTACGACGTCAATTTTCTAATGGTGTTGGTTACGACGTCAATAAGTTCTTTCATGCATTCACCTATCCAAATGTTATTTTAACAGTCCTGACATAATGTTATGTTAAAAATCATGTCATCATCGTATACAATAAGGACTATAATAAACAATTTAAACTTGAATATGGGACCACTATGAACAAAAAGGACTCAATTGAACAGTTTTTTCAAAAGGTGGGATCAATTGTTATGAAAAAATAAAGGTAGGACCATATTGAACAAACTCTCCCAAACTAGGGACCAAAAGCGGTATTAAGCCTAATTAAAAAGTTGTGTTATATGTTTGCCCCCTAAGATAATACTCCCCCTTAATAAAAAGCATGTATGCATAAAATATATTTCAAATATAAGGATCCATTCAAACATACATAATAGGATATTTAAAACATATAATTTTGGGATAAAGAAATTTAAAAAAAATCAATTTTTTTTTAAACATACATTGAATCATATTAGATAGGAATTTTAAATCATAAAAAATATGGCTAAATTTTCAAAAATGCATAAAAATGCATAAGATAAAAAAAACACAATCCTAAGAAATTTCAAATATTCCTAAATCTCTTCTAATGTTACCCCTTTAGAAATGTCTCCAATTTCATCATGATAATTTGTTGAGATCTTCATCTTGGGGATTGTCATCATTCTTCTCTCCATTTGTTGTCTTTGTCAAATCTTCAAAATTACCTGCATTAGATTCATCTGACTCAAGAGGTTTTGCCTCAAGGTCCACAATTTTATCAAAGACAACATGCTTGGAATAATTTTATTTTATTTTTTAAAAAAAAGAATTGTTTAAAATAAAATTGAAATAAAAAAAATTAAATTTTAAATTTTAAATTTTAAAATGCTTGGAATGAAATCATTTTACAACCCAAACATATATACCACTTGGAACACCAAAATTCTTAATTTTACATTTATTTGAGGTATGACCCTTTTTCATACAATAAAAGCATGATATAAAGTTTGTGTTCCTATAAGTTGTTCCTTTTTCTACCCATGTTCTACAGGTTCTATTATTATGCTTATTTTTAATTTTAGGAACATACTTATTTTTAACAACCTTATTTTCATTATTTTTACTCTCCTAAGGTTGTGTTGTTTAGTAGTTTCTTAAAATTTTCACAAGAAGCACATTCATCACTACTAATATATTTACCTTTTTCAAAAAATAAAATTTTATTTTTCAAATTTTTATTCTCTTCAAGAATATTTTCAAATTTTGATTTTAAATTTTCATTTTCTTCAAAAATATTTTCAAAATCAAATTTTTAATTTTTAATTTCTTTCAGAAATATTTTCAAAATCAAATTTTAAATTTTTATTTTCTTCAGAAATATTTTCAAAATTTAATTTTAAATTTTTGAAATCCTTTTTCAATTTCTTATGAGCTTTATCTAATTTTTCTGATTCAACTATTAAAGTAGCATAAGTTTCATACAATTCACTTTCACTAAATTGACTATAATTATCAGAATCACTACATGTACTTACTTGGCTTCCAGCGTCGTCGTTTGCCACTAAACAGATGTTTGCCTCCTCATCAGATTCGCTCAAATCAGAAATTGTTTCGTTGTCATCGTCCCATGCGATGTAGGCTTTCTTTTTCTTGAAGAATTTCTTTTCTTTTATTTCTTCACTCTTCTTTTGATTTGGGCAGTCTGCTTTTAAGTGCCCCTTTTCTCCGCAACCATAACATTTATAGTGTGAGGAAGATCCTTGATTTTCTTTCTTTACAAATTTTAATCTTCCTTTGTCTTTTGATTTCATGAACCTGTTGAGCCTTTTTATCATGAGTCTCAAATTTTCTTCATCTTCTGAGTCCTCATCTTCTATTTTGCTCTTGCTCCTTTCTACCTTAGATTTTAAGGCTAGACTCTTTTTCTTGGTTTTGGCTTTTGCTTTTTCTCCATCAAGTCTTCCAAGATCAAGTTCATGCTCTCTCAACTTTCCGAATAATGCCGCCATGGTCATTGTGTTGAGATTTTGCGACTCAGAAATTGCAGTCACTTTTGGTTGCCACGACTTGTCTAAAGATTTCAAGATTTTAATATTAAGTTCATCATTTTCAAAAGACTTACCTAGTCCAATAAGATGATTAACAATGTTGGTGAAACGTTTCTAAACATCTGAAATTGTTTCTCCTTGCTTCATCCTGAACATTTCGTACTCCTAGATCAAGGTGTTCTTTCTCGCCCTTTTTACGTCATATGTTCCTTCGTGAGTCACTCTCAGTATTTCCCACATTTCTTGAGCGGTTTTACAAACAGAGACCCTGTAAAACTCATCAACAGTTAGAGCAGATGCAATTATGTTTCGGGCTTTCACATCAATTTGAATTCTTTTCTTCTCTTCAGTGGTCCACTTATCACGGGGCTTTGGTTCCTGCGAATCGTTAGTAGGAATAGGCGAACCAGATGCAATAACATCCCAAATCTCACAATCAATAGACTCAATAAAAATTTGCATTCTAACCTTCTAGAATGCATAGTTTTCACCTGTGAATAAAGGTGGTCTATTGATAGAGGCACCCTCTGCAAAGGTTTGATGTGATCCTGCCATTTGAATGACTATCAAAGCGAGCTCTGATACCAATTGTTAGAATTGCTGCAGCGGAATTGTTAGCGTGGAATAACAAACCAAGAGGGTTTTTAATATTAAGGTGTGCCTTTTAATTTCTACTCAATTTATCTTACTACGCAGATAATAATTATAAATAAAAGAGTAAGGTTGAGAGAAATTTGCACAGATGATTTTTATACCGGTTCAGATCTTACCAATCCTACGTCCAGTCGCTTATCTCAAACCGAGATAAACAGTTCACTAAGCACAAAACAATTACAAATTACAATCACAAAGAAACAATTTGTAAGAGTTTAGAAACCACCTCTCTTAATACCACAAGAGATGAACCTGCACCTCCTTTGAATCTTCACAAAGGATGAGACACCTCCTCTGAATACTTCACGAAGGATGAAACACCTCCTCCGAATACTTCACAAAGGATGATCCTCTTCCACACACCTCCTCAGACGCACCAAGGATGAACCAACTATTCCTCTATCACCGTAGTAGCAATGTACCAGCACCACAGACAAGAGTTTGCTTAGTTGAGCAAGAGCACACACTTCTCAAGGATTTCTGAGTGTTTTTGCACAAGGGAAGAGTTGTTGTTGATGGATAAAGAGAGCCTATTTATAGACTCAAGCAAAAACTCTTCCATTCTTCGAAACTGGCCATTTAACGCTTTAATCGATTAATATTAGTGTTAATCGATTAAAATAAGTACAACGGCTAGTTTTTCAAATCAAAAACCTCCAACGGCTAGAATTAATCGATTATTCTCAGGATTAATCGATTAGTTAATCGATTAAAACTTGCTTTAATCGATTATTCCAAAGCTGATTGGGTTTTGGCTTCTGCAACGATTTTAATCGATTATATCAGGGATTAATCGATTAAAACGGGGAACTTTTGATTCTAAACAACAAATACAAAATATAAAGGTACAAGAATCAAAACCTACTACAAATCTAAGTCCTAAACAATTAAACTACAATTATTACAAAAGCTTTTCATAACAAAAATAAGTCTTCAAAGGATCTTCATGAATCTTGATATATCTTGACATGATTTGGGCATCATCAAAACTTCATCTTCATTATTTTGCTAACACTATGTTGGAAATTCAAGCGATAGGGGTATGCCGAGGAAGTCTACCGTTCACCCCGGTTTACCCGTCTACTAGGATGTCCAGTAGAGTTTTGAGACAATGCTAACTTTACGGCTTGTCGGGCAATATGGTCCATTTGTACATCATGATCTCGTCTTGATTGGCAGGATCGAACACGAGTCTTCTTAGTTTTCTCCTAAGTTGATTTGCTTTGAACTCTTTGGGATATGTGCCGAGTAGATCTACTATGACTCTCGCGAGAGTCTCACCGAGGTAATAATATAGTCCTCCTCTTGACAACTTTCGTAGCGCATGAGGTATGGGTTTTATCGTGATGCTTTTGCAAGGATGACTCCTTACTTGCAAATGAGTGTCACGTTTGGACTACCAGTTGAGGAGTTTTCCTTTAAGGATAGGGATGTGGACGGAGCTTCTCGATCTCTTGGCTAGTCATGTTTTGGTTCAGCGATTGGAGGTTGGCTCAATGATAGCTGTGCAAGGCTTCAAGCACTTTGTCATAGAGCTTGCACAAGTACTCGTTATGTTAAATCGGTGTCTATATTTGATTCTGAAGGTTTTCATTGGATTGGATTCCATTTCGTGTGACAATTGGGCTTGGCACCGAGTAGTAACTATGAAATAGTGAGGTCAAGGCAAAGTTTACCTAGGGCCCCATGTTAGGTGCGAAATGTTCTTACCGATATTTGAAACGTGAACCTTTGAACAGGTGACAAGATCTAAATAGATTGAAGAATCCTTATGTGTGCTCTTGAGGGCTAGAACATAGAGAAAAATCTACGTGCAATCTATAATGCTCAAGTTAGTAAGAGAATTTGGATCCTTTGAGTAAAAAAGAGTGGGTATGAGAGAGTGTGTATATCTTGGTGAAATACCATGTCTATTTATAGGGTTTCTAGATCATATGACTCATGTGATAAAAACAAATATTATTTTATTGATATCAAACAATATCAATAAAATAATAACTTACCACATATATGATAATTAGAATATTGGTAATAATAATGTGGTACCTTACCTCATATACCATATATTTTGTAAATTTATGATATTAAGAAGGGTTAAATATGCTTTTAGTCCCTGAAGTTTCACTGATTTTTGGTTTTAGTCCCTGCATGAAACATTGATGGTATTTCATCCTCTTAGTATGAAAACTCGTATTTTTAGTCCCTAAAAACACACGCCGTTAGTTTTTTTGTGATGTGGCTAACGGCAGAGCCACGTATTCTTCCAATCCATTTACCATTGCTTGTTCTCCTTCGCTTTCTCTCTCTGAAACCTCAAGTTCTCTCTCTAGCGCCCTCTCACTGCTCTCTCTCTCATCTGCAACTGATTTTGTAGATCCACCGAGAGTCGCCGTCGTTCCTCGATCGCCTTCTTCCGGTGCAACCTAGTGCCTTGCCACGGTGCCATCGAGACTCTGTAGCGTTGTGCTTTGAATTTTATTTTGGAGTACTGTTTGCTTTTAGATTTTGTTAATATGTGTGTTGTGCGCTAAAAGATCCTAGCACCCCATCCAACAAGGCTGATTTTTGCAGATACTATGAATTGAAAGAGACATCATTCTTCTTTGTATAGCGCTAAAAAATCACTATCATAATTGCTGCTTGTAAAAGAATTCATTAATCAGATGTAAGGAAGCCGCATTAGAGAGAAGCCGCATCAGCAAAAGAATTCATAATCACTATCCTAGCCCTTGGATAGAATGTGATCTCCCCTCCCAAAATCAAATAAAACAGAGAGATGCCGCATCAGCAAATTGGGACCCAGAGCTAAAAGTTGACTTATTTTCATCATGCTAACACCTTTGAATAGTAATTAGCACCAACAAAATTGATGATTAGAAACATTACACATGGAATAGAACACCCCCAGGATTCTCACCATAGTTGAAACAATTGTAACAAACCAACCAAACGACATTAAAAAACACAAACCTACCCCTAGTAACTGGGGTTCTGACCCCACATGAAGAAGAACCCCACAACTCTCAAATGAAAAAACTGCAAATTTTACACCTTCCGACCAACTCTTTTAAATGTTCTATTTCCCAGCACCAAGCCCAAAACTTCAAAAGTGGGGCAATACAAAAATCAAAGTAAAAAAATGTAAAACGTGAACTTGAAGCAAGTTATGGACAGTTGTACCATTAAGATGAAGCACAAACCAAAGGAACCTAAAGGGCCACCAAAAATGATAAAAACAAAAAACACAAATGAAAGAAACCACAGAAGCACAATCCTCAGTGACAGATGCAAAGAGAAAGAGAGAGACGGAGAGAATACAAAGCTTGACTGAAAACTGAAATCGATAGAAGGAAGAAAAGGGGAAGAGAAATACATACTCATATCTACAAAATCCAACGCATACAAATTTCTCCCTACAAAATCAGTTGCAGATGAGAGAGAGAGTAGTGAGAGGGCGCTAGAGAGAGAACTTGAGGTTTCAGAGAGAGAAAGCGAAGGAGAACAAGCAATGGTCAATGGATTGGAAGAATACGTGGCTCTGCCGTTAGCCACATCACAAAAAAACTAATGGCGTGTGTTTTTAGGGACTAAAAATACAAGTTTTCATACTAAGAGGATGAAATACCATCAATGTTTCATGCAGGAACTAAAACCAAAAATCAGTGAAACTTCAGGGACTAAAAGCATATTTAACCCTATTAAGAAATATCGTAATCAAACTAATAAGATTTGGTCACATTGCTAATATATGAATATTTGTACCAATAAATATATCTTAGAATATCTTTCAACCACTTTAGATCAATAAAGATTAATGGACCTCTTTGGACACATCACTTAATATATTTATTAGGTTGGATATGTATATTATTTAATTATTTTTATTATTATATTTATATTTATTTATTTTCTTCTGTTATTGTTTTTTTCATTAATAGAGACATTTAATTTACTGTACTATTTTCAATACTTATTGATTTAGTTTTCATTTTTTTTTCATAGTTCAAATTAAAAAAATAAATTGAAGTAACAAATATTTCATTACATAGTAATATACGAAACTTTGATTAATACAAGTTACATGAACTAATTTACATAAATATACCGTTCAAATAAAACATATACATAATTTTTTTTAAAATTAATCATTTTTCGTAAAAATCTTAAACTATTATTACAAAATAATATACCTTTGTATAGGAAAGAAAATTTGTATTCGTATGATTAAACTCGAATAATTTTATTTTTTTTATATTTTACATTTAACAACTAATTTATCAATTTGTCTTATAAAATGCCCAAGAACTTAACTTATTAGCTCAAAACTTATAAATTAGAAATTTATCAACTAGCAATATTAGTTAAAAATAGTTTATTTTGGGAATTATAATTATTTGTCACTTTCATTACCATTATTTGATTTTTTTTTAAATTAAAAGTATAATTTTTAATTTGAGAGACTATGTTTTTTAATAACAAATGTCAACAAATTCCAAAGGTTAAAAGCATAATTAAGGTTACATAAAATTAAAGAGAAGAAAAAAAAAATAAAACGCAGAATGAATTAAACTTTTAATAAGAAATAATTTATATATACTCCAGCTTATAAAAAAAATTGAAAGATTTTGTTGGAAAGAAAAACATGTTTTTTAAATTTAATATAATTCTCTTAAAAATAACTAATTATATAATCATTATTAAAAAATTATCCAACCAAGTGACCGTGGTCCTGCTTGACAGAGAGTGAGGACCCTACGTAAATACCATCGTATCATATCATATCATCCTATAATAACTTTTCATCTTTTGCACTTTTTAATTATTGTGATCACCTTATTAATTTCATTACAGCCTATGGTGATTTGGTCGTGGTTATTGCTTATGCTCTTTGTCTCTTACCTTCACTTTCACTTTCTCTTTTCAAACAGACCAGCATGCCAACATTATCTTTTTTTTCCTCTTCCTTCTTTTTCATAGGTTTTAAAAGTTCCACTTGTGCTACTCTGACGTGTTAAATGAGATTAAGACAAAGATTAGTAGTAAGAAGACAAGAGTTTAATGGTCACAATGCACATAATTATAATAATTACAAGGTGATTTTGCAAAATCTATTTTCTATCATTTTGAGTTGTGTTTTCTTGTAACTTGAGAAAGCACGTCAATACCCAATACCAAGTTTTAAAAATTGTATGATTTGGATAAAGAAGGTTTAGCACATGATAAAAAGTTGTACCACTAACTACCACCATTGCACAACACTCCATAGTTAAGGTCATAGAAGTCAAACATTGTCCTCTTCACCATTATCTGTACAGTACGGATGTCCGGCAATTTCTCTTTCATATTTTAATCATCAACAATTTTTTATTATTTATTTATTTTGTTGCTGTAGTTTATTTTACTAAAATAATGAGTACATTAAATAATTTATTCATAGGTTATGTATGTTGCATATATATACATTGTTTTTATTATTTCCTTTTGTTTGGTACTGATTGAGTTTATTGTGTTGGAGAGTTAGAAGTAGCACCAAATTAATATTTCTTGTTACTTAATCACAAGCAACAACCTTTAGTCATAGTTTAGTTTATGAAATATAGCTAAACTCTTCAACTGTTACATAATTTGTAATCATAAGAGCAATGAGATATCTAATTCAAGTGGAAAAAAATATTGATTCTTATTTTGACGTGATTGTGGTTACTGTGTTGTCCAATTCTTTATGTTGTGGATGTTTCTCAAAAAAAAAAAAAAACTTGAGTTTGATTACTTATATAATAAATGTTTTTGATAGGTTATGAAAGCATTCTTCATATTTTATATTATAATGTTCTTATTTTGTATTTAAATTTAATTTTAATAAAACAACAAAAAGTGGATTTCAATTTATGAAAAATATAAAAATTTAAATGTATAAGGTGAGTAAACATTTATATAAAAATATAAAAAAAATATCAATGCTATTTTATTACAGATGTAAAAAAATATTTATATCAATATTAAAATTTACAAAGAGCTGTAAGTCTTATTTGTGATAAATACCTTTCTCCTAATTTAAACCACTTCCTTAATAAACAAGCATAATATTTTTGTGCATCAAAATTGAATTGAAATACTACAAAGTAAAGTTCATTAATGACAAATAGCTAAAATAACTGTTCTTTAATATTAGTGCAATTAATTATTAAAATTTTATATTCAGTTATTAACATGAAGGAAGTGAAGATTGCACTTGGTTCTTACTTTACATGCATGCGTGTTACAAATTCAAAGATGAAAATTGAAATCCAAGTAACCCCCGCTTTTTAATTTAAATCTTACAAGTTTCGGTCTTAAAATTCGACTTAACATATTTTAAATAAGTTCTATTATTTTTAAAAAAAATCTATCACCAAAAAATTATGCATTAACAATACTTTTATTACTTAATAAACAACTTTTGATATAATTGAGCATATACATACTAATACTTTACTTTAAACATATATCAATAAGTTTTATAGAATTTGTGTTAGGATTTCAAGAGCTCAATCTGTAAAAGAAGTTATAATTATTTTTTTAGCTAGTATAATAGGATATAATAAGAAGGAAGATTGATAAATTATTGGTGAAAACATATATAACAGAAGTGTTTGGTTGAAAGGTAGGTATATAGTGTAAGAATGTCCGAGAATTCCAATCATGTTGATTTGGTGGAATATATTGGACAAATAAAAGTAATGTGATACGAGTCATTTTCGAGACATGAAGTTGTTCTTGTGCAATGAAGGTGGACGTCCTCAAGATATGCTTTCTGCCATTTTTTCCGTTGCATACTTTCATTCATCTTTCCCCACCACAATATCTTTGCGCACTTCAACATTATCATAATAAAAAATGTTCAAGAATCTTACCCTTCTAAAACAATATTAATATTAGTGATAACATTCTAATAATTTTACATTAGATATCTCACATAAATTAAAAATAACATAACATATAATATTATTGGACCTATCATACCATCCACTAATAAACAATTATTGAATTCATCCATTAATGTCTAGACTCACATTTAAAATAAATATAATTTAACATGCAAGGATGTATTTTCACATTGACTAAAGATAAGTGAATATAAATATTATCTTACAAACCGATTTTGTGGAATTGAGTTAAATTTAAAATTCATTTCTCAATATTTTTCTCAGTATTATCTTAAAATTTATTGACTAAAGATAAGTGATTTTATATTGGAATTTTTCCAAATAAACACTGCAAGGACAACAATAATAAACCTTTCAATTTAGCTTAATCTACAAGACTTACTTTGACCCACATGGATTATAGTTAAATAATCCCATAAAACCAAAATGCTTCCTATTGAAAAATCATACAAGAACAAAATGCTAACAAAACTCTTGTAGAACAGGATCAACCCATGATTTTTTTATTAAACACGAAAAAAAATTAATTTTTTTAAATATATTATTGGACCTTATTTGGCCCAAATTTGTCTATTTCAACTTTTATCTAAGTTGATTTATCTCAATATTTATCCAAACCGATCTGTCTTGATCTTCGACATAGACTATCAATATCAATATTTTATTCAAACCAACTCGTCTCAACCTTGAACTATATTAACTAATCACGACTTTCAGTAGCACCCAACCTATCTCAACCTTCGAATAAAATCAATCAATCTCAATCTTTAATCTGAATTGGTCTGCCTCGATCTCCTGTACAAACCTGCTACTAACATTTAGTAACATTTAGATCCAATTAAGCTATTTTTCTTATAGTGGCATTATCTAAAGATGTAATTTTGGCCCTTCAACAAACACCATGCATGCATGCAAACTATTCTTCCAAAATGCGTTGCTGAATCTTTTGAAAGTTAATATGTGAAACTGCAAATAATTAACGAATCAAAATTACAAAAGTTAGGAGTGTGATTGTCAATTAATTAATCAATTTTCCCTAGAGTGGATAAAGTAGAGTGAACCCACGTTTAATTAATTGCTTTATATATAATGATATAAACGTGAATAAAGAAAAATAGAAGATTTCATTAAAATTAAGAAAAACTATTATCTTTTATATATAACTGAAAATACCTTAACAGACCCTTAAAAGTAAAATATACGAAAGTAATGTTGAGTTAGTTACGCTTTAAATTACTTTTATGCGGGTTTAAAATTCTTTTGGAAAAATTAAAAAAATTAATAATTTGCTTTGTTTTGATAAAATAGTTATGAATTTTTCTTTTACATTATAATAAATGTATATAGATAAAAGAAATAAATATTGAGTGAAAGTGAATAATATAATTGGTAAAATAAGAATTAAGATAATGACTACCGTCGTTGTAACGTCCCGGCAACTTACAGGGTTATGGGCTAGGCTACCGAAAAGCAAATGCATTTTGTGATATGAGTAGTCAAATCAATTCCTTTAAGCTATCCTTCAACCATATAGTCTCATACCTATACAGTCTCCAGATCCCTCTCATTCTGGTGTATGTTCGATTCATCCATGTGTCCCTTCCACTCGAAGGCTGCCAGGAGCCGCTCACTCCCCGCCCTCGTCAGTGCCCGGGCGTCACATGCCCACCAACATCCGCTTGGTTCATCCTCGAACCACACCGTACTGGGAGAGGCTAGGCTCTAATACCATCTGTAACGTCCCGGCAACTTACAGGGACTGTTGACTGCCCCCACAGATCACCACGACGCTTTCCAATGTGCTTTGTCCTCACTCACACACTTTCCGGGAAAACTTCTCGCAAGGTCACCCATCCCAGAATTGCTCCAGGCTAAGCACGCTTAACCATGGAGTTCTTATGGGCTAGGCTACCGAAAAGCAAATGCATTTTGTGATATGAGTAGCCAAATCGATTCCTTTAAGCTATCCTTCAACCGTATAGTCCCATACCTATACAGTCTCCAGATCCCTCTCCTGCCAGGAGCCGCTCACTCCCCACCCTCGTCAGTGCCCGGGCGTCACAGTCATCAACACATTTGAGATGTTTCCTACTTCTAAAGGTTGATGAATTTGTTATAATTTTATTTTAAAGAAAAAAAAAGGTGCCATTAAAAAGTATCCATTATAGGATATTTTTTGTGTTTTTTGTAAATGTTTCTAAAAAACATCTCCTTTACCATCTTTGTCACTTTCTTAAAAAGCTTATTTAATTTATTCTATCCTTAGAATTTTATTAATAGGTTTAATAATTCAGATAGTCCATATGTAAGTGATTTTTCTTAATTAGGTCATTCACTTGTTTCTTGTCTTACTTGTTTTTTTTGTCTTAATTGTGTTTTTATTTTCAAAAAAATTGAAGCAATTAAGTCATTGTTGTTACTTCCGTACTAAAACCGTTAAAGAAAGGTACCACATGTCAGCTCGTGGTTTTGTTTTTAATATTTACATATTTTTCTAATTATTTTAATTTTTTTAAAAAATAAAAAAAACAATTTACGTGTCTAACTAACATTATGCCACATGACAATGATAGTGTGCCACTGTCAGGCCAGGTGTCGCTGTATTTATCTCAATTTGGTCCTTATATTTTTATTTTGTTTCAATTTTATCCCTGTATTTTTATTTGTCTCAAATTTGTCTTAATTTTTTTAAAAATTAAACAATTTATGTTCCTTTCCAAATTCAAACAAAATTTAATTTGTATATAAATCTTTACAAAAAATATTGATATTTTTTATTAGAAAAAAAAATACAAATTAACATTCAACACATTTTTATTTATGTAGTACTAACGGAAATAACTTAATTGCATTACAGTTTTCAAAATAAAAAACTAAATTTAGACAAATAAAAATAAAGAAACTCATTTAAAATCTTTCTACAAAATTAAAAAACAAATGAAATCATTTAACCTAAATAATATGAATAAACAAATTATAAAAATTAATATTTCAAAATAAATATTTTTGTGAGGGTGATATACACAAAATTAGCCTCAGTACTTCCTCAACAATTCATAAAATGTTTCCAGAGTTAAAGATTAAGACTTGGAATACATCATCACTAAAAATTCACTTAGCATATAAATATTTAAAGACAAGAATTTGGAAAATGTACATACCATTATTTTATTTAGCTAAATCTTTTAAAATTATTTGTGCATTAACTTTCTCACAACCCTTTCAAGCAAAAAACTATATTTAATTGAATCTTTTAATCATTTATTGTAGGGAACAAATTGAAACAAATAAAAATGCAGAGACCAAATTGGTACAAAATAAAAATATAAGGACCAACTTGAAACAAATACAATGATATGTGGCTTGATAATGACACGTGTCACTAATAGTGCCACGTTACACTGTCATTGCCACGTGACACAATGTCAACTTGACATGTGAGAAATTGATTTATTTTTCAAAATAAAAATAAAAATAAAAATAATTAAAAAAATATTTAAAAAATTCAAAAAAAACTACATACGTGATAGTTTTTTAACTGTATTAGTACAAAACTAACAAAAAAGACCTAAATGTACTAGTTTTTTAAAATTAAAGATCCAATTGAAACAAAAGATAAGTGAGAGAGACGTAAAAAAAAATAATACTACCGAAATTATTAAACCTTTATAAATTCTATCATCAATCTTTGTTTTATTGACTGGAGATTGAGAGAAGTATACCCTCACGACTTTATATCTCAATTCTTAACTCTCATAATGTTTTTATTCAAGATGGAAGGGTTGCACATATTAAAAAATATTAATATAATGTGTTAAAATTGAATTTTAATTTTACAAAAAAGTAGAATTTATATTTATTATATAATTTTAAATTCACCTTATTATTAATCAATACGAAACTCATATGCAGAAATTTTAAATATAATATAATATATTAAAATTTTAATTTTAATTTTAACTTAACAAAATCAATTTATAAAATAAAATTTACATTCAAAATATACACTTTAAATTAATTTTATTAATAATAGATATAAAACTTTTATCATATTCCACTCACATAAAAAAGATAATAAATAATAAATTAACTTAATTTTATAAAACTAATTTATAAATAATGTTTACAAATATTTTATATAGGGTAAATTCATCTTATCATTAATAATATGAAATTTCTAATATAATATAATAAAAAAAATGAAGTCAGTTTTATTATTTTAATTAGGTTCTAAAAATTTGTCAAGTTGGAAGATTTATATCGTTATGAACGCAACCTTATCAAAGTCAGCAAGCACATCTTAACCTAAATGGTCGAATAACTGGAAATGGGTAGGTCCAAATCACACACACCTAGCCTTTAGGCTTTATGTGTTGTGGTTTCTGACAAAAGGAAAGTGAGTCTGAGGTTGGATACCTTCGTCACCTTGCTTCTTCCTACGTTTGTTCTGTCTAGTTGTGCTTCCCATTCCTCACAACAAGCCACATGCATGACCTGACAGTGCGCTCTCAACTTTCAATTTCTAGATTTCACGATGACTAAATAAAGAAACAAATTTGCAGTACATAAATAATTATAGATATCATTTTACCAATTAATTTTATAAAATTAAAATAAATTAAAAGTTATTATTTAAGATGAAAAATAAAACGTATTTGAATATATATAAAGATGAGAATATACTATAAATCTTGTTATAATTAGGAATAAGAAAAATTTATAATATATAAATAAATGTAAAATTATAATATAAATAGATGAAATTTTATTGTAAGTTGAATTAAATTCAAAATGTGAAGTTTGATACAAAATTGAAATTCTTTATTTTTAAACTTTAATACGTTTTGAATTTTAAAAATGAATAAAAATAGTTTTTTTGTCAAATTAGAATAAATTTTTTTGACGGATCAAATATAATTTCCAACTTATATTAAAAATTAAAGTATACTAAATGACATAAATAATTCAAATATTATTATAAAACAGTTTAACACGTAAAAAAAAGTTAACAGATAAAATGATTATATTTATTATTTTTCTTTAATTTTGAGAATTAAAATATATTTTAGAAAAAAAATATTTATTTTTCGTACAACGTTTAAGAATTATAAATATATTCAAGTTTGATTTTAAAACTTTTAAGATCTTGCCAAATTCAATCAATATTTACATTTCAATCAATTTATCATTGCTATTGCTGTAATTGTAAAAGCTGGCACCAAAACCTTGGTTGCTTATTAAGCTTATAGTGGAACACCCGATTTTCTCTTTGGCGAGACTAATAGCATCAGGGTTAAAATCAAAATACATTACCAAATTTCATCTGAATCTATTATATTTTTCATCACATACTACTTCTGCCAAAAATAATCTTGTTTTTGTTAAAGACTTACAACTTTGCAAGGTAGATGTCTTCGCAACAATCTTTTTCCAAACATGAAATTCAAATCAAATACCTTGCTTTTTAGATAACACTAGTGCAGAAAGGGTTTTAGACGTCAATTATTTTGGACACTTAACGTCACCTCCAG
Organism: Vigna mungo; assembly: GCA_036885675.1. Classification (NCBI taxonomy): domain Eukaryota; kingdom Viridiplantae; phylum Streptophyta; class Magnoliopsida; order Fabales; family Fabaceae; genus Vigna; species Vigna mungo. The sequence goes on from CP144699.1 coordinate 23,983,082, forward strand.
AACAAACGTCTATATGGGTGACGTTAATGGGACGTCAGTTTTCTGCAGGCGTGACGTTCCTATAGACGGCGAGTCAGTTCAAAGACCAACGTTTATAAAGACATCAGACATTGCACTAACTGATGTCTAAGGTGATCTTATATGTCGGTCCATAACACTTTCGACGTCTATTAAGCTGTCAAACATTGGATTAACCGACATCTATGGGCATAATAGACGTCGGTTAGTACATTAACCGACGTCTATGAAGTGATCGTTGTGTTTTGGTACAATTTTTGTTGTGTCTTGGGGTATCGTAATAGCACCTCCTTCCTTTGCTAGTTTCTTCATAAGAAAAAATTGCATATTTTTTATTTCTTATGGCATTTCAACCCAAAGACGAACCTGGGTCGTTGCCTAGATCCATTCCGACCACCAATGAAAAAGAATACGGTGAGAATACAGTGTATTCTCTCCGTATTCTTTTTCGTTGGCGGTCGGAATGGACATAGGCAACCACCCATGTTCGTCTTTGGGTTGAAATGCCATAAGAAATCCAAAACACACAAGTTTTCCTTACAAGGAAACTAGCAAAGGGAGAAGGTGCACTACGCTACACAAAGACACAACAAAAAAACCGCACCAAAATACAGCGAAAACTCATTTTAATTGGTTCAAATGAGAGATAATACATCAAAGATTACTTTAATCAGAGTAAAAACAACTTTAAATAGTTAAAAGGTCAGCAAACTTACCTGTAAATGTAGTGCAGCAGAGAGAAAAGGCGAAGACGATGAAACTGTTGGTTCGCAAACCACTGGTTCGAAGGATTATTTAACAAGAAATTTGACGTCAGTTGGACAGAAACCCGACGTCTAAAACGGCATATACGTCGATCGCCTGACTAATAAGACGTCCATTCGATTTAAAAATTAATATTTATGTTGTATATAGGCGTCGGCTTGGCGGGATGAGACGTCTCGTTGGCGGAAACGAATGACTTTTCACATACCTGTTAAGATTATAAACGTCGGTTACTGAGGCAACTGACGTCTAGAACTGAATATAGACGTCAATGTGGCGGGATCCGATGTCTATAACGCTGAAAAGAGTGGCTATTCACCTACTTGGCAGACATATAGGCGTCAGTTAGAAGGAGCCCAACGTCTATATGTTTGATAGGTAGGTGACTAGCATTAATTTCCGCCATATAGATGTCGGGCCCCGCCGAACTGACATCTATAAGGTTGAAAGAAATGACTTTTCACCTAATTGTCATAAATATAGACGTCAAATTGGAAACTCCAACGTCTAAAATACTACACACGTCGGGAATCCAACTAACTGACGCCTATATTGCCAACTTATTTACGGAAATGCCACCGGTCATCAATATATGTCGTGCTTACCCTTAACCGACGTCTAACGTGTGACGTTAAACAACGTTTTTGCACTAGTGTAACTAGTCTGTTTATATTTTTCTCTCATTATAACTTTTTTTTTGTCTTTTTCTAGTACTATCCTAAAGAATGTCGGTTTTAATATCTTTCAAAGACTTTGTTTAGGTTGAGAAATGAAAATAAATGAGTAAAAAAAGAAAAAAAATGAAAAGAAAGTGAAAAATAAAACGGTTTCCATTAAAAATAAATAGTGAAAAAAAAGTAGAAAATTTAAAAACAATTCAATTGATGTGGTATAATTAATTTGTTGTAATTATATATTCATAAACTAAATTTGATTTGTATTACACATGAAATTATATATATTGATGAAATTTAATTGTTCAATCAAAATTTAAAATTTCCAGTCTTCTTTTTTAAAATTATATAATTTAAATAAGGTTTAATACCTATTTTGGCCCCTCTTTTCGAGGGGTTTGTTCAAAGTGGTCATCTCTTTTTTAAAAAGTTGGCTTAATAGCACTGATGGTCCCTATTTTCGTCACCATCATTCGTTTTGGTCCCTATTTTTTTTTCTGTTCAATGTGGTCCTAAAGATTGTAAATTTCGTTCAATCTGGTCCTTTTTGGAGACGCCATTTAAATCGTTAACGGCAGAAACTTCAGCTGTGCAGAAAAGTGTTAATGTGACATTTAACTGCCCACGTGGAGTCTGTAGAGGCACATTGAGGTGGATTTATTCATTTTGAAATTGAAATTGCAGATATTAGGGTTTGCTTTTTGAAAATTAAATTAAGGGTTCTTAGAATTTGGGAACCCAACCTGTTTCACCTTCGCCTTTGTCAAAATTTCCCTTCTTTTCCTTCACGCTCTCTAGACCTACATCCATCCATGTTCCCAGTCCTAATCCAATGGCCTCAAAGCCGCCATTCGTCGCCCCAGCATCGATGGCTACCACCCGCTCTCCCTTCAAAATCGCTGACAAACTCAAGAAGAGAAATAAGTTAATCACCTCCGAATAATGGGTTCTTCACCAACGGGGTTTTCATTTGACAAGCAATTGAGCATTTTTTTTGGGGTTTTAGGGCTTTACTCATACTGTTGTGGAAAAAATGGGGTTCTTGCCTTATGATTTTGGAAGCTTTAGGAAGTGGTGCTTGTTGGGGTCTAGTTTGTTGCAGATTGTGGTATTGAGGCCTAACCTGCAGATTATTGCAAATAGGGATTATCTCTACCCCCATTGAACCACCACCAAGTGAGGAATGACAATTTTGGTGGCCCAAGCTAGTGCAACAACAACAAGAAGAAGATTGGGAAGTAAACATGGCTCATCAACCACCAAGATTGGGAAGAAGATTGGTTAAAAACCCTAATTTGGCTATCCACCCTCATTAAAAATTGGGTTTCATTAAAGAAAGGCTTAATACCCTGATGGTCCCTATTTTCGTTAAGTGTGTTCGAAATGGTCCTAGTTTTATTTCAGATTTTACCTCACTATGCCTGAAGGGAATCCACGTGACCAGTTAAATGCCACATCAACATTGTTCTGCATAGTTGGACTATCTGCCGTTAACGATTTAAACGACGTCTGCAAAAAGGACCAAATTGAACGAAATTTACAATCTTTAGGACAACATTGAACAGAAAAAAAAATGGGGACCAAAACGAATGTTGGTGACGAAAATAGGGACCATCAGTGCTATTAAGCCTAAAAAGTTCACTAAAGTCCTACTTTTTGCAAAAACTGTAGAAGTTAGTCCTTTTTGCTAACGGCGTTAATTTTGCTAACGGCAGAGCTAGGGATGGCAACGGGTCGGGTCGGGTACGGATAGTGCCTACCCGCAACCCGACCCGCCGGATAAAAATGTACCCGCCACCCGACCCGCTACCCGCCGGGTACCCGTTTAGGAAAAACCCGCCGGGTATTTTAAAACCCGCGGGTACCCGCGGATACTCGCAAAAGATGAAAAAAAATATATTTTATACATTTTAAAATAAAATTTAAATAAAATTACAAAAAAAAATTATATAATATAGTATAAAACACATTAAATAAAAATTAAAGTTTAATTTTAATTAAATTTTACCTAATAAAATATATTTTTATTTTATTTTTAATTAAATTTAATTAAAAAATATATAAATTAATTTTTTTTATTATTTTTTTCGGGTAACGGGTACCTGTGGGTCGGGTAGTATACTACCCGTACCCGACCCATTTAGAAGCGGGTATTAAAATACCCGCTACCCGTTACCCGCGGGTAATAACTACCTGCCGCGGGTTTTACCCACGGATACCCGTGCCCGCGGATTTTTTTGCCATCCCTAGGCAGAGCTGCCCAGTTGGCAAATATTTGATGAGTTGTAATATTTTGATTGTGCTGACACTGTTATGTGTTAAAAAAAACAATTAATTGTGACGTGGAATTTGAGGTAATTAAGTAAAGTAATCTTTAACTCTCCTTCCGTGCAAAACATAACATACCAAATCCTGCAAGTTGGGTGTAATGTAATGTTGGGGATTGATGCCACTTTCCTTTTCTCTACCCAGTTATACTCCTCGCATAATATGTTGGTATAATCTTCTAATTCTGATTGGAATTTTTACATTCCCAGTTATGTGTTGGAGAGAGAGACAATGAAATTTAATGTAAATACTATGTCTTTGAACAATTTGGAGCTGGCAATGTTGCTTTAGGGTTTATATGATTAGTCAACAAATTAGGGAATGAAAGTTTTTTGTAGGTACTAAAAAGGGTTTTACTGTTTTGGGCAGTGAACTTCCCTTGCGTTGTACAAGGAACTATATTTTCTCAGAGGAAACAATTATCTCATGTATGCACAAACCAAAATTCAAAGGATTATTACCTGGAAGAGTGGCATGTGGATTGATATTCTTTTGTGAAATTTCGGTAATGGATTGTGATTTGGTGTGTTATGTTTTGTCTATGAGGATAGAATGCAGGATAGTTCCATGTTGCATCTCCATCGACCACGCAACACGGGGTTTCTGCTCTCGCTTTTCTTTTGACTCGTGATTGATTTTTCGTCTTGGGGTTTCCTTTTACATGAACTCTTCTTCTTTCCCAAACAAATTTCTTCTGGTTCTGAGGTTTCGTTGTAGGGGAAGTAACATTGCCATTCAAAATGTCAACCTTGGGGTTTTGTCGAAATTGGGTTTTCTAAAATTAAATTGGGGATTTTTGGGGTTTGATTCATCTATTTTCTTTGCAGATTGATGATTGTAATTTAGGGTTTCTGTGATTGCAAATTGTTCTTGCAATTTGAGGTTTGAAATTAGGGTTCCTGAACTTGTTTCTGAAATTGGGAAATTTGCAATCTGCTCTTGCAAATTAGGAGTTAGGTTTTCAAATGGGAATTTTGTTCAAGTTAGCGTTACTTAATTACCCCAAATTCAATTTTTATTTTAACCCTAACTTCATTAAATTCCACGTTAGAATTTTTTTTAACACATAACAGTGCCAACACAACCAAAACGTTACAACTCATCAAATATTTGTCAGCTGGGCAGCTCTGCCGTTAGCAAAAAGGACTAACTTCCACAGTTTTTGCAAAAAGTAGAACTTTAGTGAACTTTTTAAAAAAGGAAGGACCACTTTGAATAAACCTCCCGAAAAGAGGGACCAAAATAGGTATTAAACCTTTAAATAAAAACATGAAAATAAAAATCAAAATTGTTCTTACAACATTTATGCACTAATTATTGTGGTTCAGTTAAATGTAGTGTTGTCAAAACAGGTTTTTCGGCTCAATCCGGTTCGACTCATCATGGGTTAAGTCAACCTAATCTTGCTCATTTATCAGCAAGTCAAAAAAATTCGAATCCGGCCTGGTCTACCATGGTTTGGTCAGTTAAACGGATTGGCTCACTCACTAACTTAATTACAATTTTTTTAAAATCCAAAAAAAAATTAATTTTTTTTTGTAATTCAAATTTAAATAATTTCACTCTAAAATGATGTTAAATTCTAAAGATAATGCAAAATAAAAACAATTAACACACAATTCAAATGTAATCCAAAAGCAAACCTAAAAAGTGAATAAATAAGTTTATAATATTAATAATATTGTGTCATTTATCCATTTATAAAATTAGAGTATTGAACAAATAAATTTATAATATTTGCTGTCTTGAAACATCTTTTTCGTTATTTCCATTTACAATATGATAAAAAATGTTAACTAATAATATTGACACACAGAATAATAAATAATTAAACTAAATTAAGTGGATTGGTGAGCCGGGTTGAAAATTAGCCCGTATAAAAAAATTAGTTTTTTTAAACTCATCTCGGCTTGAACTCGTGGTGGGTCGAGTTGGCCTGTGAATTCTAACCTATTTTGACTAGTGTTGTCAAAATGGGTTGAAACCCATGAGCCAACCTGGCTCACCACGCTTTGAGCCAGGTTGGGTTGGGAAAAAATGCGAAAATTTTGATGTGAGCCAAGTTTTACCCGGCTCACACGGGTTGAACCCGTGGTAAGTCGGGTTGGAAACGAACAACCTTTATTTAGTAATAGAGTCTTTCTTGCTGCTATTTTTTTCAAAAGTTTCCCTCTGCAAATCAAACCCTAAGTTCCCCTCTACAAATCAAACCCTTACGCTGCCTTCACGCGACGTAGCCTTCCCCTTAGCGCAGCAACAAACTCGTCGTAGCAGAGCCCTCGATGTAGCATACCCTCTCCTTCCCTTTCGTGAAGCCTTTGTTGTCCTCTTAAATATCTCAGGTAAGCAACGATTTTTATTTATAGCTTTCAAATATGGTTTGCTCATGTGTTTTTTACCATAATAAAGTGTATTGTTAGAGGTGCTTTATTTTGAGAGTGAACTGTGCATTAGGTACGGGTTTAGTGCTTGAGTGTCATCAGTTATGGTCATGAAGATAAGACATAGTTGGGGAAAGAGGTATATTATTTTAGGGAAAGTATAATCAAACACTTCTTGTATTACTGTCTAAATTCTAATTGTCTTTTTGGTTGGTCGGATATGTGGTTTTGTTACATGAGATTTATCAACAAGTTTTTGTATCACCAGGCTCTCAGTCTTCTTACTGAAAATTTCACATTCAAAGATCAGTTGTATTTTAGGAAGTTAATTTTGATTTACTCTTAATTTTTGAGATATGATGGAAAAATATATACAATATTTTTACAATAACATGGAAAAATCATATAATCATCTTATATATACAATATTTTTACAATATTTAAACGTATACGATATTTTTACAATGTTCAAGCATCCTATATATACAATATTTTTACAATATTTAAACATATACAATATTTTTTACAATATTTAAACATCTTATATATACAATATTTTTACAATATTTAAACATCCTATAGATACAATACTTTTACAATATTTAAACATCCTATATATACAATACTTTTACAATATTTAAACATCATATATACAATATTTTTACAATACTTTTAATAATTAATAACACACAAAAATATATACAATATTTTTACAATCACTTAACCACTTCATCAAACACTTTTCATTGTTTAATATACACAATCATAACAATATAAAATCATATAAAATATCTTATATATAAAACATCCTTTCTATAACTAAGATTTTTCAGTTTTTTTATTAATTATTTCAAAATAAACACATGTTACTTATGATAACTAAGATTCTTTATTATTTTTTGTATTAGTAAATACAAAATAAACATGTGCTACTTAATAATTTAGATTCTTCATTTTTTTAATTTCTTTTATATCAATTGATTCAATTATTACTCTTTCAATTTGATCGATCAAAGTAACATGTTATAAGAATATCAGAAAAAGAGGGTGAAAAAAAGTTAAGTGAGCCAATGATCCAACCTGTGGTGGGTCGAGTCGGGTTCGAATTTTTTCAGCTCGCTAATAAATGAGCTGGGTTGGGTTGGCTCACTAAATGGTCAACCCGTGGTGGGTTGGGTCGGGTCAGATTACCCGTTTTGACAACTCTAGTTTTGACAACATTAGTTGAATTTGAAATTAAAAAAAGAAAGACTTATTAAATATTTTGGAGGTGAAAAATCAAAACTTAATTGGAGAATATATTTATGTTGTGTTTGTATGAACTAATGAGGAAACATCTTCCGGACACCAAATAAAAGCATGTGGTAAAGGCTTTCTCCGAGTCAACAACATGGAATAAATTAAGCACACACATCTAGGAGTTCAAGGTTGGTGAAATCCTAAATAAATATCACATTAAAAGCAACAAAAACATTTTTTAACAATATACAAAGCCATAGTGAATTATTGTTAAAGAAAGATAAATCAGATAATCGATTCAATGTTTACATATATAAAAAAACATATTTTTACATGTGTTTATTTTATTAAATTTCAAGTTTGACTTTCAAGTAGAACACATTAAAATAGGGAGTTTAAAATTTGAGTTGCAAAATTTGAATAACTTTATCAAAGTTGAGTAGGACGTTATCAAATTTTTTAAATATACAACTCCATGTTAAAACATAAGTATTTGATTTGAATAAAAATAAAATGCAAAACTAGAATAGTTTTGGCCTACTTGAATTCATCTTATACATATTATTTTAATAAAGGCAAGTATCATGTTTAATATTAGAACTAGTAAAAGTAGAACTAAAACTTCATTACGTAACACATGTGTAATAACCTAAAAATAATATTAAAAGGATGACAAGGGTATTAAGTGAATAGAAGTAGGTTTTATAGTTAAAACCTATCAGCAACTTAAATAGATAAATTAAAACATCTTGATTCATTAACTTAAGCACTCCTTTTCTCTAGAACCTGTTCTTCAAAGTTCCTTATCTTCTCTTTAAAATCTCTCTAGATTGAACCGTTCAAGTGATAATCAAGGAGTTCCTCAACAATCCTGGAGCTAAAAGCTATGATTTAAACTGACCAAATTCTCAAGTCGGAGTAGGTAAGTCGTTTCCTCTTTTTCCCATGTTTTCTCTAACTCAGATCATGCAATTTTCTTCTTTGCATATTATTGGTAGTCCTTTTCTTCAACTCTCAGTTCAAAATTTTGTTTTAAAATCTAATCTCTATCACCAATTGGTGGGTTATAGGATTCTGTTGAATTTCCCTGTGAGACAAGCTAAGAGTTAGGGTTTTGTGAGCTGAATTGCTGCAATTAGAGGTAAGAGAAGCTTAGGTTTTTTTTGTGCCTATGGAAATTATTGTGTGGGTGAGTTGGATTCTACTGCAAACCAATGTATGTGTAGATTATATCATACATATGTTGCTGCTTGATATGAAAATGATGAACTAATGTGTTGAAACTATTATGTTAATTGATGAATGATATATGAAACTGCAAAATTAGGATGAGAAATTGTTATGGGTAGATTGTATGTGTTGAAAGTGAATGTTTGAGTGTTAAAAATCTGTTGTACTGGTTGCTAGACTATATTTCAGGTTGGTTATGGTGTTATAGGTTAGTCTAAAGGAAGTGAGGTAGTCAAATTGGGCAATTGGGGTTGGGTGCTGAATTGGTCAATTGGGATGGTCTAGGTAAGTAAGTTGGGACCTGTTAGAGTCCCTAAAATGGTCCAAAATAGTTTCTAAGTGTTAAATATGAGATTGAGTCATTAAGTTGTTGGAATCTAAGTTTTTGAGTAAGAATCAATGCGTGATCATTAAAGAAGGAGATTAGGAATAGTTATAATATCTAGGCAAGTCTAATTCATCGTATAGATCAATTTGGGAGTGTTAGAAACTCATTAAAGTGTCTCAGATGCACTAAAACCAGAAAAATCAGGTTGCTGTCAAAAACTGATAAGAATAATCAATTATCCTACTTGATAATCGATTATTCTAGTCAGAATGTCATGTTTTCTTCAAAGTTCACGTAAATAATCAATTATCATATGTAATAATCGATTATTGTTGTCAGAAAATCATCCAGGACAGTTTTTGGTGGTTCTCGGGGTCCCGGGTATCATTTATGGACGTTCTTTAGGTCGTTCTGGGGGTTTTTTACCCTTTCGAAACTGTTGGTGATGATTTCAAAGTCATTTTCCTTGTCTAAGTATGAGTTCACTGGGTTTTTTGTTGTTTAGTGGTCCTTTTTGAATTATTATTGACTTGTAGTGTACATGAAATGATTTCATACAATTTCTGATGACTTGTTGGGTTGTTTGTGGTCTTTTGAAGTGTAATTACTATCATATATATGTTGTATGCAATGTAAAAGTGAAAAGTATGGTTATTAGACGTAATTCCATGATCCTCAATGGAGGTTACATGGTGGTGTCATGTAGCTGTTGTGATTGACCGTATGAATGGCCAGAGTTCCAGATGGGGTTTATCCTGACATTCTAATGACCATCCATGCTCAATTAGAGAGTGATGAGTCATGTGGTGAGAATAGCAGGAGGTCCTAGTAATAGGTGCTACGTGGAGGCCTATTATTCGGTAAAGGGCTTACACTTGTGTGTGGTCGGGTGAAACCCCTCGGCAATGGCTTTGCAAAGCAGTAGGGCCACAACAAGTGCACAAACCCCTGGAACTCGACATTTCATACTAGTCTGGATGGTCAAATCACGTGGTCAGTCATTGGTATCAATAAAATACATTTGGTCATAGTCTGTATTGTTTATGGTCCTTGCATGCTTGAAATACTTGATTGATAACATGCTTTTTATACCTAGCTTACCCTTGCATTGTTTGGTTTGTGTTGTATGGGTATGCTTTTCCTTTTGCAATGATCATCCAACTTTGGATGTGAACATAGAGGCAAAGGATATTCCCCTGGGGCAGGCTTTGGAGGGAGAGGACCCAGATCCTTTGGATGTGAGCAGTAGCTGATGATGTACCACTGGAGCAAGCATTAGAGAATGAAGAAGACGCAGCTGCCTAGTGCTTAGGATCCTCCTTAGTTAACTTATCTATTTTGAAATACATCCTTTGTAAGTAAAGTTTTAAATTTATGGTCAATTTTGGATGACTGTAAACTTATAATTTTATCTTCAATCTTAAACTGTTTTATAGTATTATAATGTTTAATCATTCAAAATTATATTAACATATAATTTTTGGAATGTTACAACATGCATTTTAACAATTATGTTTTTCGAATTTAAAAAATTTTAATCGGTCGCAAAGACTTTTATAAAAATTATGGATATATATATATATATATATATATATATATATATATATATATATATATATATATATATATATGTGTGTGTGTGTGTGTATGGTAGCAACAACCTTTTTCACAAAATAATTAATGACCAACTTTTAATTCGCTCGTTAAATAACCATTTTAAAGATTGAAATGTGTTGGTGATTGCGGTCATTATTTGGTTACCAAAATAAAAAGCAATAGTAATTCATTTTTTAATCTCTAATGGGACAAAATTTAATTAAATTTTAATAGCAAAATTGATTGCTATTTCAGTCACATATAAGAATTACATAGCCACTTAGATTTTTAATTTAATTTAATTATTTTTCAGTGGCTAAATCAGTGACTAAAATAAAAACATTTAATGATCAATAACTTTTGATTACTAAATAACAAATTCAAATATTTGAGTAATAAAAATTTTGGTGACTAATTTTATGTAAAAGATTTTGACCAATTTATAAACAATTTTCTAACATGTTTATGAATGTTAAAAATATAATGATATTAAATAACAATCAATTTCAATATATAAAAATAGTATAAAATTATATATATATATATATATATATTACTTGATCCAACATAAAACTAGAATAAAAATAGTTTAAAATAAATAAACTTTAAAGTCATTATATAATTAAACTAATAATCCTCTAGTATATCATTATTATTATGGTCTAATTTGTAAGTTCGACTGCTAGGAGAATTAGAACGACTTAACATAAGATTTTTTAATTAGATGTACTGTAAATAAATTTCATGTGCTTATCTTGTTAATTAATAAAATTATAAACAATCTCAACTATAACCTCTGATTTTCTATGCTCAAAATTTGATCAACTCCTGCCTCGTGGATATTCATTGATAATAGTACATTCTATTACAATCAATTATTAATTTGTTTCAATCAAAACGATAAGATGTATGATTATAAAGAAGCCACTTTAATAGAAAATGACTAATAACTTTGATACCAAAATAACATTTATATTTTAAAAATAAGACTAGTTTTAGTGTTTAATTTTCATGTAAAATGGTAGAATTTATTTTTCATATATAAAATATTGTAAGCGAACTTCTCTTCCTTTAATAAGCATAGTGCATTATTTTTATTTTATACGTGAACAACATATGAACAAAAGATACAGAAAAATTATGTTCTTCTTAGTTAATAATAACATCGACCACAACCTCTATTCTAAAATAATGTAAAAAAATTATATATCCGGTGATAAAATTAGGACTAAGACTAAATGTTAAGTTCCTCCTCTCTACTTTGTTAATCACCAAATTTCGATACATACTCAATATAGAATAATATATTCTTTTTTGTAGATAGTAAACTTTGATAGCTATGTCTCTGTTGTGAAATAGAGAGCTCAAAAATAAAGTAAGGACATGAGTTCGGTATTTTCGGTAAGATAGTTCCACCACTTGCAATTTCATTTTGACAATATGGCCAACTAAATTTCTCTCTCCCCACGTCAAATCATTTGATTAGAGATTAAAAGTATTTTTTTAAAAAAATAAATAAACATATTTGTGAGAAATTAAATTTATCTTTCAAAAAAAAATTAATATAAGATTTTTGTATAAATTAATTTATATAAAAGTTAACTATAGTTATATATTTTTCAAAAAAAGTATTTATATTTTTTCTTAAAATAATTAAATAAAAAAATAGTTGATAAAAAAAGTATTCAAAAATAGTGTCTCGTAAATTCAACTCTTCAGTCCCATCTCATCACGGTCATTTTTGCTTTTAATTAAAAGCTTATAAAATCTTAGTCATATATTTTATTTTATGGATTTGATGAATAATTTGATAGAAGATTTACTCGATACGTTAATGAGAGAAGAATTTACTTCACGTAAGATATTGACAATGTTTTTAATCAAAACAGTTTATGAGTATTTTTTTTATATATTACTTAACTTTTTTTATTTTTAATTAATGTTAGACTAAAATTAACAACTTGAATGTCCAATTGTCATTCTCAAATGTATATCTTTTTACATTGATTTTGAAAGTATTTATACTATCATGAATATTGAATTTATCGATGAAGATCAATAAATAATACACAATTATTAAGGGATATTAGTGAATGATATTGATATTAAATTTATATATGGGAATTGTGTAACTGTAGATCAAATATTTGTCAATAAGGTTATCATAATTGTATTTTGATAACCACCAATAAAGCGCATGCAATGAAAGTAAAAGAAATAAGGAAAGAAATACAAACAGAGAATTTATACTGGTTCGGTCTCAATGCCTACATCCAGATTTCCTTCTAATCAACCTTAGATTGAAGGCTCTTCCACTATAATGATTTGAGTTTTACACCAAAAATTTTACAAATAACTCTCTCAAAATGTAAACACCTCTCCCACTCAACAATCAAATATAGAAAGATGACACCTGCATAAAGAACCACACGTTTTTACTGCAACACCCTTTGAGAACCCCTCTCAAAGTACTAAGAACTCCTCGCTCTTCTTCTTGACCGCACGCACAGGGAACAACACAATCCAAGATTTCCGAAAACGAAGTCCGATCAGTCAAGAGTACACCTCAGTAGTGCAGTAGTTGGTCAACAGTGAAAACTCAAATCTGTTTTTCAAGAAACCTTCAAGATTATCAACCTCTTTGTATCTTGCTTCTTGGAGCGTCTAAGCACACCTGTAACTTTTTTCTCAATTCACAAATATTAGATATGAAAGTTTAGAATGATCAAAAGTCTTAAGAGTTGTGTGCAATGCATTAATTTATAGTTTTCCTCATAACAGACGCAAATCAATTGTCAAAGTGGCTGCAGTGGAATGGTTAGCGTGGAATAACAAACCAAGAGGGATTTTAATACAAATGTGTACCTTTTAATTTCTACTCAATTAAACTTACTAAGCAAATATTAATAACAAATAACAAGAGTAAGGTTGAGAGAAATTTGCACAAATAATTTTATCCTGGTTCGGATCTTACCAATCCTACGTCCAGTCGCTTATCTCAAAAACAAGATAAAGATTTTACTAATCACAAAACAATTACAAATTACAATCACAAAGAAACAATTTGTAAAAGTTTAGAAAACACCTCTCTTGATACCACAAGAGATGAACTTGCACCTCCTTTAAGTCTTCACAAAGGATGAAACACTTCCTCTGAATACTTCATGAAGGATGACTTCCTCTTCCCAAACATCTCCTTAGATGCACCAAGAATGAACCAACTATTCCTCTCTCACCATAGCAACCCTTCATCAGCTCCATAGACGAGAGTTTCTCAAGCCGAACAAGAATACACAAGTCTCAATGATTTCTGAGTACCAGAGCACAAGGGAAGAGTTGTTGATGGAAAAATAGAGCCTATTTATAGACTTAAGCAAATACTCTTCCGTTCTTCATTTCTAGCCATTTAATGCTTTTAATCGATTAATATTATTGTTAATTGATTAAAATAAGTACAACGGCTAGTTTTAACAGCTAGAAAAGTCCAACGGTCACCTTTAATTGATTATATTAAGGATTAACCGATTAATTAATCGATTAAAAGATATTTTAATCGACTATTACAGTGGTTGTTTAAGTTTTTAGCTCTTACTCTTTTTGAATCGATTAATATTACGTTTAATCAATTAAAACAGTGCGATTTTGACTCTGAATATCAATTATATAATATGAAAGTACATGCAAAACCATTGAAAATCTAAGTCCTAGACACTAAAATACAATTATTACAAAAGCTTTCCATTGCAATACAAGTCTTCATAACATCTTCTTGAATCTTGATTTCTCTTGACTTGATTTGGACATTATCAAAACTTCATCTTCATCATTTTGCTAACATCAATTGATTAGGTTAGTAATGTAATCAGTTACATTGGTAATAGATGTAACAAAATTACAATTAACCCAATTCTAATATAATGCATATTTAATGTAATTGATTTTCAATAAATGCTAGTCAACGTATTTAAAAATATGACCGTTAACACTGTTATGACTTAGCTTGAAAACAATTTTCAAAGAATAACAGACTTAATTGATTACATAAACAGTGTAATTTATTAAGTTATATACTTAAACAAATTTTGAAAACTTTTTCTCTTAAAAACTCATCACAGCACATTTCAAAAAGATGTTTGCAAAGACACGAGTTTTAATCGATTTTACACTTAATGTAATCGGTTAAAACTTGTTGTTTTGCCACAGTTTAAAATTTAAGATATCTGATGAACTTAATTGATTACAACATCACTATAACAGATCATTTCATACAGAGTTGCTATGTACTTGTGGTTTTATCACATTAGAACATTTAGTATGCATACAATAGATATAAACACAATTAATATCATAGTAGTATGCAGACCAAACTACATGACATCAAATGTATTAATCATAAGGAAACATTTACATAGCAACATATGTATCAATCACAAATACACATTTTTGTTATGTCATGAAAACATATATGTGTTGTTACAATCAATGTGTTGTCATCATCAAAAACCAAACACATGAGGGTGTTCAACACTCAAATTGCTCCCCCTATCAACATACTTGTCCCCATCATACTCCCAAAATTGGGGCACTTTGGTGGTTCTCATAGATGCCCCACCTTAAGGTCCGTAAGATTTTTCCTTTTGAAGGAAAATTGTAAAGACGACATACTGCATGGTTGTCCCATTCTCCTCCAACTCTTTTCAAACATCTTTTTCACACTTTTGATTAGCCTATGAAATCAAGCATGTATACACCAATGTTGAAAAAGAAAATGTCATACACATAAGCATCATTTTGAGCATTGGACTTAAGAATTTGTGACATTCATTGTTTTAAAATAAAAATAAAAATAAAGAGAGGGAAAAAGAAGATTTAAGAAAAACATGGATTTGATGATATCAAAGAAAAAAATTAACTCTGGAAAAAAGGTCAAAAATAGAAAATACAAGAAGTTTTCATGCATTCATGGATATCAGGGTTTCGACACCCAATCTTAACATAGAGGTTTTGACACTTAGCATTGCATCCAGAAGAACAAAAAACAAGTTTCCATGCATTCATCATTCATGTGTAAGCTTAATTATGTCTCTTGCACACAGAAATTTTGATATATGTTTCCATAGAAAAAAGAAAAATCTTCTTAATCGAAGCCTTCTTCATTCATATGAATGGTTATCAAATTATTCCACTTCCAAAATACACAAAGATTAACCTATGTTTATATATATTCTTTTAAGTTATAAAATTTTGGTTAATCAAGTTTTCTCCTGGACATTGGGGTTCTGACATTCTGATCACCTTGCCAAGTTTCTCACACCTTGTTTTAAGTTGAGGTTTTAACACCTTGCCAAGGTTCCCATACCTTGTTTTCAAACTAAGTTGAGGTCCCCATACCTTTTTTCCAAACTAAGTCGAGGTTTCCATACCTTGCCAAGCTTTCCACACGTTGTTTCCAAACTAAGTTGAGGATTCTGCACCTTGGTTCACACATTTTGTTTCCAAACTAAGTCGAGGATTCCACATATTGCCAAGGATCACACACCTTGTTTCCAAACTAAGTCGAGGTTTCTACACCTTGCTTCCAAATTAAGTCGAGGTTTTCACACCTTGCCAAAGTTCCAACACCTTGTTTCCAAGTTAAGCCAAGGTTCCCACACATTGTTTCCAAACTAAGACGAGGTTTCAGTACCTTGCCAAGGTTCTCACACCTTGCCAAGGTTCCTACACCTTCTTTCATCACCATATCGGGTTTCTATACGCTAATATCTACACATAGGTTCTCAAACAAAAGTTTTAAAATTAGAAACTTGTAGAAACAATTCAAAATTGAAAAATACAAAAATAAAAATAAAAATTGAAACTCACATTGACCCTCTCCTTGTGAATGGTCGAATCCAAATTCTCCTTTTGTAAGTCAACCCTCTACTAGGCAATGGTCGAATATTGATTCTCCTTGGCAATGATTATCAAATCCTTGTTGAAATCTAGATCATCTTTGATGGAATGATCACTAATATCTTCATTTACATCAATGCCTTCTCCCATGGAATGGTCAAGTCAATGTGTTTTTTTTAGGGTAGGGACCATCTACTTGGTAATGGTCATCAAATCCTTTTATATATCGATTCTTTATTTGACAATAGTTGAATATTGGTTCTCCTTGTGGATCGTGACTCTTTGTTTGACAATGGTAATCGAATCATTTATGACATCAAGATCCTCTCTGATGGAATTATCACTTATTTCTTCATTTACATGTAGGCTTTCTCTTACAGAATGGTGATCAATTTCTTTACATTAAGACCTTATTAGATGGAATGGCCATTGATTTCTTTATTTACATCGAAGCACTCTCCTATGGAATGATCATCATTTTCTTTACATCAAGAACTCTCTTACTGATTTCTTTCTTCAAATAAGATTCTCTCACTAGAATTGGTCAAGTTCATGTTTTGTTATTAGATCGTGACCCTTTTATGGAATTGGTCATTGTAAGACCTAGGGAAAATAATGAAATAAAGTAAATAATAATAAAAATAAAATGAATTAGTTTTCTGTGGTTTTGTTTTAAACCGCATCCCATTATGATTTAGGTTATAAAAGGGTAATCAACCCTAGGAAGGAGACACCAAAAAAACCTAGCATTCCTAGGAGTCCAACGACGATAGCGGGAGAGGAGAAACTCCAAAACAGAGCATTAGACGAGAGGACCGTATGCGATTGTTTGTGAAGTTTTCTAGGTGAACTTTGGAAGTGAAAGCATTAGGAAGCCAGGTAAAAGGAGCTGACCTATATGTGGTTTTGTTGGGTATAACGGAGCATCAAAAGAGAGGATCGTATGCGATTGTTTGTGGAGTTTTCTAGGTGAACCTTGGAGGTGAAAGCATTAGGAAGCCAGGTAAGTGGAGCTGACCTATGTGTGTTTTTGTTGGGTATATGTATGGTTCTTGTTCATCTTTTTTCTACACAAATGTTATGGACCATGGTTGAGTCTTTGAGCCGCTAATGTGTGGTAGTCCCGGACTATACATTGCATGCATTTTGTGTGTTTGTATTCATTCTTGGGGAAGCATTTTACATTTATGGGTCATGGGGTTCTGGGTTTCACATGTGGCGTGGATATTGAGCGTGGGTTAGTGGGATTATTCAAATCTATAGGGTAATTGTTCCTCAAATCTATGTTGTGTTTGAGAAGCATAACGGGAATATCAGTGGGTGCAATGGTGCATCGAATTAGAGATTCATGGGTTTGTAGTGGTTCTTTAAGGGTGGATAGTTTATGTTAGATGTGTTTGATATGATGAAGGTACTAGTTTATGATACATAGGGTGAGAAGTGAGACGTGCATGATGGGATTCGTGAGGGTGCCACCAAGTTTTAGGTGTCTTGGGAGGATGTAGTTAGAGGGAGGGAAGTAAACCTTTATTTTACGAATTGAGATTGTTTTTTAATGTTGTGATTCTCACACTGCTAACCAATGTGTGATATGGCCAAGGTGCATCAGTTCATAGACATCTAATAGTTCAAATGTTTTGGGCATAACCAAGAGTTAAGGAGAGCTTATAACAATGAAGCAATGGTCACGAAATGCATGTTGGGTCATTAGGTGTATGGTGGCTAACTATTTTGCAGTTTCATTTTGTTTAGGAACAATGTTCTTCAGGGTGTTGGGCGTGAATGGTTAGGTGGATAATGGTGTTCATAAACTTGAGTGATTGTAAGTTGAAAAGCGAGGGCATTGGGAATTGGACATTGGTATAGAACCTGGTGTGTGGGTTCATGGGAGAAAAACGAAAAAAGAGTAGGTTCAAGGTGAGAGAGTGTAAGTGAAAAAGGAAATATAAATTATTGGGGTGGTAGTGGAATTTAAGGGTTGAATGTGTGTGTCTCTTGTGTGATTATACAGAATGCTTTGGGGTATATGAATGACCTTGTGGTGTGAGGCTGTCAACACTAGAGGAAGAGGTTCATGGTTGACATGTTTTGGTACTAGGTATTATTTATTGTGTTTGTTGTATACTTGTGGGTGTGCATGTGGGCTAAATATGGGTTGAGAAGTGGATTGTATTCATGGTACATATTTATGGTTGCATTGCTTGTGATAATGGGTGAATGCATGAAGTTGTGTTTTCTTTTACGAGTTAAATATGTTGAGAGATCATGCACTATAATGTTTGGAGTATATGCGTGAAAAGTAAAGTTTTAGGTGTGTATGGCTTGCTATTATTTTGGATAGGCTAGAAGGGACATATTCCTTTAGAAAGTGGTGTTGGTAGGTTGATATTCATAGTACTAAGAAGTAAGTATTTTTGTTCACATGATATGCCATGGATTGGGTGAAGTTTCATGTTCAACTTGCTTTTAATGATGGGTGAAGTCTATTTGCTTGAAGTGTGTGGGCCCTTGTGTGGGTATAATATGATATGAGTGGGTGAAGTAAATTATGGTGGGGTTGTGTATGAATAAAAAGGGTGAAGGAATGCACAAATTTTAGAGTAGGTGACGTGAAAAAGAGAAAAAGATAGGAAGTTGGCAGACCAAGTGGGGACAACTTTGAAAGACGAAGTAGATTTATATCTTCATTGGGTGTATGTTGAAAATTAACGGGTGTAATTGGAAAAGGGGTTGACTATTATGTGATATGGTTGACTTGTAATTTTATGGTATTTGTTGTATTTATTGTTTAGAGAATACCATATGCATTATATATTTTTCACGGTTCTCTTCGTCCATAAGGGGAGATATAAGAGATTGGGATTGGATACAACCTTTACTGTTTTCAAGGGGTTGATATGTACGTTTTCTTGCTATACTTCCATAAACCAGGTTTGACACTTTTCCTCTTGCGAGGGGCGGTGGAAGAGACTGAGATTCGAGTGTTGCCCTTTCCTATTTTTGAGGGGGGTAGAAAGGGATGAATGTCTCACCCGTAGAGTTCTAGATTATGTTGAGTTTATAGGTGATGTGAGCAATTTGAGAAGTAGGGGAGATAGGTCCGAAGCTGTGGTGGAGGACCACACGAATCGTCATGTTTTGGTAAACAAGAATTGTGCGGTGAAGTATGAAAGATGGCTAGTATAGTGATGAGGGCCAATAACTGTTGCATAATTTGCCAGGGTACGTCTACCATTATGGTCTTCAGCCATATCTTTTGTTTCCTGGTGAGATACTTGAGGTGAAGGCTGTTGAAGAGTCTCAGGAGAAGGGAAAAGTTCTCTGGACGTCCTATTCCTTCTTCTTCTACTTTCGTCTAGACCTGTAAGAAGAGGTTCAAAAAATTTCGTGCTTCTAGTCGTATTGTACTCTACATACACTAGAGAGCAAAACACTAGAGCACCCAATTAGCCCAAAAAATAAAAATAAAAATGAACAAAAACAAAAATTAAAAACAATAAAAATAAAGTCTAATCGGTTAAGAATCACACAAAAGTATAGTTTAAACCACGAGTCCCCGACAACGACACCAAAAACTTGTTAAGACCTCGACAAGTGTACCAAATCGTATCAAATAATATAAAATGGTAAGACCAAGTATCGTATCCCAGAAGACTCACGACACTAAACAATCATGCAATATCTTAACTAATTAAGACTTATGAACAATTTCATTGGTTTGGAATGTAAATGCAAGTAAAATTAAATATGAATGCAATTTGATCAATTAGGGTAAAAGACAAAAGTGAGTGGATGATATTGATAATATGAGATGAATATGATGTTGGGGTTTAGATTTCGCTTCCTTACTATCATTCATATAACAATTCATCTTCTTCATTCAATTGTTAACGTCACTCTCTAAATTACTTAAAACCCGATCCCTCGACGAAGAAAGCCTATCCTTAATTATTAGACCACAATCCCTTGCTTCCCTAATAATTAATTTTGCATAACGAACAGAAACTTAAGACAACCAAACCTCTTATCCCCATCCCTGGGCAATATTGTTTTTGGGAGAAATTATCCAGATCATGGTTTCTAGGTATTTCCTAATAACAAAGAAAACCAACAATCATGCTATGAGTGATCAAAACATAACAAGCATCGAGCAAGGGCGAAAATCCCTAACAATTAATGAAAAAAGCATAAATAATTCAAAAGATATTCAAATACATGAGAGTTTAGAGGTTACATCTTTCCCAACAACAAATGGGTTTAGTTCTCCAACGTCATGGAGAAACTAGGCGTACAATGAAATGAAAGTGATAGAAAAACCCTAGAAATTGAAGAGGAGAGCTCCCACATCCAATTCTGCCTCCAAAGGGTCGAAAAGTGTGTTTCTGTGCTTCTGCCGTCAAAAGATACAAACCCTAATGTGTATAGGTCCTTAAATAGATCAGAAAATAAGGACCAAGCCCAACATGTTGGCGCTCAGCGCCCCTACTTAGGGCAAGCAGGCGGTGGTGCGAGAGAAGTGGCGTTGAGAGCCCTGAAAGGGGCAACTAGGCGTCCTGCGACGCAAGGAGACTGGCGCTCAACGTCCCAAGAAGGGGGCCCAGGCGTTGATGCGAGCTTCTGACGCTAATGGCCCCAGAAAGGGGCAGCCAGGCGTGGTTGCGTGAATCCAGCGCCTAGGGCCGCAAAAAAGGGCAACTAGGCGTCCTGCGACCTTTTGTAGCCTTCTCTTCTAGTGCTCTTTTTGTCCTTTCCGGGTTCTAACTCGTTGGTAATTTAACTCCTCTTCCAAATAATTCCAATATCCTACAAAATCAAGGGATTTTAGTGATAAAATATCAAGTATAACCTCAACTCTCTTATTCTCAAGAATAAACTAAAAACAAGAGATTAAGCAAGTTTCTAAGTCAAAAAGGGTTCATTTAGTATCAAAATTGAATCACAGATAGCGGTGAAATCAACCATTATCACATAGGCACGAGTTGCCTTTGCTCGATAGGTGGTGTAATGTAAATGGGTTGGTCATGATTATGGTTGAGGGAATGTATGAGGGGTTATAATATTTGTTGTTATAATCTTACTATGTTGTGATGTTGTTTGACGTGATGGAATTGTGATAAAGATTGAACAATTGTGTTATAAATGTTATTTCAGTGATTTAATGTTTATTCTGTTAGTTCACCCTTGCATGTTGTGGTTGTGGTTTCTACCTACAATGATCGTATGACTCGTGCTGTTGCACGACAGCTGATGATATTACAAATAATCTAATGGAGGCTTAAAGCGGCAAGGATATTGAGAGATTGGGGATCTTATTTCTTTGGGTTATTTTGAACACGATTGACTTTTATTTAAATGTTAAACGGTCTAATGTTTTGTTACAATTGTAAAAAGTTGTTTATGTTGAAATGGAAATCACTATATCTCAATTCCAAGAAGGGGAGGGGTTGAATTGGTTTGGAAACAAATTTTAGTATTCTTTTAAAAAATTTTAGTGTTTGGTGCTGTTTTCAAAAGATTTTCAACCAACAAAGAAATAGACAGAAACCAAGAATGAGAACACAACAAAATTTATACTAGTTCAACTCTAAACGAATCTACATTGCCAGGATATGAAAAGCTCGTTACAAGACAAACTCGTCTAATATCTTGGTTTTGAAGTTGAACTAAACAATATGAAACGAAGAAGTCTTTGTATAGAGAATTGACTCTAAGCTAGAAAAATTACTAGGC
Organism: Vigna mungo; assembly: GCA_036885675.1. Classification (NCBI taxonomy): domain Eukaryota; kingdom Viridiplantae; phylum Streptophyta; class Magnoliopsida; order Fabales; family Fabaceae; genus Vigna; species Vigna mungo. The sequence goes on from CP144699.1 coordinate 24,005,263, forward strand.
CTGCAAACCTTAGGAAGAAAATAAGGAAAGAATATCCTAAATTAGAAGACAAACACCAAACACTAGGGTGGAATATCCTAAATTAGAAAACCAACCTTGTACTAGGAAAACAATATGGAAAAATGCTGATATGATCATAGATGGGGCAACAATGAAGAGCTTTTAGAGTGACAAAAAGAATAAAAAAGAGTAGAATAGGTTTCAAAGGCTTGTATTTGCCTCTTTGATTTCTTTCCTTTAGTTCTAGTGAATAAACGCTTATAAACTCTTCTTTCTCTTTAAGAACAAGCAATGTGGGACTCTCCATGGCTTGGTCTTAAAAATAAAAGAAGAGGAAGTGAGCATCCTAGGCTTGTAGACTAGTTGCCTTATAAACCCTTTGGAGTGGAGAGATTTAAGGAATGTGGGACTCAAAAGCCCCTAGAGGATGTGCAGTAGCTGCTGGCCAGCCCTCACACTCAAAAGTCCCACATCTCTTGAATCTATTCTCCAAGATCACTCCAAAGGCTATATAAGAAGGCTTAGGGGTCTCCTTTTGTACACACACCTTTGAATTGAATGAAATTTGAGTTGAATTGCATTCTTGCATTCCTCTTAGAGATAGTCGGTCCTTCCTCGGCACTTATCTTGAAGCCTTATTCAAGTGGCGTGTCTACAAGTCCTAAGTTTCCTCTTTCTCTAATCTTTACCACTTTTAATTTCTCTCCATTTCTTGTATGCCATTTTTAGAATATTCTCTCTAGGTATGCACTTCCCCATCAAATGCCAAGTTAGAAAAACCCTAGGTTAAGATAGAAAAACACTAGGCTAGGAAACCATAAGCTAGAAAAGCCTAATAAAAATCACAACCTCATCACAATAGACAAATAGAAAACAAAGTGTCTAAAATGTCGAGACAAAAACTTTAAGATAGAAAGAACATATTCAAATTCATCAAGAAGAAAAGGTGTGGATAACCGTCTATGAAAAAGTCGAACATAAAAATTCACAAAAAGGTCAAACTAGGGTAAGGAACTTAGGAAAAAAAAATGGGACAAGAAGAAAACTCAAAGCACTAACTGAGGACAGACAACTCAAGACTCTAGAAAATAGGAAAACAACATAAGTAGAAAACACAAGACATAGAACCTGAATCCCTAACATAGAAAACCTTAGGAAAACACTTAGGAATTAGAAAAACATCTAGGTCAAAATACCCAGACGCTATGCTAAACGGTTGTTATGCTTAAAGTGTCTAAGAGAGTTTAAGCTAAATGCTTAAAGCTTATCATATCCAAAGGGTATTCAGTTTAGCTCTTGTAAATAAAACAATGTCAAGACGATTTCTTCAACAAAACCCACTAAAAGACTCAAAGATAAAATACGAAAGAAAATTAAGCTAAATGCTATTTGTCTAAAGAAGAGACAAAGATCAAAAGACGTGTTTACTTGCCTAAACGATTCCATGAGCTAAAATAATACTTCGTCCAAAGATGAAGTCTTACTCAACGCTTGGTATCCTTAAAAGAAAAACTTAATTTTCAAATGCTACCTTAACGGAAGGAAATCAAAATGCACTTTGTTATTCTGAGCAAGCATTAAATGACATTAAATGATCAACATTCAAAAACAACAAAAGTGATATTTTACGAGTGGTCTGTACATCAAATCCAATCAAACCAGCAATAGATAAATGTGTGTGTATATATATAATATAATATAATATAATATAATATATTTGTTAACGTTTCCATTGCCGATGTATTAATGCTTTTTTATCTGGTTTAATAAAGAAAACAACAATATTAAGATGAGTGCCATTCATATGGCCATAATTAAAGCTTAGATGCTTTATTTTTTTTTTCTTTAATAGCATCACCAAGACTCGTTGTATCTAATGTACGTATTGCATCTAAATAAATATATTTCAACATCTAATATCTATGATAAGTAATTCTTCCTTATAATATCAAGGACCACAAATTCAATTTGCAAAGTTTGCCGTGTTTAGAACTAGCACATAAAATCTTAATATGAAACTATAAAATTAATAACAATATACAATGTTAAAAAAATAATCAAATATAAATAATCATCATAATAATAATCATAGTAAAAATAATAGTAAAAAAATAGACATAAAAATTAATAAAGTCAAATAATATTTATCACAAAATAAAGAATATAAAATAAAATTGTAAATGAGGATAAGATTAAAAAGAACTGAATTATAACACACATAATGTTATCCTTAAAGAGAAAATGCCTTCATCAGTTGGTTAGAGTATCATGATGATAATATCATAAAACATAAAACTAATAATGTTATGAAATTAGAAGGAAGATTATTCCGTGGAAAAAAACTCCTATTTATAATCAAAGGATACAATTTCACGGTTAATAATAGTTAATACAAATAACTAAATCTCATAAAGAATAATCAATAATCAATCATATAAGTAATTGTATTAAATCAATCAATAAATGATGAGTAATTACAGAAAATCAATTAGAACTATTTATTAATAAATATTATATAGTTTTTAACATTATCGATATATCAATAATTAGATGTAATTAACGTTTTAAAATATGTAATTATGAATATTTTGTACATATAAAACTTCACATGTATATTTATTACTATTCTAGTCTCAAAATAGGTAAAATTTATTTATGTGTGCACATAAATTAAGAAAAAAAAATATATTTATTGCAATAATTATTTTAAAATAAATTTACTTTTCAATAATTACATCATTTTATTGACTACGGAGTGTAGATATAATTTATTTAGATGAAAGTAAAAAATATCTAATAAATCATAAAAGTTTGAGTCATGGTAGATCTTTTAAAACTATCACATTTTAAAATAATAAATGTTGATAAGTTTGTAAAGTGATCTTTCTATATTGGTTATGTTCCGTTTCTGCACACGCACACCAGATACCCTTGATTTCATGAATAATAAAAGCTTAGCCTTTAACTCGAAGGAAGAGATTGCTTTTCTACCTTTGCATCATTTCACCGCAGTCATCATTCTCATCTCTTCTTGCACGCTTCTGCTGTAATTATTTTATTTTAGATCAATCATTGTTCAGGCTCATAAATTATTTCTATATTCTATCCCAGTCTCAAGTCTTTATAAATAAATTAAATTTGATTAAAAATAAAAATTGAATTGAAAAATAAAAACAAGAATACACTAGTTAGCAAGTAGCTCATGATATTTTGGTTTATAAATTCATAAATTATTGCATTAGAAGCATTAGTAAAATTAAGTGATCAACTAACTAATAAACATAAAATGATGTAAGAAAATAAAACTACACAAATTTTATTATATAAATAATTTTATATTTGAAGAAAAAATTTATTATTATGTATTTCTGATGTTATTTTATTAAAATAATAATTTTCTGTTAAGATTTTAAGTATTCTATTTATTTTTTAAAATCATATATATATATATATTTTTATTGGGACATATTTTTTTTTAAATGAGTTTATTTAATGAGTATTAATTATTACTATTTTGAAAATTAAAATTTTAACTTTTTTAATTTAAACTACTGTTATAATCAATTTTCTTTTATAATTTTTGTTGTGAATAATACTATAAATGATCTTTTAAGGAAATTAATCTATAAGATCATTTATTTTTCGTAGATTAATCTTGATATTTGAATGTATTTAGCTCACGTTCATTTATCAGTCTCAAGTGTTCCAATCATAGAGGCCTCACTTTCTATTTTTTTCGTTTTTAGATAGGGTATATGAAAAGATGTTTTGTCACTCAAATTAGTGTGTTCAAATAATAATAAGTCATAGAATAAACAATAATATTTATGTTCAATACCTTTAAATCAATTACTTATTTATACTATTTTTAGTGGATCTTTACCTAGAGGAACCTCAGAGACATATCAATGTCATTCTTAATCTTAATTTAGTCATTATTTAATTATGATAATTGATTTTAAATGATTGTTATCATTTGATTGATTATGTAAACATTTTGTGAGGTGTTCTTGATTTTTCGCAGTACTTATTGACAATATTAGTATTTATCAGTTTTGAGTGATACTTTTTAATTTTGTTTGACAATTCTCAACCTTATTTGTTATTGTTCCTTAAGATAGTACTTATTAACAAAACTAGTATTTTTTTTTGGAAAGATTAGTATTTATGATAAGACGGGTACTTTTAGGCCAGACATTACTTCTCGACAAAAGAGTACTTCTCAACAAGATAGGTAATTGTTGACTTTGTTGAAATCACAAGAAAACACTATAGAGGGTGAATAGTATTTTTAAAATTCTTTCGCAAAGTAGCGTCTAATGGATTGTAAGATATATATATATATATATATATATATATATATATATATATATATATATATATATATATATATATATAATTTAAATAAGATGTTTAGAAGCTGGTTTTTATAAAGGGTGTATATGGAAAAGATTATAAAGAGCAAAGCACTAAAGCATAAATTTTATATTGGTTCATTCAACTTGAGCTACATTCAGTTCTCCCTTAAGAACTCGTAAGGGGTTCCACTAATCTTCAAGAAGATTACACAAGTTTTACCTCTTTAGGTTTACAACGAGTATTAACATCAATCTTGGTATACAAGTATTCTAACGACTTTTAGTTTAACCCTAGACAAACTGTTTAGACTGTTTAACTCAACAAAGCTAAACACAAAGTATTTTAATTCTCTTCAGAATGTACAACATAATGGGTGTTGTGAGAAAATATAGATTGATAACTCCCAAGGAGAGGATAAAAATAATCCAATGAAATATGAGATTTTGCAAAGGTTTTTTCTCTAGAAAATTGACTTTAGATGGTATAGAACAATAGTAAGCTTGTATGAGCGTTCAATAGTTCACTATCGTATCCTTCTTATCTTCTCTTCAACTTTCCATCTATTTATAGCTTTCTTGAGAAATGATCGTTAGACAAACATGTTAACTTCATGTATAACTAGTCGTCTTTATAGGTGAGAAGTCAAACTCAAGTCCACTTTGCAAAGGTACAATGGTTTGACATAGTTGTTATCAAAACATAGCTTGTACGATGTGTCAAAGCAAAAGACTTCAAGGAAAACATTCCCAAAATGTTCTTCATATCTCCTAATGTCTTTATCTTGTGTGCAGTGATTCTGATCAAGTCTTTGTACATTTTGTGATTTGCTTAAATATCAGGAATAAGGTTTACAAGCATCAAAGCACTTTATTGTACATACATTAAATATTTTGAAGGTTGATAAACGTTAAGATGTAGTGTGTGTTCAAAACATTTTTTTCATTTGTCAACTCATTAATAAATGCATCATTTGGTAAAACATTCGACATATGATTATTAAACGGTGAAAAAATATTAGATGCTTTCCAAAAGCTGTTTGAGATACGTAGCATTTAGTGAGCTTTCGTTGGATGATACATTCCATAAGATGATTGCCTGAATTAACACTGTTTAAATAAAACATATTTTAAGCTTCAGTTGGGATAAAACGCTGTCTATTTAGATGATGTAAGTTTGAAAGCATTATTCTATAATCCATCAGATGATTCAATTGATAAATATTTCCTTTACATTAGATGTTGTTCATAAAACTTTGTCTTTCAGACAATATAGGCTAGAAAACGTTATTATAATCTTATTTTGGTCTAGAAAAGATGTTCAAAAATAATTTTTTCTTATATGATATTTCTTTAAAATAGTCTTTCATTTAGAGAGATATTTCTTTTAATGGTTTTTTATAAAGTTCAAAATCTAAGTAGCTAGACGGTCTAGTCTCTAGACGATCTTGTCTTAACAATCTCTCCCTTTTTTATGTTTAATAAATACACAAGCTAAACGAAATGATTTTTAAAAAAAATTTCAGATCAAATGTATTAGAGCATGTGTACATTGTGTCTATTGTATCAGAGCAAATATTTATCAAAGCATACAAATATAAGCAACCGAATATTTCATCAATTTCTCTTTACTAAGTATTAGAGAATATTATTTAAAATTATTATAGCACATGTAATTTGTAGTGTCAAAGCATCAACCATTTATTATAAAATTCAAGATCAATAATGAATACTATATGACTTCCAATAGTCATAATTCATTTATACAAAACATATGTATATCAAAGTAGAAAAAAAACTTATGTGTATCAAAGCATAAATATGCATAAATGTTCATACATGTATCTAAGCAAAAGGTAATAATAAATGTTCATATGAGTATCAAAGCATAAATATTCATACATGTATCAGAGCATAGATATCATATCTAAGTCATATGTGTGTCAAAGTAGAGGAGTAACAAAATGGACATTCAATATTTCAACAGATAAACATTTTAACATGGATGAAAGATGTACTCCCCCTAAATGAAATAACCTATCATTACATTTCTTCCTTTGAATGTAATAACCAATTAGTGTTTAACATTATTTCTTCTCCTTATTTGATAAACATCGAAAAGGGTATGGAGAGAACATCATGGTCCAAAGGAGAAAAAGAGGTGTCGGAGAGAGTTGAATGTGATTATGGTGGTGGTGGTGGTTGGGTTGGATGTGTGGTTTGGTTGGGTTGGACTTCCTTCACCATGCTTCCTTCAAAGGAGAAACTTGTATAATTTCTGGTCTATGTTTCTGAGCAGAGATAGCTTCTAGCCAAAGTCAAAACTTTTTGTTGGCCAGCCTCAATTATAGATAAAGATTAGTGCCTTTTGGAGATGATGTTATTGACACTAAGGGAATTTCTTTGAATTGTAGTCCCTTGCTTTCTTTGCATAATTTTTCATATGAGTCAGGTTCTTTGCTTTCTTCATGGCCGACTTTGCTTTCACTGTGGCCGAATTGTACTTCACTTTCAATATGGCTGACTTGTGCTATGCTCTCTTAGTAGTTGACTTGGTATTAATGTAGTTCCTATCAATAGGGTGACATCGTTTTGAGAGAATGGACAATTCCCAAGCCCACTTCATGCCAACAGACTGAACTCCTTTTACGAGATCACACTATTGTAAAATGCTGACAGAATCACGAACAAAATTTCCTGAGGAGTGTAAAGTCACTGTCCTTAAGGACTTATCCGCGGTGTGTTGCGCAAGTCCCCCAGGATACAGCAGGAACTTCTCAGAATATTTTTTAGGATCTCAAAACTAAAAAGGAACTCTAAACAGAGTATAAAAATAACCTAGAATATTTTTAGAGAAGGAAAAGAGCTGAAGAATGAAACTTAGAGAGAAGAGGAAAGTGAGAAAGAATGAATTTGATGTGTTTTGGAATGGGGGAAAAGCTCCCTATTTATAGAGCTAAGGGAGAATCAAGAAAATAAATGAAATTAAAAAACATAAAAGTATTACGTTGCAACAATTGAATTTTGAATGTTGCAACTTAAAAAAATATTAACTCTGCAATCAATAAAACTTTGGTTACCGTTGCCAACGTTAATTTTCAAAAGTTAAAATGCATCAGTTTCATATTTTGCAATATAATAATGATATATTATAACAATGCCCCACATATTGCAAAAGTTGAAAGAAAAGATAAAACTTTTATTCTGGGTCTCATAGGATGTAATGCATTAGAGCTGGTATAGCAAGCTATATGAACCAGTCTTAGATTGAGATACTTAACACACAGTGTAGTTGGTATAACAAGCTATATGTGCGTGCCCGGTATTCGTGAGTGCTCTAGAGATCATGCCAATATCTCATGCAAGCGGCCCCACTCGACACTCATATAGGTGATTTCATCAAGTGTATGTTGCAAATCATACACCACCCATAAGGGATATGAAAATCATTAAAAACTTTGTTTAAGCTAAAATTCTTTCACCACATAGAATTTTAAGAACAAAGTTTAGCCTCTCAATAATGCAGTCTCTAGCACTTTAACACACACCATAGGAAGGGATATAATTGATTAAAATCAATTGAGTGCTATCAGAACTAAGAAGTGACTTGTTTTTACCCATATGAACCTTATTCATGGGATCTCCAATCACAAAGGTTGGGTTACCATCACTTGTTTGTTTGCAAGTGGCTTAAGTCCCATTCCCCTCGATGTTTCTAATATCATTTGTCTTCCCAGGAGTTTTGTCAGAGGATCTCAATTGTATATGTTTATTCTTTCCATTGTAATTCTTGCTTTTAGCTATAAGTATTGCCGTTTGGCAATCACAGTGTATTGATACCGATGGGGTTGGTTTCATTCCTAGTGGAATGTTCGCTAAGAAGTTTTTCAACCACGCAGCCTCATTTCCAGCCACCTCAAGAGCAACAAACTCAGATTCCATTGTTGATCTTGCAATAATAGTTTGCCTGGATGATCTCCATGTAATCGCACCACCCCCAAGTGTGAATACATAACCATTAGTGGATTTTGTCTCGTCTGAATCAGAGATCCAGTTAGCATCACTATACCCTTCTAGTACAGCGGGAAATCCACTGTATTCAATGGCATAATCCATTGAACTTCTTAAGTACCTCATAATCCTAGCAAGTGCATCCCAATGTTCCTTATTTGGACATTGAGTGTACCTACTCAGTCTACCTACTGCATAAGCAATATCAGGTCTAGAAAAGCTCATTAAGTGGAGTAAGCTCCCAATTATCTGGGCATGTTGAGGCTGAGATAGTGATTCTCCTCTATTTCTCATTAAATTAGAATTAGCATCATAAGGGGTACTCACTGGTTTTAAGTCATAAAACCCAAACTTCTTAATAAGTTTCTCAATGTATTGTTCTTGAGATAGTAATATACTATCTTCCTTCCTTATGATTCTAATACCTAAAATCACATTGGCTTCACCCATGTCTTTCATTTCAAATTTTGATCCTAGAAACAATTTAGTTCTAGCAGCAATCTCATTGCATGTAACAAATATTAACATGTCATCTACATACAAGCATATAATGACACTAACACTATTTTCAGATTTAGAGTACACGCATTTATCAACATCATTACATGAAAAACCATCACATAACAATATATTATCTAGTTTTTCATGCCATTGTTTAGGTTTTTGTTTCAACCCATACAAAGATTTTAAAAGTTTACATACCTTATTCTCTTGACCAGGTACAACACACCTTTCAGGTTGTTAACGGAAACTGGCAAGTGTACCAGATCGTTTCAAGTAATATAATTGGTAAACCTAATATCGTTCTTCCCAAGAGACTCGAAGGCCTTATCGTTCGCGCAAATTGAAATCGTATGACTTGTAAAGAAAAAGTGATTAGTTTGAATACAACAAATAACAAGTAAACATGCAAATGCGATTGATTCAATTGACGAGAAAAAGACTATGGATGAATGGAGTTGTTATCTAATTGTCATGCAAACTTTCTTAGTCTACCCTTAACCGGATCCCTCTGTGAAAAGAGCCTATTACTAATTACTGACTTGCTATCCCTAGCCTTCCCTAGTAATTAATAATGCATTAAAAATAGAAGTAAAAATAATTGATCGTCCTACTCCCCTATCCCTAGGTGGTATTGCTTAATCAAGGAATTTCCCCCAGTTCATGACAGTACCGTACGTCCTCGTATCAATAAAGACAAACAACAATTATCGAATGAGTTAAACGATAAAAGCATTAAGCGTAGATGAGAAACCCAACAATTGATAACCAAAGCATATGACAAGCATATAAATAAATAAGAGTTTCAATAAAAGAGAGTTTCAAAAGATTACATTGTTCCCCAACAACAAAAGGGTTTAGTTCACCATTGTCATGGTGAAACTAGATGAAAAATGATGGAAGAATGGAAAAGCAAACCCTAGATTGGATAAAAAGGAGCCTAAGCATCCAAGAGATCTTCTCCAAGGAGTGAAAATTAGGTCTCGCCGCCCTTCTTTGTCAAAAGAATACATCTAAACTCGCATTAGGGCTATTTATAGCTAAGGAACGTCACAGAATTTAGGCCCAAGCCCAACAGACAACCGCCCGACGCCACACTTTTGTCGCCCGGCGGTTTCCCCTTAATCGCGCCACCGCCCGGCGATGAATTGCGCCGCCCGACGGTTTGCCTCTAATCGCAAAATTGTCTGGCTGCACCGCCTGGGCGTGAGATAGTGGCTGCCCCTCGCATTTGGCCGCCAAAGGTTGGATTTTGGGCGCTGGGCGGTTCCTAGACTCTTCTTTTCTTCATGTTTCTTCATCTTTCTTGGGTCTAAGACCTTCGATCTTCAATCCCATTCTTCATCTTCATCAAAAACGCTGCAAACCAATGCAAAACAAGCATAATATCTCTAAAAACAGCTTTTGACTCTCAACTGAGTAACTAACGTGTTTTTCTTGATTCTGAGCTCATTCTAAGCCTTAGAGAGTGTATTTTGTTCTCAAATGAAGCATGAAAATAACTGTTTTTCAACAGTTATCACAACCACAAACTTAGAATTTTGCTTGTCCTCGAGCAAACAAAACAAAACTTGGCCTTCCACTTTCTCATCCAATAGTCTAACACTCTCAACATTTATGACAAGAACTACTCAATTTCAGACCTTTAGTGAAATCAAATCAATATGCATGCATGCTTTCAATTCAATTCAGTTCACATGATCAAATATTTCTCAACAGATGATACACTTTATGAATGACCAATCTACTAAGCAAGATATAAGCATGAAGTTTATCAATTCTCACCAAGCAAGTGTTTCACTCAATCACTCAAGTGTTTAAGGTGACACTCCAACTCTCTATTATTCACAAGTCACATGAAACAAAATTGTCATTCATCTCAAACAATCAAATTCTTCACATGCAAATTCCATCATAAGGACTTTTCTAAGGCTTTTATTGAGGCTAGGCTAACAAGAAAAATTGGTTTTTCTGGAATGCAAAATCCTTGAGTTAAGAGAGCTACAAACATGTTCAGAATTTAAGCACAAATCTCTACCTCACTAATCTCACTTATTCCCAGCTTCTCCCCTTTTCTTTTAATTTTACATTGAGTTCATCTTCATGCTTTTCTTCTTTTCTTTTCTTTTTCTCATGCATTTTTCTTTTTCCGTATTGGAGCTCAATGCGTTTTCAATTTCCTTTTAATTTCCCCCACACAACCCAAACTTGAACCTTGTCAACATATATCTAATCTCAACCCAACTCAAGGTAAAGAATTTCAAATCAAAGGTTTACATCCTGTTTCAGGCTAAGGTTCAAAAAGGGTATAATAGTTGAAGCACTTTGGGTGAAAAATTTGGCTAGAGAAGGGTTTTCAAAAATGGCCTTGATCATATGACATTCAAATGCAATTCAATCAATCATCAAGATTAAGGCAATATCATTCATATTTTCTAGTGAACAATACCTATAACAATAAAAACTCTGGAGCTCAATACCTCACACAACATGCTTTCTCACACATCATTCATTCATACACCCTGCTTAGCATCATAGCCACAATCATAATTCATCACACATCTGTTCACATTGCTAGTGAACTTTTTCACTTGGATATCAACATGCAACACAACTCAGTTATCATTCACATCTAATCATCGTCAAATAGACTTATCATGCATGTCATTCAGTCATACATTGTCAGAAAAGTTTTCAAGCCAATCATAAACACTGAAAATAAAAATTCAACCTATTCTAGAAATTCAAAATGCAAAAAGTGAAAGACAGAACCTAGGTTGCTTCCTAGTAGTGCTTGTTTAACGTCACGAGCCTGACCCAAACCTATTCTAGCACTCATCAGAAGGTGCTTCCCAACAACCTTCAATAGGTGTACTATCCTGTGTTCTTCAGTGCCTTCATAAAAGTTAGCATCCCCTAGTAAAAGATTATTTTATTTTAAATTTCGTTTTTTTATATAAAGATAGAAAAATAAAAACAGAAAAATAAAAACAAAAAATAAAAATATAAAAATAAAAACAGAAAAATAAAAACGGAAAGATAAAAACAGAAAGATACTCCCCTGGCTTGATATTCTTTTCTTTTACTTCTTCCTGCTGAATTTTTTCAAGAAGTTTAGAACACCAAGTACCTATTTCCATGTTTCAATCATAGGAACTTTGATCTCCAATTTCTTGAAGATCTCCATAGAGCACATAAATTTCTTTTCTTTCCTATGATATTTCTTTTGATGAGGAAGGGGTTTTGCATATAATCTTTTCTTCTTTCCTCTCTTCCTCTTTTTCTTAATCTCCTACCTCAACTTTCTCTTTTTCTCTTTTCTTCATTTCTTCTTTATTTTCGCATATCTTTTCTTTTTTTCTTTTTTCTCAACCACCGCGTTTTCTCTCTCCTCATCTTTCTCTCCCTCACTCAACTTTTCTGTTTCTTCTTCCTTTAAATCACTCTCTATCTTCTCCTCCTCAATAACCTTATCATTTTCAGAGATAGTGGCTTGACATTCCTCTTTAGGGTTAACTTCAGTATTAACCCTAATAATACCCAGAGACTTTAATATGCAAGAGAGTTGTTTCTGCTGTAAACGTTCTTCAGCTTCCCCCATGTTTCTCTTCATACAGAAGATTGTTTTTCTTGGAAACGTTGTTCGGCCTCCCCCAACGTTTCTTTCTACAAAGAGAATTGTTTCTTCTGTAAGCATTGTTCAGCTTCCCCTAACGTTTCTCTCGGCTAAGAGGATTGTTGCCCACCGTGAGTTTGTGGACTTCTGTTAAGCCTTTCTTCTTGCTTCACCTTCAATCCCCTATCTACTCCCTAGAAGGCTACCATAATAGGAAAGGTTTTCTTTTGCTGGATGATTCAATTAGGCTGCACATAGACTCCAAAATTTCACCAAAACATCATAAATAGATCGAAAAATCTGCGCCAGAATTCTGCCATCAAAGTGGCTGAAACAACCATTATAGGCCAAAGAAATTAATGAATTCAATTGGAACAACACTCAATAACAGCAAGCACTCTAAATGAACCTAAGATTAGCACTAGAGTGGATTAAGAAAGCAAGGAAAACGCAAGCACAATTTAGAATTCAGTCCAAATGCAAACTGTTTGATAATTTTCAAAACTGTTTGATAAAATATCCCAAAGATTTTCAGATTTTGTGTTTTTAACTTTGGGGACTTGTAAATTGGATTAACTGGTTCTCTAAGCTTTTTAACACTTGATATTTGTTCTTTTATTCATTTATTTTTATTCTAAATCATAGAACCAGCTTTTTCCAATCCAAAAGAGATGACACTTGCACCAAAATTGTCAAACAGTGGCTGAAACTGAAACTGCACTAAAAAAATGATTGAATTTGGTGGTTTTGAAGCCAATTTCGAATAGAACTGTTTGAAACTCAATTTTAACAGTCCAAGCAACTTTGATTGATGAATTTGAGTATGTTCAAGCTTTAAAATGAAGTATAATCTGTTTTCAACTCAAAATCATCATTTCACTTCCATTTTTACCCAAAAATTGATGGTTTAAAGACCAAATATGCATATATCTTAATTTTGGACCAAATGAACAGTGCAAGCAAGTTTAAACCATCAATTTGGACTTAATTAAACTCCTAAATAGCACAGAAACAATAGTAAACGAAATTTACCTCTGCTGTATCAAATTATGCAGTAAAATTCTTCATTAAACCATCCAAATTCAATTTTGCAAAGATTCAAGGGTTGGACAACAAAGAATTAACTCAAGGAAGTGTTGATACACTAAACTAAGCAAGAATTAAGAGGCTTATCATGACCAAACTCAGATTATAAGATTCAAACAAAGTGGCACGGTGGAAAACCAGAATTCCAAAGCTGGAACAGTGAATTTGTCAAGGATTTAAGCAACCAAGCTATGCATATTGCATTTCATTGCTTATTTTGGCTTGCTACACCTCAAAACACTTTCAACAACATTAATTAATGTTGTACCTAGCTTCAGAATCAAAGAAAACAATTAAAACAACTTTAGAAATTGAAAAGCCGAAACAAATTTCTGTATCAGATTTGAAACAGTGCAGCAACACATATTTGCTTTTGAGTGCCTTATCTTGTATCACCAAGGCTAGAACAAGTCTTCATTGCCTTTATTGGTATATATAAAAGTTATCTAGCACTTGCATTCAAGCAGAAAAATAAGAATATAACTAATAGAACAACAAACCAAAGCAGAACATAAATAAAACTACAACAGGATGTGCACATGACCAAGATAAAATGGAAATTGCAATTTGAAGCTGAAATTGACTCAAACAAATGAATTCCACCGTTTAAAATGAAAGTTAAACATGCTCACATATCTGAAACATGAAGACAATAACTGGAAATACAATTAAAATTCAAAACAGAAAAGAAAATGGATGAAACAGAGACTGTAGTGGACAAAAAACAGAACAACACATGTAGGATGAAATTAGAGTAGAAAAATGAAAGAAACACTTAGCTATGGGTGTGTGGACCACCACAACTCTGATACCACTTGATGGAAGCTTGCCCAGGCCTAGATCTTGTAGAGTACAAATCCAAACAGCAGGCTAGTTGAGTGACAGAGTGGTACAGCGGACATGAATGAAGATACAGTGGATGTAGATGGAATTCAGTGGAATTGTAGTGTTCGGTGATGTTGGTAATGTGTGGAGTATCCTCTCAGCTCAGAAGTCCTTCCACTATGGAAGGAAGCTAGAGGAAAGGGTAGAGAAAGTAAAGAGAAGAAGTGACTTAAGAGCAATAGGGCTGGAAAATAATTTCTGCAGCATTTCACTAAGCTCAAAAGTGCTTTTTACAAGGTAATGGCCCTCTTATTTATAGAAGAAGAGGAGCCCTTAATTTGACCCAATTTCCCTCCAAAAGCAAAGGTAATTCAACCCAAAAAAACTAGCTGGCAGGTGCATGTGTGCCTTGCTTCAAAACAGATCAGTAAAGACTCATGGGAAGCATGCTTCTTCTGTGTGGCTGGGCGGGAGAAGGGTTTTGGCTGGGCTAAAACCTGATCCAAATCCAATGTGCATCCAATTCCAATCCCAAAGTCAACCATTCGGAAGTCAACCATCCTTCTTTTGTTTTCTTTGATCCAAGGAGTCTTTGGTGGCTGGATAGTTCATGATGTCCTAGCTTTATTTAGGTCCTACAAAACAAAGTAAAACATATTAAAAGATTATCCTTCTAAGACTTAGAGAAAGAAACTCAAGAAAGCTTTAGAAAGTCTTTCTTTAACTTCCCTTTCTTAGTCTTAGCTTGAGTTGCTACTCCTTTGAATGGTTTCCCTGATTAGGATTCCATCACCAATACTCGTTGTTTCACGCTTGGGTGACATAAGTTGTGGTGTTGAGCACTGGCGACATGGGCTTGGACCTGTTTTCTGTTATTTTGATGATCTATTTAAGACCCAGACGCCCTAAGGATTGTATCTTTTGATGGCTTGAGCACAAAACACGTTTTTCACCCCATGGGGATAGATTTGGGGATGTGAGAGCTCTCCTATTCTCTTTCTAGGGTTTTATCTTCATTCCATTCCATTGTACACCTGGTTTCTTCATGACGATGGAGAACTAATCTCATTGGTTACTAGGGAAGATGTAACCTCTAAACTCTCTTGTATTTGAATTAATTCTTATTATATTTACTTCTTTCATTAATTGTTAGGGTTTTTCCTCTATACTCTATGCATTGTCGTGTTTAACTCATTCATGGCATGATCATTGATTTCGTTGATATGGAAACATACGGGGGAATCTAGATTTGGGAAAACTCTCCCAAGGGAACTATTGCTTAGACATAGGGATAGAACGCTTGGTTGCCTTAAGATTCTATGCGTAATGCATAATCAATTGTTAAGGAGACAAGACATTGTAAACTAATAATTGAGGATAGGCTTTCTTCGCCGAGACATCGAACTTTAAGTAAATTAGAAAGTGACATTAACATTAATGAAAGAAGATGAATTCTTATATGCATGAGAGTAATTAGGTGAAATCTAAACCCCAACAACATATTCATCTCATGTTATCAACATCATTCATTCACTTTTTTGTTTGGCCTCAATTGATCAAATTGCATGCATATTTACTTTTATCGTTTTTGCATCTAAAAACCCAAAAATTATTCATCAAAGTCTTAATTGGTTAAGCAAAAGCACAACTATTTAGTGTCGTAAGTCTCTTGGGAAATGATATTTGGTCTTACCATTTTATATTACTTGATACGATTCGGTACAGTTGCTGATTCATTAACACTTACCTAATAAACACATACTTCTTGCTCCTATCTCTAGGTTTTGTTCTTTGTTGAGTTGGTACATTACCATACACTACACTATCAAACACCTTAAGATAAGACACACTTGGCTTTTTTCCATTCCATACTTCTTATGGTTTCTTCTTGTACACCTCAAATTTTTCCTTCAAGAAGTATACCCTTGTCTTTCCTGAAAAATCATCTATGAAAGAAATAAAATACCATTTACCAATGAAATATCACACGTAATTGGTCCACATTTAGACTATTATTCCATTTTTTGGTACTCAAAACTTCTAAAAAACAAATTCCTTGGTTATTTTTCGAGTACACACTTTACACAAAATTTACTTTTAAACTCCATGCCTGATAGTCCATGAGCCATACCTTTCTTCACTAGCTCGATCAACCCATCAAAATGTAAGTGAATGATAACGGTTTAAAATACCGTTATCTATGATGTAATTTTGAGACTAAATGCACCCTTTTCTGCTTAGAACTTGCATGAAATCATGATTTTCTATTACGTTGTGTGAATACGAGAGTTGAGGTTGAGTTTGATGAAATAATGATTAAATTCCCTTGTTTTGACAGGAAATGAAATTAATATGGAAAACAGAGGTGAATTGTCAAGAAGAATGAGCTCAGAAAGGCCTGAAAAAGCATTACAAAGGAGGGAAGCACGAAGCTTGGGCTCCCTTTTAGGGGGCTTAAGCGCTAAAGAGTGTCGTCCACCGCCCGGGCGCCCCTTTGGGGCACTTAATCATTGAGTCGGGGCTTAAGCGCGGAAGAGTGCCATCCACCGCCCGGGCGCCCCTTTGGGGCGCTTAATCATCGAGTCCACGAAGCTTGGGCGCCAATCTGGATGCTTGAGCGTCAGGAAGAGCCGCGCTCACCGCCCGGGCGCCCGAAATGGGGCGCTTGAGCGCCAGCATCATGGGCCAAACTTCGTTCTATTATGTTTTTTGCTCTATTTAAAGGACCCAGGCACCCTAGGTTTTGTATCTTTGGTAGGGAGGAGCGCATGAACACACTCTTTCACCCTCTAGAGGCGGCTTTGGATGTAGGAGCTTCCATTCCCAAATTTTAGGGTTTTTCTATCTTATTCTTCTCCATTGTTCATCTAGTTTCTCCATGTCTATGGGGAACTAAAATTTATTTGTTGTTGGGGGATTTGAAAATTAGAACGTTGTTGAAATAGGTTTCAAGTCACATATATATAGGATTTTCAAATCCTGTTGTAGAATAATCAATTATGTTAATTGCATAATCTATTATGGTTTAGCCTCTGATTTAACAGATTATCCTATGTGTGTAATCGATTATCTGAACTCTTAAACCTATAATTGCTTCTTCTGACAATCTTAACAGATTAGGCTAATTATGTAATGGATTAGACTTTGCTCTCTGTTTTAATCGATTATTAAACTTATTTAATTGATTATATTAACTCTTAACTATGTTAGTTATTCATTTGCCATCCTTAACAGATTATCTTACTTATATAACAAATTATGGCTTCCTCTCTATTTTAATCGATTATGCAACTTACATAATAGATTATAACAGAGAGATTTGCCCCTGTTAAGCTCTCTATCTATTCTGGCTAAATTTAACAGATTATACACTTTATGTAATTGATTATTTATACCAGAAACTAGATTTCAAATCTATTTCAGACATGATTCATTGAACATTAATGGATTCATTCATCTAGCACACACAAGTTAAAGATATAAACAATTGTTATGCCATCACCTAAGCTTTGTGTCATCATCAACAACCCGTTTTTCTCTTAAACATCTTTTTTAGAAAGTTAGTTGTCCCTTATCTCCTACTTTTAGATCGAAGCTCTTTTATATAATGCCCAACCTATCACATTTGTAACACCTACCCGAGTTGCAATCCTTTGCATAGTGACCATATTTGCCACATTTGAAGCACTAAACATTTGAGTTGTTGGAACAACCTCCTTTCCACTGACCTTGTCCTAATCCGCGTTAATTTTTTTGCCTATATTGAAATTTGATAACGATATCGTTGACGTGATCATATTAATACTATTAAACTATAGCAACTTCAGTATTGCTAAGATAGTAGCCAACAAAATAGAAAGGGTAAATTCAACCCTAAGTCGTCTCCCAATAAACACGAAATTGGTTCTTTTAAAAACTATACGAAAGGGTTAGGAAAATAATAAAGAAGATAAAGATAAAGAAATGATTAAATAATGAAGTACCAAAAGATAGAAAGAAAAAAATTTATAAAGAGACTTAAAAGATAAAAACAATGATAAAGGAAATAGGTTGATATCATGCTTTTTCAAAATAGGATTCATCATTCGTTATCTAAAAAGATTATTGTTCATTTAATTATTGTCTTAGATTTTCAAATTAACTAATGTAAATTCTCAATTAAGTTGTTGGTGTTCTCATTATTAACCAAACTATATTCTCAATTAAAAGCAAAAACTTTGTATATTAATCATAGTAAATTTAACCAAAGTACATTCTCAATTAAATATTACTATGCCTAATCATGTGTATTCTTTTACCTCTTATATCAAGTAAAACGCTAACTAACCAAAGTACATTCTTGATGAATTCTTGTTAAAGTTTTCGCCTTCAATCAAAGTACATTCTCAATTATTGGCAAAAACCTATTCAATCACATGGAAGTTTCTAATTTTAATCAAAGTAAATTCTCAATCAAAAATAAAAACCCTTGGACTCATATGATTGATATGTTATGTAGATTTAATATCATGGTAAATTGATATAATTAAAAGTCATTAATTTTACTTGATTAAGAAGTAAAAGACATAGATAAAAATAAATCACAACAAGAATCAAAAGGACAAAAAAATTTATTAATTTAACCGTATAATCTAGTAAGAAATTATAGTAGAATCAACCCTAAAGGCTTAACACTCCATGGAATGTAGAAAAAACATGAAAATAAAAGAAGAGAGGGTGGCGAACATGAGAAAATAGAGGGAGGACAAAATTTAAACCCCTGAAAGGGTTCCTAAGCACCTCTAATGTGTTTCCCTAAGTCTCTTTATATAAAAATTAGATTGTTTGTTTTAGGCTTTTCTATTGTTGTAATATTTTTTATGATAATGTGATCTGCTGTAATTATCTTCTAAATAATCTAATATCTTCAAGATATATGTGCTTGTTGTGGAGATATAAAAATATTTGAAAAGATATTTGTTAGATTAATAAAGGATTTGACAAATATTATCTTTTTATATTTATTGATATAGTTAAATTAGGTAATTATTTAACAATATCAGATAAAATATCTTAAGATATATTTTCCCCAAATTTTCCTTAATCATAAACATTTATCAATTATCAAATCTCTTTTAGTAGAAAAAATAGAGAAAACCATAAGATCCAAATTTTGTTGTCTGTTCCCTCTTCTTGGCTAAGCCAAATTTCTTCAGTTTTTCATGCTATGCTTGGATTGACTTCTTGTGATCTTGATTATTGGCTATTCTTGGATTTATCTTTATGGTGCCATGACACTTTACACAATTTATTTCCACACCTCAATGAGCTCAACTTAGTTGCAGCTGCACTAGCATACCTCAAAATATCCAAAGAACATTTGTACAACTAAAAAGTTATTTTTAACAAGCTTTTGTATCTCATGCTAAATTAACTCAATTATAAAAAATTCTAATTAAAATATTTTATTAAAGTACATAATCCAATTATGAAACCTATATTATAGGCTAGATGAAGACATAAATATGCACTCATCATTTGCTCATTTTGTTCATCTTGATTGAGATGTCTACCTCTAAGACCATTTCTTCTACCTCTTCAAAATTTTCCTTGGCCTTGAGTGTGTTGAGTATAGTACACCTTCTCCTCCTTAATTTTTTTTAGTGTTTTTTTATAGGACTCCACATTCTTCTTCTTTTGTTGCTCATGTGCCTTAAGAGACCCGACAAACTATTCAATTGAGAGCATTGATAGAGCCTTGGATTCATTAATTGTGCACACCATGTTTTCAAACTCATTTCTTTGTGACCAAAAGATGTTCTCCACAACTTAGCTAGTAGGCAACATCTCTCCATTTCAGTTGAGCTATTTCACCACCGTTTCAACCCGAGTTATGTACTCGACTAATCCTTTAGTCTCCTTCATCTTCATGCTCTTGAACTTTCCCTTAGGTGTTTAAAGTTGAACCTGCTTCACTCGGTCAATCCCTCTTATATGACTTCTCCAATATATCCCATGCTTCTTTTGAAGATTTTACATTTGCAATATTCTCAAAGCCAAACTCATCGATAGCTCGATACAATACGTATAGGACTACCTTGTCCTTTATGTGTGCTACCTTTAATGCATTATTATAGGCATTGGTATAGCCTACAATGCTTTCTGGTTCTACAAAACCATCCTCAACCACCTTTCAATTATCTTGGGCACGATGAATAACCTTTGGCTATTGACTCCTATTATCATAATTGTCAGCTTTTGTAATTCTTGACAGTGACATGCCATTTATAAGATTAGTCATCTAACTCAAACTTCTAAAAGAACAATCAGACACTCAAGTTGAGTTCTTATACCAATTAGTAGACAATAAATCTCTATTTTAAATAAGTTTATTTGTTTATGTTGTTGTGTTATTCATGCAATTAACAATACAATACAAACAGTTGAAAACGATTAACACATTAACTATTCATAAAACTTCAAATAGTAATTCATTAAGTAACTATAATGACTAATACATTAATTATTCACAACAATTATAATATATATATGGGTTAAATATGTTTTTAGTTCCTTAACTATAAGATGTTTTTGGATTTCGTCTCTCTCCCAAAGTTTGTTACATTTTGATCCTTTACCTTTAAGAAACTATAATTTTAGTCCTCCAAAGTAACAGATGTTAAGTTTTGGCTAAATTGGTTAACGGTGTGCCATATCAGTTTTTTTTTTTTTTGTTTTAAACGTGTCATCTTTGCTTCTTGCTCCGTCTCATCCTTCCACTCGTGATTCTAAATTATGCACACGTTATTCTTCCGACTTAGGCAAATTGGAATATGGGAGTGGACTATTACAAATTTCTTTAGGTAGATCGAAGTGACAACGTTGAAGATCTCAAGAAAGCTAATCGAAGGCTTTCTATGAAGTGGCACCCTGATAAGAACCCTAACAATAAAAAGATGTTGAAGCCAATGCTAAGATATCTTCGGTGATGCAGTGGTGTTTGATACAACACACCGGCTAACTGGCTAACTGGCTAACTGCTTTTGACATGCCGCTAGGGATATGGGTTGGAATAAACCCCTACCCCTCTCAGTTCCATAGACTTTGTCTTACATTTTTGTTTTCTCTCTCATCACTCTGCAATGTCTCCAAACTTGTTATTTTCTCGTCTTGAATTTG
The DNA here is from genome assembly GCA_036885675.1 of Vigna mungo. Lineage (NCBI taxonomy): Eukaryota > Viridiplantae > Streptophyta > Magnoliopsida > Fabales > Fabaceae > Vigna > Vigna mungo. The sequence goes on from CP144699.1 coordinate 24,026,815, forward strand.
GGTTATAATAATATGAATGTTCTGTTTTTGTTTTAAGGTAAATGGTTTTCCTAAATTTAGACACTGAAAGTAGCATCCTTTTTTTCATGTTTCTTTCTTAGAGCATTACCTATAAGTTGGAACGTGAGTGATGATTAACTGTACAACCTGATTGTGGGTTTTTTTTCTAAGTAATTTTACAATAGATATATGGAATAGTTGGTGGGTTATGCAAATTATGCAGTTGTTAGGTTTTGTTAGTTTATGGGTTTCATTTGCAAAGTTTAGGACTTTACTCTCAAGAACTTTTGGTCATGGTCACAAAACTGTGAAAGGTGATTGCAATGCCTGGATCTTTTGAATCTCGTATTGTATGAATTAATCCCCATCGTGCTAATCTCTGCATACATAATACCCAGGATATTTTCAGGTAAGCAATATGTCATCCGCCGAAACCCCTCCCATTGTAATACGACAACCTCGATCCCGAACTTCTCGTTGCCTTCGCGACGACAACGTCGAGCTCCTCTACGAGATTTGCCTTCTCATCACTGCGCATGGCGGGGACTGAGAGGGTGAGGAACATAGTGTTGGAAGAGTCGGAGAGGAGTGGTGAAGAGCAGGATGAGGCTGGGGAGAGAGTGACATAGTGGTGAGCTTGAGAAAGAACACGTTTCAGCAAAAAAAGGAAAACTGATGTGGCACATCGTTAGCCAACTCAGCTAAAATTTAACGCCGATTACTTTTAGGGGACTAAAATTATAGTTTCTTAAAGCGAAAGGATCAAAATGTAACAAATTTTGGGAGAGGGACGAAATCCAAAAACGTCCTATACTTTATAGACTAAAAACATATTTAATTATATATATATATATATATATATATATATATATATATATATATATATATATATATATATAGGGTTAAATATGTTTTTAGTCCCTATACTTTGGGGCGATTTTGGTTTTAGTCCCTCTTTCAAACTATGGTACAATTTAGTCCTTCAACTTTAGAAAACTCTGGTTTTAGTCCTTTTTACCAAATTTTTTTAACTTTATTTTTTTTTCAAGCGCATTTCTCAGTTAACATTGAAGCAAAAATGTGTCAAACAGTATAAATAATTCAAATGCTACAATGGAACGTGCTTGAAACAAAAAATAAAGTTAAAAAAATTTGTTAAAAAGGACTAAAACCAAAGTTTTCTAAAGTTGAAGGACTAAATTGTACCATAGTTTGAAAGAGGGACTAAAACCAAAATCACCCCAAAGTACAGGGACTAAAAACATATTTAACCCTATAACATTTAATATATATAATATTTAATATATATAATATTAAATATTCGAAACTGAATATTATCTGAGTTACATAACTGTTATAATGTTATAATGTATGGAGAGATTAAAAATATAAAAATAGATTATGATATAGATTGTGCAAGAAAATTGAAATTTTTGAAGAAAATGAAAGAAAAAGAAAAGGAAACTTAAAAGTGGTCTATGGTTGAGGCCTAACTAGACTACACGTGTTGTGTTAAGCTTGAAAAGAACCGAAGGAAAGGAACCAATCTGTTGTACATACACAGTGACAGAGATAGATAGGTATATAATAGCTTAGTGTGTGCTGAAACATCTGAATGAGACCAAGATTCATTCCGTTTCAAGTGTAATTTGAATTCCCATTCTCGTCCAATGCTGACTAAGCACTCTTTCTGTGTTCCTCTTTCCAAAGGATAAAAATAAAAGGCAAAAGTGGGTAGAATCAGAAAGTGATTAGTCGCATCAGAAAGGTGGAATTTAAGGAGAATGAATGTTGATAGATAAACCTTCCCCTCTTAAGCTCCAAACCATACCATATGTCATAATCACTTTAAGAAACGCTCATTATTCACTTAGTGACTGCCTCTTTCACCTACTCCACATTTATTTCATTTTACTGTGAAAACATAGACTCCAAAAAATACAATATATAACTCAATCATTGTAATATTTTCCCAAAGTTTTAATATGATAATGTTTTGGAACAACTTCTATTATAAGAAAGACATTCTGATGTTGTTTTATAGTTGATGTTGGTTTATAAAAAATAAGTCTATTAACAACCAATCCAATAAAAATGGCATGCAAGATTAATGGGCTAATCAATCACTAAGGAATAATTGATTAGTAGAGAAACGATGGCATGAACAAGTGAGGTGTGCATGTCCTTATCAACAAATTAAGCAAATCGATGAGAGAAGATTTGAAAGCATTTATAAAAGGGAGAAGGGTAGGATAGAGGGGACCATATTGCTTTGTGGTCCTTGTTGCAATGATGCCCTCATTGTTTGTGATAATGGCGAGTAATGAGTTGAAGAGGAACGAGTGATTATGTATCATTGGTCGGCTCCTCGTGGCGCACTCTCGCCAACAATTTTTCCCTCACATAAACCCCACTCATTCCTTCCCTCTAATCAACATTTTCACTCTATCACACGCTCAATCCTTCTTTTTCTACCTTTTTTCTTACGGTTTTTTCTTAACATATGTATTTAGGAAAGTTAAATTCTACAAAAATACTTGTATATTTTAAAGTCTCTTTAATAAATTAGTATACAAAATTAAAAATAAAATAATTTAAATATATATTTAATCTTCATAATATTGCATGATACAAATTATAAATACAATACTGAAAAACTTAATATAGGAGTTTTCACAAATCACCATTTAATATGAATTGTCGGTTATATAACTAATTTACAATCACACGTTCATTAGTATATATATATATATATATATATATATATATATATATATATATATATATATATATATATATATATATATATATATTAATATATACACGTAATTGTTTAAAATAATAACTTCACTTGTGTTGTATGATGTTGCAAGTAACGACAACAAACACTAATTAATTAAATTATAAAAATTGTTAGAAAAATAAAACAACTTTCTAATTCTATTTAGCTTTTTATTTTACTTTTATCCAAAATACAGAAAATATGCAAGTACATTGGAGTGGTTAAGAATTATTTACCTTTTCCAAAAAGATTATATTAATATGTCTTATCATATACTTTAAAACTTCACTTAGAAAAAAATATTGAATATTAATCTTTATTTTTCAATGTTATGATAATTTATATTTATATTTTAATATCTAATAACATGAAGTCTTAATTATAAAAGTATAGAAAATCGTATTTTAAAATTGATATTGTGTTTAAAATGATAAGTTAGGATTATTTTAATATTAAGAATTTAAAGTATAAATGGAATTTTTATAAATGAGTTTCATCATTTAAAAACATTTTTTTTAAAAACTTTTTCTTAGAATTCGCTTTCTCTTCTCTCAAATTTCATACAATCTGTTTATCTTTTTGAAGATCGAAGAGTATAGGATTTTTCTTAGCACTGAGTTCATCCAGATCAATCAATCAGTTTCTTCAACATGGTACATTGGTTTTCTTTCCCTTTCTTGGTCTAATGATTTTTATTTTTATTTTTTGCATGTGGCCCCTTTTTTGCAGAGACGTCCAGAGCACTTCTACACTCTTTGGAGGGGGTTTCTTGAATGCTTAGGCTCCAATTTATCAGATCTAGGGTTTACTCTTTCATCTTTTCCATTAAGTCCATCTAGTTTCACCATGTCTACGGTGAACTAATCCCTTTGTTGTTAGGGAACAATGTAGTCCTTTTGAAACTCTCTTGTATAAAATTTCTTATTATATTCACATGCTTTTATTATCACGTGTTGGTTTTCTTTTCTGAGGTTAATGCATACATCGCTTAACTCATTCGGTGTTATGATATTTGATTTTGTCGATACGGAGACGTACGAGGAAATCTAGAACTGATTAGAATTCTCTTGATAATGAAATACCGTCTAGAGATAAGGGTAGGCGACCAATTGCTTTAAAGCTTCTATACTTGAATGCATTGGTAATTGCTAGGGAGACTAGAGATGGTAAACTAGTGATTGGTAATAGGCTCTTTTCGCCAAGAGATCGAGTTTAGAGTAAATTAGAAAGTTGCATGACATTGGTAATAAAGCAAATATAATAAGAGTAGTAGATATAAGAAGGTGGATAAGGATGAAATTGTAAACCCCAACAACTTCATTCATACATATCTTTTCTTTGCCAATTGATTCAAACTTGCATTTGCATGTATAGATTTAGTTTTGCATTAACTCTATAAAATTCTTCTTCTTTTAAAGTCTTATGCAATCAATTTACATGAAAGATAAAGCCTAAGAGTCCTTTGGGAAAACGATACTCGGTCTTACCGTTTATATTACTTGATAACGATCTGGTACACTTGCCAGGGGCTTAACTGTGTCTTAAATGCTCGCAACTCAAACGCATCACAGAATTGTAAAATGAATGTTTTAGTTTAGCCAACTCTGCATTGAACACTCATTTCTGGATTCATATTGTTCATTTTTTTTCTGTCCAGTTTTTGGTACCTCTATACCTTGCTGCAAGTTTGCTTGAGGTTTCTAATCATGGTTCAAGTTGTTTCAACTCAGATTTAACACTGATTTGTGAAAATCATAATTGAGTTTATTCAAGCATTAGAGAAATCGTGCTGTCAAAATTGTCTGAAATTTGTTACTGTTTTATCAGAAGTGTATGCAAGTGCTTGATTCATTGGTTTGTCTTAGGTACTTCAATTCTTCTAGCTAAAATTCTAAAGCTAGATCTTATATATTAGAACATTCTTGTGCAATCAGTGAATTACCAACTCTGCATCAGTTTTCATCAATTTATGCTCCATTTTAAGCAACTTATAAGGTGATTATGTGAATCCGTGTGCTTCTGTGTTTTTGGACTGTTTGTACAAATATAATTGGCCATTTTAAACCTTTTGTTACTGTGCAAATGTTCATTTTCCAGCCTTTGTATCAAATCACAATTCCAGTCATCCAATTAGCTTACACTTCATTATACTTATTTTTGCTATCTTTTGTAGATATATTTTTGATCCAGGAGGAAAACACAAACCAAAGTTGTGCTTCTTTATTTCTTCTCGATTTGAGGACAAATCATTTTTAAAGAGGGAGGGAATGATGGCAACCACTGTAGGGACTTCCCATCCAAAGAAGCATCAACTACAACTAAGACTAAAGAAAGGGAAGTAGAATATAGATTTCCAAAACTATTTCCTTATCTAAGTCTTCGATAGATTCTACTTAAACTAAATACTTTTCTTTGCATTATAGGTGACCAAATAAAAGTAGGAAACTATGCCTACATATCTCAAGAAGCTAGTGATAACTGTTGAAAACAGTTATTTTCATGCTTCATTTGAGAACAAAATACACCCTCTAAGCCTTATAATGAGCTTAGAATCAAGCAAAACACGTTAGTTAAGTCAGTTGAGAGTCAAAAGCTGTTTTTAGAGATATTATGCTTGTTTTGCATTGTTTTGCAGCATTTTTGATGAAGATGAAGAATGGGATTGAAGATGGAAGGTCTTAGACTCAAGAAAGATGAAGAAACATGAAGAAAAGAAGAGTCTAGGAACCGCCCAGTGCCCAAAATCCAACGCTGGGCGGCCAAATGCGAGGGCTAGCCACTGTCTCACACCCAGGCGGTGGCGCCAGGTGGTTTTGCGATTAGAGGCAAACCGCCAAGCGGCGCAATTTACCGTCGGGCGGTGGTGCGATTAAGAGGAAACCGCCGGGCGAAAAAAGTGTGGCTCCGGGCGGTTGTCCGTGACGCTCCTCAACTATAAATAACCCTAGTGCAAGTTTAGATGTATTCTTTTGACAGAGTCTTCCAGAGTTTCCTAGTTTCCTATAAATAACCCTAGTGCAAGCTCGCCTTACCTAGTTTCCTGCTTAGAATTTGTTTTCGAATCTTCCAGAGTCTCCCCTTTCCAACAGAATTTCCTCTCACTATCTCTTTCTCTCAAATTTCTCTAAGTATTTTGGTGTAATCTATCATTCACCCTTGATGGCTATTTATAGCCAAAGTTTTGGCACTATTTAGGTTTTCTTTTTTTAATTATTATTTTATTAAAATAATATTTTATTAATAATAATATCTTATTATCAATCATCTTTCCATTACCGAAAGATGTTTTCCCACTTCTTAAAATATTTTTGTCTTTTAGCAAATTTTTTTTTATTAATAATACTATCTTATTAACCATCATCTTTCCATTACAGAAAGATGTTTCCCACTTCCTAAAAGTATTTTTGTCTTTTAGCAAATTTTTTTTTACTATTCACTTTTTTTTTTAAACAAACCTTCTAAACTCAAAATTTATAATTTCACTTTTTGATATTACTATGATTCTTTATCCAAATGTTAAATTTTATTTTATATATATATATATATAAATATATATGCATATATATATATATATATATATATATTTATTTATTTATTTATTTTCTTTATATTTTCTACCTTTAATATTATTACTAAAAAAAATCATACTATCTATGAAAGTTTTTCCCAGACTTTACATTCTCCCCAACAACAAAAATTTTTGACCTCGAAAAGTCAACACGTCATAAAAATAGATGGGGATACAAACGTTTTGCATCATCTTCTAATTCTCAGGTAGAATCACCTGTTTTTCTATCCCAAACCACTCTGACTAAGTTGATAGTCTTTCCCCTTAACTGTTTTGTTCGATGATTTGCTATGCCAACTGGTTGTACTTCTACGGAGAGGTCCTCTCTGACTTGAATGTCCTCTACTTCTAAAATGTGGGAAGGATCAGGTACATACTTTCGTAATTGGGAAACATGAAACACTGGATGAAGATTTGCCAATTTAGGAGGTAAGGCAATTTCATAAGCGACTGGCCCAATTCTTCTTGAAATTTGGTATGGACCAATGAACTTAGGGAAAAGTTTCCTCGATCGAAGAGCCATTCCTACACCAGTGGTTGAAGTGACGTTTAAGAAAACATGACCTCCGACTGCAAACTCCAACGGCCTTCTTCTTTGATCTGCGTATGACTTTTGTCTACTCTGCGAAGCCTTCATTCTTTCTCGTATCAACTTTATCTTGTCTGTGGTCTGTTGTAGTAGTTCAGGTCCTATCAAAGCTCTTTCACCATCCTAGTACCAGCATAAGGGAGTTCGACATCGTCTTCCATACAGAGCCTCGTAAGGTGTCATTCCAATACTAGCATGGAAGCTATTGTTGTAGGTGAATTCCACGAGAGGAAGTACTTCATCCCAACTACCTAGATGGTCCAATACACAGGTTCTCAGCAGGTCTTCCAGCGATTGGATGGTTCTTTCAGATTGCCCATCAGTTTGGGGATGATACGCGGAGCTCATTCTTAGCTTGCTGCCCATAGCTTCCTGTAGGGTTTGCCAGAATCTAGAAGTGAACCTTGGGTCTCGGTCTGATACAATGCTTGAAGGAATGCCGTGTAATCTTACAATTTGTTTTATGTACAGTTGTGCCAGCTTAGAAATTGACATTCTAAGATTTATTGCTAAAAAGTGAGAACTTTTTGTTAGTCGATCAATAATGACCCAGATAGCATCGTTACCTCTCACTGTCCGTGGTAAATGGGTAACAAAATCCATAGCAATGCTATCCCATTTCCATTCTGGTACGTCTAATTGTTGTAGCATTCCTCCAGGTCTTTGATGTTCCACTTTTGCTTTCTGAAAAGTTAAACAAGCTGCTACAAACAGTGCTACATCCTTCTTCATTCCAGACCACCAAAAAGACTCCTTGAGATCTTGGTACATTTTAGTCATACCAGGATGTATGCTAAAACGACTCTTGTGCCCTTCTTCAAGGATTAGTCTTCTTATCTCCTCATTTTCTGGTACACATACGCGGTTTCTGAATCTCAATACCCCGTCAGATCCTACCCTAAAATCTTTAGTCTTTTCTGTTCCTATCGATTCAGTTATCTCCTTCAGGCTAGGGTCCAACATTTGCTTCTCCTTGATCAAACTTATAAAGTCATTAGATATATTCAAACTACTACATCTAATGAGAAACATGTGTGGTCTTCTTATGTAGTTTCAGATCTCTGAACTTCTCCATCAGCTCTTGTTCTTTGATCATCATATGAGAAACATGTGTGGTCTTCCTACTCAAAGCATCAGCTACCACGTTTGCTTTTCCCGGATGATACAGGAGTTCGAAGTCATAATCCTTCAAGAATTCCATCCACCGCCTTTGCCTCATATTCAGCTCCTTCTGATCAAATAAGTACTTCAAGCTTTTATGATCGCTGAATACCCGAAATTGAGCACCGTAAAGATAGTGCCGCCAAATCTTCAAGGAAAACACCACTGCTGCCAGCTCCAGATCATGAATAGGATAGTTCTTCTCATGAACCTTCAGTTGTCTTGAAGCGTAAGCCACTGCCTTTCCTTCTTGCATGAGTACACAACCTAATCCTTGATGAGAAGCGTCACAGTAAACCTCAAAATTTTTACTTAGGTCAGGGATTACTAATACTGGTGCATTGGTCAGTCTCTGCTTCAGCTCCAGAAAACTCCTTTCACATTTCTCCGTCCAGACAAAAGGTTGATCTTTGCGAGTCAGCTGTGTTAAAGGTGCTACTATTCTTGAGAAACATTCTTTAAATCTTCTATAGTAGCCCGCCAGACCCACAAAACTCCTTATTTCAGTAACAGTCTTCGGTCTCTCCCACTGTAACATTGCTTCAACTTTGGTTGGATCCACAGCTATGCCTTGAGCTGAGATTACATGTCCCAAGAATTTCACCTCTCGCATCCAGAACTTGCATTTTTACATCTTTGCAAACAATTTCTTCTCTCTTAAGATACCAATACGATTCTTAAGTGTTCAACATGTTCTTCTCGAGTTTTGGAATAAATAAGTATGTCATTTATGAAAACTACGACAAACTTATCTAGAAAAGGTCGAAATATTTTATTCATGAAATCCATGAAAAGAGCTGGAGCATTAGTTACACCGAACGGCATAACTACGTACTCATAGTGCCCGTATCTTGATCTAAAAGCAGTCTTTTGTACATCTTCCGCCTTAACCAAAATTTGGTGATATCTGGACCTCAGATCTATCTTGGAAAATACTTGAGCTTCATGCAGTTGGTCTAGTAAGTCGTCAATCCTGGGTAGAGGATACTTGTTCTTGATGGTTAGCTTATTCAATTGTCTGTAGTCGACACATAATCTAGAGCTTCCATCCTTCTTCTTTACAAGTAGTACAGGTGCTCCCCACGGTGACACACTTGGTCAAATAAATTGTTTTTCTAACAATTCTTCGATCTGCTTCTTCAATTCAACCAATTCCGCCGGAGCCATCCGATATGGAGCTACTGATACTGGTCCAACTCCTGGTACTAGATCAATAGAGAATTCTACTTCTCGTTGAGGAGGCAATCCTGGTATTTCTTCTGGGAACACGTCACTAAACTCATTAACTACAAGGACATCCATATTCTGTTCATTTTTCCCAATTTCCACATGAGTCAAGATAATGAAACACGAAGATCCTTCTTTGACTTCCTTTAATACTTGTTGCGATGACAACAACTCTGCTTCCTCAGGATTAGGGAAAATCAATTCCTTCTTGCTACAATTTATAAGGATACGATTGGCAGATAGCCAATCCATTCCTAAAATCACATCTAAACCTTGTAGAGGCAAGGATATAAGATGTACTTTGAACCTACGTCCTTCTACAACTATCGGACAATGAGGACACATCCTCGATGTTTTAATCATTCTAGAGGTTGGGGTAGATACCACGAGATCATTCTGTAATTCTTTTACAGGTAGGTTCAACTCTTGAATAAGAGTTTCAGAAAAAAAGGAGTGTGTTGCACCATAATCAAACAAGACATTCAATTCTCTACCAGATATCATACAACATCCGATGATGAGATTACCTGATTTGGCAGCTTCTGCTCCAGTCAAAGCATAAACCCTTCCAGTCGCCTGAGGTCTATGCTCAATCCTTTTCTGCTGAGGTGGTTGTGGAGGTTGGGGTGCTCCTCTTCTGTTAGAGGGACAATCTTTGGCAAAATGTCCTTCTGCTCCGCAAAGGAAACATTTGTTGCGTACAACAACAACTTGTGGGCAAACGCTCTTCAGATGAGGTCCTCCACAGACGTAACATCGGATTGTCCTTGGTTGAGGCTGCTGCTGTTGAAAAATTCCTCTACGGATGGGTTCTTTCATAAGGTCGGATTCTTACATTTTGTCCATCTCGTGACCCAGATGGTCCTCCTACCCGTTGCAACTTTCGTTGAGCCTCACTCTTGTTTCTTAACCTTTCTGCCACTTTGGCCTGTTCAACTAAAACAGAAAATTCCTTAACAACTAAGGGATTCACTGCTAATTGTATATCTGGTCTCAATCCATTTTTGAATTTTCTACACCTCCATTCTTCATTATTTGGTTGGGTATAGAAACGTACCAAACACTTATACTTATTTGCATACTCAGTTACTGACTTGCTACCTTGCACCAACTGCAAAAATTCTACTTCCTTTGCATGCTTCACACTGTTCGGAAAGTACTCAGCATAGAATTTGTTCTTGAAAAGCTCCCAAGTAAGAATTTTGCCACTTTCTTCTAGCATTAGTTTCATGTTGTTCCACCACTGTACTGCTTCCCCAAACAACTGATACTCCGAGAATGCCAACCTTGTTTCTGATGGACACCTTTTTGCATCAAAGATCTTTTCCATATTTATGATCCATTGATCTGCCTCGTCCGGACTTGTCATCCCATTAAAGGTAGGTGGACGGTGTTGCAAAAAGTTTTCTAAGGTCCACTCTTGAACCCTATGGGGTTGAGCTCCCACAGTCGTGTCATTCTCAGCTAATTGTTTCAGGGCCTCCACATGTTCTCTTTGACTAGCTTCAGAATTTAGTCTTGTCGTCTCTAATTGTTGTAGAGCCGCTTCGTGCTTTTGCATCAAAGCAGCACCTTGCTGTTGAAGAGCAGAAGCGATGGACTCCAAAGCTCTTGCCAAGCTAGGCATGTTAGAGGTTTCACGGTTGCTTTGCCTACGGGCCATTTCTCTGTTCACACAGAGGATCATCGTTATTATGATTTATAATATGAGTTTGTAGAATAAATCTACAATCATCAGGTCGTCTTAAGGACGAACCGCTCTGATACCACTAAATGTAACACCCCAAAATCTCACACATTTATTTGATCATAAATCATCTAACAGATTTTACATTCGTCCATTGATAATTATACATAGATTTCACACTGAAATTTTTACATAATTTTTTTTATATTACAACTCCACTCGCATAAATATAACTTGAACTCTTCTTTATTGTTCTTCTGCCTCTATCTTCACTTGCATTGGTTCAGACGTCGTTCCCTCGTCTGCTCCCGTATAACATAAACGTCATAGATCATCGCAAAATATAATTTTTTTTTCACAAACAAACAAGTAAGGGTGAGCTACCTTGTAACGAAAAATACAAATTCAAATACATGGAACTATTGCTACACATTATTCATTCATAACAAGATTCATGTGAGATGCACTTTATCATACTAGACCCTATTATCCGGATATTAAGTTGATGGAAGTCTCGGGTGGTCATGCACTTGTGGTGACCTCTACTCCTTTCACAATATAACTTCGGCCAAATTTTGTTTATCACGTCACCCACAAGGTTAATCCGTTAACATCCATGACCATATTTGGACACAGACTAGGACCTCCTACCACTCTCACCACATAACATATCCTTCTCTATTTGAGACTGGGTAAGTATTAGAGTATTAGGATAACCACCAACAACAAGACCCTCAATATCAACTCGTACACTAACATCATGTCATAATAGAGTCCTTCCCCGAGACTCATTAAAATGAAAAATTCTTATATCCCACATCACAACATTCAGCCATCAAACAAAATGAATATCACAAAATAAATTAACATTTTAATAATAATAAAGCTATACAAAATAAATTCGTTACAAATTAAGTTCATAATACAAAATATAAATATCTTGGGGAAATAAGAAGTTGAATTCGGCAGGGCCAATTAGACAACTTCTCATCCTTCCAAAAATGTAAAAAAAAAAATATAAAAGTAAAATAAATAAATAAAAATACAAAAGGAACAAATAAGCGTAAAGCAAATAAAATTGTAAAAGAAATAAGTAAAAATAAAGTAAGTAATAATAAAATAAAATGTAAAAGAAATGAATAAATGTAAAGTAAATAAAATAAACTTATTGGGGAAATAAAAAGTTACATCGGCAGAGCCAGTTAGACAACTTATCATCCTTCCAAAGTTGCAAAGTACATAAATAATTGTAAATAAATAAAAACGTAAAGAAATAATAACGTATTGGGGAAATAAGAAGTTGAATTCGGCAGAGCCCGTTAGGCAACTTCTCATCCTTCCATAATCATAACAACATCAAATGGTAATCATAAATGAACACAACCAAAATAGCATCAAATCACATCATAAATAGATACAGATATCATCACAAAAACAATTTCACAGTCAACGCATAAATAAAAACAATCATTCCATATATCACATAAGAATACAAAAAAACACAAGGATAACTCCCCTTACCTAGTTTCCTGCTTAGAATTTGTTTTGGAATCTTCCAGAGTCTCCCCTTTCCAACAGAATTTTCTCTCACTATCTCTTTCTCTCAAATTTCTCTAAGTATTTTGGTGTAATCTATCATTCACCCTTGGTGTAATCTATTGTATAGCCAAAGTTTTGGCACTATTTAGGTTTTTTTTTTAATTATTATTTTATTAAAATAATATTTTATTAATAATAATATCTTATTATCAATCATCTTTCCATTATCGAAAGATGTCTTCCCACTTCTTAAAATATTTTTGTCTTTTAGCAATTTTTTTTTTATTAATAATACTATCTTATTAACCATCATCTTTCCATTACAGAAAGATGTTTCGCACTTCCTAAAAGTATTTTTGTCTTTTAGCATATTTTTTTTTACTATTCACTTTTTTTTTAAACAAACCTTCTAAACTCAAAATTTATAATTTCACCTTTTGATATTACTATGATTCTTTATCCAAATGTTAAATTTTATTTTATTTATATATATATATATATATATATACATATATATATTTATTTATTTTCTTTATATTTTCTACCTTTAATATTACTACTAAAAAAAATTATACTATCTATGAAAATTTTTCCCAGACTTTACAATCAAGGATCACGTAGTTCTGGCAAAATCTTGATGATATTGCAGAAAATTAAAATGCGACCATTACCATGCAGAGGGTCAATAACAAAAAATTACAATTTGACCATTGCCAAGCAGAGGGTCCAAAAGAAAAAACGATTTGAAAAAGAGTTGATATTTTTATTTTAAAGATTTTATGATTTTTTTGTATTTTTGAATTATATAAAACGAGTGGAAAATTATTTTTGTGGTTTTTTAGTTTTGTATTTTTTTTTGTTTTTTTTATTTTAAGAAAGAGAGATAAGTTGAAAGGTCTATGAAAAAAAAATATGTAAAAAACATAAAATAAAATAAATGTAGTAGAAAAATAAAAAAATTTATAAACTAAAAAAAATTATCAAAATGCATAATGGGATAAGAAGAATATTTGTACCTTATTGAAGGTTTGGATGATGTAGGAAAACTTTAATTGCAACAAGTTATGAGAAGAGGTAGATGAGAAGTAAAGAAGATGAACTTGGAGTAGAAATTTGGTGTGAGATTTGATGGAAAGGTGTGAAAGAAAAAAGAAGTAGAGTTTTTGGATGAAGAGATTTTGTGTGAGAGAAGAAAGATAGATATTATGAAAGTATGTAAGTGTGTGTGTGTGTGTTGTGTGTGTGTGAGAGAGAGAAAGAGAAAAGAAAAATGGATATTATAGAAGTGTGTAAGTAAGTGTGTGTAAAAATGAAGTGAAGAGAATATGAGTATGTATAGAGTTAAGGATGAAGAATTGTTAAATAAAATATAATTTTTTAAAAAAGTGAGTGGAAAAATAGAAAAAGTTAATGTGGAAAAATAAGTAAAAGAAATAATATTAAAAGTGAGTGGAGAAATTAGGTGAAATAAAATATAGTAAATAGTGAAAGTTAATGTGGAAAATAAGTAAAAGAAATAATATAAAAATTTGGTGGAGAAATTAGGTAAAATAAAATATAATAAATAATAAAATTTAATGTGGAAAATAAGTTAAAGAAATAATATAAAAAGTTGGTGGAGAAATTATGTGAAATAAAATATAATAAAAAGATGAATAGAAAAAAGTTAATGTGAAAAATATGTGAAAGAAATAATATAAAAAGTTGGTGGAGAAAGTAGATGAAATAAAATATAGTAAATAGTAAAAGTTAATGTGGAAATTAAGTGAAAAAAATAATATAAAAAGTTGGTGGAGAAATTATGTGAAATAAAATATAATAAAAAGATGAATGAAAAAAAGTTAATGTGGAAAATATGTGAAAGAAATAATATAAAATAGTATTTTTTTGAAAATAAAATAAAATCTAATTTGGGGGTGCAAATAGTAAAACAAAATAGTATTTTTTTATTTTTTATTTTTTTATTATTTTCTTTTTCTTTTTCCCTTTGTTTATTTTTTTACTATTTACGTTTTCTCTTTTTTTTTCTTTTTTTCTTTTTTTTCGTTTTTTCTTTTTTTTTTCAAAATAAAATAAAATCTAATAATAATTAAAGAGCTAAATAAAAAACGAAAGTAAACTAAAAATTTAAAATAATAAAATAAAAAATGAAAATAAAACAAAATAAGACAAAAACAAAAACTAAATCCTATTATTCAGTCACCCGGACGAAATTGGGTGTTGACAGCTGCCCCTCTTTACTTAGATTTACTGGATAATAGGAAAATTTGATATTTTCGTATTATGAGTAAAGCTAAGTAAAGATAGAAACACTAATTTCGTCTCGGTTTCAAAAGAGAAAGATGAAAACTAAGGAAACCAGTCCAAGTAGATGTGATAACAAAATCAATGAAGAGTACCATGTAGTAACAAAGAGAACTCGACCATTGCCTAGCAGAGGGTCGATAGCAAACTAAAACCTGGATTTGACCATTGCCTCGCAGAGGGTCAAACTCACAGAACAAAAATTTGAATCCGACCATTGTCAAACAGAGGGCCGATAAGAGAAAACTAAGACTTGGATTTGACCATTGCCTCGCAGAGGGCCAAATTCACAGAACAGAAATTTAAATCCGACCATCGCCAAGCAGAGGCCCGATAACAGAAAATTAAAACCTGGATTTGACCATTGCCTCGCAGAGGGCCAAACTCACAGAACAGAAATTTCAATCCGACCATTGCCAAGCAGAGGGCCGATAACAGAAAATTAAAACCTGGATTTGACCATTGCCTCGCAAAGGGCAAAACTCACATAACAGAAATTTAAATCCGACCATTGCCAAGCAGAGGGCCGATAACAAAAAACTAAAACCTGGATTTGACCATTGCCTCGCAGAGGGCCAAACTCACAAAACAGAAATTTAAATCCGACCATTGCTAAGCAGAGGGCCGATAACAGAAAATTAAAACCTGGATTTGACCATTGCCTCGCAGAGGGCCAAACTCACAGAACAGAAATTTAAATCCGACCATTGCCAAGCAGAGGGCCGATAACAGAAAATTAAAATTGATTGGTTTCGACTTTGGATTTTGATTTTTGTGATTGATTTTTTTTTTAATTTTTGTTTTGATTTTTTTTATTTTGATTTTTTTTTTGATTTTTTTTTGTTTTGATTTTTTTTTTGATTTTTTTTTGTCAAATGTCTTAATTGCAATCATCAAACTGGTATTTATTTTCAACGTTTTGTGAAATCTATGGAATGTCATACATCTGAGGTCTAATGTCAAATATGATGATATGTTTGACTTTCTGTTTCTTGACATCAGTGCACACATGCTTGAATTTATTGGCAAGAGGATGGTTTTGAAGAGAATGAGAGTTGTTTAAATTTTTTTTTCTGGGACAGGCACGTGGGCACTACAATCCTCAAAGGAAATGTAATATGTGAGTGTCAAGAAAAACACGATACACTTTTGCCCCGGTCTGGTGTTTGGAAAAAATGAGCTCGGGTTTGGATCCATAAAAATTTGGTTGAAAATTCAAAGGAGATTTGTAAGGCTGCCCCAATCTTGAGAATATGGGTTGATGAGTTTTAAGGCTAAGAATTTGTGTGAGATTCACAAAGTTGCCCCCTGCTTTTTTGTTCATTTTTTTTTATTTCCTTTGTTTAAAACAAAGTTGGCCCGTTTTTTCCTTTTTGTTTGGAATAGGTAGTGGGCATGAAAAGGATGGGCTAAAAAGGTTGGTCCCAAGTGGTTTTCTTTTTGTGTGCTTCTGGCTAGATGGTAGATCCTCTCTTCCTGAGACATTACTTCTTTCTCTTTTTTTTGTAATCATTCATTTTAAACCCACTTTTTTTTCTTTTTTTTTACGACATATTGAAAGTCATTTTGCCTTATCGCAAAATTAAGCTTTATGAAAATTTGAGCAAACATTATCCAATCTGTGTGGACTTTATTAGGCTTGTAACATGGCTAATTAAGGGCTACAAGGTATTGAAAAAAAAGGATATAAAGGCCCAAATGAATTTTTGTTTGGTTATATTTTTTAAAACAATGGTTATCATCTAGGCATTGCATCACTTATTTGACTTTTTGAGCACTCTGCTTTTTCTTAAACGTCATTTTTCATTCTTTTTTCATCATTATTTTGTGATTCTTTTGCTTATTTTGTTTTTTTTTGTTCACTCTTCTTGATGAATTCTCTTCGTTTAATCCTTGAGTGCTCTTTATTTGCACACCGAGTTTATTCTTACCTGATGATAACCTTTGCTTAGGGATGATTTTGAAAAAGAATTTATTTTTGGCTCAAACGGGGTGACAATGGATATATATTTTTTTGCTTTTTAGATAAAGTCAAGAAGGCCACACATCATTTTGAACTCTGATTGCTTTATTTTCAAAAGATTAACTCTGCCATTAGATGACCTCAACATGAGTCGTTTTTCTTTTCTTTTGCTTTCACTATTCTAGACTGCCCTTTTGGATTTTCAATCTAGTGGACTTATTCTCTTTTAGAAAGTTTCTTGTTTTGCTTTTAGTTTTTTTTGCTTTATATATATATATATTTCTGTCTCAATGGATTCAGGGATCACCCCACTAGCGTAAGTGAGAAAACTTTTGGCCAAGCCAATCTACCCCAGTGTAAAGGTTTACTTTGGTATTGAGGGCAGTGACAATGTTTGTTGGAGAAAGATCCTTTATTTTGGGAGAAGTGAGGGGTGAAGGTTTTCAAGCGACATGCGCACAAACGTCTTAAGAAAAATGTCAAATTGTTATTTTTGGTTAGACATTTGACCTTGGAAAAGTCTGACATTGTGAATTTTGTTTTTGATTTATTATTTTTTTATTTTTGAAAAATAGGAGTTTGACGATTCGCAAGAAAAACAAGTGACTCAAGATTGCCTTCATCTTATTTTTGTTTTTCAATCTTGTTTTTTTTTTTAATTTTTATTAGATGAAACGAATCAAGAAAATAAAAATGAAGGAAAACAAGAGACAACTATTCTAGCCAAAAATTATAAAGTTGTGAAACGATTGCCCCTTGACTCGAAATCCCATGTTAATGACTTTATAATTTCTTGACTAGAACCTATAAAATGTGACAAGACCATAAAAACATGAGTAACAAAGAAAGACAAAAAATGAATGTAGCGATATGTACAAGGTGCTTGATTTTATTAAGAAAAAATGAGAGTTATAAGACTGCACACATCTCCCTTTGTGTCTTAACGAAGGTTCGACATTTAAAGTTCTAAGGCCAAATACATGCACTCACAAGGATAACTCCCTAATACTTAAATATCAAGGTCACCAGAGCTATGGCTCTATTCATTGCATTTCCACAATAGTTAGAGTAATCAACTAGGTGTGGAGACACAAATGAAAAGAACAGACTCTAGTTGGAGTTCTCACGATAGCCAGACAGGAAGTATATCCCAGAGTGACACCGCTACACAACTCCTCTAATTCTAAGTTATGCTTAGACCCGGGTATAGGGCCTCACTCAGTAGATGCACAAAGTGTGTGTGAAGAGAGAATGCAATGCATACCCAAACCCTCACCTGCAAAACAGCCAGAAAATTCCCAGGCAGATATAAACATGTTTTCTACCCTAGGGGTTCAACAATTATTTCATTGAACAAACAAAACAACTTACATGCAATTATTATAAATATCAAACATAGATAAAAAAAAAGGGAGGAAAACATAAAGCAAAACCACATCGAATTCGCACATCTAATTAAATGGCTTAACTCTCTCAGGTCCCCAGTGGAGTCGCCATCTGTCGCAACCGGAATCGCGACGGGACGACGACGATCCAAAAAAGGAAAACGCGATTTTGAAAGAAAGAGTTGATATTTTTATTTTGAAGATTTTATGATTTTTTTTTTGTATTTTTGAATTATATAAAACGAGTGGAAAATTATTTTTGTGGTTTTTTAGTTTTGTATTTTTTTTTTATTTTAAGAAAGAGAGATAAGTTGAAAGGTCTATGAAAAAAAATATGTAAAAAACATAAAATAAAATAAATGTAGTAGAAAAATAAAAAAATTTATAAACTAAAAAAAAATTATCAAAATGCATAATGGGATAAGAAGAATATTTGTACCTTATTGAAGGTTTGGATGATGTAGGAAAACTTTAATTGCAACAAGTTATGAGAAGAGGTAGATGAGAAGTAAAGAAGATGAACTTGGAGTAGAAATTTGGTATGAGATTTGATGGAAAGGTGTGAGAGAAAAAAGAAGTAGAGTTTTTGGATGAAGAGATTTTGTGTGAGAGAAGCAAGATAGATATTATGAAAGTATGTAAGTGTGTGTGTGTGTGTGTGTGTGTGTTGTGTGTGTGTGAGAGAGAGAGAGAAAAAAGAAAAATGGATATTATAGAAGTGTGTAAGTAAGTGTGTGTAAAAATGAAGTGAAGAGAATATGGGTATGTATAGAGCGTATGATTTATAGAAAACTATAAATAGATGTGCCTCAGTTGATCACAATGACTTTGGATAATCTAACACTTGCATTTGTGATTTACAGATCGTGATCTCTGAGAATTTGCTCCAAGAACTCATCAAGAAAACTGTGGTGATCTATCTTTTTAGAGGTTCTTTGAAGGAAAAAGATTTATGTGCTTACTGGCTTATCATACTCTGCACATTGCGGTGCTCGCTTGCTGATCAAGATTTCTATCACTCTTTGTAAAGATTGTTGTTGTTGTTCCTGTTGTGATTACAAGGGGTTGACTCGTGGAGTCTGGAAACTTTAAGGATTGTTCAAAGTATTGACATTTTAACTTATACATAATGCATACCTATGTGATTCATAGAGTTTATTTACATTCAAGCATATAACATGAATATACTTAAGACTCTATAAAGTTAGGAATTTAACGTGCTAAAATAAATCATATTTATGATAATGCATTTTTTATTTTGTATAATTGATATAGTTTTGAGATGGTTGAACCATGTCTCAGCACAAGTTCCCATAGTGTAACCCATTTCTTGTAGTTTTAAGGTTTCACCTAAGTTTTGTATAAAATCGTGGCCTTTCATTAACAAATTTTTACTTTAGCTTTTTGGAATTTGCCTGGTATACATACCAGCCTTGCCTTGAATCAAACTTGCTTCTATTGTCTTCCACCTTGTCATCTATTATTTGGTTTAGTTGAGTTAAAGGTTGTCCTTGGTCAATACTATAACAGAATCTCAAAAAGAAAACACTACCTTTCTTCACTCTTTCCAGATCAACCCTCATGTACTTCTACTCTCAACTCATTTCTAGTCCCAACTCCCTTCTACTTTAAACCCACATCCTCTTAACACAGTCCAAGGAATCCTATGAACCTTGTCTACTGTTTCAACAAATCCTAAACTCCCCTACTCATTTTCTTTACTTGATCTTCTTTTAACCATGCAAACAACACAAATTAGGGAGCACAAATAAGGTAACACAAATTAGGGAGCACATTACTAGCAATAAATGTTGTGAATTTTGGATTTGATCTTTGATAGGAACCCAAGAAACAATTCTGAAAATGAAGTTCTATTCCACTATGAGGAGCTCATAGCTCTTAGGGGGAAATGATCCACACCATTCCAGAACCTACCTCTCTGTACACACACACTCCACAGTTTTCTGCTTACTCTCCATACTACTCCCTTCCAAAAAAACATATCATTTTACAGGTATAAAAATTGGATATTCCGTATATAACTTATATACGGATATATCTGTATATAACTTTATCTACACCCCAATTATATACAAATGTTTGGCCGTATGTAATCCATATATAACACCACTTTATATACGGATTTTTGAGGTTATATACGGATTTTGGCCGTATATAACAACAATTTTTCTTGTAGTGACTCGGGTACGGCCTCGATCACTTTTCTATCTTTTTCATATATAACTTATGTAGTTTCTATTTTATTTTCACTTCTAACTCCAAATTTTCTTACAAGTAAAACAGTTGGGACGGGTGGTCCATGTAAATGAGGATTTTACAGACTCATGTTCGGAAGGGAACTAGTCAATTCGTTGATGAAATGTCTTAGAAGACTTATGTAAGCATACAACATTGTTACAGCTAGTAATTTTTCCTTATGCTATTGTATCATTCACTAAAATTGCTTTTAATGTTTGAACAAGAAGATTTTTCTATGAGACTTTCACAAGTTATATCCAAACATGGGTCAACTCCTACACCGATAACATGAATAATGAGGACGATGACATCCATAGGAAACAATGTTGGGTCGATGTTGTTAGGACTCCGGCAAGTGTATCGAATCGTATCAAGTAATATAATTTGTAAGACGAAGTATCGTTTTCCCTAGAGACTCACGACCTAAACAGTCATGTGGTTTGTTGATTATTTAAGACTTTAGAACGAAAACATTTGGTTTTGTAGTGCAGAAAATAAACATGAATGCAAGTGTTGATCAATTGACTAAAAGAATGCACAAGTCAATGGTTGATAAAATATGAGATGATTATGTTGTTGGGGTTTCCGACTTATCCTATCCACTCTCATGTATTTATGAATTCTTCTTCTTCATTAATGTTAATGCCACTCTCTAAAACACTTAAAACTCGATGTCTCGATGAAGAAAGCCTATCCTTAATTACGAGTTCATACAATCGTTCGAATCACTAATAATTAATTATGAAGCACAATAGTGTATATGCAACCAACCCTTATATTCCTATGTCTAGGTAATACTACCCTATATGTGTCCATATCAACAAAATCAATGATCATGCAATTGAATGAGTTAAACAAAGCATGCATAGAGTATATAGGTGATAACAATCTAAAAACCGTTATTTATATACATTAATTTGATATTAAAACACAACCTTTATGACCTAGAATTGGCTTGAAATCATGCATTTTGTTTAAGTTAGCAAACAAGAGAGTCAAAAGTGGTTTTAGAGATATTATGCTTCGTTTTAGATTGTTTTGACAGGATATTGTGAGAATTGAATGATGGAGATGAAGAAGGAAGGACTTGAAACAAGAAAAGGGCAAGTAAAGATGAAAAAGAGGTGCCGCGATCACTGCCCAGTGCTAACCCAGCGCTAGGCGTCCAAGACGTAGACCGTTGAGCGTCAAGAAGCGCTGAGCATCCAGAGCAATCTTTTGGCCTATAAATAGACCCAATGCGATTTCAGAAGTAATCTTTTGGCAATCAGAGACGTCCAGAGCTCTTCTTCACTCCTTGGAGGCGGTTTTTAGATGTGGGAGCTCCGAATCACCAATTCTAGGGTTTATCTTTTCATCTTTTGATTAATTTCATATAGTTTCACCATGTCCGTGTTGAACTAAACCCTTTGTTGTTGGGGAACAATGTAATCTTTTCAAACTCTCTTATATTGAAATTCTTATTTTATTCATATGCTTGCATATGCTTATATTATCAATAGTTTGAGTTTTCTTATCCGATTATAATGCTTGCATTGTTTCACTCATTCGGTGTATTGATCCTTGATTTTGTCGATATGGGAACATACGGGGAAGTCTCGAACTGATAGGAATTCTCTTGGTTAAGCAATACTACCTAGGAATAGGAGTAGGACGACCAATTAGTTAGGGAGACTAGGAATGGTAAACTAGTAATTGATAATAGGCTCTCTTCGCCGAGGAATCGGGTTTTGAGTAGATTAGATAGCTACATGACATTGATAATAAAGCGAATTTAACAAGAAGAGTAGATATAGGAGAGTGGATAAAGGTGAAATTGTAAACCCCAACAACTCCATTAATTCATAGTCTTTTCTTTGCCAACTGATTCAAATATGCATATGCATGTTTAAATTTTGTTTTTGCATCAACCTCTCAAATTATTTTCTTTTAAGTCTTATTAAATCAAATCACACGAACGTTTAGGCCAGTGAGTCTCTTGGAAAAACAATACTCGGTCTTACCGTTTATATTACTTGATAACGATCTGGTACACTTGCCAAGGGCTTAACAATAGGAAAAACCCTAACAATTAATGAAGTAAAGCATATATAATATAAATCATTTTAATACATGAGAGTTTCAAAGGATCACATCTTTTCCGCCAGCAACAATGGAAGTATAGTTCACCGCAGACATGGTGAAACTAGATGAAATATGGAAAAGAATGAAAGATATAACTCTAAAAGTTGAAGATCAGAGCTTTTGCACCCAAAATTCGCCTCCGATAGGTGAAATGAGTGTTTCTGCACCTCTTTCTGTTAAAAGATAGACCTTCTAGGTCGCCCAAATCCTTATATAGTTTATAAAAAATAGCAGCAAACAGGCCCAAGCCCACGTCGTCGGCGCTCAGCGCCCAAAAGGGTGCCCAAGCGCGAGACAGAAGAAACTAGTGCTCAGCGCCCCAAAATGGTGCTCAACGCTGTCTACGATTCTTCTATGTGCTACTTTTCCAGCTTTTCCTGACTCCAACTCCTTCTTCTTCAACTTCTTCTTCCAAATCATCTTTATTCCTGCCAAAACAAGGAAAACCAAGCATAAAAACAATAATACGACCTTCGACTCTCTTATTCTCACAACTTAAGCAAAAACATGATTTCAAGCTAGTTTCTAAGTCATAAAGGGTGTTTTTATTATCAAAATTAAGTATAAAAATAACGATATTTCAACCGTTATTACATGTCATTGGTGGGAAAAAAAGGGACGAGTGTATGGTGCAGGACAGCTTGCTACAAACTACATAACAGCAAGAGGAGGTACTCTAAAGCACCAACCTTCTTCTTCAACCAACATTGTTGACAAGACTGTTGTCCACCTCACGCAGGCAATAGAGCAACGTGACCAGGTGTTGACAAACTGGCAAGTGTACCAGATCGTTTCAAGTAATATAATTGGTAAACCCAATATCGTTCTTCCCAAGAGACTCGCAGGCCTTATCGTTCGTGCAAATTGAAATCGTACTTGTAAAGCGAAATTAATTGGTTTGGATGCAAGAAACAACAAGTAAACATGCAACTGCGATTGATTCAATTTACGAGAAAAAGGCTATGGATGAATGGAGTTGTTGGGGTTTACAATTTCATCTTGTCCACTCTCTCTTATCTACTCCATTTGATTCACTTTGTTATCTAATTATCATGCAAGCTTTCTTAATCTACCCTTAACCCGATCCCTCGGGGAAAAGAGCCTATTACTAATTACTGGCTTGCTATCCCTAGCCTCCCCTAATAATTAATAATGCATTATAAACGAAAGCGAAAACAATTTATTGTCCTACCCCCCTATCCCTAGGTGGTATTGCTTAATTAAGGAATTTCTCACCAGTTCATGACAGTACCGTACGTTCACGTATCAATAAAGACAAACAACAATTGTCGAATGAGTTAAACGATAAAAGCTTTAAGCGCAGATGAGAAACCCAATAATTAATAAACAAAGCATACAACAACATATGAATAAATAAGAGTTTCAATAAAAGAGAGTTTCAAAAGATTACATTGTTCCCCAACAACAAAAGGGTTTAGTTCACCATTGTCATGGTGAAACTAGATGAAAAATAATGGAAGAATGGAAAAACAAACCCTAGATTGGATAAAAAGGAGCCTAAGCATCCAAGAGATCTTCTCCAAAGAGTGAAAATTAGGTCTGGCCGCCCCTTTCTGTCAAAAGAATGCATTTAAACTCGCACTAGGGTTATTTATAACCAAGAAAAGTAACAGAATTTAGGCCCAAGCCCAGCACACAACCGCCCGGCGTCATATGTCACCGCCCGACGCTTTTCCTCGAACCTGGCCACCGCTCAGCGGTCATTTTCAACGCTGGGCGCTTGTCAATTGCAATATGGTCAATTGGTTGACTTTTATGGTTGACTGGTAAACTTTTCTGGTTGACTGGTTGACTTTTCTGCATTTTCGTTGACTTTTCTGCACTGCAATCGTTTGATCTTCAACCTTTCTTTCAATTCATCTCCAATTCTCATCAAAACCCTGCAAAACAATGCAAAACAAGCATAATATCTCTAAAAACAACTTTTGACTCTCAAATGACTCAACTTAAGTGTTTTACTTTATTCTAAGCTCATTCTAAGCTATAAAGGGTGTATTTTGATATCAATTTAAGCATGAAAATAACGGTTTTTCAATCGTTATCACAACCCCAAACTTAGAACTTTGCTTGTCCTCAAGCAAACAAGACAAAACTTGGCGTTCCACTTTTTCATCAAATAGTTCAACACTTCCAAAATACATTTTGCTTATGACAAGAACTACTCAATTTCAGATTTTCAGTGGACTCAAATCAAGATGCATGCATGCTTTCAATTCAATTCACATGCTCACATATTTCCCAACAGATGTTATTCTTTATGAATGATAAATCGACTAAGCATAGATGTAAGCATGAAATTTATCAATTCTCACCAGGCAAGTGTTTCCCTCAATAACTCAAGTGTTTAGGATGACACTCCAACTCTCTATTATTCATAAGTCACATGAAACAACATTGTCATTCATCTAAAACAATCAAAATCTTCACATGCAAATGCCATCACAAGGACTTTTCCAAGGCTTGTATTGAGGCTGGGCTAACAAGAAAAATTGGTTTTTCTAGAATGCAAAATCCTTGAGTTAAGAGAGCTACAATAATATTCAAAGTTTAAGCACAACTCTCCATTTCACCAATCTCACTTATTCTCAACTTCTTCCCTTTTATTTTATTTTTACATTGAGCTCATCTTCCATTCTTTTCTTCTTTTCTTTTCTTTTTCTCATGCATTTTTCTTTTTTCAACACTTGAGCCCAATGCTTCCAATTGCCTTTCAACTTCCCCCATACAACCTCAAACTTGAACCTTTTCAACACATACAGTTAATGTCAACCCAACTCAAGGTAAATAATTTCAAATCAAGGGTTCTCATCCTGTTTAAGGCTAAGGTTCAAAAAGGTAATATTCAAACACTTTGGGTGAAAATTTGGCTAGAAAAGGGCTTTCAAAAATGGCCTTGATCATATGACATACACATGCAATTCAATCAATCATCAAGATTAGGGCAATATCATTCATGTTTTCCTGTGAACAATACATACAACAATGAAAACTCTAGAGCTCAATACCTCACAAAACATGCTTTCTCACACATCATTCATTCATACACCCTGCTTAGCATCATAACCACAATCATAATTCATCACACATATGATCACATTGCTAGTGAACGTTTTCACTTGGATATCAACATGCAACACAACTCAATTATCATTCACATCTAATCATCATCAAATAGACTTATCATGCATGCCATTCAGTCAAACATTTTCAGAAAAGTGTTCAAGCCAAGCATAGACACTGACAATCAAAATTCAACCTATTCTAAGAATTCAAAGTACGAAAGTAAAAGATAAAACCCCTGACTAAGTACTGGCATCCATCAGTAAATGCCCTTCCAGTCCATGTCCTCATCTGAGTCATCCTTATCACCAGCCTCTGCATCCTTAAAATCATCATCATCATCTTCATTGTCGTCCTCCTCCATGCTTGGAGCTTCAACTGCTCCAGATCTGCTCTCTTGTGCCTGCTCTGGCCAAGCCACTCTGTTGTTGAACTCATTTATCGTCCACCTATGACCAGGAGGTGTGTCGTGCATGCCTATGATCATCTCGGCAATAACAACCTGTCCTTGGGGTGCAAAGACCTTAAATGTATGCAAAATTCTTATAACTGATGATGGATGAAACCAAAATGCAGTTGTTGACTCACTGGCAAGCGTACCAGATCGTTCCAAGTAATATAATTGGTGTAACCCACTATCGTTCTCTCCCAAAGGACTCACGACCTTATCTTTCGTGTGAATTAAAATAGTAAGACTTGTAAAGAAAAAGATTAATTGTTTGGAATGCAAGAACACAAAATAAGCATGCAATGTGGTTGATTCAATTGACGAAAAAGACTATGTATGAATGGAGTTGTTGGGGGTTCACAATTTCATCTTATCTGCTCTCTCTTATTTACTCCTCTTGTTTAAATTGCTTTGTTATCTAATTGTTATGCAAACTTTCTTGGCCTCCCCTTAGCCCGATCCCTCGGCAAAAAGGGCCTATTACTAAAAACCGGTTTGCTATCCCTAGCCTCCCCTAGTAACTAGCAATGCATTACCGAACAGAAGCAAAACCAATTGATCATCCTACCTCCCTATCCCTAGGTGGTATTTCATTAATCAAGGAATTTCTCACCAGTTCATGACATTATTGTACGTTCCCGTATCAATAAAGACAAACAAAAGTTATCAAATGAGTTAAACGATAAAATCCTTAAGCATAGATGAGAACCCAACAATTGATAATCATAGCATATGAAAATCATATAAATAAACAAGAGTTTCAAGAAAAGAGAGTTTCAGAAGATTACATTGTTTCCCCCAACAACAAAAGGGTTTAGTTCACTATTGTCATGGTGAACCAAGATGAAATTAATGAAAGAATGGAAGAGCAAACCCTAGATAGGATGAAAAGGAGCATAAGCATCCAAGATATCTTCTCCATAGAATGGAAACTAGGTCTGGCCGCCCTCTTCTGTAAAAAGAATGAGAATGAAATCGCAACAGGGCTATTTATAGGTGAGGAGCGCAACAGAAAACAGGCCCAAGCCCAACAGGCAACCGCCCGACGTCACACTTATGTTGCCCAGCGGTTTGCCTCTTATCGCGCTACTGCCCGGCGTCAGAGGTCCACCGTCCGGCGATTTGCCTCTTATCGCAAAACCGCCAGGTGTCACTGCCAGGGTGCCACTCCTTGTATCTGGCCGCCCAGCGGTGCATTTTTGCCGATGGGCGGTTCCTAGACTCTCATTTTCTTGATTTTCTTCGTCGGTCCTGAGTCTAAGACCTTTATCTCTGAATTCATTCTTTACTTCCATCAAAATGGCTACAAACAATTCAAAACAAGCATAATATCGCTAAAAATAACTTTATTATTGAGTTTTGTTTGATTCCAACCGTTAAGCAGTAAAGGGAGTAATTTGGTCTAAAATAGCATAACAAAATAATGGTTTTTCAACCGTTATCACAACCCCAAACTTAGAAATTTGCTTGTCCTCAAGCAAAACAAAACAAAACTATAGACAAAACAAAACTTGGCTCTTTACTATTTCATCTAATGGTTCAACATTCCTAAAGCACATGTTGAGAACTACTCAATTTCAGATCGTCAGTGCTAATCAAATTAAGATGCATGCATGCTTTCAATTCAGTTATCTCATGCATTCCTCAACAAATGTTACATATTATGAATGACCATTCCACTAAGCAAAGATGCAATCATGAAGTTTAGAAATTCTCACCAAGCAAGTGTTTCACTCAATCACTCAAGTGTTTAGGGTGACACTCCAACACTCCATTATTCACAAGTCACATGAAATAAAATTACCGTTCATCTCAAGCGATCACAATTATTACATGCAAATGCCATCAAAAGGACTTTTCCAAGGCTTGTAATGAGGCTAGGCTATCAAGAAAAATTGGTTTTTCTGGATCACAAAATCTTTGAATCAAGAGAGCTCATTTATCATTCAAGGTTCAAGTTCAACTCTCTTTTTCAACCAATCTCACTTATCCCCAACTTCTTTCCTTTTTCTTCTATTTTTACATTGAGCTCACCTTTCATGATTTTCTTTTTCTCATGTATTTTTCATTTTCAACACTTGAGCTCAATGCCTTTCTTTTTTCCATTCAAACTTTCCCCACAACCCCAAACTTGAACCTTGAATGTACTTACAATCATTAACCCAATTCAAAGTAATAGATTCAGCACAAGAATTTTCTGTTTAGGGCCAAGGTTCAAAAAGGGTACTTTGGGTAAAATTTGGCTAAGGGCTTTCAAAAATGGCCTTGATCATATGACATATACATGCAATTCAATCAATCATCAAGACTTGGGCAATATCATTAATGCTTTCCTGTGAATAAATTCATATAACAATATAACTCTGGAGCTCAATACCGCACACAACATGCTTTCTCACACACATTTATTCATACACCCTGCTTAGAATCATAACCACAATCATAATTCATCACACATCTGTTTCACAAGATATCACATGCAACACAACTCAATCATCATTCACATCAAATCATCATCAAATAGGTTCATCATGCAATTTACTCAGTCAAACATCTTCAGAAAAGTATTCAAGCCAAGCAGACACACTGCAAATAAAATTCAACCTATTCTAAGAATATAAAATGTAAGAGTGAAGAAGAGAATCTAGGTTGCGTCCTAGTAGCGCTTGTTTAACGTCACGAGCCTGACCCAAACCTGTTCCACACTCATCAGTGAGTGCAAACCACCCTGGTATCCTTCAGCAGATACAGAGATTAGCATATCTCAGCAGATGCAACCCAAAAATTGTTCAAACAAACTAAGAATTACAAGTTCAAAAATAAAATAAACCTGAACTAAAATAAAATAAGAAAATGATTTACAACAATTGGGATGACCCCAACAAACACCCATCAGTAGGTGCTGCAACCCTGATATTCTTTTCTTTTTCTTCTTTCTGCTGAATTTCTTAAGAAAATTAAGAATACCAAGCACTTGCTTCCATGTTTCAATCATAGGAACTTTGATCTCCAATTTCTTGAAGATCTCCATATAACACTTGATTTTATTTTCCTTCCTATGATTTTTCTTTTGTTGAGGAAGGGGCTTTTCATATAATATTTTTCATATAATCAAGTCAAATTCAATCAATCCACACTACTTGAAAAAGTTAAACCTCGAGTCCCCAGCAGCGGCGCCAAAAACTTGTTGACTCACTGGCAAGCGTACCAGATCGTTCCAAGTAATATAATTGGTGTAACCCAATATCGTTCTCTCCCAATGGACTCACGACCTTATCTTTCGTGTGAATTAAAATAGTAAGACTTATAAAGAAAAAGATTAATTGTTTGGAATGCAAGAACACAAAATAAACATGCAATGTGCTTGATTCAATTGACGAAAAAGACTATGTATGAATGAAGTTGTTGGGGGTTTACAATTTCATCTTATCCGCTCTCTCTTATTTATTCCTCTTGTTATCTAATTGTTATCCAAACTTTCTTGGCCTACCCTTAGCCGATCCCTCGGCGAAAAGGGCCTATTACTAATTATCGGCTTGTTATCCCTAGCCTCCCCTAGTAACTAGCAACGCATTATCGAACAGAAGCAAAAACAATTGATCGTCCTACCTCCCTATCCCTAGGTGGTATTTCATTAATCAAGGAATTTCTCACCAGTTCATGACATTACTGTACATTCCCGTATCAATAAAGACAAACAACAATTATCGAATGAGTTAAACGATAAAAGCCTTAAGCATAGATGAGAACCCAACAATTGATAATCAAAGCATATGAAAATCATATAAATAAACAAGAGTTTCAATAAAAGAGAGTTTC
The DNA here is from genome assembly GCA_036885675.1 of Vigna mungo. Lineage (NCBI taxonomy): Eukaryota > Viridiplantae > Streptophyta > Magnoliopsida > Fabales > Fabaceae > Vigna > Vigna mungo. Next base: position 24,056,751 of record CP144699.1, read on the forward strand.
AAAAGATTACATTGTTTCCCCCCCAACCACAAAAGGGTTTAGTTCACCATTGTCATGGTGAACCAAGATGAAATTAATGAAAGAATGGAAGAGCAAACCCTAGATAGGATGAAAAGGAGCATAAGCATCCAAGATATCTTCTCCATAGAATGGAAACTAGGTCTGGCCGCCCTCTTCTGTCAAAAGAATGAGAATGAAATCGCAACAGGGCTATTTATAGCAGAGGAGCACAACAGAAAACAGGCCCAAGCGCAACAGGCAACCGCCCGACGTCACACTTATGCCGCCCCGCGGTTTGCCTCTTATCGTGCTACCGCCCGACGTCAGAGGTCCACTGCCCGGCGGTTTGCCTCTTATCGCAAAACCGCTAGGCGTCACCGCCAGGGTGTCACTCCTCGCATCTGGCCGCCCAGCGGTGCATTTTTGCCGCTGGGCGGTTCCTAGGCTCTTCTTTTCTTGATTTTCTTCCTCTGTCCTGAGTCTAAGACCTTCATCTCTGACTCCATTCTTTACTTCCATCAAAATTGCTACAAAACAATGCAAAACAAGCAAAATATCGCTAAAAACAACTTTTGACTCTCAACTGACTCATTTATTGAGTTGTGTTTGATTCCAAGCTCATTCTAAGCAGTAAAGGGAGTAATTTGGTCTAAAATAGCATATGAAAATAACGGTTTTTCAACCGTTATCAGCAGTGCTCTCTCAAAAACCCCAAACTTGGATTATGGAATGATGCAAAAGTGATAGAGGATGGATTTTCTAAAATGCAACAATTAAACCCTAAATACAATTCCCACTCACTTTACTCAATTATGCAACAATTAAGCCCTAAATGCAACTAGAACAGAATTAAAATATGCAACAATAATAAATCAATCAATTGGGTTGCCTCCCAGGTAGCGCTTGTTTAACGTCACGAGCGTGACCTAAATCTTTCTAGCACTCATCTGTAAGTGCATATCTTTCCAACACCCTTTAGTAGGTGTGCCTACCTGTATCCTTCAGTAGATACATATAAAATTTTAGCATCCCTCAGTAGATGCTTGATAACGGTTGAAAAACAGTTATTTTCATATGCTATTTTGGACTAAATTACACCCTTTACTGCTTAGAATGAGCTTGAAATCAAACAAAACTCAATAAATGAGTCAGTCGAGAGTCAAAAGCTGTTTTGGGTGATTTTATGCTTGTTTTGCATTGTTTTGCAGCAAAATTGATAGAAGTGAAGATTGAGAATGAAGATGAAGGTCATAGACTCAAGAAAAAGCAAGAAAATCGAAGAAAAGAAGAGTCTAGGGACCGCCCGGCGGTAGACCCCTGGCGCCGGGCAGTCAGACGAGAGGAGAAGACACCAGCAGTGGACGCGGGGCGGCAGACCCCTGACGCCGGGCGGTTTTGCGGCACGAGGGAAACGCCGGGGGGTAGACCCCTACCGACAGGCGGTGGTGCGATTTAGGGTACACCGACGAGCGGCAAATTGTGACGCCGAGCGGTGATCAGCTGGGCTTGAGCCTATTTTTCTGTTGCACTTCTCACCTATAAATCGCCCTATGACGAATTCCAATTCATTCTTTTGACAGAGGAGGGCGGCCAGACCTACTTTTGACTATCTGGAGAGGATCTCTTCGATGCTTAGGCTCCTTTTCATCTTTTCTAGGGTTTGTCTTCCATATCTTCCATTATTTTCATCTTGTTTCACCATGACTATGGTGAACTAAACCCTTTTTGTTGTTGGGGGAACAATGTAATCTTTTGATACTCTCTTTTATTGAAACTCTTGTTTGAATTATATGATTTTCATATGCGTTTATTATCAATTGTTGGATTCTCATACTATGCTTAATGCCTTTATCGTTTAACTCATTCGGTAATTGATTTTTTGCTTTATTGATATGGGGGAATACAATAATGACATGAAATGGTGAGAATTTCCTTGGTTAAGCAATACCACCTAGGGATAGGGGAGTAGGATGACCAATTGTATTTGCTTCTTTTTGTAATGCGTTGCTAGTTGCTAGGGGAGGCTAGGGATAGAAAGCCGGTAATTAGTAATAGGCCCTTTTTGCCGAGGGATCGGGTTAAGGGGAGGCGAAGAAAGTTTGCATGCAATTAGATAATAATGCTATTTAAACAAGAGGAGTAAATAGAGAGAGCGGATTAGATGAAATTGTAAACCCCCAACAACTCCATTCATCCATTGCCTAAATCTTGTCAATTGAATCACACATTGCATGTTTATTTTCTGTCATTGCATCCACCACAATTATTGATTTTTTCTCCGCAAGTCTTACGATTTTGATTCACACGAACGATAAGGCCTTTCGAGTCTCATGGGAAGAACCATAATGGGCTTTACCATTTTTATTACTTGATACGATATGGTACACTTGCCATTCTGCTAACAAGTTTTTGGCGCCGCTGTCGGGGACTCGAGGTTTGACTTATTTAGTACTGTGTATTGACTGAATTTGACTTGTTTGTAATTATTTGTTTATATTTTTCTTTTGTTTTGTTTTATTTTATTTTTCTGTAAAAGTGCTTTTAGGGGTATTTTCTCTTGTGTATGCAGGAAGGAGTATACACTAGGAGCAGAAAAGATCAGCAACCTCTTCTCGAGGGGCTACCAGACAGGAGAGGGAGGAGAGTTAATCATTCTGAACGTGAAAACTCTCCTTCTCCTGAACCACCTTTTCAATGTTTTGCATAGGACTTATAGGAGATGGCGGAACAACCTCCTCCGAGACGTACACTGGGGGACTCAGCCAACACTGTGGGTCCCTTGAATTTCAACAGCATAGTCATTCCTGCGGACAATGCAACGAATTTGGTGATGAGCCCTGCACTTATTCAGTTGGTCCAAAGCAATCAATTTCACGGATTGACGAGTGAGAATCCCTATAAACATTTGATTATCTTTGGCGAAATCTGCAATACTGTTAAGATGGCCGGAGTCTCAGATGAGAGGATCAGACTTAGCCTATTCCCGTTCTCTTTGGGAGGAAACGCCAAGGATTGGTTGCACTCATTTGCTGAAGGGATGTTCAGAAACTGGGATGCGTTGGCCAAACAGTTTGTCACCAGATTCTTTCCGCAAACTAAGATTCATCAAGGGAAGCTGGAGATTTCTTCTTTCAAGCCGGGAATGGAGGAAACTCTTGGACAAGCCTGGGATAGATTTAAAGGCTTGTTAAGAAAGACCCCAATTCACGGGTTCAATAAGACTGCCTATCTACTTGCTTTCCTAGGAGGGCTTAATACTCAGTCAAAAATAATGTTGGATGCCTCAGCTAGAGGCAGTATTAATAGGAAGACTGAAGACGAAGCCTATGACTTGATTGAAGACATGGCTCTAAATGAAGCTGCCCAAAGTGAGAGAGGCGCAGAAAGGAGGAATATTGCATCTTCCTGCTAATGATGCAATGGTTGCGCAGAATCATCTTCTTAACCAAAAATTGGACAAACTGACAAAGGTCCTTTCTGAACTTCCAACAGGGTTAAGAAATATTTCTCAAACTCAACAACTTTGCAACTTAAGCGGTGGTGACCACATCAATGGTCAATGTGCTTTTCCTGAAGAAATGTAGCAGGATGTCAACTACATGGGGAATCAATTCCCGTTTAAGCAGGGTAGTTCCAATCAAGGCAATTCTAGCCAAGGTTGGAAGAACCACCCCAGCATTGGACAGAATTAGAATACTTCTTCTGGGCAAGTAGGAGGCTTCCGACAGCAGCAACCGTCACGTTTATGGCAGCAGGTGAACAGCTTGACGGAGACCTTTAGAGAACTAAATGATCGATTTGACAAATTTCTGAAAGTCTATGAGTCTCAACAAGCAAGTGACAAAGCTAGTTTTAGAGCACTGGAGACAAAAATTGGGCAGCTGTCAAAAAGAGTTGACACCGTAGAAAAGAACCAGTTTTGGGCTAACACTGAGGTTAACCCCAAGGATGAGTGCAAAATGGTGATGACGAGAAATAAAAGGAACCCAGTAGAAGAAATAATTGAAATTGGGAGCAGTGAAGATGAAGAGGAAGAGATGGTTTGTAAGAATAAGTGCAATAAGCAGAAGAAATGCGAAGAAAAAGAGAAAAAGGAAAGGAAACTGAAGAGTCCTTATGAGTTATTCCGAGAAATTTTTAATCGGGTGACTATTGTGCTTGGAGCGTTTCCACAAGTGCCTAAAGATGATAAACCGAATGAATATCGTCCTCACAAGATAGCTGATCTTGATGAGGAGGAAGAAGATCAAGCACGGATCGTTAAACCAAGGAAGAAAGACCATCCACAAAAATTGAAGGATTTAGCAAGTTTGACTCTTCCTTGTGTGATCAATGATGTGGATATAGGGAGAGCTATGATCGATTCAGGATCTAGTGTTAATTTAATGTCCTTCAGTGACTTCAAGAATATTAGAGGGCTAAAATTGAAACCAGAATACATTTCCTTGACAGTTGCAGATGGATCCATAAAAAAACCTTTGGGTATGGTGGAAGACGCAATTGTTCGAATTGAAGAGTTGGAATTCTTGGTTGATTTCATGGTAGTGGATATGGTAAATGATGGAAGAATTCCATTAATTTTGGGAAGACCGTTTATGAGGACTTCTCAGATGATGATACGTGTTTATGATGGGAAAATAGTGTTAAGAGATCATGACCAAGTGTTAGCCTATAGGGGATCTGAAGGAGAAAGAAGGAGAATAATAAACAGATCTAGACATAAAAAGGCTAGAAGAGAAGCTGGCAGAGAAGAAAATACCACAGGTAATGATCATCTTAACAACTGTACTATTTTGCAGGCACATGAGAAGGAAAAGACAGATAAAGGAAAGTCCCCTCACTTAAAGGACAAACTATTTCCGCGGGGTGTAGCTGTTAGATACAAAAACAGGAAATGGATTGTCAACAGGAAGCTTGAAGAGGAAGGAATGATGGAAATTATAAGGCCATATTCCCCTGCTGTTCGCCAAGTAGAAAGAAAAAATCTGAGGTGGGATGATGAAGACTCCAGTGTGAGGAAGAAGAGTTGATTGCTGAGAAGAAATTTTTTGTACTTTAAGACAATTTTTATTTTTTATTTTTGTTTAGTTTTTCTATTGAACTTGTAAAATTTGAATATTTGTGAACAATTTTTGGGTAGCATCAACTGAGGGATGCTAACTTTTGGTATCTACTGAAGGATACCTGGAAGGTACACCTACTGAATGGTGTTGGAAAGCTAGCATTTACTGACAAATGCTAAATAGGTTTGGGTCAGGCTCGAGACGTTAAACAAGCGTTACTAGGAGGCAACCTAGAATTTCTTCTTTCACTTTTGCATTTTAAATTTTTAGAATAGGTTGAATTTTATTTTTCAGTGTGTATGCTTGACTTGAATACTCTTTCTGAAGATGTTTGACTAACTACTTTGCATGATGAGTCTATTTGATGATGATCTGATGTGAATGATTATTGAGTTGTGTGCATGTTAACATCCTGTGAAATTAATGTGTGATGAAGTATGATTGTGGTCATGATGCTAACAAGGATGTATATGCGTGAGAAAGCATGTTGTGTGAGGTATTGAGCCCCAGAGTTTTTATTATTGTATGTATTGTTCACAGTGAAGCATAAATTTTATTGCCTTAATCTTGATGATTGATTGATTTTTATGTGAATGTCAAATGATCAAGGCCATGTTTGAAAACCCTTTTCTAGCCAAATTTTCACCCAAAATGCTTTAAAGATTATATCGTTTTTGAACCTTAGCCTGAAACAGGATGATACCCATTGATTTGAAATTACTTATCTTGATTTGGGTTGAGAATAATTATATGGAATGAAAAGGTTCATGTTTGGGGTTGCATGGGAAAAATGGAAACGCAAAAGAAAAGCATTGAGCTCAATTGTTGAAAAGAAAAATACATGAGTAGAGAAAAAGAAAAGAAAAGGATAAAAGCATGGAAATGAGCTCAATGAAAAAGAAAAAGGGAAGAAGCTGGGGATGAGTGAAATTGGTGACAAAGAGAACTTCTAAAGTTCATTATTGCATTTTTGTTTTAGTGGACTGATCATTCACACTGTGTAGCATCTGTTGAGGAAAGCATGAGCTAAATTAAGTTGAGAACAAGCATGCATCTTGATTTGAGTTCACTGATTATCTGAAATTGGGTAAGTCTTGTCATGTACTTTAGAAATGTTGAATCATTGGATGAAAGGATAGAAAGTCAAGCTCTCTTTTGTTTTTTTTTTTATTTTGTTTCGTTTTGCTTGAGGACAAGCAAATTTCTAAGTTTGGGGTTGTGATAACGGTTGAAAAACCGTTATTTTCATATGCTATTTTGGACCAAATTACGCCCTTTACTGCTTAGAATGAGCTTGAAATCAAACAAAACTTAATAAATGAGTCAGTCGAGAGTCAAAAGCTGTTTTTAGCGATTTTATGCTTGTTTTGCATTGTTTTGCAACAAAATTGATAGAAGTGAAGATTGGGAATGAAGATGAAGGTCATAGACTCAAGAAAAAGCAAGAAAATCGAAGAAAAGAAGAGTCTAGGGACCGCCCAGCGGTAGACCCCTGGCGCCGGGCGGTCAGACGGGAGGAGAAGACACCAGCACTAGGAAACCGCCGGGCGGTGGTGCGATTTAGGGTACACCGCCGGGCGGCAAAGGGTGACGAATTCCAATTCATTCTTTTGATAGAGGAGGGCGGCCAAACCTACTTTTGACTATCTGGAGAGGATCTCTTCGATGCTTAGGCTCCTTTTCATCTCTTCTAGGGTTTGTCTTCCATATCTTCCATTATTTTCATCTTGTTTCACCATGACTATGGTGAACTAAACCCTTTTTGTTGTTGGGGGAACAATGTAATCTTTTGGTACTCTCTTTTATTGAAACTCTTGTTTGAATTATATGATTTTCATATGCGTTTATTATCAATTGTTGGATTCTCATACTATGCTTAATGCCTTTATCGTTTAACTCATTCGGTAATTGATTTTCGCCTTTATTGATACTGGGACGTACAGTAATGACATGAAATGGTGAGAATTTCCTTGGTTAAGCAATACCACCTAGGGATAGGGGAGTAGGACGACCAATTGTATTTCCTTCCGTTTGTAATGCGTTGCTAGTTGCTAGGGGAGGCTAGGGATAGCAAGCCGGTAATTAGTAATAGGCCCTTTTCGCCAAGGGATCAGGTTAAGGGGAGGCCAAGAAAGTTTGCATGCAATTAGATAATAATGCTATTTAAACAAGAGGAGTAAATAAGAGAAAGCGGATTAGATGAAATTGTAAACCCCCAACAACTCCATTCATCCATTGCCTAAATCTTGTCAATTGAATCACACATTGCATGTTTATTTTCTGACATTGCATTCACCACAATTATTGAATTTTTCTTCACAAGTCTTACGATTTTGATTCACGCGAACGATAAGGCCTTTCAAGTCTCATGGGAAGAACAATAATGGGTTTTACCATTTTTATTACTTGATACGATATGGTACACTTGCCATTCCGCTAACAATGCTACCCAAAAAATGTTTAAAAATCATAAAAGTTACATGTCCAAAATCAAATAAACCTAAACTAAAAATAAAAAATGTTTTACAACAATTGGGATGACCCCAACAAACACCCATCAGTTGGTGTTGATATTCTTCTCGCTTGATATTCTTTTCTTTTTCTTCTTCCTGCTGAATCTCTACAAAAAGTTGATCGAACCCAGCACCTGTTTCCACGTATAAATCATAGGAACTTTAATCTCCAATTTCTTGAAGATCTCCATAATGCGCTTAAACTTATTTTCCTTCCTATGATTTTTCTTCTGATGAGGAAAGGGTTTTGCATATGATCTTTTCTTCTTTCCTCTCTTCCTCTTTTTCTCAATCTTCTCCTTCCTCAACTTCTTTTTTCTTTTTTTATTATTTTCTTCTTTTTTTCTTTTTTCTCAACCACTGCTTTTTCTTTCTCCTCATCTTTATCCCTCTCACTCAACTTTTCTATATTTTCTTTCTATAATAAAATTTTTTTATTATTTGCTCGTCCTCCAAATTCTTTGTTATTCATGATCCTCAGAAGAAGTTCATCAGAATTTGTATTTTTCTTAAATGGAGTAATTTGTTGCTCAGCAGCTTTACCAAATTGGCTTTGATACATGTATGAGTGAGGTTCCTACCAGTAGTTGAAATAATTTTGATAGAATTGAGTGCCCATATAATCAAAGTATTGTCCAAACTACAATATGCAAACATTAGGCACAAAACCCTAGAAAACATTTATTAGAACAAAAATAAAAACAAACATAAAATCAAGTCAAATTCAATCAATTTACACTACTCGAAAAAGTTAAACCTCGAGTCCCCGGCAACGGCGCCAAAAACTTGTTGACAAACTGGCAAGTGTACCAGATCGTTTCAAGTAATATAATTGGTAAACCCAATATCATTCTTCCCAAGAGACTCGCAGGCCTTATCGTTCATGCAAATTGAAATCGTAAGACTTGTAAAGAGAAATTAATTGGTTTGGATGCAAGAAACAACAAGTAAACATGCAAATGCGATTGATTCAATTGACGAGAAAAAGACTATGGATGAATGGAGTTGTTGGGGTTTAGAAGTTCATCTTATCCACTCTCTCTTATCTACTCCTCTTATTTGATTCACTTTGTTATCTAATTATCATGCAAACTTTCTTAATCTACCCTAACCCGATCCCTCGGCGAAAAGAGCCTATTACTAATTACTAGCTTGTTATCCCTAGCCTCCCCTAGTAATTAATAATGCATTATAAATGGAAGCGAAAACAATTGATCGTCCTACCCCTCTATCCCTAGGTGGTATTGCTTAATCAAGGAATTTCCCACCAGTTCATGACAGTACCGTGCGTTCTCGTATCAATAAAGACAAACAACAATTATCGAATGAGTTAAACGATAAAAGCATTAAGCGCAAATGAGAAACTCAATAATTGATAAACAAAGCATACGACAGCATATGAATAAATAAGAGTTTCAATAAAAGAGAGTTTCAAAAGATTACATTGTTCTTTAACAACAAAAGGGTTTAGTTCACCATTGTCATGGTGAAACTAGATGAAAAATAATGGAAGAACGGAAAAAGAAAACCCTAGATTAGATAAAAAGGAGCTTAAGCATCCAAGAGATTTTTCTGGTTGACTGGTTGACTTTTCTGCATTCTGGTTGACTTTTCTGCACTCCAACCGTTTGATCTTCAACCTTTCTTTCAATTCATCTCCAATTCTCATCAAAACCCTGCAAAACAAGCATAATATCTCTAAAAACAACTTTTGACTCTCAAATGAGTCAACTGAAGTGTTTTACTTGATTCTAAGCTCATTATAAGCTATAAAGGGTGTATTTTGATATCAATTTAAGCATGAAAATAACGGTTTTTCAACCGTTATCACCAGGAATACTCTGATTTAAGACACGAGTTTACAAACTTTAAAAAAACTAGTCATGAGATTGCTGCCTGAAGCTTCACAGCTTTAGTCCACCGTCCCTCCGACCCAATTACGACCCTCCCCATTACCTGCCGTCCCAGAGCAGTCCACATCAATCTAGTCCACTCTAGTCCAGTGCAGATAAGTGCAACCCACAGTAGTCCAGTCCACACCAATCTAGCCAGCTACACAGCAAAACAATGATGAAGACCATTTTGATGATGATATGTAGATTATTTGTCTTCTTGTTATTAATAAACATAGTTGTTAGAACATTATGATCGATGGCCTTATCCTTCGGTAATTATCGAAGGTTTTTTTCTTCGGTAATTATCGACGGCATAATCCTTGAGTAATTATCGACAATCTAATCCTTTGATAATTATCAAAGACCAAAGGTCGTTGGTAATGGTTGCTGACAAAAAATTTACCGACGAATATGTAATCGTTGGTAAACCGTAAAAAATGTCGTATTACTGATGAACTTTGACGGTTTCTGACAGAATTTATCCATAGTTAATCCTTTTTTTTTTCTTTGTAGATTTATAAAAATGTAACTACATTTTCTTACATTTAATTCTTTATCGTCAAATGTAAATTATATAACATTATTAACCTATTTTCTACTATAGCTTTTTAAGTGTCAATACTTTTAATGAACAATACTTATACCTAAACCTGGATCCTGATTGTAAATTAGTTTTAGAATTGTACTCTTTTAAAGTGAGAAAAATAAATTTAGAGTATAAATAGAAAATCATTGATTTGATTATTATTAGATTAACATAAATAAACTCAAAAGAAAAATAAGGCACTTTCATATCCCCTTAATTTCTTTTATTTGCAATATCAAACAACCGTTTGGTTTTTGTTTTACTTACTAGTATGTTTGATTATTCAAATTAGATAAATATATTTAACGATATAAATATTGTTCTTTAATTTAAATCTAAATATTTCCCCAACTATAAAATGATCTGTCATCCATTCTTGTGTAGATGCTTTGTTCTAGATGCCACCAGAATTTTCAAGAGAACATAAAAATATGAGAATTTTTTTGGTTGTGGTCACATTTGCAAAATATAACTGAATTTAGAATCTGCATCTGCAAACAACAACATACCAACCCCATTTTCGTAATGCAAATATTTTGAATTTGGCAATTTTTAAATCATTGAAAATAGATTCTTTATATAAATAAATTAACCTAAAAGTTGTAAAGCATTATTAGGAGAGACAAAACTTATAAGAAAAATCAATATAACAATTACCTGTCTTCTACTGTTTAATATTTAGCGTTAATATAGACACACACACACCATGAACTGTTAACGATTAGAGATTATTGTTTATCAAAGGAGGGCAAATCCCATTCAATTCTTTGTAATTATCTTTTTAAGTGGCTTTTATTTTTGAATAGTTAATACCGTTATATATTTAAGGATTGAATTCTAGATTATTAATTAACGAAGAGTAAACTAACGTAAACTAAACTAAGTACTGCGCTATATTTTATTCTGTTTTCGTAATCTCAGGACTTAAATTTCACTTTTTACCTACTACACAACATTAAGTTTGGATTAACTTTTAGTTACATACGATTATAACCTGATAGTTTGTTTAAGTAAAAACCATTTTATGTTAATAACACTACCCTTAAATGGGCTAATGACTCTAAAAATAGGCCAATGTGAGACTATATTTAAATAAGTTAATACACTTGCATGCTAATGCATTTGTCACACTAAAATTAGATATTATTATTAATGTTTATATATTAAATTGATAAGTAAATAATAAATAATATTATTTTGTAAATACTTGTTTTACGGCAAAACTATAGGGTTGTTTTAAAATGTCGTTTTTTTCCAAATTTTTGACAATTGTATAATTAACTGTTATGTTAAATATAGAGGTATTTTAATTTAAGAATGTAAAGTTGATGTTTTTTAATGAATAAATATGCATACTACAAGAAAACAATCAATTACCGAAGGATTATTTTCGACGGTCTCTAAAGCCTTCGGTAAATATGAGTTACCGAAGGATGTTCTGACGGTCATGTTATGTGTAGATTATCGAGGGCTTTTGGCCGTCTGTATTGGTACAGTGATGTTACTGAAGGTATATGGCCGTTGGTATATTGGTCAGACTTAATGAAATAACAATTTGGGATTTTAGTCTCCCATTCTGCCAAAACTTAGTTTTCGCGCAAGCTTTCCCCTTCTTCCTCAGTCACCCAACCACTGTCCTTCGTTCCACCCTTCCCCATTTTTGTGAAAATTTTCTTCAATCGTTGTGTGTTTCTCGTTCGGTCCACCCTATATTTTGATTTCGTCGAGCAAAGAGCTCTATTTTCCATTCCTTCTTCCTCTCGTGTCTTTGGGGTTCCCTGTCGCAGCCGCAGCATTCCTTCTTCGAAGGCAACCAAAGTCACTGTTGAGGTGGTTCTTGCGTGGAGGGGTGAGTGGGTGATATCGTGGAGTGCGAGTGTGGTGTTGCGGCGTGAGTAGGGATTCGACTTGGCGAAGGAGTGCATTACCCTGTTGTTGTTGCCGCGTCAGGAGGTCTTCGAGGAGGACACCAGTACCGTAAGAAGGGGCTTCGTGGTGCATTGACAGCGGTGTAGGGTTCGTGCGTCACGGGGCTTCGACCATTAAGCCTTGTTCTTCTTAGAACGGTTAGTCCATTGCCCGATTGTTAGTGCCTATTATGTGGTTTGTATGATTGGGTTTGCTTCCATAGATGAGTATATTGATGTTGATTTGATTGTAAAGTTAATTGAATGTTAGGAAAAGTTCATACTTTGGTCTCTGTTTCGTTGTTGATGTGATGATAATGAAGTGAGTAAATTATATTTGGTGTACATAACCACAAACAGAAAAGCCTAATGCATAGTTTAAACTTTAGGCTTATCAGTTATGGCCAGTTTTCTTGATGAGACTCTCATTATATATATATAACACTTGCAAAAGACCATGTCCCCTCAACATCAAGGAACATCCTTCTATGAAAATGAAAAGGCTAAACCTAGTCATACTTAGTTTCTCATCATTTTGAGCATCAGTTCTTATAGCTCACCCAACTCATTGTTCTTGTATGCTCTTTCCTCTGTGCTTTATATATCTTGCATGCTTATTCCATCGTTCATGCTACTGTGATCAATTGACTCAAGAGAGCTTTGAGGAGATATAGGGTTCATGTAAGTGGGACAAAATGGATGGTTCATTGCTTCTCTTGCAACACATTGATTCCCTGCCCACTGATGATTATTATTATCCATGCCCCTCGACTCCATCAGGTTTTGAGCCAACACCATTTGTTGGCACTAGGTACTAATTTGGCTACCCTATGACCTGACACACACACCTTATCAGTTTTTAAATCTAGCCAAATATCAATGGTAAAGCTTTTTATGCCTTAAATCCATAACAACTTAGTAGAGTAAAAGGATGAACCAACATGCATATATGTTGGTTATATACTATCTTGAATCACCCAAGTTACCAAACTAGAAGGAGAAACCAAAGTTATAGTTGCTTTATAGTTTATATATTAACTAAAAAACTTACAATTCCTCACTAAGCCTAAAGTAGACCATCTCTTAGGTTAAGCTTTATTAACTTTGCTCAACTGGTAGTGGTTAAGGGCACTCCAGTGGTTAATTTGGCCTTCAACATGTTAAAAGATATGTCACTTACAGTCTCCAAGAATCTGCACATGAATTTGGACTTCAATTGTGAAAGTCAACTCTAAAGTCAAAGTTCAGCATATGAAAGCTTGAAATTGTTTTTCAGATTATGCACTTGCTATCATTTGTGATTCCTCTTCCTTTAATCAACATTTAACCACAGGATTTCTTTGCTTTTGATAGTCCTCAAATAACTCCAATTAATTGTCCTTGGTTTACCTAAAACTAAAAATATGAAAACCTAACTAAAGTACTAAGTAGAATAGGCTAAAAGTGATAAGATTGAATATTTTATTAAAGTACTAATTGAAATTGTAAAATAACTATGTAGACAACATTTAAAACATAAAAGAAAGATAAAAATGAAGTTACAATTTGAAAATAAGAAGAAAATCAAAATTGGAGTACTTGAAACCTTGAATTTCACTAGAATTGGTGAGGTAGATAAGGATGAAGATGTCAATTCTGTTTTAGAGACCTAAAACTATCTACACCAATTATAATGGACAAGAAATGAAAAAGAATGGAGTGAAGTTTTGATTCCGAAGACAACTTCTAAAAATCACCACTCAAACCTCAAAATTTTCTATGAAGAGCTTTAAATTGATGCATTGCTTTCAGTTCAAATAGTCCTCTGCTGTATCAGATTTTGTTGCTCACTTGGTTGCTTTCGCCCTTCAATCCCTATTCAAAGAAGTTCCCAGCAAGTCATTTTAAAGTTGTGTACACTGTTGAAATGGTCATTTTTATGCCTATATGCAGAATGACCTCTTAAGCCATCAAAATTGGCTTTAAAATGCAAGTCAACCATTGAATTCACATTGCAATTTGTTTTCAACTTATGCTTGTGTTTAAAAATCTTTAAAATGATGATACAAAGTTGTTTGATGCATCAATTGAGGTGTTGAATCACTTCCAATGAATATTGGATTTAAAACCACCAAATTAGAAACATTTTCCTGGTGCAGTGCTCAAATCAAGTGAGTTCGTGCACAAGTGATTCTAACACTCTATTAATACATTCATCAACTTTAACTCATCAATTTAAACTTGTTTGAACTCTAATTGGGTTCAGAACCAAACTGTTTACCATATTCACCCTTGTACTTCCTAATTTCACTAAAAAATGAGGTTTGAATATGCTATTTTTCACATAGATGAATCTAGCTTCAATTTGAATGCTGTAACAAGTTTAAAACAACATTTAGGACTTGTTTAAACAGCCAAATAGCATAGAATCACATCAGCACGAAAATTTGAAACTTAATAAGCTAAAATTCAAAGTTTGAGTTTTAAGTACCTAAAAAGTGACATTTTAAGGTAATAATTTGTCAATTCACCTAATGTAGTCTTATTCTAAGGTATGTAAACATCCTAACAAGTCTAACTTAGTCTAATAAAGGTGGGAAAGTGGTCAAAAGCAAAGAATAAGGTCAAACTCGAAATTTGACTCCTAAGTACCTAAAAAGTGAACTTTTAAGGTCAAAAATGGTCATTTAACCTAATGTAGACTTATTCTAGTGTATGTAAACATTCTAACAAGTCTAATTTAGTCTAATAAAGGTGGGAAAGTGGTCAAAACCAAAGAATAAGGTCAAACTCGAAATTTCACTCCTAAGTACCTAAAAAGTGAACTTTTAAGGTCAAAAATGGTCATTTAACCTAATGTAGACTTATTCTAATGTATGTAAACATCGTAACAAGTCTAACTTAGTCTAATAAAGATAGGAAAGTGGTCAAAACCAAAGAATAAGGTCAAACTCGAAATTTGACTCCTAAGTACCTAAAAAGTGAACTTTTAAGGTCAAAAATGGTCATTTAACCTAATGTAGACTTATTCTAGTGTATGTAAACATCCTAACAAGTCTAATTTAGTCTAATAAAGGTGGGAAAGTGGTAAAAACCAAAGAATAAGGTCAAACTCGAAATTTGACTCCTAAGTACCTAAAAAGTGAAGTTTTTAGTGCATTTACTCTACATATTTGACAACTGCCACAGTCATTGGCTGCATCCACTTGCTTCTGTCTCTTATGAACATTGGGACAACTTTATTTTACCATTTAAAACTTGTATGTACTGTTCATATGGTCAATTACCAACCAATGTGCAAAATCACCATTTAAAACATTAATTTTGCTTAAAATTGGAAGTGGTCCATTCATTTTCGGATGCAGAATGTTTCTTAGTTGTTTCAGTGTCCAAACATGTTCCAATTGATGATATAAAGTTGTTTGAAGGGTCCCTTAAGCTGGTTAAACTCGAACACTCAATTTTGACCCTGAAACCACCATTTTCCAGCCACATTTTACTGCTCCAATGTGCATTCTACTTTCATTTTGCTGCTGCAGTGTGCATTTTCTTTGTGGTTTGATTAGAATTCAACATTATTTGTAGGTAGTCATTTAAAATCCTATGGTACTACACACATTCTCAGTGGAATGAGAATGGTAAAAGTACCTTAAACACTTAGAACGTCCAGTATATGTGGAAGTAATCTATAAAATAAAACTTTAGTAATGTCAGAAAGTTGTCTCCCCCAAAGTTAATACACAACCACTTAGGATGTCTAAGGCATTTCAATACCGAGTACTTCTCTTTGGATGCCCTTATTGAATGCCTATGACAATAGTGTTCAAATTGCCTTCCATGTTCGACTTGAATAGTAATAGGTTTATTACTTATGTCGCATGGAGTGTTGTTGTTTTGACAATGATTTTGTTTGTTTGGCTTGTCACAGAACATGGCCTATTTTCTCAACCATCGTGCATGGATGTACGACCGTTGTTATAGCGGAAGGAGAGGTTTGAAGGAATCTTTTGTCATCGGAGTTGAAGAGTTTGTGAAGACTGCTCGACGATGTCAATATTATGCTATTGATGGAGGGATTCGATGCCCATGCATCAAGTGCGAATGTACAAGGATTTTGAAAGATGAAGACGTTAAAGTTCACCTATACCAAAAAGGGTTCATGCCTAATTACACGGTTCAAACATTTCATGGTGAAGAAATTCCTTCGACCTCCAATAGAGTTCAAAATCGGCTTGCATCAGGTTCGAATACTGTTCTACATACAACTGAGATAGATCAATTTGCCTATATGCAAGAGATGGTCGACAATGCTCTTTGTCGACATGACGAACAAGAAGCAAACGATAGTCATGATGAAGAGTCTCCAAATGAAACCACTCAGAGGTTTTACAAATTATTGACAGAGGCAAATCTACCTGTATTTGAAGGTTCATCTGAGTCAAAATTGTCAGTGTCCATTAAACTCTTGGCTGGTAAATTTAATTGGAACGTTCCCAATCAAGCAGTGAATCACTATACAAAATTGATTTTAGATCTGACACCACCAAACAATTCTATTCCGAAGAATTGTTATCAAGCCAAAAGATGTGTTTCAATGTTGGGATTGGAAGCCAAGAAGATTGATTGTTGTGTTAATGGATGTATGCTATTCTATGACAATGATAGTGGCAAAAATGATGCTTTGTTGGTTGAATGCAAGTTTTGTTGCTCTCCTCGATATCATACGATGCATGCAGGACGGAGGCAAAAAAAACCAATTCCCTTAAAGTCCATGTTCTACTTGCCCATTATTCCAAGATTACAAAGAATGTTTACTTCAATGCAAACATCACAACACATGACATGGCATGATGGTAAGAAAACTGCAGGAGTTTTGCGCCATCCTTCTGATGGTGAAGCTTGGAAGCACTTCAATCGTAAACATCCGTCCTTTTCTAGTGAACCGCGTAACATGAGACTTGGTTTATGCTCTGATGGGTTTACGCCATACATTCAGGCGTCTGCATCACCTTATTCAAGTTGGCTCGTGATAGTTACCCCATACAATCTGCCACCTGAGATGTGTATGACAAAGCCTTATATGTTTTTGACGTGTATAATACCAGGTTCATCTAATCCACCTCAGGGATTGATGTATATTTGGAGCCTTTGATTGATGATCTGAAAATGCTATGGAATGGTGTTTGGACGTATGATGTTTCAAGGAAGCAAAATTTCCTTATGAGGGCAGCTTTGATGTGGACTATTAATGACTTTCCAGCATATGGCATGTTATCTGGTTGGAGCATGCATGGTCGATTAGCTTGTCCACATTGCATGGAACATACAAAGTCATTCCAATTGACTAATGGTCAGAAAAGTAGTTGGTTTGATTGTCATCGACGGTTCCTTCCCATTAATCACCCCTTTAGAAGAAACAAAAAGGCATTTCGCAAAGGGCAAGTTGAAACGGATATGCCCCCGCCAAAGTTGACTGGATCACACGTTTGGAAAAGAGTGAAAGACTATCCAAAAGTCACTGAATCTGGAGAGAATAGGATAGAAGGGTTTGGAGAATGGCATAATTGGACTAAAAGAAGCATATTTTGGGATCTTCCCTATTGGAAAGACAACTTGCTAAGACATAACCTGGATGTCATGCATATAGAAAAAAATTTCTTTGACAACATCTTCAACACAGTTATGAATGTTATTGGTAAGACAAAAGATAATGACAAAGCCAGAAAAGATTTACCTTTGTATTATGCACGAAAAGACTTAGAGTTAAAGGCGCAAGGTAACGGTCGATTCTTCAAGCCAAAGGCAAACTACACCATGTCAAAAGATGAGGTAAGAATAGTGTGTGGATGGGTCAAAGAGCTTAGAATGCCAGATGTATATTCTTCTAACCTATCCAAATGTGCCAATGTTCAAAACGGTACTATTCAAGGGTTGAAGAGTCATGATTGTCATGTATTCATGGAGACTTTCATCCCTCTTGCGTTTAGTTGTTTGCCACAACACGTGATACATCCACTGATAGAAATCAGTAACTTCTTTAAAAATTTGTGCTGCACCACACTAAAGGAAAATTGCTTAAGAAAGGACGAAAATATCCCAATTATCCTCTGCAAATTAGAAAGAGTATTCCCTCCTGCATTCTTTTATTCAATGGAGCATCTTCCAATCCATCTTGCATATGAAGCTTGGCTTGGGGGACCTGTGCAATACAGGTGGATGTATCCCTTTGAAAGGTTTATGGGAGAATCCAAACATTCAGTTAAAAATAAAGCTAGAGTAGAAGGCTCAATTTGTGCAGCTTACTTGCACAGAGAGACAACTTATTTTTGTTCACATTATTTCAAAAACTTCATGTTGTCCCCCACTAATGTTAGAAACGAAATGCAATGGCAAGCTGAACAACGTCAAGGTTCATTATCAGTTTTTCGACAATCAGGCCGTCATGCCGGGAAAGAATTCACTCATTGGTTAACTGATGCTGAATTCAACTCTGCTAATGTCCATAGCTTAATCAATTGCAACGAAGTTAAGCCATACCTTGAGTATGTTATCATCCAACTCTTAGCTTTGCAATGCTTACATTGTTATACACTAATTCATTTCATTTGTACCAGCTCATTTCTTGTGGCTGAGCAAGTCGCAGAAGGAAATGCTTGTGCTAGAATACACTTAGAGTTTCCCCAATGGTTTAGAAATCAGGTTTGTACTTTTTCCTATGTTTTGAGCAAGGTTAATTTGACGCTTGCTTTAAAAATGAATTTGGTATCTTTGTAGGTTTTTAATCAAACATTAACTCCCACGGTTCAAGAGTTAAGACATCTCTCCAATTGGCCAATGAGATGTGTGAAAGAATGGCACACTTACTTCATCAATGGTTACAAATTCCATACACATGAATGGTCTAAAGGAAAGAAAATGACAAATTGTGGTGTGTACGTAAAGGGCCTTACAGAGGGTTGTTATGATGATTTCTACGACATCATTCAAAAAATATATGAGCTAGAGTACAACAGCACTACTTCTCCAAACAGAGTTGTACTGTTTTATTGTGAATGGTTTGATCCTTCTAGAGCTGGTACTAGAGTGGATCCTAGGTTTAACATTGTCGAACTCCACTTGAGAAACAAATATAGACCGTTTGATCCTTTCATTCTTCCAACTAATGTCAGACAGGCTTATAATGTGCCATATCCACCATTCCGCAATATTGACAAGCGGGGTTGGGCTGTACCAGTACAAACCAAGCCTAGAGGTCGCATTGACTCAAATGAGGTTGAGGAAGATGTTGCCTACCAACTTGACCAAATGTCACAACCACAAGAAATTATTGAAGTTGAACCTATAACCGCATTGCGCGACCCTGATGGTGATGGAGATGAATTAGAAGCACCTGCACAAGGTGATGATGATGATGATGATGATGATGATGATGAAGAAGAAGAAGAAGAAGAACATGATGATGATGATGATGATGATGATGATGATGATGATGATGATGAAGATGATGAAGAAGAAGATGAAGAAGATGATGATGAAGAAGAAAATGATGATGATGATGATGATGATGAAGAAGATGAAGATGAAGATCATGATGACGATGATTGAATTTCGAATATCTTAAATATTGTAGCAAATTGAACTATCATTTCAATAGAGTTACTTAAAATACAATCTTTAATTTGTAGTGATCCTTCCTTATTCTTTTTTATGCAATAATTTTAAATTCACTTTAATTTGTAGTGATCATTCCTTATTCTTTTCTATTGTTTCACTTTATTTGTAAACATTTCAATGCAGTAATGACAGGAGAAGGTTCAGACCATCCTGATAAAGGAAAGGGGGTAGCAAGGCCTAAAAAAAGGCAACGGAAGGCCCCAAAGTATATACTTAGGGTGCCTACTCCTACCCATACTCGTGCAGTACACCTTCCCTCTACTCCTACAGTACACCCTCCTCCTCCTACCCCTGCAGTACATCCTCCTCCTCCCACCCCTGTAGTACACCCTACTCCTCCCACCCCTGCAGTACACCCTCCTCCTCCTACCCATGTAGAAGAGCCTCCTCCTCCCCCTGTGATTATATCCCCCACTCCTTCCCCTGGGATTATTACCCCCACCCTCCCCCTCTGGTTAATACCCCTACTCCTCCCCCTGACCCTACTTCTATACCTTCCTCATCTTCTAGACCGCCTTCTGAGACTGCCACACCATTTACTGATCCAGATTCAGCTGGTGATGGTGATGATGTTGACCCGCCCCTCTAGGATCGACCATGGATTGAGCCATATGGAAAAGGGTAAGACTTTAATCCCTTTTTTAACTTTGATTGATGTTTTAAATATTGTCTTATTTGAAATGACTTTTATTTCTTTATATGAAGGTTTATTCCATCCAGGGTTGCTTCCCAAGCCATCACACGAATCATCAAGCAACAGTATTTGACTCCATGGCCTACTTGGGGAGCCATACCTATAGACGACAGAAAGCCATTCTGGGAGCGTTTTAAGGTGAACAACACTTTAAACTAATTATCATTCATATCTTACCATGTCTTAATCAATGTTTGTTTTGTTCATGATTACAGAACAAGGTGGAGTGGAAAGCTGAACATGAAAGTCAAATACATAGAAATTTTCACATGAAAGCATCTCATCGGCTCTCAGAGATGTTTAGGGATGCCCGAATTGCAGGCGAGCGCCCTTACTGGATGGGCAAAATTATTTGGAACTCTTTGCTTGCACATTGGAATACAGTAGAGATTCGCAAGAAGAGTGCTACAACCCAGAGGAACAGAGCGTCTGAAAAGGGTGGTGCCTTGCATACTGGTGGGTCGATCACAATTCACGAGCATGCCATTCGTATGGTAAACTTTCTTTACTTTTCTGTTTCTTTCATATATAACTTAATTATATATTTTCTATCTCATATACACTAATAAGACTAAATTATGTTACAGGCAAAATCTCTTGGACGGGCGGTCCATGTTAACGAGGTCATTGCACAGACCCATGTTCGGAAGGGCACTAATGAATTCGTTGAGGAAAGATCTCGCAAGACTCATGTAAGCAAATAACACTCCTAGTATTAGTAATCCACATGATTATGTTATTGTATCATTCCCTGACATTGCTTTTAATGTTTCAATAGGAAGAATTTTCTACGAGACTTTCACAGGTTAGATCCGAACATGGGTCTACTCCTACACCGGATGATGTGAGTAATGCAGATGACGACATCCATAGGACACAGTGCTGGGTCGATGTCGTTGGTGGGAAGAAAAAGGGACGAGTCTACGGTGCATGACAACTTGCTGCAAACTATACAACATCGAAAGGAGGTACACTGAAGCATCAACCTTCTTCTTCTTCCACCCCTTCTGCTGACGAGGCCATCCAGCGCTTGAAAAAGCTACTAGAGCAACGTGACCAGGAAAACCGTGCATTGAGAGAAGAATACAGTGACTTGAGAGAAGAATACAGTGACTTGAGAGACGAGTTTTCAAGCTTCAAGTCCCTGGTCATGAAAGCGCTGCCTCAAAGTTCAAACACTCCTTCCACTGTCCCTCCGACCCAGCCACGACCCTCCCCGTCACCCGCTGTCCCTCATCAGCCCAGATCAGTCCAGCCCAGATCAGTCCAGCCCACACCAGTCCAGCCCACACCAGTCCAACCATCTACAGATGACCAGGACGATGAAGATGTTTCTAAAGACTTTATTCAATTTTAGTATCATTTTGTTATTGATCATAGTGATGTTAGTACATTTAGATGTTAGTACTAATATTATGATATTGGTACATTTTTTTTTGCTTAGAATTGGATGATATTACTATTATGATATTGTTAGAACATAATGGATGTCAGTACATTGTGATGATAATGTTAGTACTTTGTGATTTTTCATCAATGAACGGAAGAATTTGGGATGGACAATATATATGCAGGTCTGTTTGTGGATTGAAACTGTTATGCAGGTCTGTGTCTGTTGTGAACATGATATGCAGGTATGTGTGGTAGACAAGAAAAACAAATACAACACATTTTTCCCTGCATCAGACCGAAGGCTTTACCGAGGGCCAAAAGCCCTGGGTAATTACCGAAGGGCTATGGCCTTCGGTAATTACCCAGGACTTTTGGCTTTCGGTAATTACCGAAGGCTTCTGGCCCTCGATAACTACCGAAGGCCAAAAGCCCTCGGTAATAGTTAGCGACAAAGTATTTACCGAGGGACTTTTGACCGTCGGCGGGCCCTCGGTAATGGGTCTTTACCGAGGACTTTTGGCTCTTTCCGAGGGATTATGGCCTTCGGTAATGCCCTTCATTACTGAGTTAAAATGTCGTTTTTTTCCAAATTTTTGACAATTGTACAATTAACTGTTATGTTAAATATAGAGGTATTTTAATTTAAGAATGTAAAGTTGATGTTTTTTAATGAATAAATATGCATTAAGTTAAACAGAATTATAGTTTTGAAAGAGAGGGAATAATATTGGTTATAAAGAATTGTTGTTTAAATAAGTCAAACCCTGCTATTTAATAAGTTTCTCTAAAATTGACTTCCTCAATTACTAGGTAAAAACTTTTTGTGTTTGATCTTTTTCAATGAATAAGTCAACTAAAGATAGACCTAACATGGACCTTTAGTTTAGGTAATAGGCAAGTGGAAGCATAAATTTCACGGTTAACGATGATATATCATGAGTACATACATCAATTAATTTCTGATTTTAAGTATTTAGGTGAGTTTTACTTTTAAGTTTTAATTGGATTTATCAAAGAAATGTCTAATGCTAATATATATATATATATATATATATATATATATATATATATATATATATATATATATATATATATATATATATATATATATATATATATATATATATATATATATATATTCAATAGAAACTGAAAATTAGTTCGATACTTTAAACGAAATTTAAACTCAGAAAACATTCCTAGCCCGAGACACGCCAAACCTGTAACATTTTTTAATTAATTTCACACTTATTTTAGTTTGCATCTGTATTAAAAATTTTAGTTGAGTAAGGTTAAGTGATAAAAAATAATTATTTGTAGCATTTTTTTTAAAGGCTTAAATATTTACTTTGTCTTTATGTTTAGTACCTGATTTTTAAAATAAAGACATTGAGTCTCTATGTTATGAAAATTGTATGAATTTTCCTGTCCGTTAAGTTGACAATAACGATGTTAACTCCATGCTGATGTGACGTATTTTTTCTCTTCTTTCCTGTGTTGTGCAGCTTTTTCTCTCTCCAGTTCAGTTTTTTCTCTCTCTTCCAATCTCATTTTTAATTTAATATTTTTTAATTAAAAAACTATTTTAAACAATAACGATAATATAATTTGTTGGTTGGTTTTTACTGAGTTCGGGTACAGTGACTCTCAATCTCAGCTTTTCCACTCTTATGGTCCCTGTATGGTCTTCTTCAACCTCACCATTCCAAATCATCACCTCCCAACGCACATTAGCCAACACCTCACACTTCCACACACTCTCTCTGACACTATCAAATCCCTAATGCCAATCCCAAATTCAACCTCTCTTTAATCTAACCTCTTCACACCTTCTCATAACCACAATGATGGGCTCCGAGAACCACACCGTCGATGACCACCCTCTATTGGCGTCGCCAGACCAAATGGAAAACCTCACACTAGATGACCATGACCACGACGCCGGAAAATCCACCTTCTCCTCTACTTACCGCAACGCCTTCACCACTTTCTCAGAATCGGACCACCACCCGCTCTCGCCTCCTATTGTCTCCACCCTGGCTGACGCTGATCCCCTCCTTTCCTCGATGCTTCCTCTTACATTGAAACCTTTGGGTTTTGCAGAAGTTCTACCACCGCCCATTCGATTATGCTTGTTGCCGATGAGAAGGCAGAGCTCTGGCCTTTCTCCATGGCAGCTTTAATGGCACCAGAGAGATCTATAAAATGGGCGACGAAGGCATACCATTTTCTTATATTGGCTTTCTCTACAAAACAAGAAAAGAGAATCGTAAATGTAAATATACTGGTTTTATAACTGGGTATTTGAAAGTTTGATTATTTGGGTTGCAAAGGAAACAAAGAAAAAATTGATACCTTTTTCTTGATTTAGTTGTTTGAGGTTGTGCGTTTGGTGAAACTGTGGGTGAATTGTTGTGGGGTGTATGAAATTCCTATTTCTGAAGTAAGTGTTGTTGACTCTATTGTTGTTGTTGATGGCCAAGGAATCTATTAAAACTGGGAGTGGAAGGTTCTGGCAGAAAATGAGGCAAAATGGGAAGGTGGTCACTAGTTTGCTGGGTTTCTTGTTGGGCAAAATAAGGGGAATTAGGATTGATGTAAGAAGCACTAAGGGTAGTGGCATTTGTAGAGGTCGGGTTAAAGGGTGAAAATAATTGGTGTAGCTGGTGAGAAGATGAAGTATATTGGTGGTGGTTTCTGGAATTGTTGTGGTGGAAGTATTGGTAGTTGATTGGCAGCTTCTGACGATGGCAAAGAGACCCCAATCCTCGTCCATTTTGGATATGTATGGTGATAAAAATGAGTGTCGCTTTTGTTTCTTGCTAAGAGAGGAAGAAAATAGGGCAGAAAAGATGGCGCTGACTTTTGGGGTGAATGGAAAGAGAAAATCCTACCATTAATGTAGAAATAGGAAAAGTTGAAGTTCCAAAAATAACATATGAGAAGAGAAAAACAAGTCATATTTTATAGCCACGTCAACGCAGGGTTAACTCCGTTTAATCAATTTAACGGAGGAGACTTTATTTATACAATTTTTTACAAGTTTAGGACTCAATAAATGCACTTTTAAAACTGGTTACTAAACAAAAATTCAGCTTTTAACATGAGGACGAAGGAAGCATTTAAACCTTTTTTAAATTTATGTATGCTTTAGTTCCTGTACGGTATGATATCCTCAACGGTCGGTTATTACGACCGGGTATCACTAACAGACAATCGGTTACATGAGATAGAGAATCAATCACCATGCTGGGCCATAATTGGGCCAACTCTTATTATTGGGCTCATAGTCCAGCAAAGGTATATGATTAAGTATACTGAGAATCAAATGACATCATATCGAGAATCAAATAATATCTCATTAGAGATATAGATGAAGCTGTTTATGGGTAACCAAGTAAGTTTGTTTATATTTTATTTTGTTTATATTTTGTTGATATTATATCAATTCAAGGCCTATAAATAAAGAACCAGGGACATCAGCCAGGTACGTTTCTCATATTTTCAACTCACACCACTATCATATAGAAACTTTTTCATTAACTCTCTCATTCTGAGCATCACTTTATTGAGAACTGAGATTCTCCCACCAACACGCCTAACTTGAGCGTCGGAGTGCCTTTGCAGGTACCTCCCCCCCTCGGTCAGAGTTTGGAGAGCAACGGACGATTTGAAGTGAAGGAGAACGTGCGACTGAAATACTGGAGGAACCGGCAATCCAATCTATTTTAGTGTCAGAAAACGGTAGTGCCACGTCAGCCAAGTCAGTGTCTCGGTCTCACAAAATATTCACCAAAACATTTTGGCGCCCACCGTGGGGCCGAGGCTTGAAGATTCCCAATGGTTACCACAAGGAACATGGACAACAACAACTCTAGAGATATGATCAGAGAACTCCAAGCCCAGCTGGAGGCACAAGCAAAGCTAATGGGTGAACAGGTCCAGACCATACGACAACAGCAAGAGATGCAGTAGAAGCATGCTAAAGAGATCGCCCAATTGAAAGCGCAATGCCCCCCACCTGAAATGTCTGAGGAACGGGGAAGCCAGAATGGTGAACAAAGCGCGCATATCCCGCCGCGAACCGTATGGTCACCCAATCTGTTGCCGTTTACGGAGGCTGTTATGCAAGCCCCGATGCCTGATCGGCCCCCTCCACCAATAGAAAAGTTTGATGGTACCACAGATCCGGAACTTCATCGATTCTGTGGCCTTCTATTCCAGAAGTGACCCAATTAAATGTAGGGCTTTTTCCTTGTCATTAAAGGGAGAGGCGCTAGAATGGTACTACACTCTTCCCCCTAATTCCATAGATAACTTTCATACCGTCATCAATCTCTTCAAAAGGCTGTACGTGATTAACCGAAAGGAGGAGGTGACTTCTGCTGAGGTTGTGAACATCAAACAAGGGAAAGATGAGACCCTAAGAGCGTTTGTGCAAAGATACAACGAGGCCGCAAGACGAGTGAAGGGGGTTAACCATACGTTCATCATTAGTAACCTACCTAACTGCCTAAAGCCAGGGTACGTCTCTGAACATCTATATGCCAAACTACCCAACACGATGGAGGAGCTTCAGGAGAAATTAACCAAATTCATTAAGTAAGAAGACCAGAGGAACTCTCGCAAAAAGCAGTTGTCTGATGCCTCCACAAATGAAAGCAGAAAGGAAACAAAGTGACCACGAGAAGGAGAGAGGACTCGAGGACACATTAAAAGAGAGATCCCCTTGGGTCCCTGATACGATCACTATGCAAGCCTCAACGCCCCGAGGGAGAGAGTGTTTGAGAAGGCCTTACAGGCCAACCTCATTTTCGCCCACAACCGTGATACACCCAGAAAAGCCGATAACACTAAGGTCTGCAGATATCACGGTAATTGAGGTCACACTACCGAAGGTTGTCAGGGGCTGAAAGACGATTTACAAATGCTTATCCGCACAGGATACCTTCGAGAATTCGTATGAGAAGAAACGAACCAAGGAAGACGCTCCCCTAGAAAGGAGATGGTACTCAAAAGTCCGGAACGACCATACAAAAGAAACGATCGGTCGAAAGATCGATTGAGAAGCCGCTCTCGAGGACGAGAACCTGATCGTACGGCCAGGGGCCGAATCGACACCATCTCTGGAGGTTTTGCCGGAGGAGGAACCTCTTCATCCGCCCGAAAGAGACATCTGAGAAATCTACGAAGCGTCCACACCGTGAGCCACGACTATTTGTCAATGCCGGACATCACGTTCACTAATGTCGACTTCAACGTCCCAGATCCAGATCAAGATGACCCCATGGTCATCACAGCCCGAATAGCACAATACGATGTCAGTAAGGTTCTGAATGACCAAGGAAGCTCAGTTAACATACTCTACTGGACTACGTTCCAGAAAATGGAATTGTGAGAAGATAAAATCGCCCCTTTTCACGAACAGATCGTGGGGTTCGCAGGAGAAAGGGTAGACACTCGAGGATACTTGGACCTGCGAACACGGCTAGGAATAGGTGAAGAAATGAAGGAGTTATGTGTACGGTTCCTATTGGTGGAGGCAAACACCTCCTGCAATGCCCTTCTCGGACAACCTTGTTTGAACGCTTTTAGGGTAATCGTGTCCACACCCCACCTAGCGATGAAGTTCCCGTCGGAGAAAGACGTCATTTGCACGGTAAAGGCAGACCAAAAAACGGCACGACAATGTTATGTCGCCAGTTTGAAGATGGCACCTTACGTCTCTCATAAAGGATCAAAATGACCTGAAACCATTATGGTTGATTTAGATCTCCAGACTAATACAGATGATCAAATGCAACCCCAAGGCGAGGTTAAGTCGTTCGTACTAGGACGTAGCGAGGAGCAAACAACCACCATCGGTGCCGGTGCTCAGCCAGAAGACGAACAAAACTTGACGGAACTATTAAAGGCCAACGCCCAACTATTTGCATGGAGGGCTGTCGACATGCCAGGGATACACCTGAGCGTTATGACACATAGATTATCTGTGTTCACAGAAGCCTGACCGGTGGTCCAGAAGAAACGGAGATTTGGAGAAGAGAAAAGAGAGGTCGTAGCGAAGAAGTCGACAAGCTGGTCGAAGCGAAATTCAGCCGAAAAATCCCCTATACAACTTGGTTAGCAAACGTTGTTATGGTTAAAAGGGCAAACGGGCAATGTCGAATGTGCGTTGACTTCACCGACCTTAATAAAGCATGCCCCAAAGATTCTTATCCTCTCCCCAATGTTGATAGGCTGGTGGATGGAGCCTCGGGACACACGGTGTTGAGTTTCCTAGATGCATACTCAGGGTACAACCAGACCCCGATGTACGGTCCAGACCAAGAGAAAATAGCAATTATAACCGAACGTTCAAACTATTGCTATCGGGTGATGTCGTTCAACCTCAAAAATGCGGGGGCCTCTTACCAACGACTTATGGATAAAATCTTCCATCACCAAATAGGCAGATGCATGGAAATAAATCTGGATGATATGGTTGTACATAGTCACTCATTCCAGTAACACCTCTAGGACTTGGAGGAGGTTTTCCAACAGATAAAGCATTACAATATGCGCCTCAATCCTTCGAAGTGCACATTCAGAGTATCGACCGGGAAGTTCCTCGGTTTTATGCTAACGCAGAGAGGAATTGAGGCCAACCCAGACAAGTGTCGAGCGGTGCTTGAAATGCCGACCCCCACCAAATTGAAAAAGGTCCAACGACTAGTTGGACAGCTCGCAGCCCTGTCTTGATTCATACCAAAACTGGCAGAGCACATCAAACCCATTTTAAAAAACATGAAGAAAGATGTCCCGCAACATTGGGATGACTAGTATGAAGCAGCATTCTCTACAATCAAATCCATCCTTACCAGCCCTCCGGTAATGGCTCGACAGACGGAAGGGTTTGACTTACAGATATACTTGGCCGCAACAAACCACTCAGTGAGCGCAGCCCTTATCCAGGAAGTGCCAAACTTCAAGCTAATATATTTTGCACAATGGGGAATGGATATAGCCGGACCCTTGCCAATTGGCAAAGCACAATGTAAATATCTTCTTGTAGCGGTCGATTATTTCACTAAATGGATAGAAGCTGAGGCTTTAGCAGTAATCGGTGCTTAGAAAGTGCAGAAGTTCATCTGGCAGCTGATATGCCGATTTGGCATTCCCCGAAAAATTATAACTGACAACGGGCGGCAATTCATCAAGCGAAAATTGGAAGATTTTCTCATGAGTATGGGGATCCAACATGTGACAAGTTCTGTTGAACACCCATAAACGAACGGTCAAGCTGAAGCTGCGAATAAAGCTATAGTTTCTGAGTTAAAGAAACGGCTAGGAGAAGCTAAAGGTTTATGGGTAGAAGAATTACCTGAAGTGTTATGGGCTTATAGATGCACACCACACGGGTCAACAGGGGAAACCCCTTTGAACCTAACCTACAGAACTGATGCAATGCTACTAGTTAAAGTAGGAGAACCATCTTTAAGGCGAAACATTCAAGACATGAGTCTCAATGATGAGCATCTACGTATCAATCTGGATACTTTACCCGAACGGCGAGAAGACGCGATGGTACGAAATGTGGCTCAAAAGCGATTAATCTCTCGACGCTTCAGTACAAAAGTAAAACCCATAAGCTTCACTGATGGAGACCTTGTATGGCGCAACCGAGGAAATGCTAGGAAAAACAATACGCACAGAAAGTTAGCAGAGAATTGGGAAGGACCCTTTCGCATCTCAGAAGATTTGAAAAGCGGAGCATACCGACTGGAATTTCTTCATGGAAAAGTCGTTCCAAACACATGGAATGCCACACATCTCAAGTTTTATTACAATTAGATTTATACTGATTTTCCCCGTATTTCGGTTCTTTTTCTTTATGCTTAACAATTAAGTCCTTTTGGACCACTTCAATTCAATTATCCAGTTTGCATCAAGTACAACAACTTACTTCGAAATCTCCAAGATCCAACGCATCATGGACGACCGCGTCCATCCATAGGCCAGGACCGAACGTGTCTTGACGCCTAACGGACCCTCGTGTCCTTCGGCAAGAAGGTCAGGACCTAACGCGCCCTGTCGCCTTATGGACGACCGCGTCCATCCATAGGCCAGGACCGAACGTGTCTTGACGCCTAACGAACCCTCGTGTCCTTCCGCAAGAAGGCTAGGACCCAACGCGTCCTGTCGCCTTATGGACAACAGTGTCCATCAATAGGCCGGGACCGAACGTGTCTTGACGCTTAACGGACCCTCGTGTCCTTCCGCAAGAAGGCCAGGACCCAACGCGTCCTGCCACCTTATGGACAACCGCGTCCATCCATCTCAACAACGTACGAACGACCACGTTTCATCCTAAGTAAGCCACAACCGCACGTATTTAACTCTTCAAGAGTTCCTACATCTCAACAACCTTCCAAACGCCAAAGAGATAGTCACTCTTAAGTATCCAATTTCTATTCCTAACAGTCAAAATATAAATCATTCCATGTTTCGAAAAGATCCAAAATCAGGCAACACAAGGTCATCGCATAAAAAGTCGCCGACACATAGATAAGTCATACAAATTCAAAGCCAAGTCATAACAACAGAAACCAAGTATTCCATAAACTTTAAACAACAAGAAATTACACACTTAAACATTCTGGGTATCAGGAATTTCTTCAGCAGCGACAGTGTTTGGGTCGGTCTCCTCCGTTGTCGTTCCCTCCACTTCTGCGGCCGGATCACCCTCAGCCGTAAAGGTACCATCGGGAATATTATCTATGGGCACCATTTGCCCTTGATACACGTCTTGCCCAATGTCAAAGCCCAGCCCCTCAAGAGACACCTTGGCCAAATAAACCATTTGCCTCAATGCTTTCTAGAACCCTTTGGTGTGATCCAAGTTGATAGCCTCTAGCATTTCGGCCTGCGTCTCCTTACACTCCACAATAGTTTGCTAAAGATCATCCCTTTCTTTCTGGAGATCGCCTTTTTCATACGTCAGTGAAGAAATGGTCTTCTTTGCAGCCTCCATATCCCTCACCAGGTCATCCTCTCATTTTTTAGTTTTATATCGGCTCTCTTCATATTTTCCACCAGCAAATGGTTTTCGGCTATCACTTTAGCAGCTTCTACAGCCTTTTCAGCACACTCAGCATGAGCAGCATTAGCCTCAAAAAGGGTTGCCTTAGTTTCTTCTAACTATTTTTTCAGACGCTCCACCTCGACATGCAAGTTTCCTCTGTTGGAGGCATAAGCCATTTTAAAAGCAGCAGCTGACCTACGAAGCAAGAAATCGAGACAGTATTCAGCCATTTGTTGCTCCGACATCCCAAACATCGCCTTCTCCTTAGTAGAGTCAAAGTTGAACTTAATTTTGTGCCTGAGGTAGAAACCAGGATCCCACATACCAAGTGGTAGAGATCGCTCTATAGCCGAATCCGTTGGCTCTTCCAAGGTCTTTTTCCCTCTCTGGGACGCCTTATTTTCTTCCTCGACTTGATTAGCCTTCCTCTTCCGGATCAACACTTGCTTAGGAGAGGGAGGACGATCATCTACACACAGGACCGAGACCTTCTTTGCTACGACCACAGGACGAACGGTTACAATGGGAGCGCCTTCAGCCTTGTTTGTGGCTTTGGATAATTTGAACCAGTCACGGCCACCCTTTTTCCCCAAAACTTCTGCAGAAATCACCAGAAAACACAGATCAAAAACCACAAAATAAACTTTCAAAGTGGTCAACCCAAAAACGTACCAAAAACCTTCGACTTGAAGTCATTGTATCTAAGGCAGTTGACTATCTTCCGTGAGGAAAACGGGCGAGGCAACTCGACCAGTACATTCAAGTCCCTTCGCTCAACGTTAGTCATATCATCTAGAGACCAAGAAGTCACCGTCTGCGGATCCTTAGTCCAATACAATGGAAACTTAGGACTACCGTCCTCACACAAGAAAAACGGATGGCCTAATGCGGTAATAGAGATTTTGAAAAATTGGTTCTTGAAATCCTTATATGACTCGGCAAAAAGTTGTAGGATGGCATTCTTGGAGACAGAACTTAACGACACTCAACCCCTCTTGGCATTGGGGCGTGTCTTAAAGAAGTACAGGAATAATTTGGCCGTTGGCTGAATGTCTAAGGCCTGACACATAACACCGAACGCTTGAATATAGCCCCAACTGTTTGGGTGCAACTGAGAAGAAGCTACGTTCAACTCTCGTAAAACATCTATCTGAAACCTAGTAAAGGGTAATCTAACATATAGATCAAAAAGCAAACACGAATAAAAGTAAAAACAGTCTCCACCCACTATATCTTCTCCATGGAAGACTCTCTCATCTCTTTTACAAGCAACAAGTCTCATTGCATAATTGTAACCTAGGGCTCTAAGAACACAATTATTATTAGCGAATCTAACAGCACAACCCTGTTCACAAACAAGCTACTATATTCTTCTACATCACGAGCGGTCCACTCGTAACCTAGGTGTGATGGCGAACAACCCTCTTCAAGGCTGTCAACGGTGACTCCACCACTAACAAACACTTTGTCCCCACTCAACAGGGAAGAAATGGAACTAATCACTTCAGTCTGAGCGTCCTCAGATACGTCTGTCGAGCCCTCACGCCCCTTTTCCTCACTCTCAGACAGTGAATAAACAGGTGTAAAGGAAGCCATGGTTACCTGGACAGAAGATGAAGGCTTGACGCAAACGCGACTGGAAAGGGAAGAAATTTGCAGTTGGAAGCAGAGAAACCTCAGAAACTATCAAGAAGACGCAAATGCAGAAACGACGGTTGAGTTCGTCGGCGATAACTTATTTCATTAATGCGTGAAACTGACGAAACTGCCATACAATCCCCACCGTTAGATACAAATCATCTAATGGCTCTTTTTTGGCGACTCTGCCACTATCCCAAGGGTGAGAAAACATTAATCATAACCACCACGTGAAACGACAACATAGTTGTGTCATTTCAGAACTAAGGGAGGGAAAACGTTAATCCTAACCATGACGCTAAACGACAACATAGTTGTGTCGTTTCAGAACTACTAATAGTCACTCCTCAACAAACCGAACGCCATGCCACCCACTCAAATGCATCCACTCCCTCATAAACTCTCAAAGTCCTATAGTTAACCGGGACTAAAGCCTCACGTTTAACTCGGACTTGGGGGGGATGATGTACGGTATGATATCCTCAACGGTTGGTTATTACGACCAGGTATCACTAACATACGATCGGTTACATGAGATAAAGAATCGGTCACCATGGTGGGCCATAATTGGGCCAACTCTTATTATTGGGCTCATAGTCCAGCAAAGGTATATGATTAAATATACTGAGAATCAAATGACATCATATCGAGAATCAAATAATATCTGATTAGAGATATAAATGAAGTTGTTTATGGGTAACCAAGTAAGTTTGTTTATATTTTATTCTGTTTATATTCTACTGATCTTATATCAATTCAAGGCCTATAAATAAAGAACCATGGACATCAGCCAGGTACGCTTCTCATATTTTCAACTCACACCACTATCATATAGAAACTCTGTCATCAACTCTCTCATTCTGAGCATCACTTTATTAAGAACTGAGATTCTCCCACCAACACGCCTAACTTGAGCGTCGAAGTGCCTTTGCAGGTACCTCCCCCCTCGGTCAGAGTTTGGAGAGCAACGGACGATCTGAAGTGAAGGAGAACGTGCGGCTGAAATACAGGAGGAACCGACAATCCAGTCTATTATAGTGTCAGAAAACGGTAGTGCCACGTCAGCCAGGTCAGTGTCTCGGTCTCACAAAATATTCACCGAAACAGTTCCGATAATACATAAGCTTTTTTTTAACTTTTAAATGTGTCTTTTATTATTTTTAAACTTTAAAACTATCTTTTTATCATATAAAATGGGTAAATTGTATACTTTTCTTTTCTTCTTCATTGATTTAAACTAATTATATTGAGTTCATAACAATTATTTTAAAATAGATATATAACATTTATTTTATTTTTTAAAAAATGCACGAGACTAATGTAATACATATATTTTTAAACAAATACTTAGTTAATAATCATATAATATTATTAGAGAAATTCATACTTTTAGATATAAAAATGACAAAATTACAAATACTAGAAATCGAAAAGTATCCATTTTAAGTCTATCTTAAAAAATTAAAACAATATTATGAAATTAAATAAGAATAATTTTACGTCAATTAGTGGATAGAATCACATTTAAATAGCTTTGAGGCATGAAAAATCTCATATTCCTGATATTCCCACATAAAGAGTCTAGACCAAGTGAACTTTACCAACTATTTCTTAAAATAAAATCTCCGTTAAATAAATTAAAAATAAAAAAGTAGAACATTATTATTATTATTTTAAAATTTTATTTTCAAAATACTCTTTACTTATTTATTTATGATATATTTTTTTTCAAATTCCCTCTGAGTATATTAAAAATTTTACTAATGAAAGTTAAGAAAAAATACATGTTTTATTCTCTCAAATTAAATTATAATTTGTTTTGTTTCGTGTCCATAAATAAAACGTTAAATTTATTGTAATAAATATTGGGAAATTTTCATTTCAATTACCTATATGTTTTTCCAATTCATACTAACACAAAAATAATTATCTACCTCTAACAATAAAGAAATCCATATAAAAAATTGCAGTGATATTTTTGTAAATAAATAAAAATGATTTAATCTAATTTCTTATTAGTCGATGAAAAACAGATCTCTTACGTCAGACACTATAAAGTTTGACATAAATTATTTATTTATATAAGATAACATAATGTTCAATGTACGTTTCTTTTTATATATCAGATATATGGTTTTCCTCATTATTTCTCAATATGCGCAAACACGTCAAAAACACTTTTATGAGTTAGGATTTGTTTCCCGATGATGAAATGGTATTCATTTTGGATTCATTGTGGCATAGCCATTGGTTTTGCTTCGTCGTCGAATTTTGTTTGCTAAACTTTGCATATTTTTATTTGTGACCGTGATTGTTTATTAGGAAACTGAATCATGGGTTTGCATCAATGTATATCATTGCTTTGTTTGTTGTGTTTGTCATTGTAAGGATACGTTGTAGTGGTAAAAAAAAATTTGCTATTTTTTACTTTTATGGCATCTAAAATCAAAATTGAATATATGTTTTTACCTTGATTCATTTTTACTACGTACCAATAAAAAAATTATAATGAAATGAGCATTTCTAAACTTGTTTTATTTGGAATGTTGCTTATTAAAGGAATTATTTTTTATATAGTTAAAGAAGAGATAGTTAATAGAGAAGTCAAACCTAGGATAAAGATTATCTCACTCGCAAAAGAGATTGAGTTGTACAAGTTTAGGGTTATTTAAGTTCAAGGATTTTGAATACCCTTCAATCTCTACAACACAATTTTCTTCCTGTGTGACGTAACCTTTAAAATAAATTTGGCTTCTTTGTTCACCAAATCTTTTTCAACTTTATAAAAATCCTTCATTTGATATGAAATGTGCTAAAATAAAAAAAGTTCAAAAATGATTAATGGTGTCCGATGCATTTATGTTAGACTTGGTATAGTCCAATGCAAATTCACACATTTATGTTGGACCGATATAATCCAACATAAATTTATGTTGTGTCTTTCATGCGACGTAAATTTACATACAAGACAATAATATCGAAACTAAAATTGACTAAAAAGCTTAAGATAACTAACCTAAAAAACGTTCATTGTGTTATTAATTAGTACTATGAACTTAGATAAATTTATTTTCATATTTGAATCCTTAGTGTTGATAGGGGGAGCACAGTGTTAGTTAAACTCACTCCTTGATGTTTGTTTTTGGTGATGACAACACATTATTAATAAAAACACGTGCGTGTATTGTGTACTGTGTTATATATGCTTATGCTTACTGTAAAATTTGCACATGCATATTTGTGGACATATTGTGTTGATAGATGCATAAGACTGTGTTTATAAAGTGACCATATCTGTCTATGCATAATTTTTGTTTTGGAAATGGAAAAACCACATGCACAAAAGCATATTTGTATGACTTAATCGATTACAATGTTGTGATAATCAATTAAGGTCATCAGACAATTTGGTTTTTTAAACTGTTGCAAAACAACAAGTTTTGAATCGATTACGTTAGTTGGTAAATCGATTAAAACTCATGTGTTTGCATAAATATTTTTCAAGTGTGCTCTGATGAATTTTTGATAGAAAATTTTTCAAAAATATGCTAAGTGTTGAAGCTTAATCGATTACATGGATCATGTATTCAATTAAGTTTGTTAAAGATTTGAAAATTGTTTCATGCTTGTCATAATTGTTTCAACGATCATATTTTTAACTGTGTTGACTAAGCATTTAATGTAAATCGATTACATTAATTGAGCATTCAATTAATTTCTTTGACTACTATTAATCTGTTACAAGTGTTTATGTAACCGATTAGATTAATAGAGTAATCGATTAAAATGCGTCAGATTTGACTAAAACTATATATGGACACATTGATTGACTTTCTGTAAGACAATTGAGATTAACATTTTCATATCTGTTTCGGATTGAGTTGTGAAGTTTTATAGATTTGATCAAATGCTCCAAAAAACAAGAACTAAACGAGGTGAACTATTCTTGAAGATTTCTTGAGAGACAAGATAGATTGATTTGTAGAGACTGATCTTTCTACACAACTGAGGTGCTTGCTGTGATCAGGAGCAGATACGCAAATGTTGTGTTGTTGTTTCCGTGTGCGTGTTGTCAGGAAGAAGAACAAGGAGTTCTTCTACTTTGAGAGGGTTCTCAAAGGGGTGACTACAAGAGAGGATTGTTCTTGCTGCAAGTCTTTTGTATTTGGCTATATTAGATTAGTGAGTTAGAGAGGTGATTTACATTTTGATGGTGTGGTCGCTATAAAGCCCTTGTTGTAAAAACTCAGATCTTTATAGTGCAATTAGCTTTCAATCTTGGCTTGATTGAAAGGACACTAAATGTAAGCAATTGAGGTCGAACCAGTACAAACTCAGAGTTTGAATTTTCTTCTCCCAATCTTTTTGCATTAATCGATTACATACTGTCTTTATTCAAATACGCACACTGTTACATTGCATACAATTTTGCTTACTATTCAAGAAAGGTTTAAAGACTCATACTATTTGTTAAAAAGATTTCAAAAACGATCATTTTTACAAAACACCAATTCACCCCATACTATTTGAGAAACAACGCTCATCTTTTCTAACACTTCATTACTTTAATATTACATTATACTATTAAGATGTATTTTTATAATAAGTATAAATACATTAACTTTTTTAATAAATTAAATATAAAATAACATTATTTAATAATGAATATATATATATATATATATATATATATATATATATATATATCTGTGTGTGTGTGTGTGTGTGTGTGTGCGCACGTGCGTGTGTGTATTAGTAGACAAAAAAACCTTAATATATAATGGATTCAAAAAGTTTTAAGGTTAAGGGTATTTTAATAATTTTCATTCTCAAAACTTAAAAAAAAAAAACCCAAACCCTTACACACCTCCCTCATTCCTCTTAAACTTGAGTACGCCTGTTTTTTAGTTGGTACATCTTAGTAACGTGTATCGGGTTTTAGTAGACAAAAATACCCTAATATATCATGGATTATAAGTTTTAAGGTTAAAGGTATTTTAATAATTTTCATTCTAAAAACTAAAA
The DNA here is from genome assembly GCA_036885675.1 of Vigna mungo. Lineage (NCBI taxonomy): Eukaryota > Viridiplantae > Streptophyta > Magnoliopsida > Fabales > Fabaceae > Vigna > Vigna mungo. The sequence goes on from CP144699.1 coordinate 24,094,181, forward strand.
GAGAAAAAAAAAGAAACCCCCAAACTCTTGCTCACCTCCCTCATTCCTCTGAATCCTTTCTCTTTCATCTCTCTCACTTCAACATTTTCTCTGTCATCCCTACGTTAGTCTCAATTGAAAAAAATCAGAAACACTCGCTTAACCCTAATCTACCTTCCTCACTTATCCAATTTGTTTCTCTCTCATCTCCATACTTCCCCTCACCTACACACAACAACCTGCGACATCGCAATTTGTTGTTCTTCTCTGTTCGTTTATTTATTTTCCAGTTTAATAAAAAAATAATTTTTTGAATCCATGATATATTAGAGTATTTTTGTCTACTAAAACTCTGTACACATTGCTAAAAGTACCAACTAAAAAACAGACGTACGCAAGTTAGCAAACCGTATATATATATATTAATGTATAGTTAATTATAGTTTTCCATAATTTTATTAACTTAAAATTGTAAGTTGATTTACTTCTTTTTCAATTTTAGACGGTTATACCATGTGAAAATATTATGAATATTTGAGTTTATGTTTCTCGTTATGAGCATTTTACTAGAGATTTATTTTTGAAATTTTGTAAGTTGATTTACTTCTTTTTCAATTTTAGACAGTTATACCATGTGAAAATATTATGAATATTTGAGTTTATGTTTCTCTTTATGAGCATTTTACTAGAGATTTATTTTTGAAATTTTTAGGCTTACAAACGTTTTCGTAAGTTGTGGGTCATGATTAAGTAAGCCTTCTTGAGTGGGTCAAAATTGAGGGTGTAATGACATGCTTGATTATCTTCCTCTTTATACTACACTTTTTTCAAAATACAATGACACTGAAGATTTGATTTGATTGAAGAAGAAGTTCTTCAAAACTTATTTTCACAAAAAAACTTGAACCTTTCATATGAAGTTTATCCCCTTTTCTGATTCCTTACCAGATATTTTTTAGTCAGCTTAATGGTTGTGTACAACAACACGTCTACGAAAATAGGTCTAAAGCAGCACTGAAGAACATAATCATGTGACTCTTATCTCTTAGGAAACTAAACATACATGAGTCAAATATATGTAAAAGTCGTTTAATCGCAATCATTGAAGATGGTTGGTTAGGACTTATTATGATGTTTTGAAAAAAAAAATGCTAAGAATTCAAGTGTTTTTATGAACAATAATTAATATATAAATAAATGAGATATAAAAGATTACTCAATTCATGTATATCAGTATAAATATAGGAGATGAGAAATTAAAATCTATGAATATTAGATCTTATTTTTAACATATAAAACCTAGAAACAACATCCAAATTCTCCATAGACGTGTCAGAAGATAAGTGGGAGAACCATCTTCCAAGTCAACTCGGTAAGAGTACTGTTTTAGCATGCAAAAACAGAAGCAAATATGAAGATGGTAACAGTGAACGAATTTTGATTGGAATCGTCCTTCGTGAACTTTTTGGCAAAGGAATTTTAGTGATGGAATGTCAAAGGCATTACAACCACACGATGTGACCGACCATCGGACCACCCACTCCACCACCTTGTACGACTTAGTATGCTTTTTCAATGTACTTTCTCATTCTACTCTTTTTCTTCCTATATCGTTTATTTATATCTTAAGATATTAATAACTGTTATCATTTCAAATAGTCAAAAATATAATGTTTAGTTACTGTGACATTTTCCCAGAAAATAGTGGAGCACATAATTGTTTTTTTTTAATCTAATACAATTTTACTTCAAATTTATTAAAATAATTATTTTTTTTTACATATACATAATGTAGAAAGACGATTTAAAAAAATAATCGTGCAGAAAAAAAAATCATGACATAGATCGACAACTTAAAAAAAGAGGCTGCTTTTAAGTTTTATAAAAGGTATAGATTTACATACATAATTTCAAGTTCTTTATTTTTTTTTTAACTTTTAATCACATAACTTTGATTTTAATTTTTTCAACTTACTTCTTTATGATAAATATATTTTTATTTTTAAATATTTTTAATAATTTCATTAATTAATTGAAATATAAATTTTAAAATATTTTCACAATTTTTAAAACATTCACATTGTTTACAATTTTAATAGTCAACAATTATTTCAAAAAACCCAGAGTAAAATTTTTTATACAAAATTAAAAAACCATAGCATATTTTGAAAAGTAAAAAGGAATTAAAAATTAAATTTTAATTCATGAATCAAACTAACTAAAAAACTATCTCAAATTAAAAATTTAATTATAAAAACTAAAGACATAAAAATTTAAAATATTCATTAATCAAATTATTGAAAGAAATTTTAAAATAAAAAATTTTTTATATCAAAATTAGAAAAAAAAATTAAAAAGATTGAAAATATAAGAAGTGATAAGAGTGACTTATGAAAACAAAAAAAAAATGTAAGAAAAAATCACAACTTTTATAAAAGTAAAATAAAATAAATACAAAACTATAAAAGGTGTGGGAAAATTAAAAATATAATTAATATATTATATACGACTTTTATACAAATAGAAAAACTAAATATGTATTTAAAATACTATTTTTATAAAATGTGATTTGGAAACATACTTCAAAGCCTTATATATATATATATATATATATATATATATATATATATATATATATATATATATATATATATATATATGTATGTATATATCCAAATATTTTAGTAGAAATAACGATTGAAAAGCTTTTGGTCAGTAAAAAATGACAGTAGGCTGCTGAAAATAATAAATAGTTCGAAAATATTACTGAATGAACCAACGGATTATTTTTAGGGTAATGATATACAAACATCCCATTTTTTATTCCACACCTATCCAATAACAGCAAAATAATATTTTTATTTTAAACTATAAAAGAATTTAGAATTAATAAACTGAGAAAGTGAAAGAAAAAGATATTTTTTTATTAAGTGTTGGGAATGAAAATTGAGAGATGTACTGAAACTTATTCCTTTTTTTTATGGATTGATCAGTGGGTTTTTCTTTGGGTTCAGGCCTAAACTTATCGCCGGTCTCTCTTAAAAGTGTATTAAAAGAAGCTTTTCTGTACCTTTTTTTTTTATGAAAAGAATTTTACTTCCTGTACTCCTATAATTTCTTCGTGCATCCCTTAAAATGTTAAAATAACCATTTTACCCTTCAAAAAGTGACTAATGTTATGAAAATGTTATCAAACAAGCTTCCATTTTACCCGGTCTTGGGTAGTGTAGTACCACATCCTTCCTGTGCTAGTTTCTTCGTAAGAAAAAGTTGCGTCTTTTGAATTTCTCATGGCATTTCAACCCAAAGACAAACTTGGATCGTTGCCTAGGTCCATTCTGACCGCCAATGAAAAAGAATACGGACCGTATACTTTTTCCTTGACGGTCGGAGTGGACAAAGGCAACAACCCAAGTTCGTCCTTGGATTGAAATGCCGTGAGAAATAAAAAAAAACGTAAGTTTTCCTTACGAGGAAACTAGGAAAGGGAGAAGGTGCACTACACTACACAAAGACACAACAAAAAAACCGCACCAAAACACAACGAAAAGGCAGAGGAGATGAAACTTACCTGGAAAATGCAGAGCAACGGTGAGAAAAGGCAAAGACGATGTGTTGGTAGATAAACCGCTGGTTCGCAGTGTTATTTAACAAGAAATTGAACGTCTGTTGTACACAGAACCGACATCTAAAATAGCAAATACGTCGGACGCTTGACTAATGTGACGTCCACTTAATTTAAAAATTAATCTTTTTTGTTGTATATAGACGTCGGCTTGGCGGGAAGAGACATCTCATGGGCGGAACGAATGACTTTTCACATACCTGGTAGGATTTTAGACGTCGGTACCTGATGCAACTGACGTCTAGAGTTGTATATAGACGTCAATGTGGCGGGATTCGACATCTATAGGGTTGATAGATTGGTGAGGAACATTAATTTCTGTCCTATAGACGTCGGGGCCCTGATAACGGTTGAAAAATCGTTATTTTTATACTTAATTTTGATATCAAATGCACCCTTGTTGACTTAGAAACTTGCTTTGACTCATGATTTTTCTTTAGTTTTGTGAATAAAAGAGTTGAGGACATGTTTTATGATTTTATCATTAAATTCCCTTGATTTTGTAGGTTTTTGGAATGAATTGAAAGAAAGGTTGAAGTATCAAATGGTTGGAGTGCAGAAAAGCCAAATAGAGTGCAGAAAAGTCGATCAGTCAACCAGAAAAGTCAACCAGAATGCTGAAAAGTTGACCAATGTTGACAAGAGTGTTGAAAAGTCAACCATAATCCAGAAAAAAACAACCAGAACTTGATTTGATATATTTTGTGCGATTTTTATGATCTGTTTAGGCTTGGACATGTTTTCTGTTATTTTTATGTCCTATTTAAAGGCCAGAACACCTTAGCGTTTGTATCTTTTGATGGTTTAGGCATAGAAACACACTTTTCACCCCTTTGGGGGTAGATTTGGAGATGGTGACAACTCTCCTTTTCTCCTTTTTAGGGTGTCTATCTTCGTTCTTTCATTCCATTTACCTAGTTTCTCCATGACGATGGGTAACTAAACCTTATTTGTTGCTGGGGAAAGATGTAACCTTTAAACTCTCTTGTATTTGAATCAATTCTTTTTATTGATATATGCTTACTTCATTAATTGTTAGAGTTTTCCTCTTTGCTTAATGCATACATTGTTTAACTTATTCGGTGCTATGATCCTTGATTTTGTCGATACGAGGACGTACGGGGAAATCTAGAACTGGGGAAATTTTCCCAAAGGTGGTATTGCCTATACATAGGAATATGTGGTAATATGAGGATTGGTTGCATACACACTCCTGTGCTTCAGAATTAATTATTAGGGATGCTAGGAATCGTATGAACTCGTAGTTAAGGATAGGCTTTCTTACTGGTGACAGCGGTATTAAGTGTTTTAGAGAGTGACATTAACATTAATGAAGAAGAGGAATTCTTATATGCATAAGAGTGATTAGGTGAAATCTAACCTCAATAACATATTCATCACATATTCTAATCTTCATCCATCCATCCAATTTTGTGTTTAACCTCAATTGATCAAATTCCATTCATGTTTATTTTTCTGCACTTTATATTTAAAAATCCCAAAATATTATTTTTATAGTCTTGATTGGTTAAGCAAAAGCACAATTGTTTAGTGTCGTGAGTCTCTTGGAAAAACGATACTTGGACTTACCATTTATTATTACTTGAAACGATCTGGTATACTTGCCAGGGAGTTAACAGGCTCCTTCAATGTGGCGGGCTCCGACGTCTATAAGTCTGAAAAAGAGTGACTATTCACCTGCTTGGCACACTTATAGGCGTTAGTTAGAAGGGCACTGATAACGGTATAAAAACTGTTATTTTCATGCTTAAATTTGATATCAAAACACACCCTATATGGCCTAGAATGAGCTTAGAATCAAGTAAAAACACTTAGTTGAGTCATATGAGAGTCAAAAGCTATTTTTAGAGATATTATGCTTGTTTTGCATTGTTTTGTAGGGTTTTGATGTGAATTGAAGATGGAACTGAAGTAGGAAGGACTTAGACTCAAGAAAGAAGGAGAAAAAGGAAGAAAAAAAGACTTAAGGGCACAGTTCAACGCTATTTTCCAGCGCTGAGCGCCATATTCGAGGGAGCAGCCACTATTTGGCGCCCAGGCAGTGACGTTGAGCGGTTCTGCGATTAGAGGTAAACCGCTGAGCGGTGAAATAGACTGCTGAGCAGTGGTGCAATTAGAGGGAAACCGCTCAGCGGCCAAATTAGGCACTGAACGGTTATTTGCTGGGCTTGGGCTGAAATTCTGTTACTTTTCTGTGTTATAAATAGCCCCAGTGCGACCTTTAGAGTATTCTTTTGGCAAGCAGAGAAGTCTAGAGCTATTCTACACTCCTTGGAGAAGGTTTCTTGGATGCTTAGGCTCCAGTTTATCCAATCTAGGATTTACTATTTCATTCTTTCATTTAATTCCATCTAGTTTCACCATGTCCATGGTGAACTAAACCCTTTATTGTTGGGGAACAGTGTAATCTTTTGAAACTCTCTTATATTAAAATTCTTGTTTTATTCATATGCTTATATTATCAATTGTTGGGTTTCTTATCTATGCTTAAAGCTTTTATCGTTTAACTCATTCGATATAGAGATGTTTGCCTTTGTCGATACGGGGACGTACGGGGAAGTCATGAACTGATAGAAAATTCCTTGATTAAGCAATACCACCTAGGGATATGGGTAGTACGATCAGTTGTATTTTGCTTCTGTTTATAATGCATTGCTAATTACTAGGGGAGACTAGGGATAGTGAGCCAGTAACTAGTAATAGGCTATTTTCGCCGAGGGATCGGGTTTAGGATAGACTAAGAAAGTTTGCATGACAATTAGATAATAAAGCGAATTTAATAAGAAGAGTAGATGTGAGAGAGTGGGTAAGATGAAATTGTAAACCCCAACAACTCAATTCATCCATATCTTTTCCTTGCCAATTGAATCACTTGCATGTGCATGTTTATTTTCGTTCTTTGCATTTAACCACAAGTTTATTTCTTTACAAAAGGCCTAAGAGTCCTTTGGGAGACGATACTCAAACTTACCGTTTATATATTACTTGATAACGATCTGGTACACTTGCCAAGGACTTAACAAGTTTTTGGCGCCGTTGCTGGGGACTTGTGGTTTAACTTTTCAAGTAGTGTAAATTGATTAAATTTGACTTTATTTTATGTTTGTTTTATTTTTTTGTTCTAATAAATGTTTTCTAGGGTGTTGTGCCTAATGTTTGTAGGATGCAGTAGGTCAAGAATTTGATTATATGGGCACTCAATTCTACCAAAATGATATGTATCAAAGCTAATTTGGGCAACAATCCTCTTTGCCAAAAGAAACGTTGGGGGAAGTTGAACAACGTTTATGGCAGCAACAACTCTCCTTACCAATAGAAACGTGGGAGGATGATCAACAACTATGTCATCAGGTAACTAATTTGACGGAACAAGTCAAGAGCCTTAATGAAAAGTTCAAATTTTTTTTGAAGAAGTATGATTCCAAGAGCTATGAAGTTACCTTCAGGAATTTAAAGACACAAAATGATAAGGTTGTTGATGAAGAAAAGATAGAGAGAGATTTAAAGGAAGAAGAAACAGAAAAGTTGGTTGAGGAAGATAAAGATGATGAGGAAGAAAAAACAGTGGTTGAGAAAAAAGAAAAAAAATATGCGAAAATAAAGAAGAAAAGAAGAAAAGAGAAAAAGAGAAAGTTGAGGGAGGAGATTAAGAAAAAGAGGAAGAGAGGAAAGAAAAAAAGATTATATGCAAAACCCCTTCCTCATCAAAAGAAATATCATAGAAAAGAAAAGAAATTTATGTGCTTTATGGAGATCTTCAAGAAATTGGAGATCAAAGTTCCAATGATTGAAACATGGAAACAGGTGTTGTGTGTTCTTAATTTTCTGAAGAAATTCAGCAGAAAGAAGAAAAAGAAAAGAATATCAAGCAAAGAAAATTAACACCTACTGAGGGGTGTTTTTATTTTTCTGTTTTTATCTTTTTGTTTTTATTTTTCTGTTTTTATCTTTCTATTTTTTATTTTTTTGTTTTTTTTTTTGTTTTTTTTTCTGCTTTTATTTTTCTATTTTTATTTAAAAAAACGAAAATTAAAATAAAATAATATTTTACTGTTTTTATTTTTTTGGGGGGCTAATTATGTGCTCTAGTGTAGTGTTCTTTAGTGTGTGTAGGATAAAAATTTGTATTAGGAGCACAAGATCATCAGGAGGCAGATAAGGAAGGAGAATTGGTTCACCAACACCCTGATGTGAAAAGTGACAAACCCATACTGGCACACCAAGTGAAATTCAAGAATAGGTTATGGGTTGTCAAGACTATTAAAGCAAACAAAGCTCTTAAAGTTGGTGACAAGGAAATTTCCGAGATGTTGTTGGTGTCATGAAGGAAGGAAGAACACCAACATAAAAAAATTTCAACACCTACTGATGGGTGTTTGGGCTTTATCGGGTCAAGCTAATGACGTTAAAGAAGCACTTGTTGGGAGGCAACCCAATTTCTAACTTTTTCTTTTTAATTGAATTATTTGTGTGGTGTGGATTTGATTTCGTTTTCTTGTTTGAGTTTTTTTTTTTTAGGTTAAATATTGCTTCTGATGGCAGTGATGATAACATCTACTGATGAATGCTTCTACAACATCTACTGATGGATGTTGCTATGAAAGAGGACGATGAATAGACATCTACTAATGGATGTCACTGACAGCATTTACTAATGAATGCCACCGGGATAGCATCTACTGAGGGATGTGAGAAGATTTAGGTATCTACTGAAGGATACCAGGAAGGTACACCTACTGATGGGTGTTGGTAAGGATTGCACTTACTGATGGGTGCTAGACAGGTTTGGGTCAGGCTCGTGACGTTAAACAAGCGTTACCTGGGAGGCAACCCAGTTGATTATTTCTTGTTTTTAAACTCTGTTCAGTGCATTATATGTTTGAATGTGGCATTTGAAAGGGGAAAGTTACATAATTAAAATTTTGAAAGTCGAAATCCAGTGCTGCAGGGTTGAAAACGTGAAGGCAAGCAAAGAAGAGGAAAACAATTTTTAACGTCCACCACTGAGCAATGCATTTTACTACTAAGTGGTGGCGGCACATACCTAGCTCGGGCTTTTAAAAGCTGAGCGTTTTTAGGGTTTCTGCACATTGAAATCTCTTCTTTGCAATTCGCCCAAGCTGTCTCCATAAGCCCTAGCACTTCTCTTTCACTTTCAAAAGCTTTTCAAAGAGTTTTCCCCACTTTTCCCATCACCCACTCACAAAAATCTCCTTTTTCGAACATTCCATTGGGGTTTTTGGTGAGAGCTTTGCATTTGGGAGACATTCATCATCAATTAGGAAGAATTCTTGCAAGCATTTAAGATCTCCACTCAAGTAAGTATGCAATTTCATTGTTAGGGTTTCTAAATTTGAAATTTGATGAAGAACATGTGTAGGAACATGATAAGTTAGGGCTTTTGATTTATATGCATGATTTGATGAAATAGAAATTGTTTGAACTGATTGAATTGCATGAATTTGGTCTGGAACTATGAAATTTGTGTTAGAGTGGAGATTAAGGCGTTTAGAAAAAGGTTTTGAAAAACCCTTATAGCCGCCGCTGAGCGGTCTGTTTGAACGTTGAGCGGTGGCGCCATTAGGGGGAAACCGCTGAGTGGTGATATTAACCACTGAGCGGTGGGCTGCAGTTTTGTGTGGATGCTTGATTTCTGATGCAGGAATGCTGAGGGGCCCTGTTTTTCCCTTAGCACTAGACTGTGCTTGGTTTGAAATATGATTGATGATGTACTAACCTCTAATGATGAATTTTTGTGATTTTATGGATTGTATTTGATGCAGAGATGTCATCATCATGAAGAAGGGTGAAAACCCCTAGGAACAAGAGGAAGGAGTCAGATAGGCCAAGAAGGTTTTATTCTCCTAGGTTCCTCTCTAAGAAACATGAGGAGCACTACGTGGCTGTGCAGGAAAGAAGACTGTTGATGGAGAGGAAGGCCACTTTTATCCCAGACTTGGCCCCTGAATTTGGATTGGAGATCGTGAGGAGAAACTGGGAGAGGCTGACCACATATCCTGCATCAGCCAGTATTGAACTGGTGAAAGAGTTCTATACGAACGCCTTGACTAGATGAGGAGTATCGGTTGGGAGATACATGAGCTATGTTAGGGGGCAGACCATTCGGTATGACCCCTAACACCATCAACAACTTCTTAGGCATTGAGTGGCCAGGTGAGCAGTACCAGTATGCAGCACATGTAGGGGGTTCAGAGACATTGTTGACATTGAGAGGGTTATGTGCATTCATGGCAGACATTTTCAGAACAACCCAAATGGAGTGCCCGTCAACATCAAGAGGGCAGATCTGACGCCCCTGGCAAAGTACTGGATGGCATTCACTCATGCCAATATTCAGTCGTGCTCACATGTGGTCGACATTCCCATGCACAGGATCATCTTCATCTACTACATGCTGAGGCAGATGGATGTGAATGTCGGTAAGGTCATTGCCGACGAGATCCAGAGCTGTGCTACTACTGTGAGTAACAGGACACCGTTGGGACATCTGTCCCTAATTACTTATTTGTGTCAGCAGGATGGGGTGGATACTGCAGTTCCACCATATGAGAGGCCTAGGAAGGCCATAGATGCCGCCTACTATCAACAGATCTGTGCAGAGGAGGAGGCAGCTGGAGTAGCACCTAGGAGATGTCCTAAGAGAGGAGTAGCCCAGCAGGATGATGAGCCTGCACAACATGCGGAGCCTTTTCAGATGAGGGACATATATATGTCCATGGTGGAGGCTAGATTGGAGTCTCTTCGTAGAGGGCATGTCGCTACTGTCGAGATGATACTAGGATTGTATGACCATCCACCAGTGCACAGGTGGACCATGGATGAGTTTCATGGTGTTATGGCTTGGCCTCAGGAGCAGGCGCAGGGTAGCGGGTCTGGAGTAGTTGGAGCACCAGGCATGGATGAGGACGATGAGGAGGATAACTTTGAGGATGCTGATGATGGAGATCAGGAGCACTCAGATGAGGACATGAGTTGAGGGCATCTACTGATGGATGCCAATGCTTAGGACAAGGGTTTTATATTTCACTTTTTTACTTTGAATTTTTTTAGAATAGGTTGAATTTTGATTGTCGGTGTGTGTGCTTGGCTTGAACACTGTTTCTGAAAATGGTTTGATTGAATGAAATGCATGATGAGTTTATTTGATTATGATTGGATGTGGATGATGATTGATTGTGTTGCATGTTGATATCCAGGTGAATGGTTCACTAGCTAGGTGAACAGATGTGTGATGATTTATGATTGTGGTTATGATGCTAAGCAGGGTATATGAATGATGTGTGAGAAAGCATAGTGTGTGAGGTTTTGAGCTCCAGAGTATTCATTGATATATGTGTTATTCATATGGAAGCATGATTGATATTTCTTGACTCTTTATAATTGATTGAATTACATGTTGATGTCATATGATCAAGGCCATTTTTGGAAGCCCTTACTTATCCAAATTTTCGCCTAAAATGATTAGAACCATGTGTTCTACCCTTTTTGAACCTTAGCCTTAAACAAGATGAAAACCCTTGCTTTTAAAATATTTACCTTAAGTTGAGTTGAGAATAATTGTATGGTATTGAAAAGGTTCAAGTTTGGGGTTGTTTGGGGAAAATTGAAAGGCAAAAGAAAGGCATTGAGCTCAAGTGTTGAAAGAAAAAGCATGAGAAAAGAAAAGAGAATAAAAGAAAAAGCATGAAAGATGAGCTCATTGTAAAAATAAAAAGAAAAGGGAAGAAGTTGGGAATGAGTGAGATTGGTTAAAAAGAGAGATTTTGCTTGAACTTTGAATGTTAAAATAGCTCTCTTGACTCAAAGATTTTGTGATCCAGAAAAACCAATTTTTCTTGTTAGCCTCGCCTCATTATAAGCCTTGGAAAAGTCCTTCTGATGGCATTTGCATGTGAGAATGTTGATTGTATTAGATGAAGGACAATTTTGTTTTAGGTGACATTTGAATAGTAGAGAGTTGGAGTACCCTTTAAAACACTTGAGTGATTGAGTGAAACACTTGCTTGAAAAGAATTGATAAATCCCATCATTACATCTATGCTTAGTTGATTGATCATTCATAAGTAAAACATCTGTTGGGAAATATGTGATCATGTGAACTGAATTGAATTGAAAGCATGCATGCATCTTGATAAGATTCCACTGCAAATCTAAATTGAATGAATTTTGAGAATGTTGAACTATTTTGATGAAAAAGTGGAAAGCCAAGTTTTGTCTTTTTTGCTTGAGGACAAGCAAAGTTCTAAGTTTGGGGTTGTGATAACGGTCTAAAAACCGTTATTTTCATGCTTAAATTTGATATCAAAACACACCCTATTGTTAGCGGATTGGCAAGTGTACCAAATCGTATCAAGTAATAAAAATGGTAAAACCCATTATCGTTCTTCCCATGAGACTCGAAAGGCCTTATCGTTCGCGTGAATCAAAATCGTAAGACTTGCGAAGAAAAATTCAATAATTGTGGTGGATGCAATGACAGAAAATAAATATGCAATGTGTGATTCAATTGACAAGATTTAGGCAATGGATGAATGGAGTTGTTGGGGGTCTACAATTTCATCTAATCTTCTCTCTTTTATTTACTCCTCTTGTTTAAATAGCTTTATTATCTAATTGCATGCAAACTTTCTTGGCCTCCCCTTAACCCGATCCCTCGGCGAAAAGGGCCTATTACTAATTACCGGCTTGCTATCCCTAGCCTCCCCTAGCAACTAGCAACGCATTACAAACAAAAGCAAATACAATTGGTCATCTTACTCCCCTATCCCTAGGTGGTATTGCTTAACCAAGGAAAATCTCACCATTTCGTGCCATTATTGTACGTCCCCGTATCAATAAAGTCAAAGATCAATTACCGAATGAGTTAAACGATAAAGGCATTAAGCACAGTATAAGAATCCAGCAATTGATAATTAACGCATATGAAAAACATATAATTCAAACAAGAGTTTCAATAAACGAGAGTATTAAAAGATTACATTGTTCCCCCAACAACAAAAGGGTTTAGTTCACCATTGTCATGGTGAACCAAAATGAAAATAATGGAAGATATGGAAAGCAAACCCTAGAAAAGACGAAAAGGAGCCTAAGCATCCAAGAGATCCTCTCCAAAGAGTGCAAAGTAGATCTGGCCGCCCTCTTCTGTCAAAAGAATGAATTGGAATTCGTAACAGGGCTATTTATAGGTGAGAAGCGCAGCAGAAAAATAGGCCCAAGCCCAGCTGACCACCGCCCGGCGTCACACTTTGCCGCCCGGCGGTGGACCTTAAATCGCACCACCGCCCGGCGGTTTTCCTCGTGCCGCAAAACCGTCCGGCGCCAGGGGTCTACCGCCGGGCGGTGTCTAGACTCTTCTTTTCTTTGATTTTCTCGCTTTTCTTGAGTCTATGACCTTCATCTTTATTCCCAATCTTCACTTTTGTCAATTTTGCTGCAAAACAATGCAAAACAACCATAAAATCGCTAAAAACAGCTTTTGATTCTCGACTGACTCATTTATTGAGTTTTGTTTGATTTCAAGCTCATTCTAAGCAACAAAGGGCGTAATTTAGTCTAAATTAGCAGATGAAAATAACGGTTTTTCAACCGTTATCACAACCCCAAACTTAGAAATTTGTTTGTCTTCAAGCAAAACAAAACAAAACCATAAAACAAAACAAAGCTTGACTTTCTACCCTTTCATCCAATGATGCAACATTTCCAAAGTACATGACAAAACTTACTCAATTTCATATAATCAGTGAACTCGAATCAAGATGCATGCTTGTTTTCAACTTAATTTAGCTCATGCGTTCCTCAACAGATGCTACACAGTATGAATGATCAGTCCACTAAAGAAAGAATGCACTCATGAACTTTAGAAGTTCTCACCAAGCAAGTGTTTCACTCAATCGCTCAAGTGTTTAGGGTAGCACTCCACTCTTTATTGTTCACAAGTCACATGAAATAAAATTGTCATTCATCTTAAACAATCAACATCTTTCCATGCAAATGCCATCAAAAGGACTTTCTCAAGGCTTATAATGAGGTCAGGCTATCAAGAAAAAATGGTTTTTCTGGATCACAAAATTCTTGAGCTAAAAGAACTATTTCATTAATGAAAAGGTTCAAGTTTAAACTCTCTCTTTGTCACCAATTTCACTAATTCCCAACTTCTTCCCTCTTTCTTTTTCATTGAGCTCATGTTCATGCTTTTTTTCTTTTCTTTTCTTTTTCTCTAGTCATGTATTTTGCTTTTCAACACTTGAGCTCAATGCTTTTCTTTTGCCTTTCCATTTTTCCCATGCAACCCCAAACTTGAACCTTTTCATTCCATACAACTATTCTCAACCCAACTCAAGATAAGTAATTTCAAATCAAAGGGTTTCATCCTGTTTCAGGCTAAGGTTAAAAAATGATATAATCTTTAAAGCTTTTTGGGTGGAAATTTGGCTAGAAAAGGGTTTTCAAACATGGCCTTGATCATTTGACATTCACATAAAAATCAATCATTCATCAAGATTAAGGCAATAAACTTTATGCTTCAATGTGAACAATACATACAACAATAAAAACTTTGGGGCTCAATACCTAACACAACATACTTTCTCACGCATAGTCATTCATACATCCTGCTTAGCATCATGACCACAATCATACTTCATCACACATCTGTTTCACAGGATGTTAACATGCATACAACTCAATAATCATTCACATCAGATCATTATCAAATAGACTCATCATGCAAAATAGTCAGTCAAACATCTTCAGAAAAAGTATTCAAGTCAAACATACACACTAAAAAATAAAATTTAAACCTATTCTAAAAATTTAAAATGCAAAAGTGCAAAAAGACAAGAGAAGAAAAGAAAAAAAAATCATGTCTATAATATGGGCAACTATTAGTAGATGCCCTCGATCATCCCATGTTGTCATCTGAGTCCTCCTGACTCTCGTCCTCAGTATCCTCAAAGTCGTCTCCATCTGTGTTTGGTGCTCTGCCTGCACCAAAACCACTACTCTGACCCTGCTCCTAAGGCCAGGCCACTGCTGCATGATACTCATCCATGGTCCACCTATGTACTGGTGGCTGATCATACATCCAAATTATCATCTTAGCAGTTGGTGTCGGCCCCCTGTAAAGAGCCTCCATCATAGCCTCCATCATGGACATATACATGTCCCTCATCTGAAATGGCTCTGCATGTTGTGTTGGACCATCAGGAACCTGATCCTGCTGTGATGCAGCTCTCCTACGATGTCCCCTGGGTGTTGCTCCTGCTTCTCCTCCCTCAGCACAGTACTATTGAAAGTAAGCAGCATCGATAACACTCCTGGGTCTCTCATACGGAGGAACTGCAGTATCCACCCCACCCAGTTGGCAGAGAAAAGTAATAAGAGATGGATGTCCCAATGGTGTTCTGCTACTCATAGTGGTAGCGCAGTTGCGTATCACGTCAGCAATAATCTGCCCGACATTCACATCCAGCTGCTTCAGCATACAGTAGATAAGACAGCTCCTCTGTATCGTGACATCGGAGATATGTGAGCAGGGTTGGATGTTGGCATGGGTAAAGGCCATCCAGTATCTTCCCAAAGGTGACAAGTCTAACCTCCTAATATTAATCCGTGCTCCACTGGCATTTGTCTGAAAACGCCTTCCAGGAAGGCATAGAACCCTCTCCATCTCAGCGATATCCTCAAGCAAACTAAAGCGAGTTGCATAATGGCACTGCTCTCCTTACCATTCCGTACCTAAGAAGCTATTTATTGTTTCAGGGTCATACTTAACAATATGTCCCCTTACAAAACTTCTATATTGTCCAGCTGCAATTCCACCCCTGGAAATAGCATTGGTGTAAAATTCCTTCACCAATTCCACAATGGCTGGTGCAGGGTAGGTTGTCAGCCTCATCCAATCTCTTCTCAAAATCTCCTCTCCAAATTGAGGAGTCAGGTCAGTGGCAAATGCTACTTTCCTTTCCATCAGTAATCTCCTTTCTTGCACAGTTGCGAAGTGCTCCTCATGATGCCTAGAAAGGAACCTCTGGGAATCAAACCCTCTTGGCCTCTCAGGCTCCTTCCTCTTACTGCCAGTATTTTTCCCCCTTCGTGCTGATGATGACATCCCTGCAAAATTTATAATGCACAACAGACCATAGGAATCCAGCATTAGTGGTGAATAAATCATCAAGCATTTATAGGCCGAATAGTTCGACACTAAGAGTGAAAAAGGGTTTCCCTCCGTATCAAAATTAAGCATTTTTCAGGAATCTACAGCAGACTGCCCGGCGGCAAGGGTCAGCCGCCCGGCGGTATTCAACAGCAACAATTCTGCCCGGCGGTACATCAAGACCGCCCGACGATGCGACAACAATTTTTTCGAAAACCTGTTCTAATGACCGTATTCTCCACTCAAACACTAAATTCATTCAAGCAAACAGGATTCATGCATCTTAATGAGACACAACAGTTCCCAAACCACCAATTATGCAAGGAAAATGAAAACCCTAACTTGTCATGTTCCTAAGCATGTTCTTATATCAAATTCCACAATTAGAAACCAAAAATGAAATTGCACAACTTACATAAGTGGAGAAATGCAATGCTTACAAGAAATCCTTCGATTGATGATGCAAAACCTCCTAATGCACACTTCTCACCAAAAACCCCCAAATTTGAAACAAGAAAATAGGGCAATGTGAGTGGGTGATGAGAGTTTGGGGAAAAACTCTTTTGGGAAGCTCTTTGAAGGTGTCAATTGGGTGCTACAAGCCAAGAATACCGCTGGGCGAAATGCAAAGAGGAAAAATGAAGTGCAGAACACCCAAACCCGCCCAGCTTTAAAGGGCTCGGGTTGGGTGTCTCGCCGCCACCGCCCGGCGGCAAAGTCGCACCGCCCAGTGGTGAGTGGTACTTCCCCTTCCCAAAAATATTTCTTTTTGAAATTTTTTTTTTATGGCACCTGATTTTATTCTTCAAGACTTCCCCCACTCATATATTTATGCAACCTATGATGTACTACAAACAGGGTTCAAAAACAAACAAACAAACAAACAATCAACACACAAATAACCGGGCTGCCTCCCAGGTAGCGCTTGTTTAACGTCACGAGCCTGACCCAAATCTTTCTAGCACCCAACCGTAGGTGCAAACCTTACCATCACCCATCAGTGGTTGAACCTTCCTGTATCCTTCAGTGGATACTTTAACTTTCTAGCATCCCTTAGTAGATGTTATCCCAGTGGCATTCATCAGTAAATGTTGTGTTGCTTGATATTCATTTCTTCCTCTTTCTGCTGAATCTCTTCAGAAAATTGAGAACACCAAGCACATGTTTCCATGTATTAATCATAGGGACTTTGATCACCAATTTCTTGAAGATCTCCTTGGAGGACATAAATTTCTTTCCTTTACTATGATATTTCTTTTGAAGAGGAAAGAGTTTTGCCTGTGATCTTTTTTTTTCTTTGCTCTTCCTCTGTTTCCTTTGATGAGGATGAGGCCTTACATATAGTCTTTTCTTCTTTCTCATCTTCCATCTTTTCTCAATCTTTTCCTTCAACTTTCTCTTTTTATTTTTCCATGTTTTCTTTTTTTTTCTTCTCACACATTTTCTAATTTTTTCTTTTCTTTCAATCCTTTCTTTTTCTTTCTCCTTATTTTTCTTTCCCTCACTCAACTTATCATTTTCAAAGATAGTTACTTGATATTCCTCTTTAGGGTCAACTTCAGTGTTACCCCGAATAATACCTAGAGATATCAATGCTTTTGTTATCTTATCTTCTTCTATCTTCTCTTCAGCAGTATCCTCTTCTTCAGGAATATCTTCCTTTCTGGGGTCAACTTCAGTGTTACCCCTAATAATACCCAGAGATAGCAATGCTTTTGTTATCTCATCTTCTTCTATCTTTTCTTCATAATTGACTTTATCATCCTTAAAGATAGTAGATTGACATTCTTCCCTGGGGTCTACCTCAGCATTAACCCCAATAATGCCCAGAGACTTTAATGCACAAGAGATTTGTTCATCCAGTAAACGTTGTTCAATTTCCCCCAATGTTTCTTTTCTTAAAGGGGATTGTTTCTCTTTTTCATTTTGATCAAGATATGAGTGAGGTTCCCACCAGTGACTGAAATTATTTTGGTAGGATTGAGTGCCCATATAATCAACTTCTTGTCCAAACTGCATCCTGCAAATCTTACGCATAAAACTCTAGAGAACATTTATTAGAACAAAAATAAAACAAACATGAAAAATTAAATAATTACGAAGAAGTCGAATTCAATTAATTCACACTACTTGATAAGTCAAACCTCGAGTCCCCGGCAACGGCGCCAAAAACTTGTTAGCGGATTGGCAACTGTACCAAATCGTATCAAGTAATAAAAATAATAAAACCCATTATCGCTCTTCCCATGAGACTCGAAAGGCCTTATCGTTCGCGTGAATCAAAATCGTAAGACTTGCGAAGAAAAATTCAATAATTGTGGTGGATGCAATGACAAAAAATAAATATGCAATGTGTGATTCAATTGACACGATTTAGGCAATGGATGAATGAAGTTGTTGGGGGTCTACAATTTCATCTAATCTACTCTCTTTTATTTACTCCTCTTGTTTAAATAGCTTTATTATCTAATTGCATGCAAACTTTCTTGGCCTCCCCTTAACCCGATCCCTCGGCGAAAAGGGCCTATTACTAATTACCGGCTTGCTATCCCTAGCCTCCCCTAGCAACTAGCAACGCATTACAAACAGAAGCAAATACAATTGGTCGTCCTACTCCCTTATCCCTAGGTGGTATTGCTTAACCAAGGAAAATCTCACCATTTCGTGCCATTACTGTACGTCCCCGTATCAATAAAGTCAAAGATCAATTACCGAATGAGTTAAACGATAAAGGCATTAAGCACAGTATGAGAATCCAACAATTGATAATAAATGCATATGAAAAACATATAATTCAAACAAGAGTTTCAATAAACGAGAGTATCAAAAGATTACATTGTTCCCCCAACAACAAAAGGGTTTAGTTCACCATTGTCATGGTGAACCAAAATGAAAATAATGGAAGATATGGAAAGCAAACCCTAGAAAAGACGAAAAGTAGCCTAAGCATCCAAGAGATCCTCTCCAAAGAGTGCAAAGTAGATCTGGTCGCCCTTCTCTGTCAAAAGAATGAATTGGAATTCGTAACAGGGCTATTTATAAGTGAGAAGCGCAGCAGAAAAATAGGCCCAATCCCAGCTGATCACCGCCCGGCGGTGGACCTTAAATTGCACCACCGCTCGGCGGTAGGTGTCTACCGCCCGGCAGTTTTCCTCGTGCCGCAAAACCGCCCAACGTCAGGGGTCTACCACCCGGCGCCCAATACCGGTGTCTTCTCCTCCCGTTTGACCGCCCGGCGCCAGGGGTCTACCGCCGGGCGGTGCCTAGACACTAATTTTCTTTGATTTTCTCGCTTTTCTTGAGTCTATGACCTTAATCTTTATTCCCAATCTTCACTTCTGTCAATTTTGCTGTAAAACAATGTAAAACAAGCATAAAATCGCTAAAAACAGCTTTGGACTCTCGACTGACTCATTTATTGAGTTTTGTTTTATTTCAAGCTCATTCTAAGCAATAAATGGCGTAATTTAGTCCAAATTAGCATATGAAAATAACGGTTTTTCAACCGTTATCACCTATATGGCTTAGAGTGAGCTTAGAATCAAGTAAAAACACTTAATTGAGTCATATGAGAGTCAAAAGCTGTTTTTAAAGATATTATACTTGTTTTACATTGTTTTGCAGGGTTTTGATGTGAATTGAAGATGGAAGTGAAGTAGGAAGAACTTAGACTTAAGAAAGAAGGAGAAAAAGGCAGAAAAGAACACTCAAGGTCACAGCTCAACGCTATTTTCCAACGTTGAGCGCCATATTCGAGGGAGTAGCCATTTTCTGGCGCCCAGGTAGTGTAGCTGAGTGGTGGTGCGATTAGAGGGAAACCGCTCAGCGGCCAAATTAGGCGCTGAGCGGTTATCTGTTGGGCTTGGGCTGAAATTCTATTACTTTTCTGTGTTATAAATAGCCCCAGTGCGACCTTCTGAGTATTTGTTTTGGCAAACAGAGAAGTCCAGAGCTATTCTACACTCCTTGGAGAAGGTTTCTTGGATGCTTAGGCTCCAGTTTATCCAATCTAGGGTTTACTATTTCATTCTTTCATTTAATTCCATCTAGTTTCACCATGTCCATGGTGAGCTAAACCCTTTGTTGTTGGGGAACAATGTAATCTTTTGAAACTCTCTTATATTGAAATTCTGGTTTTATTCATATGCTTGCATATGCTTATATTATCAATTGTTGGGTTTCTTATCTATGCTTAAAGCTTTTATTGTTTAACTCATTCGATATAAAGATGTTTGCCTTTGTCGATACGGGGACGTACGAGGAAGTCATGAACTGATAGGAAATTCCTTGATTAAGCAATACCACCTAGGGATAGCGTTAGGACGATCAATTGTATTTTGCTTCTGTTTATAATGCATTGCTAATTACTAGGGGAGACTAGGGATAGTAAGCCAATAACTAGTAATAGGCCGAGGGATCGGGTTTAGGGTAGACTAAGAAAGTTTGCATGACAATTAGATAATAAAGCGAATTTAATAAGAAGAGTAGATATGAGAGAGTGGATAAGATGAAATTGTAAACCCCAACAACTTCATTCATCCATATCTTTTCCTTGCCAATTGAATCACTTGCATGTGCATGTTTACTTTCGTTCTTTGCATTTAACCACAAGTTTATTTCTTTACAAGTCTTATAAGATTAATTTACATGAAAGTTAAGGCCTAAGAGTCCTTTGGAAGACGATACGCGAACTTACCGTTTATATATTACTTGATAACGATCTGGTACACTTGTCAGGGACTTAACAGGCACCAACGTTATATGTCTGATAGGTAGGTGGACAACATTAATTTCCGCCATATAGACGTAGGTGCCCCAAACGAGCTGTCATCTATAAGGCTGAAGAAAATGACTTTTCACCTAACGGTCAAAAATATAGACGTCAGGTTTGAAGGACCGACGTCTAAAATTCTATAGACGTCGGAGATAGACCTAATGGACGCCTATATTGCCAGCTTATTTACGGAAATGTCACCGGTCATCAATATACATCACGGGTATCCTTAATCGACGTCTACCGTGTGACGTTAAACAACGTTTTTCCACTAGTGTGTAACAGTTTAGTGGCTACATAAGTTAAAATGTTGTCTATTCTAATTAAGTTATAATACTTTTCTAATATTAGAATAATTTTTTTCCCAAAATAGGATGTAATTACCGATATACATTACATGATATATTTATTATTCTAATTTTTATTATTTATTATCTCAAATAAAATAACATTTTTTACCTATACAATTTTTTTTTAATATCCATTTTAAGAATTATTTATCTATATAAAAGAGAATACTAGGAAAGTTATATTCTTTTCCATGTTATTTTTGTCATTTTAATTTTTTATGCTATTAATTATTTTATTATACTATTTTTTCTTTTATGATATTTCATTACTTAGTTATTTAATACAATTAAATTTAAAAAATATATTTTAATTTTAATATATATATATATATATATATATATATATATATATATATATATATATATATATGGTCCTATATAGCTAAACAATGTATTACCGTTATTCAAAAGCATAGTAAGGTTTTTAAAAAAGAAAAACATATACATATCCATATCATCCTAAACCTATACTACATCATCTCCATCTTCTTGGAATGGATCAATTGTTACATCATCATTTACTCATACCATTAAGATGATAATTGCAAACAAAGAGCTAATAAACAAAATAAACATAGAAGAAAGAGCTAATATGAACAAAGAGTAATCATACAATACATATAGAGATATTAACACATATATATAATTCATATAAACAATCCTAGCACATATTGATACTTACACTAGACTTAACCATCTAGATACATGTATTGATATTAAACTTTGGTTAGTTATGCATTTGTGGTGGTGGAACAACTCGCTCACCCTAACTACCACACACAAGGTTAATCTGTCAACCATCTTCAGTCAAGGTAAAGGCCCTAGATTAGAACCTCCTACACCTCTCACCACATATCTCATCCTTCTCTACTTGAGATTGTATGATTATTAGAGTGATAGAATAAGTCCCAATATTGAATCCATATATTAATACATACAGTAATGAAATGCAACATAAAACCTCCCTATGAGATCTATTGAATTAGCTAACTCATATATCATACGTCTCATCATCACAATTTCATACATGAACAAACACCATATACTTCTTAGACATGCATAAAGTATATTGCAAATTCATTTCAAACAATCATGGAATAAGAAACTCAAACATGTCGACTAGTGCTCAGAAGTGGCGCCCAATGCTAGGCTTCTCGTAGAAGGTCATACTCAGCAACAATCCAGTCACTTAATGTTAAACCTTTCACAAAAGGTGGCGTTCAACGAAAGTCCTGACACTTAGTGACAGTCTTGGCGCTCAACGACAATGTTGGCGCTCAACACCATTCTTCTCGCAAAAATTTGTGCTCAGTGAAACCCTTATGTCGCTCAACGTCCTGCGACAAAAATGGTCTAGACTTGTAATGAAACATGGCGCTTAGCGGTGCCTTGCTACTGCTCAGCACCAAAACATTCGCATTTTCACGCGCTCAGTAGTATAAGACAATTGCTCAATGGTCTAAAGCTAAAATGATTACAAACCTACACAATGAACTGACACTCAAACCAACTTACAAAGACTCAACATTGCAATAGATATCAGCATATCCAAATTTTGTGCTTTTGGAAAATGGAACTTGTTCAAATGGTCAAATTGGTATTCCCTTTTTAGTACTTTGGTCAAAAAGAACTTTTAATGTCAGGGCACATAAACAGTTAGCTCAATTAATCAGATTCTAAGTTTCTAAATCATCATAAACTCAAACAAGACAAACCACAAGGCAAACATCCAAAACGACCAAATTAAACATATCAAACTTCATCGTAAAACTCATTCATTCAAATCACAAATTTAAAGATGTCTAAAACTTAAAACAATTTCCTTGCGCTTACTCCTTAGTTGTCTTCTTCTTATTCGAATAATCTTTTTTTTCCAACCGATCGGGTATATGCTAAAGATACTTCAATACTTAAGTCAGCTAAAGTTTAATCGGTTAAGCAATTAAAGTTATAATAAATGTTTCGTAAAAGTTTCAACAACCATATCTTTGACCTGTATTTATAATTTTTTCCATGAACTTTTGATTAAGAGGTCCAACTTCGTTTAAATTTGATTATTGATCAGTTTAAATTAACTAAATTATTAGTTGATTTTAATCGTGACCAATTAATATCTTCCATATCTAGACTATCAATCATGTTATTTCAATGAGTATGTATTGGGCTATACATATATTATACATTATATTTTTAAAAACCCGTGCGTTGCACATATCCAAGTCCTACATTACAATATCAAATGAGTACGATTTTTGTATGTTAGAAATAATAGAAGGTTTAAAGAATAACTCTGATGTATTATTTCAAGGAATAGAGTACCATATATATACATACAAGGATCCTATAATCCTTCATCTATTAAAGGAAAGACATGTGAACAAATCTGCACAAATTATAATAATATCTAAAATATAACTAACATAATATTTGATTGCCTAATATCCTTTAATAGAATATGTGGCATATCTTAACACCCCCACTCAAGTTGGTGCATGGATATCACACATTCCCAAATTGAATAGAGACACATCAAACAATCTTCTTGACACTCCTTTGGTGAGAACATCAACCAACTGTAACTCTGATCTTACAAAAGGAAAGGAAATTATTCCAGCTTCAATCTTCTCTTTTATGAAATGTCTATCAATCTCCACATGCTTTGTTCTATCATGTTGAACAGGATTATGAGCAATTGCAATAGCCGAAGTATTGTCACTGTACAAACTCATAGCTTCATTTGGTTTAAATCCCAAATCGGATAGAACATTTTTAATCCACAAAAGTTCACATACACCTAGTGCCATGCCTCGGAATTCTACTTCAGCACTAGATCTTGCTACTACAGGTTGTTTTTTACTCCTCCAAGTTACAAGATTCCCTCCTACAAAAGTAAAGTATCCAGAGGTAGATCTTCTATCATGTTTTGAACCTGCCCAATCTACATCAGTGTACCCTTCTACCTTTAAGTTTCCATTATTTGAGAACAAAATTCCTTTTCTAGGAGCAGACTTCAAATATCTCAAAATTCTTTCAACAACATCCATATGAAGCTTTCGTGGGTCATGCATAAATTGACTAACAACATTCACTGCATAGGTGATATCAGGACGTGTATGGCACAAATAAATTAATTTTCCTACCATCCTTTGGCATCTTCCGCTGTCTATGCTTGCTGAATTTGATCATTGAAAGAGTTTATGATTTTGTTCAATTGGTGTATCAGCTGGTTTACTCCTAAGCAGCCCAGTTTCTGATAGTAAATCAATAGTATATTTTCTTTGGCATAGAAAAATACCATGTTTTGATCTAGCTACTTCAATACCCAAAAAATATTTGAGGTTTCCAAGTTGTTTCATCTCAAATTCAGATGAAAGGTATTGTTGTAAACTAGAAATCTCATCTTGGTCATTTCCTGTAACAATCATGTCATCTACATATATAATCAAAGCTGTAATCTTTCCTTTTCCTCTCTTAAAAAATAAGGTGTGATCAGAGTTACTTGCTCTATAGCCAAAAGCCTTCATAGACTTGGTAAACCTTCCAAACCATGCTCTTGGGGATTGTTTTAATCCATATAGAGCCTTCTTTAATTTGCAAACCTTTATTCCATTTGAATCTGTCATGCCTAGTGGAGCATCCATATATATTTCTTCTGAAATTTCTCCATGTAGGAAAGCATTTTTCACATCAAATTGTAGAAGAGGCCAATCTTGGTTTGCAGCTAGCGACAAAAGTATTCTCACATTATTGAGCTTGGCTACCGGTGCGAACGTCTCTTGGTAATCTACACCATAAGATTGAGTGTAACCTTTAGCCACAAGTCGTGCTTTATACCTTTCAATAGTTCCATCAGCTTTATGCTTAATTGTAAAGACCCATTTGCAGCCCACAGTTTTCTTCCCTCTTGGTAAGGACACAAGATCCCAAGTGTTGTTTTTTTCTAAAGCTGCCATCTCCTCAACCATTGCTTCGGTCCATCTAGTATCTGCCAAAGCTTCCTATACATTACTAGGAATAGAAATTGAAGATAATTGAGATACAAATGATGCATATAATTCAGATAACCTGTGATATGACACATATTTACTAATGGGATATTTAACTTTGGCTTGGAGATCTGGTTCATATTTAGCTGGAGGTTGACCATGGTTAGAACAAGGTGGAAGATTATATTGAACAATAGTAGACTTAGTGTTTGGTATGCTGGTGGTTTCAGGCAGACAAGAATCAATTTCATCTAAATTAGTATTAATAGAGATATGATCAGAACGTACCTCTAAAGAGTCAAGCTGAACCTGTGGAGAAGATTGAGCCAATTGGTTATGATCAGAAGACACTGTATTATCCAAAAAAGAAGTGTCCATATTTAGGATTGGCTCACTTGCTGCAGAATGATCCTCACACGATAACATATCTTCATAATCAAACATACTAACATCATGATTATACACTTCACTTTCATTGCCTCCCTGAAGTGGAGAATCAACATAAAAACATTCATGCTCATTAAATGTCACATCCATAGAAATATAAAATTTCTTTGATGGTGGATGGTAAGCACGATAACCTTTTTGAAATGTTCCATACCCAACAAAAACACATTTGATCGCTCGTGCTTCGAGCTTTGTACGTTGATGTGGGTGTATGTGAACATATATAACACATCCAAAAATATGAGGTGGTAAATAAACTATGGGAGGAAGGACACAATGATCAGACAACACATCATAAGGCCTTCGAAAGTTAAGCACACTAGAAGGGGTTCGATTAATTAAATAAATGGCAGAGCTCACGGCCTCACCCCATAAATGAGATGGGACATTACCATCTATCAAAAGTGATCTTGTCACCTCTAATATATGTCTATTTTTCCTCTCAGCCACTCCATTTTGTTGTGGTGAATAAGGACATGTAGTTTGATGCAAGATGCCTTTAGAGTTCATGAACTCTATTAATTCAGTCTTAAAATATTCTCCTCCATTGTCTGATCGAATAACCTTAATAGATGTGTTAAAGTGTGTAACAATCATATGATAGAATGAACGAACCATATCACACACATCACTTTTATGTTTAAGCAAATATACCCAGGTTACCCGAGTACAATCATCAAAAAAACTAATAAACCATTTTTTTCCATTATGTGTAGATTGTGGGGCAGGGCCCCAAACATCTGTATGAACTAATGAAAAAGGAAAATCAGTTTTGTTATTGCTTAAAGGAAACACAACACGATCTTTTGCCCAAACACAAGTTTCACAAAAAAAAAAAATCAGAAATATTGCATTTATGAAATAGTGATGGAAATAATTTTTTTAAATAACCAAAAGAGGGATGTCCCAACCTTTTATGCCACAACCAAATTTCTTTTTTGTTTTTATCTTGTATGTGATCATTCGCAAGACAAGCCAATCCTTTTTTATGGTTTTGTCGTGAGATATTTTCTCGATAATACAATCATTCACTCTCTCTACCACTGACAATCTTCTCCTTGGAATGGATGTTCTGAAAAAGACAATGGGTTGGGTAAAACAAGGCAACATAAGAATGTGATTTGGTTAACTTGCTGACGGAGATAAGATTACAGTTTAATGTAGGAACAAATAAAACATCAGGAATTGATAAGGAGGGTGAGAGGGATATAGTACCTATACCTTCAATAGGAGATGACACCCCATTGACATTAATAATAAAACTTTTAGAACAATTAGAGGAAAAACTAGTAAATATATGAGGATCACAAGTCATATGATCAGTAGCACCTGAATCAATTATCCAATCACTACCCTTAGTAACAACAGAAAGATTCACTACTTCAGATCTGGAAAACGACCGCGGTTGTTTTCCCTATATGTCGCGGTTCCCGAACCGCGGCATATAAAGGCGCGGTAAAAAGTCTCTGACTATATGCCGCGGTTGCAACCGCGGTAAAAGGTTCTGAGAATAGACCGCGGTTGCAAAAGGAACCGCAACCAAAAACCCAGTTTTTTTTAAAAAAATAACAAAATCCAACTATAGGCCGCGGTTGGAACCGCGGTAAAAGACCCCGAATAGGCCGCGGTTCTGGATTCAACTGCGGCCATATGTTTATTTTCAAAAAAAATTAAAAAAAACGATGGGCTGCCGCGCATATTGGTAAGAACCGCGCATATTGTCCTGCAGTTTTTTAAAATAGCAGGTCTGTTTTTGTGATATCCACTACCACAAAAACAGACCTGCATATGAAATACATTTTCAACAGATAACACATATCAAATAGATGTTCAAATGCTTTCAAACAAAACATAAAGTACAAAGTCTAATAAAATACAATGTACTAAAATAGAATGTTTAAATCTAATAACTAATAACTAAGAACTATTATATAATCTAACTATATACTTTGCAAGAGCTTTCCTCATGAATAAAAGTGGTTTCTCAGGAAGTGCTCTAGTACTCTTGAATTTCTGCACATGACAATATATATAATTAGTGTATATGAATTCTACATTGGGGAAAAAATCAAAATTTGGTAGATTTAAATATTACCGTTTCCCAGCTTCCTGTGATGTGAGAACGAACAATATGGGTCATCCAATACATTACGTAGTATCCACACTCATATGACCCATTCTATCTGTTACAATGCAATATATCATCATATAATTAGTGAATAACATTAAAACAAAACAACTATAACAAAGTATGGCTTTAGCATATGTCAAACCTGCTGAGAAATCCATGCAATCTTTCTAGTGTTAGCAATTGATCTCCCAGCAATCATCTGACTTGCTGGAATAGCACTACATATTAAAAAAAACGTTTTAGCATTCATTTACATATAACAAAAAGTCCAAACATTGAGTTGAATATTACCAATCAATTAATTGTCTAAGATTTGCGGGAGGAGGCCTGTGGAACGAGCAGAACCATAAAGCATAGCTCTCGTGCATAGACACAACAAGAAGTTGCCAATGGCGCCTGAAATTCATAATAACTTAACTATTATATTTTGAAATCACATATGAAACTTTATTATGTTAACAAACTTCACTTACCCGGATATATAAGGCAAAAAATATATCCTTTTGCCTCTTCCAAAACTGTTGATGAGATATGTGTTGATTTGATCAAAATCATTTGATTCATGAATGGATTGGGGATCAAGGAATCCATAATCATCAGAGTGTCCCAAATTGTTACTGACCCCAGACATATACCTGAAATCAAAAATTAACTTAGATATAAGGATAGTTGATTTATAAATCAATTTTATATAAATAATTGCTCATAGACTTACATCATCCATAGTTGAATAATTGAAATATTCAACTCTTCTGTGCCCGGCCAAAGCTCTCTGACATCTTGGCCATGGAGGTATATTGGGACCTTAGAGGGTCTCCCAAACACATCAGCATCATAAGCAACCTCGAAAGGCTTATAATCACATATGTCAGCAAGTAGCTGCAATGAAGCTAGGATCATCCTCAGATAGAGGAATCTTCTGTTGTGCTTGCGTCTGTTGTTACATTGAAAGAAAAGATAAGTTTTGACATCAATAATATGTAAACTTTAAAATTGAGAAGTGTAAAGTAGAATTCCATACCTGGGGGTCAGAAGCTGAACGAACCAAATGTTTAGGCCAAGCGATAAAGGACTTGAATGCATGTTCCACAGTGAAAATCTCATCTATGGACAGAGGAACTAAGGCATCTGGTATGATCATCTCGTCTACTGAGACCTTCACCTCATCCTCTAATAGCTACACACCATGAACAACAGTCGCTGCCTTATACATTGTTCCATGAGCTACCAGGGTCGTCTTGGTATCGTCTTCACTGTATAGCATACATGGACTAGTATCGTCCATGTCATCCCCTGAGACGCCTGCTGCTGAACAACTTCCTTTCCCGCTTCTCCCTGTCAGAGTAAATGTTAGATTATAGAAAATATAGAAATAATTGCACATAAATGTTTATTAACTTTACCTGTGGGAGGCGCTACATCAACCTGTTCCTGTTCCTGTACCTGTACCTGTACAGGAGATGGCATCGGGCGCATGCAATAGCTCTGAAATTGCTGCGGGAACATGGAGTTGAACTCACTTTGCATTTCCTCTCTGACCTGTGCCCTAATTTGCGATTCAAGCTCCGCTCGAACCTTCTTTGTGATCTCTTGTGTCAGTCTTTGTTCTTGTGCTTCACTGTATGCATATGAAGACTGACGAGATGAGGGCCCGAAATAATGTTTAATTCCTACTCCAGAACCAGTAGCACGTATACGTCCAGGGTGCTCAGGTCGTCCAATCGCAGCAGCAAGTATATCCTAGCGACCCTCTGGAGTGAATTGACCTTGGGAGCTCTACTCAACCAACGAGTCCTGTAACATTATAAAACACCATTGCGCAAATTGTATAAATTCCTCTACACCTCTCTCATACTCAGCACTAATACATGGTAAATTAATCCAATTTCGATCCATTCCTAAATTTTACACAATTACATATTAAATCAAATCATACAATAATTTCAATCAAACAATCATACAATTAATAAGCAATTAAATGATAAATTCAATCATACAAAATTTTATATTGCTAACTTTTAAAAAGTTTCAATAATCTAACAATAAAACAAAATTATTAGTTAAACTTAGAAAAAAAATTAATATCACTTTTGATCTAATATTTATCATAATTATTCAACATGGTTCCTTAAAGTTTTTTAGTCACCATATTTTATATAAAAAAAGTCATTAAAGTTACTTTCACTAAATTGGTTTTAATACTATTTAGAAGATGATATATAAAATATTTATATTATTTTTCTATTCAAAACTTCAAGATAATTAATTAATGGTTCTTTAATTTTATATAATATTGATATTATTTTTTCATTTTGTAGGGAAATTTTGGGGGCAACCCAACCAAACTCACCATCTCTTCCAGCACAACATCACACCCATGAATTGTTATTGCAATTTCTCCTATTCATACATACAAATTCACATGATTCAAATCAAAATGCATTTCTCCTATTCATACATACAAATTCACATGATTCAAATCAAAATACATTTCTCCTATTCATACATACAAATTCACATGATTCAAATCAAAATGCATTCACTCAGTAAATCGCAAACAATTTTAATCAGAATGCACTGAACATGAAAACTTAAAAATCAATCGAACATAGGATCAACAATACCTGGATTATTAGTGGCGGAATGCAGTGGCGGAGAGTTGCAGGGTAGTGGCGTCGCAGCGTGCGGAATGCAGTGGCGGACGTGGCTGACGGAGGAATGGCCGGCGTCGTGGAGGCTGTCGGAGATCGCGGCGAGAAGAGAGAAAACTGTGGAGATGAAGAAACTGTAAAACGCGTGAAGATGAAAACTTTTCAACTCTTTTTTTTAACCTCTGACAGAGCATCTACCGCGGTTGTCTAGATAACCGCTGTCATATATCACATTATGCCGCGGTTGTGCGTGAAACCGCGACATATTTGCATTAAAAAAAATTCAAAATTAAATGGTAATGGCAATTTTGAAAATTTAAGAACAGTTTATGCCGCGGTTTCCCGCCAACCGCGGTAGATTCTCTGCACATAGGTCGCGGTTCCCTGGACACCCGCGGCCTATTCCCCAACGTTCAGAATCCCCCAACCACCTTCCCAACTGCCTTTTGGGGAATGTCAGAGGTAACAGGGGAATAGGCCGCGGTTCCTGGGACAACCGCGGCCTATTCCCCAACGTTCAGAATCCCTCAACCACCTTCCCAACTGCCTTTTGGGGAATGTCAGAGGTAGCAGGGGAATAGGCCGTGGACAGAACCGCGGCCTAT
This sequence comes from Vigna mungo, assembly GCA_036885675.1. Classification (NCBI taxonomy): domain Eukaryota; kingdom Viridiplantae; phylum Streptophyta; class Magnoliopsida; order Fabales; family Fabaceae; genus Vigna; species Vigna mungo. The sequence continues at coordinate 24,124,925 of CP144699.1, forward strand.
TCCCCCTGCTACTAGCTGACATTCCCCATCAGTCAGCCCCAGCAATAAATTGGCAGGGGAATGTGAGAGGTCGCAGGGGAATAGGCCGCGGTTGTACAGATAACCGCGGTCGATTCTCATTTCCCCCTGCCAATTTATTGCAGGGGCTGACTGATGGGGAATGTCAGCAAGTAGCAGGGGGGATAGGCCGCGGTTATCCACAGAACCGCGGCCTATTTCCTTGTGATTAAATTTATTTTTCTGACGTGGAGTCAAAGGTGATGATTGACTGGGGTATATGCCGCGGTTAAAGGGGGAACCGCGGCATATAAGTTTGATTTATTTACAAAAATGCCACTGCGCAGCATTATGCTACGGTTTCTAGTGAACCATAGCATAATGTGCGTTGTCTTATCCCTGTTTTTTACTAGTGATTAAGAGCAGAGTTAGATAGACCTGACTTGGTCACAAATCCGGCAGTAGTAGAAATATAACTCTTGGAAGCAGCGAAAGTTCCAGAATCATGTTTCTCCGATTGATTGTCATCGGAAGAAGCCATTAGAAATATTCAATGAAAAAAAACACTGATTCCTAAACTGTAGAGGATATCAGTGTTTGGCTCTGATACCATAATAGAAGGTTTAAAGAATAATTCTGATGTATTATTTTAAGGAATAGAGTACCATATATATACATACAAGGATCCTATAATCCTTCATCTATTAAAGGAAAGACATGTGCACAAATCTGTACAAATTATAATAATATATAAAATATAACTAACATAATATTTGATTACTTAATATCCTTTAATAGAATATTTGGCATATCTTAACAAGAGCGTTACACGGAATGCCTTTTTCTATAGCAGCATGGCATGAACATAGAGCGTATCATTGTTCGTAGTGGTTAAATATATAATAGAAAGGTATAAAATTCAAATAATTGGTAGAACAGTACTTTTCGATTTTAGGGTGGGTGGGTGGTAGTTGTTGAGCTTCTTAACCATTTTCAAAGTTAACTCAGACAGTATCCACCGATGATCTATGCAACGCAAAGCTCTTAACTTTTCTGTGTAGAATTGGACAAACAATAACAATGTTGATATTATTGCAAAAACTAAGAAATTCAATCATAACAACAGGAGTTTGGCGACAGAACATAAACAAACAAAGCAAAGCATGTACTAAGAATCAGTGTATACAACACACCCTCACAACTCATCACAGGACGTAGGGATAAAAGAAATGGTGTCTTTCTCGAGATCATGGTTCACCAAAATGTTCTGCTGTTGAACATTCCCGAATATAGACATTCCACTGGAAGCACCCATGGCCAAGCAAGCCACTCCCAAGCTGGAGTCACCAATCATGTAGTTCTCAGCGGGCAGCTCCAAATCCCCACCACTGAAGTGGAAAATCAGCTTCGGAATTTCCACTTCTGTTGAGTCTGATGGCAGAGAGAAACAAAGATCCAACCCAGTTGAGCTACTTTTGTCGACAGGAAGCTTGGTTTGAGAAATGAACTCTTTCTTTAGTTCATCAAAGGCATTTTCTTCAATGTAGGTGATTGTGGTGCCAGAATCTATGATCGCACCTCCACTCCCATCATTCCCCACCTCAAAAGTGGACTTCTCAATGGGCAATCTAGTGTCCCCCACAGAGATACCTTCAAGAGAAAGGTAGTAAAAAGAAGGTTGCAAAGGGTTTTTGATAAGAGGAGTTGTCACCCCTTTTGCATCTTTCACCTTTGCCGAAGACCCCAGCAACAAAATACTCTTTTTTCTGTCATCTATTGGGGTCAAGCAATAAGAAAATCTGGGTTCCTTCAGTTGAGAAACCAAAGACAAAGGACCACGTCCAAGCCCCACCAACCCCGAGGCTTGTTCAAATCCATCACCTTCGTTATCCTCCCCACAACCAAAACCAATGTTGTGAGCCGAAACTTTCTTCTTGGACTTTCCAAAAGTGAAGGTCTCAGTGCCCAACACCCCTTGTGTAACTGAATAATCACCGTATGAATACACATACTCACACCCATCGCTGCATGTAGATGAAGGCAAAGCACTGCATAAGCTGCTATCACATGAGACCTTGGAAAACGAAGAGGACTTCTTGGGGTCGAAAATGGGTGTTGGCTGCTTGTAACATCGTGTGCAAGGCTTGCACTGTGTCCATATGAGGTCACTGCCGGTGTCCAAAACCGCAGGGTAAGACAGTGGTGGAGTTCCTATGGCTAACTCCATCAAGTACTCTCCATTCCCTGCATGGACAGGGGCTTCCAACTTATCAGAATCCGGTGCGGTTGAAGCTGCCAACACCATTGCGTTTAGCCTCTGAAGCCTACTCTTTCCACGCTTCATCCCGTGTTGCACACGCTCTAGTTTGGTCAGGTTTTTCCCCGAGTCAACGTGGCGAAGCATGACTCGGAACCCATCTGTAGGACACGGGTGGTGCTTGAGGTTTTTTCTGGAAGTGGAGGTTGTCGGAGCCACGAAAAGAGACACCGCCAGAAGTGCCACCAATGTGACAAACAATGAAGGTTGTTTCAGTGTAGCCATGATCATTAGGGTGCTCAATGAGGAAGGAATTATATAAAGTGAATGAGTGAAAGAGAAGAGAAGTGTAGTAATGTATATATGAAAGGAAAGATCTTATCTTAGCTTGTTCGACACACGAGAAAATTTGGTGTTTTTTGTAACGTTCCCTTCGAATGTGGTGAAGAGGATTAAGGGAAGAAGAGTTTTAGCTTGTAAGTTTTTTCCTTCTCTTTTTTCTTTAGGAAAAAACAAAAAAGTTACAAGAGTGAGAGTGAGAGTGAGAGAGAGAGAGAGAAGGAGAAAGAGAAGTTTGTTTTGGTGTAAAGAGAGAGGGTCGTGCGTTTGATGATGAATGGAGGTTGAGATATCAGCGTTGTGTCGCAACAATTAAGTACCGAGTCTTGCGTTGAGGTTGGTAAAGATTTTACTTCTAAAAGGCAACATTGTTGTGACACAACACGAGCCAAGAAACACGTATGGTGATCAGAGTTCTTGGATTATATCACCAAAATAATAACATATAGAGTTCTTGGATTAGAGGAGCACCCCAAGTTTTGGATTGTCTTCAAGAGGTTCGCTTAGATTTGAAATTATCTATTTGTATTTGTCGGCTTCACCACTTTTCTGACTAATCTTGGAGCAGTAATCGATGTTTATCAATGATCACGAATTGGGTGAACCACATAATTTACATAAATTATCTAACCCATATAAAATATAGTTTGTAAAAAATTAGGCAGTAGGAATATTAATATATTTCATACATGCATCTTTGTGTTTCATCATTTGATTTTTATGTGTAAGTTGTGGAGTGATTGGATTGGATGAATAGGTTGGGTGGACGAACTGGTTTACTAAATGCTCCAAAGAGTGGAAACTGAGCTTTGTTTCAATTCCACGCATCCAACGGGGAAAAAAAAGGTTGGTTGATGATCCTTTTTTAGTTAGGTAGAAGGCCTTAGAGACAAAGATATTATGCCAATTATTTATTTATCAATCTCTTGTAACTTGCAATAACATTGGTCAAAACGCTCGATACATTTTCTTCGTAGCAAATTTTGATGCATTCTTAATATATATAACCAATTACGTTGAGCATTTGAAAAAATAAAGCTTTGGAATTCAAAAGGAATATTGTAGTCGAAATTTGAAACCAAAATTATCACAATAATTGGTATGAAAGCGTAGCTTGTATTGCGACCAGCAATAGTTAACGATAATATAATGGTTAAAGTAGCCAGACAGCTAAAAATATGTAATTGATGAGATATGCTTGAAAATACTACTTGATTCTAAAACAAGAAAGAAAAAGCCTACGAAAAAAGTGTATTATGGTTTTATTTACTTATTATCACGCATTAATTATTTTTTCCGTTTTTTCTTTCCTCAAATATAACTTTTTGTTACATATGTTTTTAGTTAATGGGTGTACATTTGATTTGAAATGACATAATCCAAATTAATGATAGGTTTAGGAAGATCACCTACATTAACCCAAACACAAATATAAATAATAAAAAGGGTAAAAAAGGAGGGTGGTCCAGGGTGAAATTTGACCTGTTCCCTTTGAGTAAAGCTAAGTGTTACTCAATTCTAGCATGATTATTGGTGCTGCCTACCATCTCTCACTCCTTCCTTAGTCACTCTTCATATGTAACAATCACTTAATTTCATACTTTTTTGCTGTATAAAGTTAGACTTTCATTTTTTATGAATATCTTAAGACTCACCGTGAGATACTGGGATAACAAATTAGACTAAATCACCATTTATTGCTTCTATTTTTTTTTTCTCCATTAACCCGGAATATGTCTCAACTCAAAAACCCACAGGTAATTGATCAAATATGAAATTGATTTAAGAAATTAACTTTTATTATCTCCGTACATGTAAAATCTAAACATTTTGTTTCCTTGTCTCGTGTAAATTGATCAACATGATTGTAGCACATAATTTTTTGAGTAAATTATACTCGTCTCTTTTCTATCTCTTCTTCTTTACTACTATTTACAAAAAGTTTCTTAATCTCTCCATGAATGATTGTCGTAAACCTAAAAGTTAGGGTATTGTGTGCAATCCAAAGACTGTCATATGGAGTCCCAGTTTAATTTACTATAAATAAATAAATTTATTTAATAAAAGGGAAAAGTGATTATTTTTTGGCTCCAGTAACAGATGCCATCAAAACATAAATTCCTGCAGAGAAGCATGCAAACAATTGCGAGAATGTGATAGTTAATGGGGGAAACAAATAAAGTAAAACATGACAATTTGAATTCCTTAGAACAGGGATGGCAACGGGGCTGCTTTCCCCCACCCTCACGTAAATATAACAAGTACCTATGCAAAAGAGTAAATATTTAAGACTTTGAAAATTATACTTATTTGTTAAACAAATACCATAAAATGAAATTATATATATTTATCTCGTCTCATAATTACATAAATAAATTTGATATACGTATAATGACTTTCGTAGTCATACTGAGTGAAAAATATTGTCTAATTATTGCAAAAGTGAAAAGTTTATCATATATCATTATCCGTGATTGCATGCTTAAAACTGTGCTCAGCCTCTTTTTTTTTTTTGTCAAAACATATTAGAAAACAAATTCATAAATACATTAGTCAGTCCCACCTGATAAATAAAAAGAACCGGGAGGCTTTTCTAGAAAACCATTAAGTTTTAATGACCTGCGTTTAAACATAATAATTATCGATTTCTATTATGAGACAGTTTTCCTCTGAATTTGCTACTTTTGGTAGATATAGTGGTCATATCATAACAGTGACGGCCAACCTGTGACAACGGCAACAAATACTGAGTTGTGTTTTTGACAGATGCAAATTATCTACCAATCATCCCTGTTGAGCATCGAAAACTAACTTGATCAAATTATAACACCATTTTTTGTCAAGACCAACACAACTAGTCATAACAAGCACAACAATTATAGTCAGAACCACAATGAAATTAGTTTTAAATCTGATGCTCTTAGAAGCGTTTTTAACCCATTGTCATCCAATATATTTATATGTCGCTAAAAAAGTAAACATTCTGGGAAAAAAAATCGAGATAAACTTTTTATAATGAATTGATAATGAAAAACTGTTTTTATACTCAAATCGAATTCTTTAAATTATTGAAAAACTGTTTTCCTCAATATTTCTCCAGAGAGAGCATGATTTGGGATTACAACTTCACAAACTCATGTACCGCAAGAAGACCTATCATTATTTTATTGATCATTACTGCATTCTGACTGGTAATATCTAAACCCAGTGACATAGGCAGGTAGGCATTTCGCCAATAAACCTCATCATAATAGTAACTTCAAGATAAAATTATACTTTCAATGTTTCTTATATCCTTTAATAAAATAGGTTGCATTTATAGGAGTATCCAATCTTTCATTCAAGATCATGGTTTCACACTAAGTTACAGATGAGTACAAATTGATATGATATGGTAATTAGAAACCATAAGACTTAGGCCTAGATTTGTTCTTACCCAAAGAATTAATTCGATTCGCATGTTCTTCTTCCTCCTCCAGCTTCTTTCTCCGAGCAGCCTCTTCTTTCTGTCTCTGAATCATCTCTAGTTCCCTTTGTCGTTCCTCCTCCTTTCTTTGCTGCTCAAGTGCTTCTCTTCTCTGTGCTTCTTCCACTCTCCTCCTATTCTCTTCAAGCATCTTATCCAGCTCTTCTCTTTCTTTACGAGCTTGTTCCTGTCGAATGACAACACATCACAATTTCCAAAAGACATTAACCAGGAAAAGAAAAAGAAACCCATTTAAGATTTTACCATACTCTCCTAGAGGTTACAAACATGGTAGTTGAATCAGAATACAAAAATGGCTAATCGTAATGGGCCTTTCCCAAATCGAATCATAAGATTTATGTTCAACAATAAAACGCAACATATATATTAGACTTATGAAGTCAAAAATAAAGTGACATGTAAGCCTCAATAATTCTCATTTTAGTTTCCAAAATATGAGAATAGAAAATAACATTATTTAAATTTAATTAGAAAATGAAAATGGTGAATCTAGATTTTTAATTTTATTTTTTTTAAATTTTGATTAAATATTTGAAAGTCCTATATGAATAAAAGAGTTCAGTAAATAATGGATGGCCAAAAGTCAAAAGGTCACTTGTCTTGGAACTAAACACAACGCTATTGTTTAGGTTTAGGGCTGTGAATCGGGTCATGTCTCTTTTCAACCCACTAGCAGCATTTGCAGCCACGATTAGAATAGAAGATGTAGAACTTCAGTGCAGCATGATTGGCCCACTCCAGGGTCCATTTTTTTACACGTTTGGCTGCAAAAATCAATACTCCAACCACAACAGACATGAGACACGATTGCCCTAGGACAGCAAAGTGTTGCAGCACACCACAAGAATTACATGATTCGCATGTAAGATATGATTCAAATGATCATGATTCATGTGCTATTTGCACAGTTCATGCACGATTTAAACACAAACAATACCACTCAATTCATATCGCCATGCTGAAAATTTGCATCATCCAATTGTACAAACTACTGATAACCATGCTCACAACTTAAAAGATAGTATGCCTACTTTTAGATACAAATCACAAACAGCTTATTTGTCAGTCTTCACAGGGAGAGACACTTCAACACTGTTACCTGATGACTTATCGCGCTAATGAACAAAGATAACAAAATAAAAAGTAATTGGAACCAAATATAGATACTAAATCAGATGTGAAAATTGTATACATATCCGAGAACCTTGATATAATCTGATTAGTATTTGACAGACTGAGGTTATTACGATCTGATCAATATTTTAACAGACAGGGTAAACCTAATTTTAGGATCATGGATTCTGGCAGGGTGACTGCTTGTTTAGCAGACAAAACATGATTAAAAGGTATCCCAAAGACCAGCATCATTTTTCCACACTAAATTTATCAAATTTCTGATGAAACTTCCTACATTTTTTATGTGATTTATTCAGAGAAGGATAAATACCTTGCCCATGATTATTGTTCAGATGAAAAGGGGAAAAGAGGAAAAAAAGAAGTCCCAGTGAGAATACTCACTTCTTTCCTTCTAGCTTCAGTAATAGCGTCTTCCTTTTCTTTTCCAAGTTGAGCTTCAACATCATCAAACAATTTTTTCACTCCCTCTGCTACACGCCTTTCTATTTCTAACTTGACTTCCTCTGATTTAAGCTTCTCCTCAACATTTTTTCGAATTGCTTCTTCCAGTCTTCTTGCAGTTTCCTCTTCCAACAGTTTCAATTCTTCCTCATGTTGACGCCTGTGCCCAATGTTTGAAGTTGGAAAACATAAATTAATTGGCATTGATGAAAAAAGAAAAATGCACAAGCAACTAAGCAAGTCATACTAATTTCTATACCATAAAGTTAGATAAATATGTAAAACCAATGTTTTTCTTCAAATCTGTTTATTTATCTAGCCATTTCATCCATTGACATGGAAAATACGAGCTTGTTATGCTTACAAGGCATACCTCTCTAGCAAGTTTGTGATCCATAACAAATGAAGTTTCTAGTGCAAGAGGAGATAATGGAAGAAGCCATTGTTCATCATATTTAACAAGTTGAACTTCCTTCAGAAAAGCCAGTGAAGAATGAAATTAACCTGTTGCATTTTAAAATTACATCACTTCTCTTGAGCATAGACCGGAATTTATTCAGAAGCAACTAGCAAGAGAACTCATGTTCAAACGGTCGCTAACTTATATCAGGTCAAGTGTAGTACCAAAATCCTCGCCTTGCATTCTTAAAAAGAACAATCTTATACAATAAGATGTGTCTATATTTTAAGATTTAATCCCTGTACTACGGGAAAACTATTAAATTTTAGTTCCTATACAGTTTTTCGCAGTAGTTTATCATCACCACAACTGTCAGAAAGTCTTCCCTGTATTAGAGCAGGAGGGACCAAAACTAGGAAAACATCCACTAGTAGAGACTACAAATTATAGCTTTCTCATATACGGACTAAATCTATAAAAAGAGGAAAACATAGAAAACAAGTGAATAGACTAACAAGATGCTCTAAACTCTCATACATCTTAGTAAGTGGGATCTCCTCCACAATATAGATTAGTTGTATTCATCTTTTATTTTGATAAGTGAAGAGGATTTTAATTAGATCTAACGCATCAGTAGCATAGCATAACACACACTCTAAGTACTAGTCATAGATTCATGAATTTGAATTATCTTAGACCACTCTCCAACAAATCCGTCTTTGTTTCCTCCTTTAATGGCATAAAGACTGAAGATCTGCACAGAATAATAATTGCAATGCAACATTGTTTATTATTATTATCATTATCATTAGCATTATCAATTTCAAACAACACGTATTTTTAATATTGCAAAAAATGCAAGATGAGTGTGGCGAGCAACCAGATGCTTAAAAATGCCATTCAATAGTGGTGATATGTGCATTTAACACGAAACCCAACTAATGAAATTTCTTAAAGCTAAGATCAATTCAAACAAAATCGAAAGAGAAGAAAAGGAACGGTTATGGTGATGGTTTACCTTTTCTTCTGATCTTTCTTGAGCTTAGGAGTTGGGCTGCGAGAAGGAGAGGGGGAGGAAGAGGTTCTGCGCCTTCTGCGGCGTTTGTGGGAAGGAGAGCGGCGCCTGAAACAACAAAGAGAATGAGTTAAAGAGAGGGAGAGTGCGAGAAGGGAAAATAAAGAGAAAAAGGGGATAAATTGGAACCTTGAAGTTCGAGAGTGGCGATGAGAAATCGGAGAAGGAGAGTATCTTCTTCTGCGAGAAGGAGAACGTGAAACACTGCGACCCATATCTCAATTTTCAAGTGTTCTCAACACCTTACCCAACTCACTACTCTATAACCCTTTCAATTAAAAACCCTACTCATCACTGCTCACCATTTTTCCCCTTTCTCCTTGCATCACCCACCAACCTTCTATTCTATGGAGCACAGTAAAAATAATGAATTTAAAAATTAGGTTTTTAAATGCCTGAAACTTAAAAACAAAAATAAATTAACTTTTTAAGTTCTAAAAATGAAAATAAAAATAAAAGATATAAAAGAGTAGTTCTTCTAAAATTTCACTACTTTAACAACGTTTTAAAAATGACAGTGAACATTGATAAATCCTACTTAAATTAAAATAATTGAAGTAGTTTAATACCAATGTAATTTGACCAAAAAAATCATTATGTAGTATTATAAATCTCTAGAAATATTTTTCATAATTTATACTTATAGTTATTCTTTTTCACAAAACAGCATTAATAAAATTTTAAATATTTCTCAGAAAAGCATACTTCATTAAATTTTGATCTTTTATTTTCAAGCTAGCCTGTATTAGATTAGAATAATTTAATTATAATTTTTCAAAATATTGCTTTCTCTAATAATTTAATTACAAGTTTTTAAAATATTTCTATTTTAAAAAATTTATTTAACTATTTGAAGTAATTTAATTATAATTTTTTTTTGTAAATTTTTATTATTATGTGTTAGGTCTTTCATATGGTACATGACAATATCAGCGAAATATGACATGAAAGTGACACTATCTTGAATTTAATTTTATATATATATATATATATATATATATATATAAAATAAGCAATTAAAACTAATTTATATATTATTAATTCAAACGTTTTTATAAAAATAAATTAATCAATATCATTTATATAAATAATAAATGTAATCCTCTTTTAACTAAGATTAAATTTTTTTGTATAATATTATATTGATATTTATATTTAACAAAATATGGGTTAATAATATATAATGGAATATGTTAAAATAATTAATTGAGATAATATTGTTCTATTTTAGGGAAAAATTAAATTAAATTGAATCAGAAATATATTGAGACTAAATTGAAATTAAAATAATAACACTTAATACTAACATATGACAATATTGGCACAAGCAAAGCCATGAATCATATTAGGGACCTAACATGAAGTAACAAATTATTTTACAAAAATATATCAAAATATTAAAAATATTAAGAAAAAAAACACAAATTAACACATAATATGTCGTTAATGTTGTTAGTAATTTTTTTAAGAGAACCTAATTGATTCACTTTTTCAAAAGTTAGGACATAATTAAAATCTTTTAAAAAAAGAAACCAATTTGACACAATTCCACCAAAGTGGAGATCATTAGAGTAATTAAGCCTATAATTTAAATTATAAAATTGATATAATTAAAAACTTTAAGCTTTAAATTCAAAAAATTGAAAATATAATAAAATTTGTGCGAAAGTGCATAAGTTCATGGAAAAATATGTAATTAAAAATGTAATGTCATTTCATTTTTGTATTGTACATGTCTAAGAACACCTTAACCATTTAAATATATGTATTGTGTTGGTATTGTAAGAAAAGTTATGGCTTGTTTCTTTTACCAAGACGAGGTGCTCTAGTGCCAATTGTAAGAAAAGTTATGACTTCGATTCTTTTACCAAGAGAGGGGGGTGAATTAGTAATCAATAAAAACTTTCTTTTTAAATCTTTTCAGAAACTTTAGAAGATCTTTAAAGCACACATTACAAATATCAAAATAATGCACTAGAGAGATTAAGGATAGAGAACAAACATAGTCTTTTTATCCTGATTCGGCCTCAATTCCTACATTAAGTCTCTTTCAATCAACCTTAAAAGACTTTCCACTATAAAGATTTACAACAAGGAATTACAGAGACCACTCTTAAATGTAAATCTCATCTCTAACTCACACCAATCTAATATAACAAACACATCCTACAAAAGAACAATCTTCTTCGCTCTAGTAACCCTTTGAGACCCTTCTCAAAGTACCAAGAACACCAAGTTCTTCTTCTTGGAAACACGCACAGGGAAACACCATAATCTCTTGATTAATAAACAAAACTTGATCAGTAAAGAATACACTTGAATTGTGCAAAAGTGACCAGCCAATAAGCGTTCAATGTTAGCCTTCAAGAATCCTTCAAAATCTTCAAGTTCTTTGATTCTTGATTCTTGGAGCACTATTTGCACCTGCAATTTCTTTCTCAAACTCTTTGATATTAGATATGAAAATTCTTGAATGATCAAAGTGTCAAATATTCTTAATGTAGCACACAACATGATATTATATAAAATTTCTCATATCAGACGCACTTTAATTGATTACAAAAATAATGTAATCGGTTATGATATAATATAGTTATCTCATAATTACATTACAACAGATTTAGTTGATTAAGTATATAATGTAATCGATTGCATTCTAACAGGAAGTCAAAACATTTGAAAATATGACCGTTATTACAGTTATGACTTAGCTTGAAAATAATTTTCAAAGAATACCAGAATTAATTGATTACATAAACAGTGTAATCGGTTAAGTCCTACACTTAGACAATTTTGAAAACCTTTTCTTCTCAAAAACACATTACTGCAAATTTTCAAAAGTTGTTTGCAAAGACACGAATTTTAATCGATTTCACACATAATGTAATCGATTGGAACTTGTTGTTTTGCCACAATTTTAAACATAAGTTATCCTATGAACTTAATATATTACTAAACCAGTGTAATCAATTGCTTCATACAGATTTGCTTTGTGCAAGTGGTTTTAACATATGAAAACATGAGAATTCATACAACAGATGTAAAATACATTAATAATCATAGAGAGTATGCAGACAATCAGTTTAACAATATATATATATAAAACATACAAACATATTTTTGTTGTTGTCATGGTAAATACAGATGTAAACAAACACAGAAACAGAAATGTAAAAACGGGATCAAATACAAGATGAAAACGATTGGTCATTAACTAAATCACTATGCTTCCTATCACAAATTAACGAAAAGTACATACTACTCTAATCCAAATCCAACACGAATCACCCAACTAAGTAAAGGATAATTCGGTCTTCAGAATTGCAAACTAAGCGAACGCAATACACCTATTTCATCTAATGTGTTCTATACAGATTGATCGACTAAGCGAAGATACAATCACCATTGGGCAACTAAGCGTATACCCAATGCAAGAACATAGTCAGATTTCACAGAATGCCAGGCAGAGCAGAATAAACACAAGAACAGTCCAATAAATCTGAAGGAAGCAATGTAACATCACTAATGACCAACCAACTAACTTAGGCTAACATCACAATTAAATTATCAATAACAAACAGAACAGATATCATAGTGAACAAAATCAGTAAGTTGAACAGTCCTAAAGCAAGACATGTAAACTAATTTAAATGCATTGTAGAAATAAGAAAAAGCAATCCAATGCTATTAAAATGCAATGATGAGCTAAAAAGTGGAATAATAAAGGGCACATTATAATCAACTAAAAGAAACATATCACTAAAACAAAACAAAATAAATGCGTGAACAATGGAAATAATGCACCAGAATTGCAAAAAGGTAATTAATATTAAATAAACCGCACATTGATAACGGTTGAAAAACCGTTATTTTCATATGCTATTTTAGACCAAATTACTCCCTTTACTGCTTAGAATGAGCTTGAAATCAAACAAAACTCAATAAATGAGTCAGTCGAGAGTCAAAAGCTATTTTTAGCGATATTATGCTTGTTTTACATTGTTTTGTAGCAATTCTGATGGAAGTGAAGAATGGAAGTGAAGATAAAGGCCTTAGACTCAAGATAGAGGAAGAAATCAAGAAAAGAAGAGTCTAGAAACCGCCCAGCGGCAGAAATACACCGTTGGGTGGCCAAATGCGAGGAGATGGCACCAAGGCAGGGACGCCTGGCAGTTTTGCGATAAGAGGCAAATCGCCGGGTGGTGGACCCCTGACGCCGAGCGGTAGAGCGATAAGAGGCAAACCGTCAGGCGGCATAAGTGTGACGCCGGGCGGTTGTCTGCTGGGCCTGGGCCTGTTTTTTGTTGCGCTCCTCAGCTATAAATAGCCCTGTTACGATTTCATTCTCATTCTTTTGACAGAAGAGGGCGGCCAGACCTAGTTTCCATTCTCTGGAGAAGATCTCTTGGATGCTTAGGCTCCTTTTCATCCTATCTAGGGTTTGCTCTTCCATTCTTTCATTAATTTCATCCTGGTTTTTAATCTATTACTTTTACCAACATACCCTATTCCTTCTTTATTCAACATATTCCTTTGTGAACCAAGTAGAGCATCAAGATTTGAACTTCCTAGTGTAAACGTAGACAAGGTGTTTATAAGATATTTAATTCTTTTCAACTGTCTTGGACAGTTTACTCACTTTTGATCACATTTCTTGTTTACATGCATAGTGTTTTGAGATATATTCTCTAGAGATTTTGGTTTTGATTTGAAACTATCCTTTTCATTATCATAAACCTCTATTCTATTTTCCATCTTCTTGTTTTCACTTTTAAACTTGATGAATAAGTGTTGCAGTTTCATAACTTCATCATACAATTTTTGAAAAGCATCAAGTAATGGATAATACCTATTTTCGGTGCATTCAGGTTCATCATTACTCACGCTGCTTTTAGATATTGTAGATCTTGCCATTTAGCACAAGTTTGTTTCCTCTTGGTCTCCTTCTTTTTCTTCACTTCCATCATCTCCATTATCTTCTTCCTCAACCTCATCATTTGTTGCAACACTTTCATCACCCATATTTTGATTCCTAGTTAGCTTCTGGAGTGCAGCAATCTCTTGATCCAGTTTGCAATCCTGGAGGTGTAGGTGAAGTGATGATTAACCAGTGTTTGCATTTGCTAGACCATATGTCTTTCAAAGTCAGTCTTTGGTATGTAGGGAGGTGTTATAGTAGACATTTCCAAATTTAATGGGTCAACATCTTCTCTTTTAGGGGGTTGGTGTTCATCTTTGCCTTCATCTTCTTTTTCCAGCCTTTGCTTCGATTTGAGTGAAGGACATTTTAGTTTGGTGTCTCCTTCTCTTTCACATACAGTACTGGAAGAAGTCGCATCATTATCTTGCTTTAAAGAGTGCTCTTTACCCTACAAAATTCAAGTTAGTTTCTCTTTTCCATAACAAGAATTTAGAAAACCTTTGAGCCATAAGATCAATTTCTTCATCCTCTGAGCTTTCTACAATTTCAGCACCGGGTTTCAAGATGTTGATGTATCTTTTCTCCTTTTGATTTGGACTCCTTGATATTCATCTCTTGATAGACTCTTGAAAACTGTTAATCACAAAATTCAAAGCACCTTTGCCTATTGAATTCAAGAAACCATTAATAATAGAATTGCATTTATCGTTACAAATAGCATTCAAGCAATCATTATCAAATTCACTCTTTCTCATGATTAATGAAACAAAGCCACCAGGATCAAATTAATCGATTATACAGAAAGTTTAATCGATTTATTTTTCGAGTAATTTTCAAAAACCTGCTCTTGTGCCAATTGTAATAAAAGTTATGACTTGTTTCTTTTACCAAAAGGGGGGGGGGTGAATTGGTAATAAATAAAAACTCTTTCTTTTTAAATCTTTTCGGAAACTTTAGATGATCTTTAAAGCACACAATACAAATATAAAAATAATGCAGTAGAGAGATTAAGGATAGAAAACAAACACAGTCTTTTTATCCTGGTTCGGTCTCAACGCCTACATTCAGTCTCTTTCAATGTACATGGGTAATGGCTCTCTTGATAGGTATTTGTTCAACGAAAAAAAGACCTTAGGTTATGAAAAACTTCATGAGATTGCAGTGGGAACAACTAGAGACATTGCTTATTTGCATGAGTAGTGCCAACACAGAATAATCCATTATGACATAAAACCACGAAATATTCTCTTTGACAAGAATTTCAATCCTAAAGTTGTTGATTTTGATTTAGCCAAACTCTACAACAGAGACAATACTCATATAACCATGACTAGAGGTAGAGGAACTCCAGGTTATGCTGCACCTGAGATTTGGATGCCCTTTCCCATAACTCCCAAAGTGATGTTTATAGTTTTGGCATGCTGTTGTTTGAAATCATATGCAGAAGAAGAAACATTGATATTAAACGTGCTGAAAGCCAATAGTGGTTTCCAATATGGGTTTGGGAAAAATTTGATACTGGACAATTGGAGAAGTTGATGACAGTCTGTGAGATAGAGGAAAAGGATAAGAACATTGCAGAAAGAATGACTAAGATAGCTTTGTGGTGTGTTCAGTATAGACCCGAAATAAGGCCAATAATGAGTGTTGTGGTGAAAATGCTGGAAGGTTCAGTGGAAGTTCCAGAACCTGACAATCCTTTTTAGCACTTCATGGGTGGGATTACCATTGCTCATCCAATTCCAATGCACAAACCTTATCAAATTACAATAAGTATTTCATCTGGTTCCAATTAACATTCTATTTGTGTGAACTTGATGATCTATAAACAGTCCCCAATGACTGACCTTATGTTTGAGTATGATGAATCACTTTATGCAGACCTATTTTCAATAACTTTCTCACATTTGGATTATATATCCTCACTAACTAGATGCTACCTTATATTTGGAGGCTATGATTTGTAAATGGCATTTTTGGTCAGGCACATGTACTGCAAATATTAAGACTTTAATGACAAGGATGCTTTGTTTAAATTGCTTCACCTAAGGTACTTTGATATTGACCAACCTCTTAGGTGAGACATGTGTAACAACAAGTTTTGAGCATCATGGTTGTAGTTTTGGTGATTCCTAAATTGTACATGACTGGATTGGGAAAGCTAGCAATAAATTTAATAACCATGCAGTACCACAAATTGGGAAAGCTAGCAATAAAGTTTCCCTTAAACATACATTTGCCAATAACAAAATCAAAGGGATCTGATGAGGGGTTTCAAAGCAAAGCTACTGGACATAACATCATTGTTCATTCACGGAAAAAATCACCAAACCAATTCAGAGAAAAATGCATAACACTGCATACATTAATATGACATCAAATTCTTCATCAATCCCTTCATACACAATATCCCTATCATTCCCAAAATACAGAACTCACCTCTACGGCAGCGACAGCCCCAATAGCCTCCCCTCGCGGGCATTCGTCACAAAGCCCCTAGATCGCCCTTGCCCTACGATAGTATGAGTCATGGTCACGCTGCCACAACACCGTCGTCACGCCGCAAAAATAACCTCGTCAAGAAACACCTTCGAACAAACCTCTCACAACAATGTAATCCGTGAATGACCACCCACCGACACTCTCCTTACATTGACACGATTGAAGAAAAAAGGGGTTAGGATTTGGGGGATTAGGTGATTAGGTGAACTTTGTGATGCTTGGGGTAGAGGGAGAGAGGAAGACTTTGGGGGAAGTTGCGTGAAAACAATTTGGAAGAATGGGAGAGAGAAATCCCAAATTCACATTTCATTATGTAGATGCTTATACCGACAGTCATAATCCTTCGGTAAATTCACTGTGTCATTACTAATAGTCATAGACTGTCAATAATCACCACCTCACATGTCCGTTGATAAATCCGCCGATAAATCGATATTACTGGCAACCTTTGATCCGTTAGTATTAGTCATTCGGTAATTAACGCATTTCCTGTACCTATATCTCAGTTTTATTACTATACAAATGGGTTTACAAGTATGACTCTATTTATAGAGTCAACTACAACATAAATACATTTAAATTTGTGCATATGTGAAAGCTCGTCTTCCTCCCAATGACTTTTCCGTAGAGAACATGCTCGTCTGGTTTATTGAAAAAAACTGTAGTCCTATACAATTGTTTCCTTTTTTTATTGTACCGTACAATTTGAACTGGTTTCCGTAACATGATATCAACTATTCTTGAACGTCTATAAAAGAAATTAAATGTGACTCAACGACAAACTATAAAATAAAATAATAGTAAAAAAAATAAGTAGATAAGCAACCATCATGATCATGCTACATATAACATTCAAGTCAAATCAGGAACATTAAATTTTGGAGGCTTTTTCAGAAGCTGGTATAAATAATCAATAAACTAGTGTTAGAACTTTGATTCTGGAAACTGATTCAGTGCCCGTGGAGATCTATCTATGCAGTTTGTTTGGAGTGAAAATAGCTAGCCTAATATCAGCAACAACTAGTTGTGGCATTGTTGGCTGGCTTGTCCTTAAATATGTTCCTTTTACTCTTAGCACCCTCTGCTAAGAGGCTAGGCGTATCCAAAATCTGTTGCACACACACAGAACAATAAAAGGGTTAGCCATTTTCTATGATATTACAGTTCATAATCACGATTCATAGAATGCTTATTTGTTTCCAAGTTTCCCATGTTATGAACCAAGTTATCTCTGTATATGGTGGGCTTATGCATATATATATATATATATATATATATATATATGTTATTCAGCATACCTTTAGAACAAGTTCTTCAAAGCATTGTTGTATGTTAACTCGAGTTTTAGCACTGCATTCGATAAATAGGCAACCACACTCCCGGGCAAAGTCTACTGCCTCTTTCTTGGTTACAACTCTATCACCCTCCTGAAAAGTAAATGTTATCCACATGCATGTCATGTCCACTAACGAAGACTGAGAAAAGAAATATTTAGTGATGGTGACAGGTTCTAATATCACACAAATTCAAGATTTGAAATAGTCTTATACCGACGGAACAAATTGAAAATCAGATACGCTATGGTAACCTATGGACAATGACTAAGTTCAATATTTCTATTAACCTAAATACAACAATCGATCCAAACAATTCCTACGTATTTTTCTTTAAAACAAAACTAATACATAAAGAATCCTCCTACAGGAAAGAAGATAAGCAATCAAGGATAGGAATCAAGAGGACTCGGAAGTCAAAACTCAACTCAAAACAAAACAGAACTAAGCCAAAACTGCTCCCCAATAACGCTATACATCTATCATTGAAAACAAGAAAGTGTATAATGATGATTATACATAATTCTTTTTTGACATGAATGAGATTAATTAGAAAGATGAAGATAGAGCATATGGCTAGGCCTAAGAATACTATTAATTGTATAGTGCATAACAGGAAGACTGCTATTCTAAATTTTTATATAGAGATTAATTAAGTTATGGTATGTACGTATAAAAGGTTTTATTGTACTCAAGAAGATCAGCTATATAGAACGCTTAATAGCATTAGACCTATAGTAAAAAAAAATTAAAAAAAATAACCAAGA
This sequence comes from Vigna mungo, assembly GCA_036885675.1. Lineage (NCBI taxonomy): Eukaryota > Viridiplantae > Streptophyta > Magnoliopsida > Fabales > Fabaceae > Vigna > Vigna mungo. Next base: position 24,143,582 of record CP144699.1, read on the forward strand.
ATTCATGACATTCATGGTTAATAATATGTCATAGGTTTTAAGCAAAAGAAACAGGTGAGAATAGGTGCTCAACAGAGAAAAGTTCATGAGAGGTGATCTTGAGTTCAAAGTAGAGAAAAGATTTGTTGGTCGGTGTTGATGGAGATGAGCAATGTTAAGACAAAAATTATTAGACGCAACTAGACACATTAGCTAATAAGTGTAACTCCTCTTTTGACGATAACAAGAAATACCAAGATTTGGTTTATCTAACAAGTTTATTATTGATTCAATCACCAACAAACAACGAAATATTATATGTCAAGCAAACAGAGGAAATAGAAGTCTCATGGGTTATCATCAAATTATCCTAATTTGTTAGGACGTGGAGGGTATGAAAGAATACTTACCTACGGGACAGTTAAGGGGGCGGGAAAAGGTGTTAAAATAATCTCAGACACAAAAATATATTTTTTCTGTAAAATATGTGCTTCTTCATTGATTGAGATAAAGACTATTAAATAACCACTTACATAAAGTCAAATAAAATTTAAAATTAGCCCCTAAACAGAAAAGCTAAAATATCTCCTTAATTATTGAACTTTTAAAATAATAAATTTCCTACCTAGTTGTTACTGCAACCGAACCTAAATAAACAAATAAATATTTTTTTTTAATTTAAGTTTATTTAACAAAACTCCTCCATAAACTTAATTTTTTTTCTTCCTTTTTTTTTCCATGTGCATCATCTCACTCCGGGTTTGCTTCTTTTAATCACATTTGACTTCTTCTTTTTCCTTTTTACCTTCTTGTCTTTTACCTTGGTTGACCTCTTTAATGCTTTGACTAACTTTGTTATGCCCGACTTCTCAATAACCTTAACGAACTCATCTTTGATCTTAGGCGATTTCTCAACAATCTTGACTGAAATCTTCATCGCATTCTTCTCAACATCTTCATCTTCCTCTTCCTCTGGTTCAAGAACACTAGATATTTTATCTTCTTTTTCAAGAGTCGTCTTCTTCAGCTCCTCAAGCTCAATCTTCTGTTTATTCATAATTTCATTAGCTTCATCTATAAGCCTCCCTATTCGCTGAATCTCTTCATCTTTTTCTTTGAGTTCTTTCTCCAAATTTTCTTTCTCCATAATTGTTGCATCCTTTATTGAGATCACTTCATCCATTGTTGGGATCGGGCTCTCCATGTCCATTGCATCCGAGCTCTTTGCCATCAACAAGACTCCACACTCTTTACCATCTTCAGTAACGAGATTCGTCTCCCCCTTCGACTTTAAGATCTTTGACGTCAACAAAATTCCCATATCTTCTTCATCTTCTTCTTTTTCTGTAAGAAAGTTTCTCTCACTTTTCTTCTCGGCTCGACAATATTTAACAGTATGACCAAGCTTACCACAATTGTAGCACTTCCATAATCTACATTCATATCCATAGTGGCCATGCTTGCCACACTTAAAACATTCCACTTCTGACTGATCTCCTCGTTCTTTTCCTTGTCCTCAGTCATGCCAATACTGCTGACCCGTTCTCTCTTCATTACCTCTACCATGTCCACCTCATCCTTGTCCTCGGCCTCCTCTTCCTCTACCGCCAGGATCTCGGCTCTAAGTAATCCGAGATTTATTCGAGTCAAATTGTACCTGTAGTGCTTGATCGTCGGGTTTAACCTGATCATCCCAACTCCTTCTCCTTTGTTCGATGGCAAACACAATACTTTCGAAATCTTTTGTAAGAGATCTCAAAATTTTCCCACAACCCGGCTAGATGGCATTTGTTCTCCATTCTTGCCGAGTTGGTTGGCCACCTTCTCCACCCGAGTTATGTACTCGGTTATATGCTCTTTGGGCTCCATCTTTAACTGTTCAAACTCTCCTCTGAGAGCTTGTATTCATACTTGTTTAACGCGGTTTTCACCTTTATACGCAGCCTCCAATATCTTTCAGGCTTCCTTTGCTGATTTGGCATTCGTTATTTTTTCGAATCCCAACTCATCTACTGCATTGTAGAGAAAATACAATGTTGACCCATTTCTTGCACGTGTTTCTTCAATGTTGCTATCTGTGCCACAGTCTGATCTTCGTCCGCATCAAGCTCAACGTACCCTTCTTCCACCATATCCCAAACGTCTTGGGATCTCAATAACGCCTTCATCTGTAGGCACCAATCATCATAATTGGTTTTTCTCATCAATTGTGGCACACTCATACCATTGACAACCTTTGCCATCTCTCACAAAAAAAAAAAACAAGCACTCACCTTTCCCCTCACAGTGTTTGACTCTCCCCTTCTCCTTTTTTTTTCTTCTTCTCTCTCGGTACTCAGAGCATAAAGCTCTGATACCACATTGTTAAAATAATCTCAAGCACAAACATATATTTTCTCTGTAAAATATGTGCTTCTTCATTGATTGAGATAAAGGCTATTAAATATCCACTTATACAACGTCAAATAAAATTTAAAATTAGCCCCTAAACAGAAAAGTTAAAATATCTCCTTAATAATCGAACTTTTAAAATAATAAATCTCCTACCTAGTTGTTACTGCAACCGAACCTAAATAAACAAATAAATCTTTTTTTTTTAATTTAAGTTTATTTAACAAAAGGTCTATATAAGGGACCTCTTTTGTAGTTTCAGTTACTTAGTTACTACTTTCATTTGTGTTGACCGGTTTTGAACCTAGTGAAGGAGGTTAAGCTCCTGGATTCTAGATTGTATTTGTGATTCTTTTACTGTGAATACTATACATCCTTTACTCAATTCTTGTCTTGTGATTACCGGTGTGTGTTAGAGAGTCAGTGAGTTAGGATTCTTACCCAGATTCCTAACATAGTGGTCTAACCTGCTGAATCTGTTGGGTGAGAGCGAGAACGATGGAGGGAAGAATGAACGTAGTTGAGGGACGATTAGAGCATATTGAGATGGTCGTAGACGGGTTGAAGGCGAAATCAGCGGCGAATTGTCAAGACTCTATAGCGATGCACAAAGATATCCAAGAACTGACGCGGATGATGGGTGCGCACACCTAACAAATCGAGGAGAACTCTGACGGAAGCCAGGGTTCAGTCAATGGCAATCGGAGGGACCGACGCGACGATGCAGAGGGAGAGAGAGATGGGGAGTGATCAGAGAACCAACCCAATTGCAGGCGAAGGGTGGAATTACCCACATTTGAAGGACCCAACCCTCTAAACTGGATTAACCGGGCAGAAAAGTTCTTTGAAATACACAAGGTGGCCCATATTACCATGGAGAAGATCGAACTGGCCCATATTACCATGGAGGGAAGCGTCGATTATTGGTTTAAGTTTTGGAAGGATAAAGCGAGCGACCGATCGTGGGAAGGGCTTAAGGAGGCGTTGTTGATCAGGTTTGAGAGTCGCCATTGAGGCGGGATTTTTGAAAGGATGGCGGTGATAAGGCAAACGGGTACCGTGGAAGATTATATACGAGATTTCGAAGCGTTGGCCGGACAGACGAAGGCGTTTCCAAACGACCAATTACTGGGATATTTTCTGGCGGGTCTAAGAGAGGAATTATGGTGCCAAATATGGCCACATGATCCACGAAATCTGATGGGGCCAATGAAAATTGCGCGGGATGTCGAAGAGGCTCTACGGGGGTTAGGTCTAAGCGGTTGGACAACACCTAAGAATACCCAATCTTGGGGTCGAACGACGGGAGGAGGAGTGGTGCTGGCGAAAACCGAACCGATTAGGAGTAACCCAAAAAGAACGGCCCCAACCGAGAGCATCGGGTCAGTAAGGCGAGGCAACACGACAAGGAGTAGTACGACGAGGGCAGGAACTCAATTGGGAAGTGATAATAGAGGTCGAAGCTCACGAAACCTACCCTACCCAGAGTTTCTGAAAAGGAGGGAAGAAGGGAGGTGTTTTAGATGTGGGAGCCCCTTCAGCCCTGGGCAACAATGCCTTGAGAGAAGCCTACGGGTGGTATTGTTGGCAGAAGATGAAGAGGGAGATATAGAAGAGGAAGAGGACGTAGCGGAGCTGCCCCAAATTGAGTTATTGGCTTTCTCCGCCGGCGGGCTTTCGCAACCTAAAACGCTGAGGGAAGAGTGGGGGAAAAGGAGATACTGATATTAGTAGACAGTGGTGCAAGCCACAACTTCATCAGGAGAGGGTTGGTGGAAGAGTTGAAGCTTGACAAGGAAGACACCCATCCGTATCAAGTAAGTTTGGGGGATGGCCACAAGAAGAGGACTCGAGGTTGTTGTCCAAGGGTGGTAGTCAGTATGGGGGGAGTCGAAATCAGAGGGAAATTCTACTTGTTCGAGTTGGGTGGTGCAGACATGATCCTTTGAATGGAGTGGCTGGCCAAGGTAGGGGAGATTACAGTGAACTGGGGAGAGTTGACCATGTTGTTCCAGCAAGCTGGGAAGAAAGTTATCATCAAGGGAGACCCAACATTGGAGAAGAGAGTGGTCGAACCCCAAACCATATTGAAAATGAACGAGGTAGAAACCTGGGCCTTGGTTTGGAGTCTGGAATGTAGGGAACAAGGGGCGAGAGGATGATGGAGAAAGGTAGTTAACCCGGGAGCAAAAGGAGGAAATGGGGCGAGTTTTGGAAAAGTATGAGGAGGATTTTAGGGAGCCCCAGCGGCTGCCGCCTGACAGAGAAGATAGGCACCAAATCACATTAAAAGATGAAGAAGATCCGAAAAACGTTCGGCCATACCGATACCCCCATGTCATGAAGGGAGAGATTGAGTGACAAGTGGCAGAAATGTTAAAAGTCGGGATCATTAGACTGAGTACCAGCCCATACTCGAGTCCTGTAATTTTGGTAAAGAAAAAGGATGGTAGTTGGCGATTCTGTATAGGCTACCGAGCTCTCAATAGGGCCACGATCCCAAACAAGTTCCCCATACAGGTGATAGAGGAGCTATTGGACGAGCTGAGGGGGGTGTGCTACTTTTCCAAGGTGGACCTGAAAGCGGGGTACCACCAAATCAGGATGGGAGAAGATATCCAAAAGATCGCGTTTCGAACACACTTGGGGCATTATGAGTTTTTGGTAATGCCATTCGGCCTTACCAATGCCCTTGCCACCTTCTAGAGCGCCATGAACGAATTGTTCAGACAGTATTTGAGGAAGTTCGTACTCGTCTTCTTTGACGACATTCTAGTCTACAGCTCCACTTGGGCAGAGCACTTGCAGCAGGTGAGTAGGGTGTTAGGCTGATTGCAACAACGATAGTGGGTAGCCAATAGAAAAAAGAGTGAATTTGGGAAAACGTTGATCAACTATTTGGGGCATGTAATAACAGAGAAAGGGGTAGAGATGGATAAAGAAAAGGTGGAGGTAGTCATTGCTTGGAAAGAACCAAAGACGCTGAAAGCTTTGAAAGGGTTCTTGGGACTGACGGGGTATTATCGAAGGTTTGTAAGGGATTATGGCAATATTGCTAGGCCTCTGACCGAGATGTTGAAGAAGGGAAATTTCATTTGGACGGAGGCAGCTCGTAGTGCGATGGGGAGATTGATGGAAGCCGTGACGACAACACCAGTATTGGCGTTACCTGATTTTACCCAACCATTCCATGTGGAATATGAAGCGTTAGAGGTGGGGATTGGAGCAGTAATCTCACAGAATTGGAGGCCCATAGCTTTCTTTAGCAAGGCAGTGTTAGAGGGGACCTTGGGGAAGCCAATTTACGAGAAGGAGCTCATGGCGGTCGTGATGGCAATACAGCACTGGCGGCCCTATTTGCTGGGCCAGAAGTTCGTAGTACACATTGACCAAAAGAGTTTGAGATATTTGTTGGAACAGAGGATAACAATTCAAGCTCAACAACATTGGATTGCCAAACTTCTTGGCTATGACTTTGAGATTGTTTATCGAACGGGAGCTACTAACAAGGTGGCAGATGCTTTGTCTCGAAAGGAAATGGAGGAAATGGTGGAAGGGGTTGAGAATCACAAAGAAGGAATGGAGAGGGAAATAAGGGTGATGATGAGACCTTACAAGAGGGATTTTCAGGAAGTAATAAGGGAAGTAGAAGAGGATGAATATTTAAGAAAGATTGCCGAAAATATTACCCAAGATCCTGAAAAGCATTCGGCTTTTACTATGGAGAATGGGTGACTGCATGATAAAGGAAGATTAATCATTATGGGCCGTTAACAGCAAGGGGAGGACCGGAGGGAGCAAGTATTGGTTGAATGGCAAGAAGGAGGGGCAGATAGTGCAACTTGGGAAGATAGGGTGATGATGCTGGAACAGTTTCCTGAGTTTAACCTTGGGGACAAGTTTGATTTTCGGGGGGGAGTAATGTTAGGACATGGAGGGTGTATGAAAGAAGGAAGAGAGTAGGAAAGTGAGAAAGAATACTTAACTGCTGGACAGTTAAGGGGGGCGGGAAAAGGTCTATATAAGGGATCTCTTTTGTAGTTTCAGTTAGTTAGTTACTACTTTCATTGGTGAAGGAGGTTATGCTCGTAGATTCTAGATTGTATTCTTGATTCTTTTACTATGAATACTATACATCTTTTACTCAATTCTTGTCTTGTGATTACCGATGTGTGTTAGAGAGTGAGTGAGTTAGGATTCTTACCCGTATTCCTAACATAATTTGAATGTTATATAAACAAACACTAGATGACTTATAAAAAAACATTAGAAGATTGAAGTGTTAAACAATTATGATCTCTACATACAACTCCAATAGCATAGTGGACGCTCAAGAAGATTATCCACATGTTTTAAAGAAGCAGAGTTAAAAACTTCAAAGAAGATCTTGACACACGCACAACCTACTTCTTGAGCTACTAATGCTCATTACTGGGCAGCCAGTACAATCAACATAGTTACATAGATTAAACATGTCATTTTATTCAACAAAAGGAGAAGATTATCCACATGTTTTAAAAGAGCAGACTTAAAAACTTCAAAGAAGATCTTAATACACGCACAACCTACTTCTTGAGCTACTAATGCTCATTACTGTTCAGCCAGTACAATCAACATAGTTACATAGATTAAACATGTCATTTTACTCAACAAAAGGAGTAACAGTGAGGTGTCAGCAATAATTCAAACATATATTTTGAAAAGCTCTAACACCAAGGACAACATAAAAGCACTAGGTCACTGAATCTTTTTACAATGCCTATAAATAGAAACTCGCTATGCACATAAAAACTTGATGAAACATTCATGAAAGACTCATTTACATGCTTAAGCCCTTATTCTTTCGTTCTTTAAGGCTACTACTGCTTGAGAAACTTTCTCTTAAGACAACTTGTAAAGCTTTCATTGTATATCCTTCATGTTTGTGTGAGGTTATATTTTAGACAAACTATTCATTGTATCTTTTTATTACTCATATAGTGTTTCTCTTAGTGTCGTAGTCGTCTGAAAGAACATTGTTAAAACCTTTTGAGAACGTTTTAAAACTTATAGACAACCCCCTTCATACGTCTAATTAAGTGACCTGAGAAAATCTTCAACACAATGTTTCAGCTCTACTTAAACGCTCATTTTAGAACTAACCTTTTATTTGAGGTGGGAGTTGGTTGAAGAAGAAGAGTGTCCCACTTTAAGACATGCACAGGAAACTATGTCCTATTAGTGTTTTCTTTTCTTTAAGTGTAAAACGGTAGTAAATCTCAAGTTTGTCCTAACCTCTTCTAAAGAGTGATAACGTAGCATGTCCAATGGCTAATTTAAGTGCTTAATCTCCATGAAAAATGGAATCATATATTATTTTTTTTTTCTCACAGATTTAAATCTTGAAAATCATATTGAGATTAGCTAACATCATAGATAAATGGTGGTGTTAGATCACTTATAATTAATCTCATCATATTAAGTTCCCGATAACTATGTAGCTAAAAAACTTGGCATAATAGAAGATACCTTATCCACCTTGTTTCCAACAAGCATCTTGATGCATTCCAAATTTGTTGAATAAAGTTCTATTTCCTTTGACCATATTTCAGCAAGATTCGTAAACGATTCCCGCCGAGTTACATCATATACTGCACCAGTTTGAGAAAAATAAAAATCCAGTAAAATTTTAAAATATATCTCCAGGAAGTTCTATTTCCTTATTTCCAAATCAATGCATCATTTCTATGAACAGATAAATTCACTTAATAAGCCGAGGCAAGATATATGTAGGAAAGTTTGTTTTGTAAGCATAGAAAAGTGAACATGTTAGGTTCCTTTACTCAAGGACCGTAACAGATGGAAATCCACTCACTCACACTCAACAAAAAGAAACAATTGTATGAATATAAAGTGTATTATTCTGGAAAATATAGATGAACAGAAATAACACGTGAGTATCCCCACCCAAGGAAGCCTCCCTTCCTCCACTGGAACAACGATCCAGTCTCTACTCAAAAGGCACAAAATATCTGATATCCCATCCCTCTATTCTCTTTGTTTATTTATACTCTCTCCTCTAACAGAGTAATCTCTCTCCTCTAACAGACTATTAATTGTCTAACATTACCCTCCTCCCCAACATCAACCTTGTCCTCAAGGTTGAAGTCAGGAACTGCTGTCGGATGTAATATTCCTCTTCCCAAATAGCACCATCCAAACCACCCTCTGGCCATTGTATTTAAAACTTGGGTATCTCCTCCCCTTGCTGTTGTTGTTTCCTGCACTGTAACACTTTTCAGAGAGGTGTACATGGGTCTGTTGTCCTGCAGTTCAGTTGGTAAAGCTCCCTCCACCTGATGGTCTCCTACAACTACCATCCTTTTGCTATTATTCAAATCATGATATGCTCCTTATTGGCAAAGCTGCTACAATATCTCCACTTGTTCAGAAAAAATTTCATTTTTGTGGCTTTCCTTCCTCAAAAGCATCTGATAGTCCGCTAACTGGTTGTCTTTAGCAGCCTTTAGCGAAGCGAGCTTGATCTGCAATGCGTTCACTTATCTAAGAAGCTCTTCCTTCTCGAACTTCAAGTGTTTTATAACCTTTTCTACAGCGGACAAATAATTGATGAATTTCAGTTGTTGTTCGTCGTTAAGGTGTTCCAAATCAGATAGTTTCTTAGTCTTGACTTCGGTATATTTATCATGGAGCTTCATGTACAACACCTCCATTGCACGCACAAACTGTGATGAGTTAATTTGAATTTGAAGACTATCTTTCTTCAATGGAATTCGATGGTCTATTTTTCTCTCAGGTGGCAGCCCCGGGGTTCTTGAAACACCCCATTGATCTCTGCCAAAATTTGTTGCAATCCCGCTTCCTGCACTGGTGCTACTATCTTTGCTTCCCAGTCTTCTTCAATCATTTCTGCTTGGCTTAAGTCCCAACTTAGAGGCATTGGTTCTATCTCTTTTTCTTTTAAGAAAACTTCGGGTGTCACCATTCTACGTGTTAAGGTGGGATCTCCTTTTATCTCCACATCTTTCCCTTCTTGCTTCACCTTCATAATGAGTTGTCCCCAATCCACTTTAATCTCTCCTAAGGAAGCTAACCAAGTGATTCCTAATATCACATCCACACCCCTAACTCAAAGAAATACAATCTATCTTTGACCTCCAAACTATCTAATTTCACGGGGACCTCTGTGCAATACCCAATGGTCACTTTCTTTTGCCCATCTCCCAAGCACACTTTATAAGGACGTGTTTCGGTGGTTTCCAAACCCCATTCATTCACCAAACTGGTGGATATAAAACTATGACTGGCTTCACTGTCAATTAATACCATAACTCTCCTCCCTTTTATCCAGCCTTGCAACTTCATAGTATTAGCTTGCGTGAGTCCTCCCGCCGACAACCTCGAAAGTTCCATCGCCATTTGTTTCATCTCGACGTTCTTGTCTGTTTCGTCTTCTCCATCCTCCTCAGGTAATATCATGACACACACGCTTCTCTCTGCACAGCGATGACCAGGACTGTAAGGTCCGCCGCAATGGAAGAAACGTCCTTCTTCACGTCTTTTAATATATTTTGGATAGGGTAGAGTTCTTACCCCACGACCTCGTGTTATTGGAGATGTCTTCCTTCTTTGAGCCATGCCTTCCGCTAGCATTCACGGGTGCCTCCGATGATTCTCGATATGTTTCCACGACTGTCCCGGAACTCGCGAAATATCGTCCCCATGTCGCCCCTCCTTTTCCTCCCGTTCCGCCACTCCTTCGCGATCCCGACCCAGCCTATTTGACTTCTCGAGCTCGCTCCATCGCTGTCAACAGATCGTGTGGATCGTGCGGCCTCACCAGATTTCGCAGTCCTTCTCGCAACCCAGCAAAAAAATATCCCAATAATTGCTCCTCATTCACTCCCGCTACCTGCGCCACCAAAAATTCGAACTCCTGGATGTACCCGTCAACGCTTCCCGTCTGTCGTACGACGGCCAATTTCTCAAAAATGGTGCCTCGGTTCAATCCGCCGAACTTCCGCGTCAGCGCCTCTGTAAACAGCGTCCACATTGGGTGTTTGGTTTTCTTCCTCCAGAAGCGTAACTAGTAGCTCGCGCCTCCCTCCATACATATATAAACCAACTTCATCTTCTCCTTCTCCGTTACGCTTTGGATGTCGAAGAACTTTTCAGCCTTTGCGACCCAACCCGTGGGGTCAGTACCTTCAAAAGTTGGTAGCTCAACGCGCTTCGTCCAGCTACATTGTACGTTGCTCCGATCGTCTTCCAATTCTTCCTCCGAACTCTCCGATAACCGTCGCTCTCGATCGGCATTGGCAGAACGACTCCCTTTAGAGCTTCGTTCTCGGTTCCCAGAGCATCGTCCGAAAGCTCTTCGGAACTCGAGAGTCATCGCTCTTATTTCCGCCTTCAACTCTTCCACCGTTGATTCCACAGCTGCCATTCGTCCCTCTATTCTTCTCAGCTACAACTCACTCCTCTCCCCTCCGAAGAGATCCGGCAGGTCGAACCAAATCTGTTAGGTTCCTTTACTCAAGGACTGTAACAGATGGAAATCCACTCACTCACACTCAACAAAAAGAAGCAATTGTATGAATATAAAGTGTATTATTCTGGAAAATATAGATGAACAGAAATAACAAGTGAGTATCCCCACCCAAGGAAGCCTCCCTTCCTCCACTAGAACAACGATCTAGTCTCTACCCAAAAGGCACAAAATATCTGATATCCCCTCCCTCTATTCTCCTTTTTTATTTATACTCTCTCCTCTAACAAACTAGTCTCTCTCCTCTAATAGACTATTAAACGTCTAACAGAACACGAAGAAGCTTATCTTTATCCTTTGCTTTCATACGGGCACCTTCACCTTTCAATGCATCCCTAAATTAATCCTATATCGGTAGCCCCTTCTCTTAACTAGAGAGTTAAGTCGCTTATGAAAATAAATCATGTCTCCTAAATTGTTTCTGTTAGAGATATTATATGTAGTTTATATTTATCTCTTATCTTTAGTTAGTTTGTTTATATTTCTTATTTAGTTTGTTTATATTTCTTATTTGTATTTTGGGCTTAGCCCATATTTCTTCTATTATAAATAAAGGACCCTATGTGTATATTCAACACAAGGGAGATTTCCCCTCATCTCTTTCACTATTTCATATGGTATCTAGAGCTTAGGTTCTGATCCAGCCTATTCCGCGGTCGCAGCCTCCGCAGCCGCCGCCACTGCCGGAACCTCGCCGGAGCCGTCGCCGGAGTCTCGCCGGAGCCGTCGCCGGAGTCTCGCTGGAGCTGTCGCCGGAGACTCGCCGAAGCCGTCGCTGGAGTTCCAGAATCGACCGACGACCACTCCATCCGGATCGCCTCCTCGCCCTCTTGATAAATCTATGGTAGTTGCGTCAATCGGAGCACATTGAATTTTTAGGGTTTCTCCCTTTCCATGGCTTCTTCCTCGTCTAGAACCATCTCTGCTAGTGCCTCATCTTCTTCTGCTGGTGTCTCATCAATATACACCAATTATGTGAATGTACACTTGTCCATTGACAAGTTAGATGGCACGAATTATGCAACATGGGCATCCCATATCAAACTTTGGTTGAAGAGTCAAGGGTATGTAAATCACCTTACTAAAAATGTGACTAGTGCTACCATAGAAGACACTTCCCGCTGGATGAAAATTGATGCCCAGCTATGCATCGTCATAAAGTCCACCATTCACTCTTCTCTGAAACAAATGGTTTGATCATATGAAACATGTTCAGAAGTATGGGCACAAGCGAAGTTATTATACACGAATGACACCCAACGTCTTTATGGTGTTTGTCATCTATTCACTGTTATTGGTCAGCACAATCCTGGTCCCATGGCAGAATATTTGGGTAAAGTTCATGCCCTCCTTCATGATTTTAATGAGCTATTACCTCCTGCTTCCACTCCTGCTGAAGAACTGGAACAACGATCAAAGTTCTTCATGTTGTTGGCATTATACGGACTCTCTGATGATTCCTCCCATGTCCGTGATCAGATTTTGGGTTCTCCAGTCATACCCAACTTTACTTCTACTTGTTTTGTTCTTTTGCATATTCCGAGCAAACCAGTCATTGAGACATCTCCTCGATCTATAGCAATGGCTAATTCTGATCCACCTCCTCGGCTTGCAGACCATCCTACTTCATCAAATACTGTAGATAACCCTGCAGTCTTCAACGAATTTCTCAAATGGTATGAGGATCGTTAGCAATCTAGTTCCACTACATCTACATCTATTGCACACACAGGTACACCTTTTGTTGGTCTGACTCACTCCCTCAAATCTTGGGTCCTTGACTCAAGTGCCACCGATCATATAACTGGTAACAAGTCCTTGTTTTCTTCCTTGTCATGTCCGGATAATTTATCCTCGGTAACAATGGCTGATGGGTCTAGAGTCTCATCTCATGGTATTGGTACTGTTCATATTTTTCCGTCCATATCCATTGATCATGTATTCTATGTCCCTGGGTTTCCTTTCAATTTATTGTCTGTCAGTCGTCTAACTCATTCCCTTAATTGTGTTATTTCATTTACTAAAGATTATGTTTGTTTGCAGGACCGGAGTTCGAAACACATGTTTGGCACAGGATGTGAGTCTCATGGCCTATATCTTCTCCGCCCTTCTCCACATGTTGGCGTCATCATGGAGTCACCATCCCTTCTTCATGCTCAGTTAGGTCATCCCAGCCTTGCCAAACTGCAACAACTTGTTCCGAGTTTGTCGAAGTTATCCAACTTGTCGTGTGAGTCTTGTCAGTTAGGAAAGCACACTCGTAGTTCCTTTCCTCGTAGTGTTTCACAACGATCGTCGTCCCCTTTTTCATTAGTTCATTCTGATATTTGGGGACCTAGTCGTGTTAAGTCCACTTTAGGATTTCAGTATTTTGTTACTTTTATGATGATTACTCCAGATGTACTTGGTTGTTTTTAATAAAGAATCGTTCTGAGTTGTTTTCTATTTTCCAATCATTTTTTAATGAAATAAAAACACATTTTGGGGTTTCTATTCAAACTTTACGCAGTGATAATGGCCGTGAATACCTTTCTCAACAGTTTCAACATTTTATGGCTTCTCATGGCATTCTTCACTAGACCTCCTGTGCTTATACTCCTCAACAAAATGGGGTGGCTGAGCGCAAGAATAGACACCTCATTGAAACAACTCGTACACCTCTAATTCATGGCCAAGTACCCTCGCGTTTTTGGGGTGATGCAGTTCTCCTTGCATGTTATCTCATTAACCGCATGTCGTCTTCTGTCCTAGATAACAAAATCCCTCACTCTGTCTTATTTCCTCAAGACCCTTTACATCCATTACCTCTTAAAGTTTTCGGGTCTACATGTTTTGTTCATGATTTTAGTCCTGGTCTTGATAAGTTATCTCCTAGATCTCACAAATGTGTCTTCTTAGGATTTCCACGGTCACAAAAGGGCTATAAGTGTTTTTCTCCTTCTCTTAATCGTCATTTTATCTATGTTGATGTCACTTTTGATGAATCTTCGTTTTATTTTCCACAACTATCTTCTAGTTCTATACCTCCACCTACCATTGTTGATATTCCTGTTGTCTGTGATCCTTTAGACTCTCATTCCCCACAGGATCGTCCTTCAACTCCACCCCTCCAGGTTTATAGTCGCCGCAATCGTCTCCCTCATGACTCACCTCCTGTGCCGCCTCCTGTGTCTCCTCCGTCTCCATCAAATGAGTCTAACCTGCCTATTGCCCTCCGTAAAGGTATACGCTCTACTCGTAACCCTTCCCCTCATTATACTGTTCTTAGTTACCACAGGTTATCTCCATCTTTTTACACATGTCTCTCATCCATTTCTTCTGTGTCAATTCCCAAGTCTGTGGGTGATGCCTTAACTCATCCTGGTTGGCGTCAAGCCATGTTGGATGAATTAAGTGCTTTAGAGAAAAGTGGAACTTGAGAGCTTGTCCAATTACCATCTGGAAGTTGTTGGTTGCAGGTGGGTGTATGCTATCAAAGTTGGCCCTGATGGTACAATTGATCGTTTGAAAGCTCGACTGGTTGCCAAAGGCTACACACAGATTTTTGGTTTGGATTATGGTGATATTTTTTCTCCAGTGGCGAAAATGACTTTGGTTCGCCTATTCATTGCCATGGCCGCCCTTCGACAATGGCCTCTTTATCAACTTGATGTCAAAAATGCTTTCCTTAATGGTGATTTGCATGAAGAAATTTATATGGAACAACCGCCTAGCTTTGTTGCTCAGGGGGAGTCATCTGGATTAGTATGTCGTCTTCGCAAATCCCTATATGGCCTAAAATAGTCTCCTCGGGCCTGGTTTAGTAAATTCAGTGGTGTTGTTCAACAATTTGGTATGACTCGCAATGAAGCGGATCATTCAGTGTTCTATCGCCACTCAAGTGCTGGATGTATCTACTTAATAGTGTATGTCGATGACATTGTTCTCACAGGAAGCGACTACCTTGGCATCTCTCAGATGAAACAACACATTTGTCACCATTTTCAAACCAAAGATCTTGGCAAACTCCGGTACTTTTTGGGTATTGAAATAACACAATCCAATGATGATATTGTCATATCTCAGAGGAAGTATGCGTTAGACATCTTGGAGGAAACATGGTTAATGAACTGTAAGTCTGTTGAGACACCTATGGATCCTAACATCAAGGTCCTACCAAATCAGGGGGAGCCTTTCTCAGATCCTGAACGTTACAGAAGATTAGTTGGTAAATTAAACTATCTTACTGTTACGCGTCCTGAAATCTCCTTTGCAGTTAGTGTGGTGAGTCAATTCCTTAACTCCCCATGTGAAGACCATTGGGATGCAGTTGTTCGCATACTGAAGTATATTAAAAGATCACCTGGAAAAGGTTTGTTATTCCTAACAACGATACAAAAATCGTTTGTTATTCATATGTTGATTGGGCTGGTTCCCCTTCTGATAGGAGGTCTACTTCTGGATATTGTGTCTCTATTGGTGGCAACCTGATATCTTGGAAAAGTAAGAAGCAAAGTGTTGTGGCTAGGTACAACGCAGAAGCAGAATATAGAGCTATGGCATCAGCTACCTGTGAGCTTTTATGGCTTAAACAATTACTTAGTGGATTGAAATTTGGAGATATCACTCACATGACACTTATATGTGATAATCAAGCTGCTCTTCATATTAGCGCTAACCCTGTCTTCCATGAGAGAACCAAGCACATTGAAGTTGATTGCCATTTTATTAGAGAAAAAATCATATCCGGAGATATCAAGACTGAGTTCGTTAACTCAAGCAACCAGTTGGCAGACATATTCACTATGTCCTTGCGAGGACCTAGAATTGACTACCTATGTAACAAGCTTGGAACATATGATTTGTATGCTCCAGCTTGAGGGGGAGTGTTAGAGATATTATATTTAGGCTATATTTATCTCTTATCTTTAGTTAATTTGTTTATATTTCTTATTTAATTTGTTTATATTTCTTATTTGTATTTTGGGTTTAGCCCATATTTCTTCTATTATAAATAAAGGACCCTATGTGTATATTCAACACAAGAGAGATTTCCCCTCATCTCTTTCACTATTTCATAGTTTCATTTTAAAAATCACTTTTTCCCAAAATATTTAAAAAGCAAAATCAATCTAGAATTCCATAAGGGTAGGTAAAACAAACTTACTTTCATGTTTGGTGGCTTCCAATCATTGGTTAGTATGTAAGGTGTGCAATTTTTTGCAAATTAAATATTTTTCTCTTCATTTCTTATTACGTAAGGGGCAAGATTTCAATCCAAATGTTGCTTAAATACACTAAAAAGTCTGAAACTATTGCTAAAAAAAGACTTACGTCTAATTCAAGCAAAAATGCCAGAGAAAATAGTTCAGATAGTGAAAGATGAATGGATAGCAAAGCCTAACTCCAAGGGCCTGCACAGGTCAACATTTTAGACCCTTGATAAGACATTTTAAAAGTTTATCGTAGCAGTTTATTTACAAGTTAGTAAATTTGCTCCCCTCGAAAAAAAAAAAAAAAACAAGGCAGAGCTTTATAATTCAGCAATTTGGATCTTGCAAGAAGTTGTTGAATTTTTTACATCCTTGGTAAGTCTTTGAATTTTTTATGCAAAGTGCTTTTGAGCAGCCAAAGCTTCTTTACAAATAAGTAGATTTACTTGTTTGTTCTTGGTCTGATATGTTCCATGAAGATAAACTTAAAACTAAATTGCTACCTGATATGGTTTTTTGTAAGCATGAACTTTAAAATGGACCAGCGATGATTCCTTTACTTTTTTCTCAATTCAGAAATAACTCATTGTTCAATGTAATTTACGAAAATAAAAAATACATCAATGACCTAGATTCAATTTAAATAAATGTCCCTGATTCATTCACTGCTAGCGACTTAAACCAAGTTAACAAAAGGGTCTATATGGACACATAATACGCTGAAGACTTCAATTATAAAAGGTGTATAGTTCAAGCTGGCTGTTTACACTTTTTTCCTTTATTGTTTACTGAACAATGTCTTTATCATTTATCAATGAATGCACAGTTGAGTTCTCTCAAGCAACGTGAATGCTTTTCAACACTCACAATGATATTGAAGTGATGTTTGTTCATGCAAATTCAAAACATTTCACCCAATTAATAAATATGACTGGGAGGGAGGTGAATGAGGAGACAGAGAATTGAAACTCACCCATAATGATCCCTTGTGCCCCTCGGTAATAAGAACTCGTTAATGTTCTGAATCTCTCTTGACCAGCTGCATAATTAAATCACACCATATCATTATCCATACTTAGCACTTCTATACTCAGCAAAAATTTGCAGAAACATAATCTTATAAAGGGGAACATCAATAATAAATAAATAGACATAGATGAACACCTGTATCCCAAATGGCAAGCTTCAGCCTTTTCCCTTCGATGTTCAAATACTTGACCTTAAAATCAACCCCTATATTGAGACATAAAACAAACAAAATATAAAAGCATGAACCTCGAGATCACCTTGTTTTTTTTTTTTCAAACAATCAGAGAGCATTATGCATAAACAAGAATAATAGTGACATTTCACACTGAATAGCAAACTGCAGCACTAGCAATCCTATGGCCTGTGGCAATGCCAATGAGATGCGTAACCCTTTATTAAAAAAAAGGAACACGAGTTACGGAAATGTGCAAAAATTAAGTATAAGTATATATAAACGAACCAATTGTGGGAGAAAGATCTTCAAAGGAATCAGAGGTGAAACTGAGGAGGAGACTACTCTTGCCAACACCCGAGTCCCCAATCATCAACAACTTAAACAAATATTCGAATTCCGGGGATGAACTTGAATCCATCGCACTGATTCAACGATCAAATAGCAATTTAGAACAAAATAATCAAACATGCATTTGATTCTGAAACTCATTTGATCGATAAGAAAAATGTGCATTGAGAAGTGATTAAAAAAGAGAGAGAGAAATTAGCATAACTAAGATTATTTAGAGAATCAAAGAACTGTTAGCAGAGGAATTCAGGATCCAACAATAACAAGGAAAATAAAACGGAACTTTGTCCGAATTACCGGGTCACCGTTCCACTTTTCTCTTTTTTTTTTTCTACTCAATTCTTTCTAATCATTATCATTATTGAGATTTATTTTTTGTTGCTATAACTCGCCAAGTTACCAACCATTCAAATAAATTGCAAAATTTAACAAAAACAAATAAAGAGAGAGACTAATTAATAATCAATGCATTGTTTGATAACTAGTTTTTTAACCCGTGCTACTCACGGCATATCTAAGAAGTTTTTAATTATTGATGACATATATTCAATTAATAAGAATAGTTAAAAAGAAATTACTTTCTAATAATTTGAATATGTTTATATGTAATAAATTATATTAGTTTGAATAATATTAGTGGTAAAATCTATTTAATTGACAAAGATAAACTTTTGACAAATATTGCATTAAAAATTTGATTTTACTAAAATGTAAAAGATAAATCATAAAGAATGTATTATTGTAATTGTTGATAGAAGGTAGAAAAATTCGCATTCATACTCAAAATGAGAGAATGCAAACAATAAAGATGCAGTCGAACGTCTTCCATAATAATACTTTCAAATGATTACCATAAAAAATAAGCTAAAAATTATTACTATAAAGTAATGTTAACATAAATATAATAATTTTTAATATGATAAATGATTGATATTTCAGTACCCTGTAATGTAGTAGTTTATATAAAGTATGGACAACATAATATCATTAAATCCAAATATTTGAGAACTTTGTTGTATTAGTTAATATAAAATATGATTATTTCATAATTTTTTTAAAATTCTTTTGAGATGTGGAGTCGAAGTGAATTGTCCAAAGTCTATTGAGTCATTCGTGATTCAAAAGTCTATGTCTAAGTCTTGTCATACTACAAAAAGTATTTACAGAAGATATTCTGATGTCAAAATTAACTTAAAGTTGACACTTCATATGTTAATAGCATAGTGAATGCATATTATTTATCTCTTTAACTCATGTATTTATAAGTTTTTTAGTGAATTTTTTATTAACATCAGTCTACTTAGGATCTGATTGTGGATAACACATAATAAATATTAAGGTTAATTGTTCTGACTGATAACCAACTTATTCACTTATGTGATCATTTAGTTTTAATGACCAGTCACTTATAGATCCAAGTAAAGTCTGATAGTTCGATTTATGATTGATCAGTGTAGGTACAATGATATATTGTACTTTTGCAATCTTTGATGTTTGTTACCTAATAAGAACGTGTTTTGGTTTTTAAATACATTTTACAATGTTGTATCATAAAAAATTTACAAGATATAAATATAATAAGAAATGAATAAAGTGACAGAGAATTTGAAATAAAAACATCCGTTATCATAATTAATATCTTAGATTTTTTATTTCTTTGAAACGATGCAACAGCTTGGGGTATGTTAGTACTTATTTTGACAGTTAACTTGAGTCTTTTGATCTTCGATTTGAATTCTCATTTGCATTTCTGATTCCACTCGTTCTTGTTCTTCATTTTTTTGGACATACTACTATTACTTCCTCTAATGTATCACACTTCAAAAACTGGTTCCAAACATGGATTGCTTATTTGCACATTGAAAGGTTAGATCTTTATTTTTATGGTATCCCATTTAAACAATTAGCATTGCTATATTTAACATTTTAAGTTTCTTTTTTTTTTAAAGTTGGAACTTTGGTAAGGCAATAATATGTTAGAGTATAAATTTCACGCTGATACAATCTTTTACTATTTCAATGTCATTTATAAAAACATATTACAATGGAGTTGCTTTGTTTTATAAGTTGTTGTAATAGTTGTAATGATATTTGATGGCACAAAAATATGTTCAATTCGAAGAAACATTTTTTTGATACTGGGAATCAATTGTAATTACCAGGATGTAACTATTTCAGAGATCCTAATGGTAATGTTATGAAAATTGAATTCCAAGAGTCCTTGTAGTTTGTTTGAGGCAAAACGTTGAGATCATCAATCTATATAAGTTGTCTCGTCCTCATTTCTTGTCACTTTTTTTTGGGTGACCGATTCTGAGTTAAGAATCTTCAGTACACAATGGGAAGAGATAGAATATCCCATGTCAAGCATTATCCATAAACCACTACAACCACCACTGCGTTCAATTCAAGGTTTTTTCCGTTGCTAAATTAACTGAAGATCATGAAATAATTATAAAGTACGTCAAATACCTTTCATTTTAGAATGCTTTCTTTGACCGGAATAGAAGCTATTTATGGTAAACCTATGGGTCCCAGTACTGAACCTAATGCTCCACCTGGATTCGGATCACCCAAGATTTATTATTTCATGGTCAAAAGTGCTTCTAATGTTTAAGAGTATTTGTTAGTATTTTGACTATAATTAATTGAATAGATAACAGAATATGAAAGTAGTAATTGTCTTAATTATGTTATATATAGTCTTATATCAAATGATCAAGTGCATAGATATTTATAGATATATAGATTATTTTAGAAAATACTAACTATAACTTAAGTTGAATGTTCTAGATATTTACTTAGAATATTTTTTATTTTTTTCTTTTTAATTTAGGATTCTCTATTATTTTTATTTTAGGATTTTTTTTATTCTTATAATTTGCATTACACTTTAATACTAAGTATTTATAATACTAAGTATTTATAATACTAAGTATTATAGGAATATTAATGTAAGGACTTAAGAAATATAATATATTTATACATTAAAATAGTGGAGTGAAAATTGAATTAAAATAAAAGAGAGAGGTTTTTTTATTAAAAAGAGCACAATTTATAGCTTTTGCCAAGCTTTTAGAAAAGAAGAACTGAAACTCATTTTATTAAGAACGTTCCTCTCTCTAGAACTCCAAACCCTTACTTTCTCTGCCTTCTCTCTAGCCTCCTCACTCACTGAGCCATTGCATGTTGGATTAGGTGCTCAAGTGACCGCGTCGCAGAGAGCTTCACAACCATCCGATTATATTTCGATCTTCACTGGTAAGTAGTTTTTCCCTTTTCTCCGTTGTTTCTAGAACATAGGGCGTGCTATTTTACTGAATGCATGCCACTAGAAGCGTTCTACTTCAAATTTGTGGTAATTTCTAGCCTAAAAAGCTAATTCTATCACCATTGGGTGATTTATAGGGTGTCTTTGAAATTTGTTGTGAGAAGCACTATTTAGAGCATTCCCGTCAAGTTAAACTGCGAAACTTTCCAGGTAAGGAGATCTGAGTTTTCTTTTTATTTATGCCTTGTGAAATCCTTATATGCATGAGATGGGTTTTGTGGAAATTATGAAAGAATGCCTATGTTTAATTATTTTTTTACACTATTTTAATTATTGATTCTGCACAAGAAAACCTTGTTGTTTGGTGCCATTCTGGATGTTGTATTGCACCTAAATCATTAACTGGTTGCTGTAACAAAGGCTTGTTGTTAGCTGTTATAAATTCTGCAAATTCCTTGCTGTGTTAAAATAAAATTCTGCAGAAAAATGGTTGTTATTTTACTCTGTTTCTGTCATGAAAATGCTTCTGTTTTTAAAGTTTCTGCAGTAGAAAATGTTGTTGTTTGAATGAAAATATTGTATCAAAAACTTTTTGTTAGCTGATTGAACGAAAATGTTGTTTGGAATTTTAAAGTTTTGCTATTTTTGGGTTAAAAATCTGCAGAAAAATTGCATAAAATGCTTGTTGGTTGCTATTATGATATTGATTTAAAGCCTTGCTATCCTTGCTGAAAAATAATTCCAAGATTGATATTAGAAAAGTAAATTGATGATATGATTTATACATTGAATATGGAAAAGGTTGGAGTGTTACGTATGTTGTAGGAATTCTTTTGGTTTTAGTTCAGTTTTGTGATTTTTTATGCTATATAATAATATATTACATGAAGTTATCATAATTGTTATTTGTTGGTATTCTTATAATATTATTTTATGATATTAGTTTAAGGAGTTACAATGGTGTTGTTATATTTTAAATAGATGACATATAATATATTTAATATAAGGATTTTAGCTAAGTGCAATATCCGTTATATATATATATATATATATATATATATATATATATATATATATATATATCTTTTGGAATATAATTAAATATTATATGATAGAAAGTTAAGGGAAATTAGGATAATATAATAAGAAGTTTGTTTTGGAGAATCTATTTAGAAACTGAATAAACTATAAAAGTATAAAATAAATAGTTTTAATAGCTAAAAAAATTATTTAGTGTTAATTAAATGGTGGTTTAGATTTATGATGATATTGTGTACTTAATTAAATTAATTTTATTTGTGGGGGTGTATTATTTTACAAGAAATTGTAGAGTTTTGTTGATGGCAACCTCCTTAAGCTAGGTTGGGCCAAAGCTTAGAAGGATGTAAGGAGGCGTGTTTCCTTGGATGAATGGTGCGAAAATGTGGTGGTAAATGGTCCAATGATGATGAGTTAAGGTATGGATGGGGTAGAAGCTCAAAGCCTCTAGGAGATATGATGGTGGTGGTGTAGTGTTTGGTGGCTCCAAGAGAGGTTAGGCCAACTGAAGGAGGAAGGTGGCTAGAAGGGCCTCTAGGGTTGTTCGAGTCTTGATCAAGGAAGACTATGGCCATATTTTGGCAGCATAACATTACTTAATTCCAAGATGAAATACAAGGGTGGAGACACCTCAATTTATAGGCCATGGGTGTCTCCTTCTAACTCTAAAAGCATGATCTCACACCTTTGCTCTCATTGGCCAAAAAGAGGCCTTCTAACCTCTCCAATGATGGGAGGACATGTGGTCACTCACAAAACACAATCCTCTCCATTCCTAGAGTGTCATGTGGCCATTACTAAAAGTAAATCCTCTCCACTCCTAGGGTGCCATGTGGCTACCTTTTAAAAAACAAATCCTCTCCAATGGAAGCATGACACATGGCACACACACTTTCCACTTGGTTTGGATGTCTAACTTTTTAAGGAAAATCCTATGCTACTTAGGCCTTAATACAAGCCTTAAACAAACCTACACTACATGGCCTAATACAATGGCCTAAATTCCTACACTACTCTTCAAGCCTTGCTTCATAATGTCTCCAAAGGTGGTCCACAAGGTAGAGTTGACACCATCTTCAACGATGACTTTAACTCTCTTGAAAGTGCTTGACCATGGCTAAGGGATTTTCCATCATTCCCTCCCTCTTGAAAAAGATTTGCCCTCAAATCTTCAACATGGAACAAGGCAAACTTCCCTATCTTCTATGGAGTTTTTTGTTCTTCTCCACCAAGGTCAAATACCTATTTTATAACACAAGTTAGAACAAATGTTATAATAGTGAGTAAATGAAGAATATAGCTCCATACAATGATACACTTTAAATCAAATGAATGATCAAGGTCTTGAAGAGCAAGAGCATCTTTGAAGTTTTTATTTGTTTTGTGTTTGATGTATATTTTTGAAAGACTATTCATTCCAACACAAGAGTTAATTTTAAGGGATATGCCATCATACCCTCCCTTTTGAAAAGGATTTGTCCTCAAATCGTCTTGTTCTTTTATGACAAAAACCTTTTTCTTATTATTGGTTAATTTGTTTATCTTTCCACCAGGATCAAAGATCCATATGCAAGTGTCATCAAACACAAAACCAATAATCTTATGAGCCCCAAACAACATGTATCTAGATGAAATATTTAAAGAAGACCTTGTGCTAATTTTAAAAGAATTTACTTGAAAACTTTGAAGGTCTACTCCACAAAATTGTTTGTGTTTACTTTGATTTAATTGTATCCTAGAAGGTAACATCAACTCAAAGTTTGACTTGGAAAAATTTGAGGAATTAAAAGTAGTGGGAGGTGAAAAAGAAGTTGAAATTTTTTTCAAAAGTAATAGTTGGAGTTATGAGAGATGGTTGGATGTATTGAGAAAAGTTCAAGGATTGGAAAACTCCCTTCATCATCTTAGTCTTAACCTTAATTGTAGGAGTGGTAGGGGGCTTTAGTAACTCTTCCTCTTCTTCTCTTATCTCAATCTCTTCTTTTTCTCTCTTTTCTTTCTCATTCCTTTCTTTTATCTTTTTCTCTTCATACTCTCTTCTTCTTTCCTCCTCCTTTCTTTCTCTTCTTACTTGCTCATCTTTCTCTCTTTGTTCATTCTTCCTTCTTTTGTCTTCCTCTCTTATTTTCTTAATCTTCCTTAAATCCTTTTGGACTTTTTCTTGTTTTTCATTAAGGATTCTAAGCTCTTCTTCTAAGGTAGCAAGATATTGTTTTCTTTCAACTCTTTCTTTCTTTTCTACCTCTCTCATCTCACATATTTGCTTGTTAAGAAAATGCTTTAAGAGTTTTTTATTTTTAAATTTAATTGAGTCAAAGGTTGTTTCCTATTTTTAGGGGATTCAGTTATTTTAATTATGGGACTGCAGTGATGAATTAAATTAAGGATGAGAGTGTTAGTGGGGAGTTATTTTTTTATGTTTAAATAATGTAACGTTTCCCATCATTTCAATTAATTCAATAATACAGAAGTATTCTGTTTCAAGCACGTACTCTGTTTCCTCTTAAAATAACAATTGGTATCAAGAGCCTTCTTCTTGAGGGACTTGTGAGAAAAATCTGAAAGTATGGAAGGAGATTCAAGTTTTTCAGCAATGGCACCACCAGTCTTCAATGGTGAAAATTATCAAATTTGGGCGGTACGAATGGAAGCCTATCTAGAAGCTCTGGATCTATGGGAAGCAATTGAAGAGGATTATGAAATTCCTGTGCTACCTGGCAATCCAACGATGGCTCAAATCAAGAATCACAAAGACGGAAAAACTAGAAAAGCTAAGGCAAAGGCATGCCTCTTTGCTGCAGTTTCACCAACAATTTTCACTCGAATTATGACTCTAAAGTCAGCCAAAGCCATATGGGATTATCTCAAAGAAGAATATGATGGAGATGATCGAATCAAAGGCATGCAGGTGTTGAATCTCATTAGAGACTTTGAATTGCAAAAGATGAAGGAATCTGAAACTATCAAAGAGTACTCTGAGAGGCTTCTGAACATAGCAAACAAAGTAAGATTGCTTGGTTCTGAATTTAAGGACTCTCGTATTGTTGAAAAAATTCTGGTTACCGTACCTGAAAGATTTGAAGCTACCATAACCACCTTAGAAAACACTAAGGATTTTTCAAAGATCACCTTGGCAGAATTGTTGATTCCTTGCAGGCACAAGAACAACGAAGGGCTATGAGAGAACAAGGCTTTGTTGAGGAAGCATTGCCTGCTAAACATGAAGACGGTTGGAAAAACAAAAAAAGGAACCAACACCCAAACAGTAAGGGAAAGTATCCTCCTTGCAAGCATTGCAACAAGATGGGTCATCCTCCATTCAAGTGTTGGAGAAGGCCTGACGCTAAATGCACCAAATGCAATCAACTTGGGCATGAAGCTGTCATATGCCAAAACCAAAATCAACAACAGGAAGAAAATGCTCAAATTGCAAATGAAGAGGAGGAAGATCAACTTTTTGTTGCAACCTGTTTTTCAACCAATGCTTCAAGTGAATCTTGGCTAATTGATAGTGGTTGTACTAACCACATGACCTTTGACAAGGCACTCTTTAAAGATATGAGGCCAACTGATATCACCAAAGTCAGAATAGGCAATGGTGATTATATCTCAGTCAGAGGAAAGGGGACAGTTGCAATTACAAGCTGCGCAGGCACAAAATTTATTCCAGATGTTCTTTTTGTTCCTGAAATTGACCAGAATTTTTTAAGTGTTGGTCAACTGATTGAAAGAGGATTTAGAGTTGTTTTTGAAGACAAAAATTGTTTGATTAAAGATGCAGCTGGTCAAGATATGTTCAAGGTAAAAATGAAAGGGAAAAGCTTTGCTCTAAATCCATTGGAGGAGGAGCAAACTGCTTTCTCACTCAAAGAAAACGTGACAGAAATCTGGCACAAGAGGCTTGGACATTATCATCATAAAGGCCTGCTGCAATTGAGTGAAAAAAGGTTGGCAGTTGATGTTCCTGAGCTTGAGGATCGAATTTCTAATTGCAGAGCTTGTCAATTTGGCAAACAAAATCGAAAAGCTTTTCCAAAGGTAACTTGGAGAGCATCAAGGAAGCTGCAATTACTTCACACTGATGTTGCAGGTCCTCAAAGAACACCTTCATTAAAAGGTAATCTTTATTATATTATATTTGTTGATGACTTCACCAGGATGTGTTGGATTTTTTTCTTCAAGTACAAATCAGAGGTAGCTCAAATTTTTTGGAAATTCAAAGTCAAAGTTGAGAATGAAACTGGTCTCAAAATTCAAAACTTGAGGTCAGACAATGGCAAGGAGTACACATCTGAAAAGTTTAATCAATTTTGTGAAGATTCTGGCATTGAACATCAACTTACTGCTCCTTATACCCCACAACAAAATGGGGTTAGTGAGAGGAGAAATAGATATATCCTGGAGATGACAAGATGCATGCTGTATGAGAAGAATTTACCAAAAGAATTCTGGGCAGAGGCAGCAGGTACGGCTGTTTTTCTTCAAAATAGACTTCCCACAAAGGCGTTGAAGGATCAAACACCATTTGAGGTCTGGTATGGTTACAAACCATCTCTGAAATTTCTTAAAATATTTGGTTGTTTGTGCTTCACTCATGTTCCGCAGCGCAAGCGAGATAAGCTAGATAAAAGAACAGTAGCGGGAATTTTTATAGGCTACAGCACAGTTAGCAAAGCTTATAAAATCTTTCAACCACAAACTGGAAAAATGGTTATTAGCAGAGATGTTCACTTTATGGAAGATGAAGAATGGAATTGGGATGATGCAAAGAAGACAAATCTAGCCTCTACAAATGTGAACTTCAAGTTTTTAGCTTCAGACAGAGAGCAAAATGAAGATGAAAGCTGGCAAAATGAATTGGTTGATGATGCTCCTGTAAGAGGTACTAGATCACTCTCTGATATTTATGAGAGGTGCAACGTTGCTGTTTGTGAACCTGCAGATTTTGGAGCAGCAGAGAAAGATCAAAATTGGATGGCTGCAATGAAGGAGGAGTTGTCTATGATTGAGAAGAACAAAACATGGGAGCTTGTTGACAAACCGCAAAGCAGAAAGGTAATTGGGGTAAAATGGGTATTTAGAACCAAGTTAAATGTTGATGGTTCAATCAATAAGCATAAAGCAAGGCTTGTAGTTAAGGGGTATGCACAAATTTTTGGTGTTGATTATTCTGACACATTTGCACCAGTTGCCAGACTTGATACAATCAGGTTACTTCTTGCTATCTCTGCACAACTTGGCTGGAAAGTGCATCAAATGGATGTCAAATCAGCATTTCTTAATGGAATCCTTGAAGAAGAAATTTATGTTGAGCAACCCGAAGGTTTCGTTGTGAAAGGCAAAGAAGACAAAGTCTATCATTTACACAAAGCTCTATATGGCCTAAAACAGGCCCCAAGAGCTTGGTATAGTCGAATAGATGATTATTTGCTTGGCCTTGGCTTTGAAAGAAGTCTTTCAGAATCCACACTCTATGTTAAACACAATAGCAATGAGATTCTTGTTGTTTCTCTTTATGTGGATGACCTTTTAATTACTGGGAGCAGTGCAAAACTTATTGATGAGTTTAAACTAGATATGATGCAGGCTTTTGAAATGACTGATCTTGGTTTGATGACTTATTTTCTTGGGATGGAGATCAATCAAGAAAAAGACCAGGTCTTCATTTGTCAAAAGAAATATTCAAAGGAAATTCTAAAAAAATTCAGAATGGAGAATTGCAAAGAGATAAATACTCCTATGAATCAAAAGGAGAAGTTGTGCAAGGAAGATGGTACTGATAAAGTTGATGGAGGGTATTTTAGAAGTTTGATTGGTTGTTTGATGTATCTTACAACAACTCGTCCTAACATTTTGAATGTTGTGAATATTGTGTCTAGATTTATGCATTGTGCAAGTGAACTTCATCTCAAGGCTGCAAAGAGAGTGATTCGTTATGTCAAAGGAACAAGTGGTTTTGGTGTTAAATTTACAAGGAGCAAGGAGTTCAAGCTGGTTGGTTTCTCTGACAGTGATTGGGGAGGTTCTGTTGATGATATGAGGAGCACTTCAGGCCACTGTTTCACTATTGGATCTGCTGTTTTTTCGTGGAACTCAAAGAAACAAGAAACAGTGGCTCAATCCACTGCTGAGGCAGAGTTTATTGCTGCAACAGCTGCTGTTAATCAAGCTTTGTGGCTGAGGAAGATTTTAATTGATCTTAATTTAGAGCAGCAGAAAAGTACAGAGATTCTTGTGGACAATCAAGCTGCAATCGCTATCTCTCATAATCCCGTGTTTCATGGAAAGACTAAACATTTTAACATCAAGTTATTCTTTTTAAGGGAAGTACAGAAACATGGAGATGTGACTCTTATTTACTGCAAAACAGAAGATCAAGTTGCAGATATTCTTACTAAACCATTGCCTACTTGCAAGTTTGAATTTTTAAGGTCAAGACTTGGTGTTTGTAGCTCTTAAAGCAAGGAGGAGTGTTAAGAAAATGCTTTAAGAGTTTTTTATTTTTAAATTTAATTGAGTCAAAGGTTGTTTCCTATTTTTAGGGGATTCAGTTATTTTAATTATGGGACTGCAGTGATGGATTAAATTAAGGATGAGAGTGTTAGTGGGGAGTTATTTTTTTATGTTTAAATAATGTAACGTTTCCCATCATTTCAATCAATTCAATAATACAGAAGTATTCTGTTTCAAGCACGTACTCTGTTTCCTCTTAAAATAACATTGCTCTTGGTTTATTATAAGGGAAGAAGGGACAAATTTTCTTCTCATGCATGCTCTCAACTCACACCAATCTTTAATTGGAGATTTTCTACCTTTCTCAACCCGAGATTGTCTTTGATTCCACCATTCACTTGCATGTCCTACAAGCCTAGAGATGCATAAACTAAGTATATGATAATTACCATGCCTAACTAGGAATGGATGAAGTTCTTCTATTCTTTTCTCCCATGCTAGGTATGATAATGCACTAGTATTCTCACCAAAAAATGGAAGGTCACTCTTAACTTTATAATGTAGTTCATCCTCACCATGACTTAAATGCAAGCTACTATAAAAACTCATTTGTTTTAAAATAATTTTGAAAAACAATTTTTACAAATAATGCTATACATTTTTAAGATTTTCAAAATGGCTTATGCAAACAAACTTTGTATTTCAAATAAAATTCCTTAAGAGACTTAAGGAGACAAGAGAAGCTTAAGTTCACTTCCAGGAAAGATAGGTGTATCACTATGGATTGCTTAGAAACCAAGTCTTTCCTAGCCAAAGCTTACCTCAAGTTCTCTTGTACCAAACTTCTCAAAGGGATTTAAACTTGAAATAAAAGTTGACACACACTAGACTATAACAATTAAAGAAAGCAATTAAGGCTAAACTATGTGGCCTAATGGTGAAGTTAGAAGGAACTTTGGTTCCCTCTTACCCACCAACTACAAATTTCACTTAAATAATAAATGTCCAATGTTCTTGTTAGGACAAACCCCTAACAAGTCAAAATACAAGTCCAAAAAGGAAAACAACTACAATTTTACACTTCAAAGAAAATACACATAAATCTCTCTTTCTCACCAAGTGTATACTCTCTTGTTTTGTGTTTTAAACCAAGACTTCAAGCTTCCCTTCAAGGCCTCTTTCACTTTTGGATGTCCCCCACTGTTTTGGGCTGTTATCCCAATGATCCTCACGTTTTTAACCATCCAAAGAGCTACACCACAAGTTAACACCACTAAAACCAAAAGGAGTCCAAGGAAAAAGCAAGAAAAGGTCTAAAATGAACAAAGGCTCTTCAAAAGGAGTTTTACTTTGACAAAACCATGAAATTTTAGAAGACAATCAAGTAATTAAATGGTAAGAAAGAAAGGTTAGCATAACAAAAAGGAGTTACCTAAAGAAAGCACTAGAATAAATCACAAAAACCAAAAACTACTAGAAAATCATAAGGTGCTTTGTCCTTTGGCAAGCTAGATCAAATGGTGCACTAAGGCAACCTTTTCTAGATCATCATGGCTGCTGGCATCAGCTTGGGGACATAAAAATCATCTCCAAATCAACATCAAGGTGCTCACACAAAGTTGGTTAAAGATGGTACGTGCATGTGCTTTTACTTTTACTTTTTCCTTTTGCTTTTTGTACTTTTTGTCTACTTTTCTTTTGTACCTTTTGTCTCTTCTTTTTTTTTGAATTTTTTTAGCAACAACACATACCAAATCAGACCTCAATATGAAATGTTACAAGGAGTTTCAAGTTCATACAAACTTATAGCACCAAAATGAAGAAAACCTACTAGAATCAAATATAGCATGAAACACAAAAAGTGAGATAATGGAAACCTAACTCTATGAACTTGTTCATCATCTAACAATAAGTATGAACTCAAATATATAAAATAAAAGCACTCAAAGGCACAAATACAAATAAGTTTTTGGACATGACGTCAACATATATTTTTGATGATTTTCAAAGTTTCAACTAGGAAATAGAGACATCAAAAGGACTAAACATGACTCTAGACAACATGGATTGATTTGAAACTTAAAATGACTCAAGCAAACATATATTGAACAAACAAAACAGTAAGGAATGACTCAAAAAAAAAAGGCACTAAAAAGTAGCCAAACCTACCAAAAATAAACACTAGTGCAGTCAGGGGAAACGATAGCGGTTGTTTTGGCCCTTTGGCCGCGGTCCCCGAACCGCGGCATATTCAGCCGCGGTTGTAACCGCGGTAGAATGTCTAGCGAATAGACAGTGGTTGTTTTAGGAACCGCTGCCTAAACGTATGTTTTTTTTAAAAAAAAAATCCAAAACCCCCAGCCTTATATGTCGCGGTTGGAACCGCGGTAAACAGCAGGGGAATATGCCGCGGTTCGTACCACAACCGCGGCCAAAAGGCTAATTTAAAAAAAAAAAAATTGAAACGGGGAACTTTCTACTGCGGTTGTGGTAACAATCGCGGCATATTCCCTACTTTATACCGCGGTTGTGGCCACAACCGCGGCATATTCCCCTGCTTTTTTTTAAAATAGCAGGTCTGTTTTTGTGATATCCAATACCACAAAAACAGACCTGCAAATGAAAACATGTATACATATTTAATTTGAATTCATCAAACATTTTCAAATGTATTTCAAAATCAAATAAGTACAAAGTCTAATAAATTACAATCTAATCAAATGCAATGTTTAAATCTAGTAATTAAGAACTATTATATAACCTAACTAGATACTTTGCAGCAGCTTTCCTGATGAATGATAGTGGCTTCTCAGGAACTGGTGTAGTAGTTTTGAACCTCTGCACAAGACAATTGATATTAATTAGTGTATCTCAACGCTAACTTTTGGAAAACATCAAAATTTGTTAAAGTCAAATGTTACCGTTTCCCAGCCTCTTGTGATATGGGAACGAACAATGTGGGCCATCCAATACATTACATAATAACCGCACTCATACGACCCAGTCTGTCTGTTACACTACAATATATGATCAAAGTTGTAAATAGTTAGTGAATAACATTAAAATAAAACAACTATAAGAAAGATGGCTTTAGCATATGTCAAACCTTGAGAGAAATCCAAACAATCTTTCTACTGTTAGTAATTGATTTCCCAACAATCATCATCGTTGCTGGTATAAAACTACATATAACAAGAAGTTGTTTTAGTATTCATTTATATAACAAAGAAAGTCCAAACATTGAGGTTCTTACCAATCAATTGCTTGTCTGAGTTGTGTGGAGGAGGCCTGTGGAATGAGCAGAACCACAAAGCATAGTTCTCTTGCATAGACATAACAAGAAGCTGCCAATGGCGCCTGAAATTCATAATAACTTAACTATTATATATATATATATATATTAAATTCACATATGGAACTTTATTATGTTAACAAAGTTTACTTACCCGGATATATAAGGCAAAAAGTATATTTTCTTGCCGCTTGCAAAACTTCTCATCAGATTTGTGTTAATGGTATCAAAATCATTTGATTCATGAATGGATTGGGGATCAATGAATCCATAATCATCAGAACGTCCCAACTTATTACTGACCCCAAACATATACCTGAAATCAAAAATTAACTTTGATATAAGGATACTTGATATATAAATCAATTTTATATATAAATTATCGCTCATAGACTTACATCATCCATAGCTGAATAATTGAAATATTCAACTCTTGTGTTCCCGACGCAAGCTCTCTGACATCTTGGCTATGAAGGTATATTGGGACCTCAGAGCCTATCCCAAATACATTAGCATCATACTCAACCTCCAAAGGCTTATCTTCAAGGATGTCAGCTAGTAGATGCAATGAAGCAAGAGGATCATCCTCAGATAGAGGAATCTTCTCCTGTGCCTGCGTCTGTTGTTACATGAAAAAATAAGATAAGTTTTGACATCAAAAACCTTTAAAATTGAGAAGTGTAAAGAAGAAATCCATACCGAGGGGTCAGAAACTGGTTTAACCAAAAATTTAGGCCAAGTGATAAACGACTTAAATGCTTGTTCCACAGTGAAAATCTCTTCTGTGGCCAGAGGAACCGAGGCATCTGGTATGATCATTTCATCCACTAAGACCTTCACCTCATCCTCTAATAGTTGTATACCATTACATACAGTCGCTGACCTAAACTCTGTTCCACGAGCTACCAGGACCATCTCAGTATCGTCCAAAATATATAGCAAACATGGACTAGCATCGTCCACGTCATCCCCTGGGACGGCTAGTGCGGAACAACTTCCTTTCCCGCTTCTCTCTGTCAGAATAAATGTTAGATTATACAAAAGATAGAAATAATTGCACATAAATGTTTATTAGGTTTACCTGTGGGAGGCACATGTTCCGGTTCCTGTACAGGAGATGGTACCGGGCGCATGCCATAGCTCTTAAACTGCTGCTGGAACATGGCGCTGAATTTAGCCCTGAGCTCTGATATAAGCTCGGCCCTGATCTCCTCTCTAAGGTCTGCTCGGACCTTTTTGGTGATCTCTTGTGTCATCATTTCTCTTTGTTCTTCGCTGTATCCATATGAAGGCTGATGAGAAGAGCTCCCAAAATAATCTTTAATTCCTACTCCAAGACCTGCACCACGTACACGTCCAGGGTGCTCAGGTCGTCCAATCGCAACAGCAAGAATATTCTGGCGACCCTCTGGAGTGAACTAACCTTGGGAGCTCTGCTGAACCAAGGAATCCTGTACATTACAAAACACCATTATTCTTTAAAAAGTTCAATGTAGTATGAATAATTACAATTATTATTATTTTAGGAATAGTGATAACTTACAATTCTTTCGGAAATTTCTCGTGCAGACTCGGAAGAGTAGGCGCCCAATGGTCTCATACGAGCCAACTTCCATTTTTCATGTCTAGAAGGTGGGGAAGGAGGCTGAGGGGGGCTACCACCCTGAGATGGTGGTCTAGCCACTGCCTTTTGCTTGAGGATTTTCTCCTCAAGCTTCCTATACCCACCACGAGATAATAGGTGGGGGTTTTTGTTATGAGCACTTGTTCCTTGTGCTTTGCTTCTAATTTTTTGTCACATACACATGAATTAATTAGTTCATATGATATATATTTGTTAATGAGGAATTGAATAATATCAACTATACTAACCTGCCATTCCTTTGTCATCCGACTCTCTTTAAAAAGCCTCCAAGTCTCCTCATCAATGGACTTATATGTCCTACATGAAGACTTATGTTTAAGTTCTCCAAAGATGTATCTTGATGTCAACTTACTTTTAAAGTTTCTGAAGCTTTCAGCAATAGTTGACAAACACTTATTTCTAAGTGTTGCGACATTTGGAATGTCAAATGTCAGCTGAAATAAACATAATAAAGTTGTATCAGTACAAAATTATCAACATAAACAAATTTTAATTCAAATGATATTAACTAACTTACCAATATATTGTTCCATATGATGTTCTGATCAACCTCAGACACATGATCAAAAGATGGAGTGAGAATATAAATCCTATCACGTGCCACTACTCCAAGGTATGATCGAAAATCATCTGCCTAGGGGCCAACTGCCACACCCGTGATCACGTTCACATTCATTGGAGTTCTTTCACCACTATTCTTTCTCATCAGAAGTTGTTTCATCCTGGTGGGTCCTCTAGTGGCTCTGGTAGGGGAGCCTCATTCCCTGAAGAATGTGGATGATCAGCCATATATCTGTCAAAATAAATAGCAACATGAAATATTAATAAAAGACTTATGTAATATCATATAATTTAACAAAACATGTAATAGTAATCATATGAAATATATAAAAGGAAAACTTATGTGATATTAATAAAATACTTATACAGAAATTGGAAATGCATACATAAAGAGTTCCATTGCCATCATATGTATATTCCCTCATCATGATCTGACCGAATTGCATGTACATTGTCGTCAACTAGAGATTGGTCATCCAAATTTGTTGTAGTTTGCAATGAATGGTTGTCAGCAATATGAATATTAATCAGATTCTCTTCGTTAACTTCAATTTGTTTTTTGCCTTGAAGAGCGACATACCAATGGTCAGACGCAGGATCTTTGACATAAAACACCTGAGATGCTTAATGAACCATGATAAAAGGTTCGTCTCGATAACCCACCTTTCGAAAATCAACCAGTGTCATACCCGATTCATCTATTTTGACACCACTCTTATTGTCAAACCACTTACTTTTGAACAATGGAACAAAAAACTTGGTGTAATCAACCTCCCATATCTCTTCTATTATACCATAATATCTCATTGATCCAAGTACAGGAGATTGATCTTTTGATGTAGAAAATTAAAGCGACTCAGCTTTTAAACTAACTCCACTATTTTGTACTGTGCTTTTATCATCCAAAGTCTTCGTATAAAATGTGCAATTATTGACTTCATAACCTGTACAACACACGACATCAAAATTCAAACCATTTGCAAGCCACAATAAAGTTTGAGAAGAATGTGGCTTTTTGTCAATTTCATATTTGAACCAAGACATAAATGTTTTGTTATGCTCCATCAATTGCCATTTCTCTGATTGTCTTGGATTTTTATTCTTAACAATGGCTTTGTGTGTTTCCAAAAAAGGGATCACCTCATCTGTGTTGTTCAATATATAAAGATGCGCTTGCAACAATTCATCACGATCTTTTGTCACCACATTCACACCTCGGATGCTTTTACTTGTAGAAAATTTATTCAACCATGATGTGCGAGGAACTCCTATTGGATTCGTTGATGTCATGTAATCTGAACAAAACTCGATACTTTCTTCAGCAATATATCTTTCAATCATCGAACCTTCAGGACGATATGGATTTTTTACGTACCCTTTCAAAATCTTCATATAACGCTCAATAGGATACATCCATCTTAAGTATACCGGTCCGCACAACTTGATTTCTCTAACCAAATGAACAAGTAAATGTACCATGATGTCAAAAAAAGATGGAGGGAAAAACATCTCTAGTTGACACAATATGATAACAATCTCGCCTTGAAGTGCATCTAACTTTGTAGGATCGATGACTTTACTACATATTGACGAGAAAAATGAACACAACCTGTTTATGGTTTGCCTATAATTTTTGGGCAAAATTCCACAAATAGCCACCGGTAACAACTGTTGCATTAAGACGTGACAATCGTGAGACTTCATGCCAATAAGCTTTAAGTCCTGCATCGACACTAAACTCTTCATATTTGAAGAGTATCCTTGTGGTACTTTGATACTCTTTAAACAAACACAAAAACTTATTTTCTCTTGTCTAGACATTGTGTAACATGCAGGGGGCAAATACGTACGTTTACCAATCTCCTTCGGTGCCAACTCTTCTCAGATATTCATGTCAACCAAATCCAAACGAGCATTCACTCCATCTTTTGTCTTTCCCTAAATGTTGAGTAGTGTTCCAATCAAGCTATCACACATATTCTTTTCTACATGCATCACATCTATGCAATGTCGAACATCTAACTTTGACCAATATGGAAGATCAAAGAATATTGATTTCTTCTTCCAAGGGGTCGTTACAGATGACTTCTTGGATGTTTTCCCAAATACATGATGTATTTTATTAACTTTTTCTAGAACTTGAAGGCCAGTAAGTGGATTTGGTGCTTCGTCCCTCTCTTGATCTCCATTAAATGCTTTTTTTAACCTTCGATATGGATGATTACGTTTTAGAAATCTCCGATGACACAGACACATCGTCTTTCTTCCATGTTTCAGTTGATGAGCTACAGTGTTTTCTTCACAGATAGGACATGCTTTATGACCCTTGACACTGTATCCTGACAAATTACCATAAGCTGGAAAGTCATTAATGGTGCAAAATAACATTGCACGCATCAGAAAAGTCTCAGAAGCGAATGCATCAAATATTTCAACCCCATCAACCCACAACAACTTCAAGTCTTCAACTAATGGGCTTAGATAAACATCTATGTCATTTCCAGGCTGCTTTGGACCAGATATCATCATAGACAACATCATGTACTTCCTCTTCATGCACAATGCAAGAGATAAGTTGTAAATTATCCATATAACTGGCCAACAACTGTGATTGGTACTCATATTACCAAATGGGTTCATTCCATCAGTGGCTAAACCAAGCCTAAGATTTCTACACTCTTTACCAAATTCGGGGAATTGTTGATCAATATTTTTCCATTGCTTTGAATCAGCTGGATGACGAAGCAACCCGTCAATTTTTCTCTCATTTGCATGCCATCTAAGGTTTTTAGCATCTTTGGGATTCGCAAACAAACGCTTCAGTCTGGGCACTATTGGAAGGTACCAAACTACCTTCAAAGCAGATCCATTTTTTTCTATCCGACCATTACCTTCACTATTGTTTTTTGACTTGTATCGTGCTAACCCACATTTTGGACACTTTGTCAAAAATTCAAACTCTTTCCTATATAAAATGTAGTCATTCGGACAAGCATGTATCCTTTTATACTCCATACCCATTGGACAAAGAATTTTCTTCGCATCATAATTACGAGTGGGTAGTGTATTTCCATCTGGCAGCATTTCATTCAACAACGTCAACAATTATGTAAAACTCTTATCAGTCCATCCATTGCTCGCCTTCAAATTCATGAGCCTTAACACAGCTCACAAACGTGTAAGCTTAGTTGAACCGACATACAAAGGAGTTTCGGCATCAGTCGACATCGTCTCATACACATGAGCTTTGGCAAAATTTTCTGCGCCAACATCGCGGATCATGTCCTCTAATTTGTCTTCATCCGGTCGATCTTCTTCTATGGTTGAATCAGTAACAATTTTAGTTTGCGAGTCAGTCGGAAAGTGCATTTCTTCGCCGTGCCATATCCATGTTGTATAGCATCTTTGGAAACCATCACAGATAAGATGTTCTCTAATTTGAGTTGCGTTCAACTTTCTCCCATTCAAACAGTTCACACAAGGACATCTAAACTTCACTTCATCGTCACTTCTCCCCTCATTACGTTGCGCAAATTGTATAAATTCCTCTACACCTCTCTCGTACTCAGCACTAATACGTGGTAAATTAATCCAATTTCGATCCATTCCTATATTTTACGAAATTAAATTTATACAATTTTCTATATAAAATTATATAATTAAAATCATACAATTAATTCAGTCATACAATCATACAATCATACAATTAATAATCATTCAAATTATCAATTCAAACATTCAACCACATAATTACATAAATAAAAACTTAAATAAAAAAAGTTCATAGCATATTATTAAAAAAAATTGCTGATAAAAAAAATAAAAACTTCAATAAAAGCTAACATACTTTGGCTCTTAAAGAACGACCAAAACCACAACAAATTCGACAAAAATGATCAATGCCACAACAACATATGCATCAAGAAACGAAAGCAAACATAGAGGCTTAATGGAAAACTTGACGAGGGCATAAAGGAAGTACTTGAATGTGCGTGACAGACACGAAATGGCACGACAGAGGATTGCACCGGCGGGTTCAGACGGCGCGGCGGAGAAAACGAAAGCTCCTGGGTTTCAGAGGGCGTGACGGCGAGGGCACGACGGCGGAGGGCGCGATGGCAAAGACGAAGATGGCGCAGTGGCGTTTTCGCGTGGAGGCAGAGGCAGAGAGAAATCCTCAAAATTGCGTGGAGAAGATGAAAACTATTCTGTTTTTTTTTAACCTTCAGAAGAGAATCTGCCGCGGTTCTACACTTAACCGCGGCATAAAGGGGGAACAGGCCGCGGTTCTACACTTAACCGTGACCTATTCATTTTAAAAAAATAATCCATAACGGCATTTTTGAAATTTTTTTAACTTATATGTCGCGGTTCAGCGCCCAATAACGGCATATGCTCTGAAATTTTTAAAATTTACTCAAATCAGGGAATATGCCGCGGTTCTCTGACCAACCGCGGCCTATTCCCCAACGTTCAGAATCCCCCCAACTGCCTCCCAACTGCCTTTTGGGGAATGTCAGCAAGTAGCAGGAGTATATGCCGCGGATCTCTGACCAACCGCGACATATTCCCCCTGCTACTTGCTGAAATTCCCCATCAGTCAGCCCTGAAATAAATTGGCAGGGGAATATGCCGCGGTTCTCTGACCAACTGCGGCATATTCCCCCTGCTACCTGCTGACATTCCCCATCAGTCAGCCCCTGAAATAAATTGGCAGGGGAATATGCTGCGGTTGGTCAGAGAACCGCGGCATATTCCCCTGCCAATTTATTGCAGGGGCTGACTGATGGGGAATGTCAGCAGGTACCAAGGGGAATGTCAGCAGGTAGCAGGGGGAATATGCCGCGGTTGGTCAGAGAACCGCGGCAACTGCGACATATTCCCCCTTTATTAAGTTTTTTTGCTGACGTGGAGTTAAAGATGATAGTAGACTGGGGTATATGTCGTGGTTCCCAACTTAACCGCGGCATATAAGTTCTATTTATTTACTAAACTGCCACTGCGCACCATTATGCCGCGGTTTCTGGTGAACCGTGACATAATTGCGCTGTATAATCCATATTTTTTACTGACAACATCCTGACAGCTTTGACCTTTGCTGAGTGTTTTACTTATAACTATCTGCACAGAACTCCAAATGAAGTGATTCTTTCTTTGTTGGAAACTAGACTCAAAGGGCTTTCATTTGAATATTTTTATGTATTTTTTGGACAACTGAGCTAGATGCAGTTTAAGTTTGAAAATCGTCAAAGTTTGCTGCCAGAACAAATGATAGATGGAAAACAAAACACAACAAGACAAGTAGGGAAATAACATCAACAACATGGAAAATTAAAGGATAGATAAGGACCAAAAGAATTAGCTCTTGAAGAACCAAAACTCTTGATACCAAATGATGGCAAAATGCTCTAGCTAGGACATGCCAAATCTAGAAGCAACCAAGCCAAAAAGAATAAGATGCTGAAGGTTTTAGATGGAATGCGGAATGGTGGTGGTATAAGGTGGAGGTTGTCAAGGTTTTGAGTGTTTGAATGGTGATGGAAATGTGGTGGTAAATGGTCCAATGATGATGAGCTATTGTATGAATGGTGTAGAAGCTCAAAGCATCTAGGAGATATGGTGGTGGTGGTGTAGTGTTTGGTGGCTCCAAGAGAGCTTAGGCCAACTCAAGGAGAAAGGTTACTAGAGGGGCCTCATGGGTTACTCTAGTCTTAATCTAAGATGAGTAGTATGGCCAAAAATGGGCAGCATAACATTACTCAACATCAAAGATGAAATACAAGGGTAGAGACACCTCTATGTATAGGCGAAGGGTGTCTCCTTATAACCCTAAAAGCATGATCTCCCACCTTTGCATTGGCAAAAAATGAGGCCTTCTAACCTCTCGAATGATGGGAGAACATGTCGCCACTCACAAAATACAATCATCTCCACTCCTAGAGTGTCATGTGGCCACTACTAAAAGTAAATCCTCTCCACTCCTAGGGTGCCATGTGGCTACCTTTTTAAAAGAAAATCCTCTCCAATAGAAGCATGACACATGGCACACACTTTCCACTTGGTTTGGATGTCTAACTTTTTAAGGAAAATCCTATGCTACTTAGGCCTTAATACAAGCCTTAAACAAACCTACACTACATGGCCTAATACAATGGCCTAAATTCCTACACTACTCTTCAAGCCTTGCTTCATAATGGCTCCAAAGGTGGTCCACAAGGTAAAGTTGACACCATCTTCAAGGATGACTTTAACTCTCTTGAAAGTGCTTGACCATGACTAAGGGATTTTCCATCAAAGATCAAGAAGAAAAGGTGATCTATAATCTTTCCAAAGAAAAGCATATGCGAATAAAAAATAGGCCAAAACATAAAGCTTCAAAGAAGGATGCAGTAGTTGATTGGCTTCAATCTGCTAAAGTGGTCAACAAAGGTAATAATTGTGTTTTCATGCATTTAAAGGAAGATGAAGAGGTTGACAAAGGAGGGACGGTCCACTTTGACTTGAAGGATGCACCATTCGAGCTTGGTACTTTGGTGAAATATAAGAAGAAGCAGTAGGTGGTGAAAGGCTATAAGGAGAATGAAGTGATAGAGATTGATGCTCCATATTCTAGGAAAGTCAAGAAGGTGGACCGGAAGCAATTGATGAGTTGGTGTGATGAAGGAGAAGAAGACACCAACATGAAGGATGAGACATGGGCTTTATTAGGTCAAGCTAGTGATGTTAAAAGGGTGCTTGTTGGGAGGCACCCCGATGATTTTTGAACATTATTTTTCTTGAATTATTTTGGTTTTGTAATTTTAGGATTTTTGGTTAAACAACTTTTATTGGGAGGCATTCACTGAGGGATGCCAGGGTTATTTTGCAATCACTTAAGGATACAGGAAGACACACCTACTGATGGGTTTCGGTAAGGATTGCATTTACTGATAAGTGCTAGAAAGGTTTGAGTCAGGCTCGTGACGCTAAACAAGCGCTACCTGGGAGGCAACCCAGTTGATTGATTTATTTTTGCATGTTTAACTCTATTTTAGTTGCATATGTGAGCCAAGTGATTGGAAATTACATGAAAATTAAATGTTGAAAGTTGAATTTGAAGGATAAAGGGTGAGAAACGTTTTGAAACAAAGAAAAAATTTGGGAAGTGTAAATCGTGCACATCGTCGGGCGGTGACGTCGTAGAGGGGTACACATCTTTTTAAAATAGGGTAGTGTTCTTTGGCCCATTATTTGATTTTTCTACCCCTTAGGGCCCGCCTAAACACTCCCTACCAGATCCCGAACCTTCACTTCACTTTCAAACACTCTTTTAAAGATTTCCCAACACTTTTTCCATCATTCCCTCTCTTGAAAACCCAAAATTTTTCAAATTTGAACTTAGTTCATCATCCAAGTTTGGGGTTTCTTGAGAGCCTTGCATTTAGGACTGCATTCATCATCATCTAAGGAGTATTTTGCAAGCACATAAGGTCTCTCTACCCAAGTAAGTCATACATTTTTTAGGGTTTCCAAAGCATGAACATGATAGAAAAGTTTGTAGAAGCCTGAGAAATTAGGGCTTTTGATTTCTATGCATAATTTGATGAAACTGGAACTGTTTGCACCGATTAAATTATATGATTGATGCTTGCAACTGTGAAATTTGCATTTGGGTGGAGAATAGAAGAATATAGGGGAGTTTTGGCAAAACTGCCGTCGCCACCGCTAGGCGGTGAGCCATCACTGGACAGTGGCCTGACAGTTTAATTGTGCTTGCTTTTTGGTTTGGCAGGTAGCGCTAAGGGGTGCTATTCAGCCCCCAGTGCTTATCAGTGTTGAGATAGGACGTGTTTTGGTTATCTGCTAATGCTTAATGTACTTTGTTGTGGTTTTGTGAATTGTGTTTAATACAGGAATGACATCTTCTTCAGGGAAGAGAGCGAAGACCATAGGCCAGAAAAGAAGAGAACCTGAGTTGTTCTATAACCACAGGTTCTTGCCAGGAGGCATGAGCAATATTTTCCCAAGGTCCAGGAGAGACGTCTTATCATGGAGAGGAAGACAAACTGGATTCCAAACTATGCTCCACAGTTTGGACAGGAGTTGGAGGAAAGAAACTGGGAGAAGTTAGCGACATACCCTGCTCCTCCCAACATAGTTGTGGTGAAGGAGTTTTATATGAATGTTAAGCCATGGAGGGTTCTCACTTTACTGATTACATGAGCTATGTAAGAGGTAAGGTTATCAAGTATGACCCCGAGACCATCAACAGGTTCCTCAATGTAGAATGGGAAGGAGAGCAGTGCCAGTATGAGATGAATATGAGAGAAGTCACTGTTGAGATTGTTGAAAACACAAACTCTATATCAAACTTGTTTTTGATGATGACAACACAATGCTTAATAACAGTACACATGTTACTGTATTACATGTTCTTATTCTGAATTGATTATCATATCTGCTGCACATGTTTTGATGTACTGTGATGTATGTTCCTATGTTGATTGTGTGATATATCTGTGGAACATGCTTGTATGACAATGTGCAATATGAACTGGTTTATCAAAAACATCTTATTTCACATTTTTGGAAGTGAAAGATCACAAGCACCTTTATGAACTTATAATTGTGTGACAAAGTTCTAGTCCAGTCGAATACACCTATAATGGATTCGACTATTCTAAAACCTTTGTACAGATTTTGAGAATCAGTGTTATGTGATGTTTTGAGTTGAAAAGAATTTCAAAGTGTTTTTACATGTGTCAGTCGACATTCTCAAATGCATATTCTACTGTGTTATTGATCAGTTTTGGAATTCTGTTATGCTTACACGCTCGAACGACTATATTTTTGAAAGTTAGTTAAGCATTGATGAGTTGGTCAACTATAATGAATTTGTGTTGATTTTTGTTGACTGAGAGCCTCTATGTTGACTGTTTGTTATAACTGTATTTTTACAGTCGACTGAATTAGTAGGCTATTCGATTGAGAAACAATCGGACTGACAGAAAACTATAAATAGACTGAACACGATTTTTTCTGAGACTTTTGACACTCTGACATTTTCATTTCTAGTTTTAGATTGAATTCTATGTTTTAACAGCTCCAAGAATTCTCCAAGAAGACGATGGTGATCTATCTTGAGAGAGATTCAAAGGAAGAAGGCTTATGCCCTGACTGTGTGATCATTATCTGCACGAAGAAGGTACTTCTTGATTGATCTTTGAGGGGTTGGCATCCTGTAAAGACTTATTAAGTCCCTGGCAAGTGTACCAGATCGTTATCAAGTAATATAAAATGGGTAAGTCCAAGTATCGTTTCCCAAAGGACTCTTAGGCCTTAACTTTCGTGTAACCTAATTGCGTAAGACTTGAGAAAAGAATTAAATTTAGGATTTTGAATGCAAGAACAAAAGTAAACATACAAATGCAATGAGTCAATTGACAAGGAAAAAAAACTATGAATGAATGGTGTTGTTGGGGTTTACAATTTCATCTTATCC
This sequence comes from Vigna mungo, assembly GCA_036885675.1. Taxonomy (NCBI): domain Eukaryota; kingdom Viridiplantae; phylum Streptophyta; class Magnoliopsida; order Fabales; family Fabaceae; genus Vigna; species Vigna mungo. Next base: position 24,186,985 of record CP144699.1, read on the forward strand.
ACGCTCTTATATCTACTCTTCTTATTTAATTCGCTTATTTATCATATTTTCATGCAAACTTTCTTGGTCTACCCTTAACCCAATCTCTTGGCGAAAAGAGCCTATTACTAGTTACCGACTTGCTATCTCTAGCCTCCCCTAGTAACCAATAATGCATGATAAACAAAAGCAAAATACAATTGATCATCCTACCCCTATCTCTAGGCGATATTAGCTTAATCAAGGAATTCCTCCAAGTTCATGACATTACTGTACGTCTTCGTATCAATAAAGACAAACAACATTTACCGAATGAGTTAAATGATAAAAGCATTAAGCAAAGGTAAGGAACCCAACAATTGATAAATCAAGCATATGCAAGCATATAAAATAATTAAGAATTTGGATATATGAGAGTTTCAAAAGATTACATTGTTCTCCAACAACAAAGGGTTTAGTTCACCATAATCATGATGAACTAGATAAAATACAATGGAAGAATGAAAGAATAAACCCTAGATTTAGTACATTGGAGCCTAGGCATCCAAAGAATGGCGTCCAAGGAGTGTAGAGCTGCTGTGGACGTTTCTCTCTGCCAAAAGAATACAATTTGAATCGCACTGGAGCTATTTATAGAGTAGAAAAGTAACAAAATTTAAGCCCAAGCCCAGCAAACAACCGCTCAGCGGTTTGCCTCTAATCATTGGACCGCTCAGCGGTCTATTTTACCACTCAGCGGTTTGCCTCCACCTTTTCTTCTTCTTACACGAGTCTAAGTCCACCTTGCTCCACTTCCATCTTTAATTCACCTCAAAACCCTGCAAAACAATGTAAAACAAGCATAATATCTCTAAAACCAACTTTTGACTCTCACATGACTCAACTAACTATTTTTCTTGATTTTAAGCTCATTCTAAGCCATAAAGGGTGTGTTTTGATATCCAATTTAAATATGAAAATAACGGTTTTTAGACCGTCATCACAACCCAAACTTAGAACTTTGCTTGTCCTCAAGCAAACAAGACAAAACTTGGCTTTTCAGTTTTTCATCAAATAGTTCAATACTTTTCAAAAATCCTTTTCCTCACAACAAGTTATTATTCAATTTAGATTTTGAGTGGAATCCTATCAAGATGCATGCATGCTTTCAATTCAATCAGTTCACATAAGCACATATTTCCCAACAAATGTTTCATTTATGAATGATCAATCCACTAAGAAAAAGATGAAAACATGGATTTCAACAATTCTCACCAAGAAAGTGTTTCACTCAATCACTCAAGTGTTTAAGAGGTCACTCCACTCTCTACTATTCACATGTCACATAAAACAATGTTGTCATTCATCTAAAACAATCAAAATCCTCACATGTAAATGCCATCACAAGGACTTTTCCAAGGATTGTAATGAGGCTGGGCTAACAAGAAAATTTGGGCGAAAATTTGGCTAAGTAAGGGCTTCCAAACATGGCCTTGATCATACGACATCAACAAGCAATTCAATCACTTATCAAGAATAATGCAATATCATTCATGCTTGCCTGTGAACAGTACATATATCAGTGAAAACTCTGGAGCTCAATACCTCACATAACATGCTTTCTCACACATCATTCATGCATCCTGCTTAGCATCACAATCACAATCATAAACCACTACACATGCTGCATTGATTGAAGGCTTGACATCCTATGAAGACTGCTGTGTTAAGGCTTGGCATCCTGTGAAGAGTGTTGGTTACACGTTGAGGATTGTTCGACGTGGGTTCAGATTGCAGAAGATGGGATTCTTGCTGCAAGTCTAGTTTTGTTGTGCAGTTATATTTTGGTTTTGGGTTAGAGAGGAGACTTATATTTTTGGGTGAGGCTTCTATAAATTCCTTGTTGTAAAAACCGCAACCATTATAGTTCATTTGCTTCCTGGGTTGGAAGGACACTAGATGTATGCATTGTTGGCCGAACCAGTATAAAAACCAGTGTTTGATTTTCTCTATCCCTGTACTCTTTATTTCAGTCGACTCTATCTGTTTAGCAGTCAACTACGTTTTTTCGTTGCATAGAATTTTCATTGCTTGCATTTCAAGAAAGATAAAAAAGCTTTATACTTTTGTATAAAGATTGCGAAATGATTTTGTTTTTGAACTAACACCAATTCACCCCCACTCTTGGTGTAAAACGAAGCCTACCTGTTTCCTAACAATTGGCACTAGAGCTGGTTTTCATAAGATATTTAAAAATTTAGTCGACTCTGTTTTTATCTTATTCGACTATAAAACCTGGGGATGACTTCCAATTTTCAAACTTTTAGTGAAGGTGCTTCAACAAACAGACCACCTCTGTTTGCTGGTGAAAATTATCCTTTTTAGAAAATTCGAATGCAAATCTTTCTTGAATCGCAAGATAAGGGAATTTTGGATGCCACTTTGAATGGTCCATATGCGCCTACAAAAACTGTTGATAAAGAAACTATTTTAAAACCTTTTACTGAGTGGACTGCTGATGAAAATAGAAAAGCTCAGTATGATGTTAAACCTAGAAATATAATTGCCTCTGCACTGACAATTGATGAATTTTTCAGGATATCTCAATGCAAATCTGCAAAGGAAATGTGGGATGTCTTAGAGGTAACTCATGAAGACACGAATGAAGTCAAGAGAGCCAGAAAGAACTCATTGATAAAGGAGTATGAATTGTTCAGAATGAAGGCTAGTGAAAACATTTATGATGTCCCGAAACGATTCACTCATATTGTAAATCATCTAATGGCACTTGGCAAGGTGTTTGATAAGGAGGAGATCAACATCAAGATTTTGAAAAGTCTGAACAGGAATTGGCAACCAAAAGTCACTGCAATCTCTGAATGCAAAGATCTTACAATTATGAACATGGCTACCTTGTTTGGCAAGTTACGGGCACATGAGTTGGAACTTGGTAGATTAAAGGATGAAGAGGAGATTGAAGAAAAGAAGTCCATGCTCTGAAAGCCTCAAGCAAGAACAACACAAAAACATACATGGACGACAAAGAATTGATGACCTTGATGGTAAGAAAGTTTAGTCGACTTATGCAAAATGCTAGTCAACTGTCTAACCATGCAGGTCAAAGAAAAAAGAAGGGCTTCAATACAAATGTTGTCTAGTGCTATGAATGTGGAAAAGAAGGTCACATCAAGCCTGATTGTCCTTACTTATAGCCAAAGCTAAAAGAAAAGAAAAGATTCACTCAAGGCAGAAATATGAGAAGAAAAGGAGCCTACATTGCTTGGGAGAACTTTGATTCTGAAAGCTCATGTGATGAAGATGTTGACCAAGAGGAGAAATCCAACATATGTCACATGGCTGGAACTGCAAGGATTGAATGTGACAGTGATGTTGAATTTGAGAAGATGCCTATAGAAGAAAAATATCAGCAGCTGATAGAGACATTCAGAGAACTGCATGCTGAAGCAATGTGACTGGAATACAAGGTTAATCGTCTAAACTCTGAAAAAAGAGATTATGAATACAGAATTAACAACCTTTGTTGCTGATAATGAGAAATTAGAAAAAGAATTGAATGAAGCTTTGTTATCTGCTAAGAATGTAGAAGTTAAAACTGTTACAGTAGAAAAAGCTTGTGAAAATTGTCCTACTCATATTGAAAAGATAAATTACCTGACTAGCACGCTAGCTAAGTTTACTCAAGTAGAGACAATTTAGATGCTGTTTTAAACTCATCTGGAAGAATTATTAATAGGCAAGGAATTGGTTACAAAGCTCAATCTAAAAGAACCAATGTTAGGAAATTTACTGATCTGAACAAACCTGCTAGAAATACATGTTTTTATTACAATTTTATTGGTCATACTGTTAGAAATTGTTATTACTGAAATGTTGTTGTTCCTAAAGGATTATATGTTTGGACACCAAAGGAACATGTAACAAGGATTAACAATCAAGGACCCAAAGTCAAATGGGTACCAGCAACCAAAACTTAATTGTTTTGCAGGATACACAGCTGATGCATAATTGATCTCAAGGATGAATCAACTATGGAACATATAAAAAATCTTGGGTAATCTACAAATGGTAAAACTGTATCTATTTGTTGCATCATGCTCATATTGATTGGATGGTGTTGTATGATTGTTTGTGTTGTATGCTTAATTGATTGATTGAATTGTTTGAAAATGATTTTCATAATTCATAGTCGACTTTCCTATTAATACATTCGACTATATGCTGAAAAGTTTTGACTAATCTGAAATTTAAAATTTCACTTTGGTGCGAAAATGAAATAAGTCTTTCCCTTCAAAATACTAATATACATATTCCATTGAATTCTCAAGAGTTATTGGAACTGCATCATAACCACATTCTTCGAATCGTCACTCTATTCTTCAAAGGTCTGTGTCTCTTCTGTTGTTTCTACATATCCAATGGATTCAAGTTCTGCACAAAAGAAACATACCAAGACACTTGGACAGAAGCGATCTTGACATGTTCCAGAAATCAACGGATGGATAAGTGATGATGATACACAAGCCAAGTTTCTAGACTGCTTGAAAATGAGAAGTCTGATACCTCACAGATTCTTGAAGGTGAAATTTTTCAGAGAGAAAGGTTTCGTGTTTCAAAGATGGATTAAACGACAAGGGTTGAAAAGATCCGTGGAAATGTCTGATCCTTGGTATCCTGATCTTGTCAAAGTCGTCTACTGCAATCTAAAGGTTGAAGATGGTATACTATGTTCTAGGGTTAAGGGAGTGGATGTAAGAATTACTGAAGACATTTGGACAAACCTGGCAGGACTAAAACCTGAAGGTGAAAATTGCCACTTGGGAATTGAAGGATTTCACAAGTTTACTAAGTATCTAAATATTCTGAGAATCCCTGATGAAGTCAAAGACTATTCTAGTTATAAAACAGGTGGAATGAAAGTAGATGATCGACTTGCTATACTAGTTATCTCATGGATTCTGATGCCAAGAGGAGGAAATCATGCACAGGCTACTACTGAGGATTTGCTTCTACCGAAAGCATTGAAGGAAAACATTCAAGTTAACTGGCCGACTGCCATATCCGACAACATGATAAAGGTTACCAAACTAGAATCTGCAAAGCTGCAATATTGCGCTTTCATATCAAAAGTTCTTGTTCACTATGGAGTAGACTGTATCAGTGAGTCAAGCAAACCTTGCTCCAGAACAAGGATGATTGATAAGACTACATTGCATCTTATGCAAATGATAAAAACTGATGAAGGATGGACATACAAAATTGAGACTCCAAATGAAGAAAATGAACTGGAATTTATCCTCAACAGCAATTACAGGGCAAAATTTGAGTTCGAGAGAATCATGTTGAATGGATTGAAAATGGTAATAAAGCTTTTGAAAGAGCATAAAGCAGCACGAAGTCATGAAGGACATCTTGATAATTCTGAAACTATTGATGAAAGTAACTCTTGTGAATAGAATGAGAATGAGAGTGATTTCACCTAATCACTCTCATGCATATAAGAATTCCTGTTCTTCATTAATGTTAATGCCACTCTCTAAAACACTGAATACCGCTGTCACCGGTAAGAAAGCCTATCCTTAACTACGAGTTCATACGATTCCTAGCATCCCTAATAATTAATTTTGAAGCACAGAAGTGTGTATGCAACCAATCCTCATATTACCACATATTCCTATGTATAGGCAATACTACCTTTGGGAGAATTTCCCCAGTTCTAGATTTCCCCGTACGTCCCCGTATCGACAAAATCAAGGATCATATCACCGAATGAGTTAAACGATGTATGCATTAAGCAAAGAGGAAAACTCTAACAATTAATGAAGTAAGCATATATCAATAAAAAGAATTGATTCAAATACAAGAGAGTTTAGAGGTTACATCTTTCCCCAGCAACAAATACGGTTTAGTTCCCCATTGTCATGGAGAAAGTAGGTGAATGGAATGAAAGAATGAAGATAGAAACCCTAAAAAAGAGAAAAGGAGAGTTGTCACCATCTCCAAATCTACCCCCAAAGGGGTGAAAAGTATGTTTCAATGCCTAAGCCATCAAAAGATACAAACCCTAAGACGTTCTGGCCTTTAAATAGGGCATAAAAATGACATAAAACAAGCCCAAGCCCGAACAGATCATAAAAAATCGCAGAAAACAGGTCCAGGCCCATCTGGAAACCACCTGGCGCCTAATTTGACCGCCCGGCGGTTTCCCCTTAATCGCGCCACCGCCCAGCGGCCATTTTCACTGCTGGGCGCTGGTCAATTGCACTCTGATCAACTTTTCAGCATTCTGGTCAACAAGTTGACTTTTCTGGTTGACTGGTTGACTTTTGTGCATTCTGTTTGACTTTTCTGCACTCCAACCATTTGATAATGCAACCATTCTTTCAATTCATTCCAAAAACCTACAAAATCAAGGGAATTTAACGATAAAATCATAAAACATGTCTTCAACTCTTTTATTCACAAAACTAACGAAAAATCATGATTCCAAGCAAGTAAAAGGGTGCATTTGATATCAAAATGGAGTATGAAAATAATTGTGTTTGAACCGTTATCACAACCCCAAACTTGAAACTTTGCTTGTACTCAAGCAAACAAGATGAAACTTAGTCTTCCACAAATCAACACAATGGTTCAACCACGTTCAAAAGCTCTTTCTTTCAAGATAGGTAATCACTCAAATCAACTCATCAATAAAATTTAGTCAAGATGTGCACATGCTTTGATTCAAATTACTCATCCTAGTGTTCACATAATCATATAATCTTCTAGCAGATGCTATTCTCATGAATGATCAATTAGCTAAGCATAGATATAATCATGAATTCATGGAATCATTCCTCACCAGATAAAGTCTTTCACTCGATCACATAGGTGTTTCAAGAGGTCACTCCTTCCCTCTACTATCTATATGTCACATAGAACAAAATTGTCTTTCATTTGCCACAATCAAACATCATCACATACACATGTCATCACAAGGACATTTCAAGACTTATAATGTGGTTGGGCTAACAAGGAAAATTGGTTTTTCTAGATCACAAAATCCTTGAGTTAAGAGAGTTATTATACATTCATAGTTTAAGCACAAACTCTCTTTTTACCAATCTCACTCATTCCCAACCTTCCCTTTTCTTCACATTGAGCTTTTCTTTTCATGCTTTTTCTTTTTCTATCTTTTCATCTTTTCTCATGCATTTTCTTTTCAACTCATAAGCTCAATGCCTAACTTTTCTTTTTCTTTTTCAATTCTCCCAACAACCTCAAACTTGAACCTTTAACAATATACCAAAAATATTTCTCAACCTAACTCAAGGCAAAGATTTTCATAGCAAGGGTTTTCATCCTGTTTAAGGCTTAGGTTCAAAAAGGGTAGAACATAAGATGTTCTTTTTCATGTGGTACAAAATTTTTTTTCTTAGAAAAGGGCTTATCAAAAATGGCCTTGATCATGTGACACATACACGTAATTTAATCAATCACAGAAACTCAGGCAAAATCGTTTATGCTCCCAGTAGATAGAAAATATATCAATAAGAACTCTGGAGCTCAAAAACCTCACACAAGCTTATTCCAATAATTCAATCAAATACCCTGCTTAACCTCATAATCACAATCACAAAACCACAATGCATCTGTTCACACAGCTTGTGAACCACCACCTGTATATCAGCATATTGTGCAATCTCAACTTCATCAATATCAAAGCATCATCAAGCAATATCCATCATGCAAAAATATCAATATCAAACCACTGCATCAGATATAGTGTCCAACCAAGTACATCAATACCTATTCTAAAAACAGAAGCAAATAAAACATAATTTAAAAAGATAAGTTTAGAAAACTGGGTTACTTCCCAAGTAGCGCTTGTTTAACGTTACGAGCCTGACCCAAACCTTTCTAGCACCCATCAGTAGGTGCAAAACTTACCATCACCCATCAGTAGGTGTACCTTCCTGTATCCTTCAGTAGATACCTAAATCTTCTAGCATCCCTCAGTAGATGTTATCCCAGTAGCATTCATCAGTAAACGTCGTTAGTGACATCCATCAGTAAATATCTAACCATATAGCATCCATCAGTAGATGCTAATCTTTCTTATCTTCATTGGCATCCATCAGTAGACACCAAATCACCTAACATCCATCAGTAGATGTTGTAGAAGCATCCATTAGTAGATGTTATCATTACTGCCATCAAAAGCAGCGCATAACCCAAAAAAAAATAAAAAAATAAAATAAAATAAAATAAAATAAAATAAAATCAAATAAAATAAAATCAAAACGAAATAAAAGATAAAAAATTCAGAAACTGGGTTGCCTTCCAACAAGCGCTCTTTTAACGTCATTAGCTTGACCCGGTAAAGCCCAAACACCCATTAGTAGGTGTTGATATTTTCTGTTGGTGTTCTTCCTTCCTCCATGACACGAACAACATCTCGAGACTTTTCTTGTCACCAACTCTAAGGATCCTCCATCTTCAGAATTCTGTTTGCTTTGATAGTCTTGACAACCCATAACCTATTCTTGAATTTCACTGATATGCCAGGTTTGGGTTTATCACTTTTCACATCAGGGTGTTGGTGAACCAATTTTCCTTCCTTATCTGCCTCTCGATGATCTTGTGCTCCTAGTACCAAAAATTTTATCCTGCATACACTAAAGAACACTGCACTAAAGCACAAAATTAGCCCAAAAAATAAAAGCAGTAAAAGTTATTTTTTTATCTTAATTTTTGTTTTTTTTTAAATAATAAAAACAGAAAAAGATATTTTTTTTTTTATATAAAGAGGAAAAAATAAAAACAGAAAGATAGATAAAGAGATAGAAAGATAGAAAGTCTAATCGGTAAAGAATCACACACATAGAATAGTTATACCACGAGTCCCCAGCAACGACGCCAAAAACTTGTTAACAAACTGGTAAGCGTACCAGATCATATCAAGTAATAATAAATGGTAAGTCCAAGTATCGTTTTCCCAAGAAAATCACGGCACTAAACTGTTGTGCTTTTGCTTAACTAATCAAGACTATAAAAATAATATTTTGGGATTTTTAAATATAAAGTGCAGAAAAATAAACATGAATGCAATTTGATCAATTGAGGTTAAACACAAAATTGGATGGATGGATGAAGATTAGAATATGAGATGAATATGTTGTTAGGGTTAGATTTCACCTAATCACTCTCATGCATATAAGAATTCCTCTTCTTCATTAATGTTAATGACACTCTCTAAAACACTTAATACCGCTGTCACCGGTAAGAAAGCCTATCCTTAACTACGAGTTCATACGATTCTTAGCATCCCTAATAATTAATTCTGAAGCACAAAAGTGTGTATGCAACCAACCCTCATATTACCACATATTCCTATGTATAGGCAATACTACCTTTGGGAGAATTTCCCCAGTTCTAGATTTCCTCGTACGTCCCCGTATCGACAAAATCAGGGATCATATCACCGAATGAGTTAAACGATGTATGCATTAAGTAAATAGGAAAACTCTAACAATTAATGAAGTAAGCATATATCAATAAAAAGAATTGATTCAAATACAAGAGAGTTTAAATGTTACATCTTTCCCCAGCAACAAATAAGGTTTAGTTCCCCATCGTCATTGAGAAACTAGGTGAATGAAATGAAAGAATGAAGATAGAAACCCTAAAATGGAGAAAAGGAGAGCTGTCACCATCTCCAAAACTACCCCAAAGGGGTGAAAAGTGTGTTTCAATCCCTAAGCCATCAAAAGATACAAACCCTAAGACGTTCTGGCCTTTAAATAGGGCATAAAAATGACATAAAACAAGCCCAAGCCCAAATAGATCATAAAAAATCACAGAAAACATGTCCAGGCCCATCTGGAAATCACAGATCATGTATAATGACAGGGAAAGTATCATTGTTTTACACATTCTTTCATCGCACAGCTACATTTCACGGGGAGTTTATACTATTTTGTGATGAAATTGTGATTTTGAGAGTATCGTTGTATTTTACAAACTACATATCTTTATGATGTATCTCAGTTTTCAAATCTGCATAAATATCTAAAGCATTCCTTTTTTTATTAATGCACAAAGGGGAGATATATATATATATATATATATATATATATATATGAGAGTATGAGAGCAAGCATAAGTGCTTTGGGAAAGGGGGAGAATTATCTGTCTCATACTTTATCTGCTTGGTATTTTGCTGAATATGCAGAGTATTTGTACTGTTTCAAAATGTTTTGATATATGATATTACTCTGTCATGTGTTGAATTGTACAAACATGGTTGAGTTATTAATCATGGTTGTGCATCATCAAAAAAGGGGGAGATTGTTGAGATTCTTGACAACACAAAATCTATATCAAACTAGTTTTTGATGATTGCAACAGAATGCTTAATAACAATACACATGTTGCTATATTACATGTTCTTATTCTGAATTGATTATCATATCTGCTGAACATGTTTTCATGTATTGTGATGTATGTTCCTATGTTGATTGTGTGAGATATATCTCTGGAACATCCTTGTATGATAATGTGCAATATGAACTGGTTTATCAAAAACATCTTATTTCACATTTCTGGAAGTGAAAGATCACAAGCACCTTTATGAACTTATAATTGTGTGACAAAGTTCTAGTCCAGTCGAATACACCTATAATGGATTCGACTATTCTAAAACCTTTGTACAAATTTTGAGAATCAGTGTTATGTGATGTTTTGAGTTGAAAAGAATTTCAAAGTGTTTTTACTTGTGTCAGTCAACATTGTCAAATGCATATTCGACTGTGTTATTGATCAGTTTTGGAATTCTGTTATGCTTACACGCTCCAATGGCTATATTTTTGAAAGTTAGTTAAGCATTGATGACTTGGTCAACTGTAAGGAATGTCTGTTGATTTTTGTTGACTGAGAGCCTCTATGTTGACTAATGAATCGATATTTTATTGATTTCATTTAGTTTATTGTGCTAGAATTATTCAGGGATTTGTGCTTAAATATCCGGTATTTTCCCGTTTTTGGTAATTGTGCTTAATTTGATAAGAAATTCTTATTTTAGTTAATTTGAATTATCTGAGCTAATTATTTACATTATTAATTGTAGGAAAAGTATTGGTTAATATTTTGAGACTTAAAGGGAAATGCCACATCAATTTTATTTTAAGCTAAAAAGAAGGGTTAAATATGTTTTTAGTCCCTGAACTATCAAGCGATTTTGGTTTTAGTCCCTCTTTCAAACTAAGGTACAATTAAGTCCTCCAACTTTAAAAAACTGTGGTTTTAGTCCCTGAAACTTAACACCGTTAAAAAGCCTGATGAGGTGGCTAACATCTCTGGACATATGGATTAAGAGTTTTGCCACGTGTTGTTCATTTCTGCCATGTGTAGATTGAAATTGAAATTTCAATTTGGGAATTATTTTGTAGATTGAAATTATTTTTTTTAGTAACTTAGGGTTCGTTCTTCTGTTGGAGGAGGACATAATTTTATCTGGAAAGAGGAGAACTTGGTTTTAAAACTGACTTAGGGTTCGTGCTTACGGTTCGTGTTTGTTCGTGTTCGTGGTTGTTCGTCTTCGTGCTTGCAATCGTGGTGGTGCTGTTGTTCGTCGTTGGTGTCTGCATTTGCTATCTACGTGGTAGTGTTCGTCTTCGTTCGAAATCAGTTGCGTGTGCATTTTGTGTGAAAGATCAGTTATTCGTCGAAGAAGGTAATTATTTAGTTATAGTGAAATTTGTATTCTCTGTGTAATGTGCATTTTTCTGTGCATTCTGTGTGTAATGTGCCAAGTTTTCATTTGACCATGTAGGTAATATGGTTTTTGACGTCTCTCTGTATCATATGGGGAAGTTCCTCAATAACAAGGGATTAAAATATGTGGGAGGAGAGATACATGTTTTTAGAGGAATTGATCCCGACATGTGGTCATTCTTTGAAGCGGTGGGATTGGTTGGAGAATTCGAGTATGATGGAGAGTTCAAGCTTTGGTGGAAGGGTTCGAAAGAAAAGGCAATGAACAACCTCAGACCACTTACAGATGACAAAGAAGCTATTTTGTTGTCTAACTATGCAGAGGCAAACAAGGAGGAAGTTGAAATCTATGTTCAACATGTCCAACCAAGTCAACCAGATGTAATTACTTTTCTTTCCTTTTGTGAGGAAGCAGTTGAAGAAGAAGTAGAGTTGATGGAGGAGGAGATGGAGGAAGAGGATGAAGCCCGTGGTTATGTTGTTGAAGAAGGTGAAGCAGAGGATGAAGAAGATTTTGGTGGGGTGGAGGGAAATGTGGAAGTACAAGACTTGCTACTGGATGATGAAGAGGAAGAGGGGATTGTTGAGGGAGAAATGGTGGAAGAGCAAGAGGAAGAGGATGAAGAGGGCAATGTTGTTGAGGGTGAAGGGTTGGAAAATGTTGATGAGAGTGAAGAAGAGAGAATGGCAAATGATGATGATGGGTTTGGGATGGAGGAAGAGAGAAGAAATATTAATCCAGTTTTGGATAGGTGGAAGAGAATGACAATGAAAAAGAAAAATATAAGTGTCAAGAGCAGATTTGAAGATAGTGATGGGGCATTTTTGATTAACGAAGAGGTTGGACATCATGAGATAAATGAAGATTATGATACAGATGATTTGTCTTCAAATGTAGATAGCGATGAGGATGTGGGGGAGAATAAGAGGCACTTTTCAAAGTATAGAGCAGAAGATATGACAAAGGGGTTCAAATTTAGATTGGGAATGGAGTTTAAGTCCTTGAAAGAGTTTAAGAGTGCGCTACAAGAGCATAGTGTTTTGAATGGAAAAGAAGTGAAGTTTGTCAAAAATGACTTGAAGAGAGTAAGGGCAATTTGTAAGAAGGGGTGTGGTTTTGTTATAATGGCTAGCAAGGTAGGAAGTAGCCAAACCTTCAGATTGAAAACTCTTGTTGGGCACAAGTGTGGAAGGGCTTTTGGTAGCAAAAGTGCAAGTGTAGAATGGATTGCACAGGTTTTGGTTGACAGGTTTGTGAATGTAGGAGGCATGACAGTGATTCAAATCATAGATGAAATAAAAAAGTCATATAGTGTTGGAATAACTCATTGGAAGGCTGGAAGAGCTAAGAAAATTGCAATGGATTCTTTAGTGGGTGATGGAGAAAGACAATATGCTCGTCTTAATGACTATGTGGCTGAGTTGTTAAGAGTGAAGGCTGGAACCTTCAAGATTAAGGCCAATCAACCCCAACCCACCTTGCCACCAAGGTTTGAGTCATTTTACATGTGTTTGGAGGGCTGTAAGGAGGGGTTTTTAGGTAGTTGCAGACCTTTCATTGGGGTAGATGGTTGTCACTTGAAAACAAGTTATGGAGGTCAATTGTTAGTTGCAGTAGGAAGAGACCCCAATGACCAGTATTTCCCACTAGCTTTTGCTGTGGTAGAAACAGAATGCAAAGACACATGGATGTGGTTTTTGACACAACTCCTTGATGATATTGGAGGCATAGATTGTCAAAGGTGGATCTTTATTTCAGATCAGCAAAAGGTACATTTATTTAAGAGAACGATGATGCTATAATATTGTAGGGATGATGCTATAATAGAATCTTTAAGATTTGTTTATTTTCATATCAGCATGCTATAATAGTTTCTTCGTACTTTAATATTGCAGGGATTAATGTCAGTTTTCGATGATATCTTGAATGGAGTGGAGCACAGACTTTGTTTACGCCATTTGTACAACAATTACAAGAAAAAATTTGGTGGTGGCTTGCTCATTCGAGACCTTATGATGGGTGCTGCAAAGGCAACATACCGTAAGGAATGGGAAAATAAAATGAGTGAGTTAAAAAATGTGAATGTTGATGCTTTTAATTGGTTAATGAGTATACCCACTAGAAATTGGTGTAAGCAGTCTTTTAGTGCATATCCTAGGTGTGATGTGTTGATCAATAACTTGTCAGAGTCTTTTAATAGTACAATTCTAGTAGCAAGAGACAAACCTATAATTTCAATGATGGAATGGATTAGGTCATACATAATGAGTAGGTTTGCCAGCCTTAGAGAAAAAGTTGACACATATCCTGGTGATGTTATGCCTAAACCAAGGAAGAGGTTGGATAAGGAGGTTGAAAAGAGTGGCAATTGGCTTCCTGTTTGGGCAGGGGGTTCAAAATTTGAAGTAACTCATGGCTTTACAATGGATAAGTTCATAGTTGATTTAAGTAATCACACTTGTACTTGTTACTTTTGGGACTTAGTGGGAATCCCATGTAGACATGATGTTGCGGCCATTCATTACAAAGTAGAAAACCCAGAACAATATGTTCATCCTTATTATAAGAAAGATGCGTATAGAACTTGTTATGCACCTATCATAACTTCTATCAATGGCTAAAACCTTTGGCCTACATCTCAGTCTGCACCACTACTTCCTCCCATATATAAAACACCTCCTGGGAGGCCAAAAAAATTAAGAAGACGTGAAGCTGATGAGTATGTCAGCCACTCAAAATTGTCCAAGAAACATATTGCCATGAAATGTAGCAGTTGCAATGCTTATGGCCACAATATAAGAAGTTGTAAAAAGGGTGGGAAAGGCACGGTATGGGATATGTAACTTTTATTTACTACATTTATTTACAAGTATGTGATATGTAACTACCTTACTCATTTCACAGGAAATAAGGAATGCCTCTGCAACAATATCTGCTTCAGCTGGAAGACGATCTGCAAGGGGAGCATCTGCATCAGCTGGAAGGGCTGCATCTGCATCAGCTGGAAGGGCTGCATCTGCATCAGTTGGAAGGGCTGCATCTGCATCAACTGGAAGGAGATCAAGAAGAGATGAGGAAGAGATGCGTCAAAGGGGAACAAGACTGGCTGGACACATTATAAGGTCTCAAGCAAGTTGCAATTGATTTCCTAGTGTAGGAACGTGACTTTTTGTACTCAGTCTGACCCACTTAGGAGACCATTAGTAGTGGGTACAATATTTTTTTTCATGTACATTAAAGTAGTCAGGGACCACTAGCTATTGTTGACTGAATTATTGTGTTGTTTATAGTGCTCAAGGACCACTGGGACCACTTTGTCAGGCACCATTACTAGTGTTGTATTCGGTGCTGCTGTGCTACTATATTATTCAATGTCTAGGACCACTTTTATATTATTCAATGTGTTTTATTCAGTGTTTTATTCGGTGCATTATTTATTCATATCAGAACCTTATTTTATGATGGTGCTGCTAGAAACTTTTATTTCTTGCATCACTGATATAGAGTAGTTTCGAATGATAGTTATTATATCATTCTACATCTGCTGTTATATCATTGTACATCTGCTAGAAACTTTTATTTCATTCAGTGATATAAAGTAGTTTCCAATTGTTGCATTTTAAGCAACTCACAAGGTCATTTTGTGAATTTGTACATATCGGTCTTGAGTAAACAATTGCATAAGTGTTTTTGACCATTTAAAAGTTGTGCATACTGGTTATTTGTTGTTTTTCCAACTAATCTGTAAACTCATCATTCAAACCACTAATCTGCATCAGCTTTCTTTTATTTTGATGCATTTTAACCAACTCACAAGGTAATTTTCGAAATTTGTCCATTTCAGTCCTCAGTAAACAATTCAATAAGTGTTTTTGACCATTTAAAAGTTGTGAATACTGTTTCTGTGGTATTTTTCCAGGTACTCTGCAAAATCATCATTCAAACCACCAATCTGCATCACTTTTCTTTTATTTCAATGCATTTTAACCAACTGACAACCTCATTTTCAAAAAAAGTTCATTTCAGTCCTGAGTAAACAATTGAATATGTGTTTTTGACCATTTAAAACTTGTGCATACTGTTTCTTTGGTCTTTTTCCAACTAATCTACAAAATCATCTTTCAAACCACCATTTTTACCAATTCTACATCAGTTTTCATCAACATAATTCTTCATCTTAAGTAATTAATCTTCCACGGACTTAGATTCAAGTATGACAGCACACATAGCAGCACACATACCAATTCTGCATTTTACTGCATTTAAAGAGCTGAAACAGTGAAATTCTGCTCTGCATTTTACTGCATTTTAAGAGCTGGAACAGTGAAATTCTGCTCTGCACATGTCTTGGTTGTTTCAATGCTTTGAACATGTTGCATTTGATGATACAAACTTGTTTCAAGTGTCAAAATCAACACAATACAACTCCTCAATCGTATTAAAAATGTTAATTTATTATAAACTTTTGTATATACAAGGACAAACATTTACCTATCTTTCACGTGAATGTATATAATCTAAACCAGTGTATTATTTTAAAAAATTCATGAAATAAAAGAATAAGATTTTCATAATTATCAACCAAAAACTATATAAATAAAACCTTAAATTTTTCAATGTTTTGGCTATCGTTTCAAGAAGACCAACTCTATCTACAATCTAGATTATATGGATGAAAAAGAAAAAGAAAAAAAAAACATAATGTCATCCCTACATAACACACTCAACGCATACCCCACATATGCACTTTAAAATTGGATTTTCCTTCTAGTTCTCTGAACTCCATATAAAAAATGTACGTTGATTTTTTTTCCTTTTATACATATAAAAGAAAAAGAAATGACGCAGAGCACATGCAGAATTTGCACTTGCCATGTTTAGATACAAAGAAGAGAGTTTCATTCAGTTTAACCACTGCAGTGTAAATTACACATTTCAAGTGTTACAATTTTAAGCCACACAACCTGACACAAACTTTTCTCAGCAAGGATAGCCTATATTAAATAGTTCTCATCATGGAAATCTGACTCTTATAACACAAATGCACATAACACAACCATCACGGGAAAATTGAACTGGCCACAACTAAACTGAACTTCCATATTTTATTCAATTTAAAACTTCAAAGTACAGCCACAATACAACATTACCTATCTAATTACAATTTATCTTGAACACAAACATAATACAAAACATGGATGTTAATGCCCATGACAATACAAAAAACAACAACATCAATTTGAAATTTTTTCTCTCTTGCTCTAATTTCTTCTTTAACTTCTCCTTCTTCTTCCTTAGATCCAACACAACATTTTCAATACAGACTTCAACTTCTTCACTCTTCCTTTCTAAGCTTCCTTCAATTTCAAAAGCTCCTTCATCAACCCATTCAAAGAAGTTACAGGTTGAATTACTCTGAAAAAAAAAAACATCAGCATCACGATTACAATTTTCAACACAATAAATAAATCATTTATTTTCACTTACTGCCCAATTTATGCATCTATAAAATAGTCTCCCTTTGTTCTTCAGTGTAGTTGCCTTCAACAACAACAATCTTTCACCACAACCACAGATTTTTGAAGCTAAGTGAGAGGAGGATCCACATGATTGTGACATTCCAGAACCTATGCTCCTTGGTGCGCAACCTCCTCTATCAGCTTTCATCTCCCTTCACCAGAGATTAAGAAAGAAACTGAAGTTCGACTGCTCCCAACAAAACCCTATATCCCAAATTCATCCATCTATTCACAAGAAAACAAAGAAGAAGATGAACTTACTTGCCCAACTACACGAATGCCCAACAAGATGACGATCTCCTCTTCGCACAAAGCCTTCGCACCAGTGAACCTAAATAACCAAACTTTACCAATGTTGGGATAATGTTGGGATTAACTTTGCATTTAAAATGTCTGTCAAAACACGTTGCAAACATTTCAAAGATTACATGTCAACCAACGTCCAAAGACGTTAGCCACCTCATCAGGCTTTTTAACGGTGTTAAGTTTCAGAGACTAAAACCACAGTTTTTTAAAGTTGGAGGACTTAATTGTACCTTAGTTTGAAAGAGGGACTAAAACCAAAATCGCTTGATAGTTCAGGGACTAAAAACATATTTAACCCTAAAAAGAAAGAGGAAGTGTAAATTTCATATTTGGAAGTGCAAGTGGTAATTTATTTACTTTGAGAAAAGTGAGGACTAATTTTATTAGGTGTGCTACGTCCTAGCAAATGCAAGTTACATTTATCCAGCTGCCATCCGAGAATTATATTCGTCCAGCAGCTTGGATTTTGGAAGTGCAGCATGTCACACACACATGACCACGGCCCATCCAACAAAAGCAGCAAAGTCCAGCTAGGTGCTTAAAAAAAGAGGTGTGAGCTTGAAAGAAAAAAAGTACGTCCAGCGCATCTGATGCAGCAGCTCCACACTCACACGTAGCAGCACATAAAATTGGTCCAGCAAAACAAAAGAAGCGGCCCACACTTTAAAAGAGATGCTATATGATCAAGGCCTTTAGTCAATTAACATGTGGAGGCATAATTGTAATTGAAGAAAAGTGGGCAGCTGCCATCCACTTGATACAAAAAGAAATGCCACGGTCCACATGGCAGCAAATTAAATTGAAAAAGCACAAGGAGGTGCACTGAGAGAAAAGAGAAAACGTGCTGCAGCCCACACTTGGAGAAGTTGTCTACAGTCCAGTGTTGAAAAACGTTCAGCAGCAGCTTGCAGGTGAAAACAGCAAGCACGGTCCAGCTGCAGCCAGAGAAGATGATGTCCAGTTGTACGTCCAAGGCTGGAGAGTTTTGACACACAACCCTAAAAGGATTGGAGGAGAGGAGCGGACACACATTTTGGTGGCTCTCTCTCGGTATTTTGCAGTTGCTGCCATATATTTTATTTTTCTGATGGAAACTTTCTTTGGATTGTGAGATTATGGTTGAATGAAAAGCTACCACTTTGCTTTTGGTTTTGTATGCTGAAATGTTTTTTGGAAGTTCCTATGCTTGTGCTGGAACTATTATTCACTCTGCTTTCATTTTATTATTTTGGTGCTTGATTTTATTGCTTTGGAGAAGTTACACGTTGATTGGATTGGAAGATTGAATGGTCACAATTTTAGATTGGATAAAGCTGAATTGAAAGTTGTTCTCTTTCATTTTGGTCACGTCATATTTATTAGTTGAAGGGGCTGTCCATGTCTTTTTATTTCATTTCTCTGGAACGTTGCTTTTAGCTTGTTATTGAATGAAAAAAGATTTAGTTTTTTTTCATTGGAAAAGGTTGCAGCTTGTGATGAATGGATATTGTTGGTAGCTAGCTTTTCCTTTATTTTAATTTAAGAATGGATGCTGAAAGGTGGTGCTCGGTTTTATGCAAAGGAAACTCTCTTTATCTATTCATTTTGTGCTAAGGCTGCAGTATTTCTTTTCTTTTTAATTTATTATTGTATTAGTACGGTGGTGAGGTTGAGAAAGATTCAAACAATGAGTCTCGGCTGGAAGCAAATGGGAGTCATGGCAAAGAGCTTTGCAAATTCAATTTCCTTTTGGTAAAAGCACTTGGTCACATGAATGGTAGAATAAAATTATGTTGTTTATTTCTTTGGTTTTAAAATATTTTGCATTGTATTTTGAGTTGTTTTTCACCTTTTAATTTAGTGTTGCATTTCAATTGTTTAAATTATGTAATTTCACTCTCTGGACTCGATTTTAAAAAAATAACTGCAATCATACTAGAGCTCCAAATGCTACATTTTATATGTCACATGAAATATATTTTAGTCTACTTTCCAGGAAAAAAAACCTCATCTCATTTATAGCTCTGAAGAAAAAGTTATGGGTAAAACATTGAGCAAAAGTCAGAGCTGTCTAGTTCCAGCGTGAAATTACTGTTTTCTGTATTTTCGTATTTACTGTAGCAGTTTCGTTTTTACTGTTTTAATTTCATTTTCATGCATGGTGAAATTTGTTGTTGCATTTAATTTCGTTTAATGAAAGTTAAATCTGTTTTGGTTGTATTTAATTACGTTTTTACATCTGCGTTTTAATTTGATTTCATCCGTACTTTAAATTTAATTTTTCTGCATCAACAACAAAACTTTCAAAACCCCCCACTACGTGTTAGACTCGATTCCGAACCGCAAAATTGGTCCTTGAGAAATGACCTAGGAGTCACTTCCTAGTACTATACTGCATTAATTATGCATATCAAATTTGTGTGGGTTGCGACAACTCAAAAAATTTTGGCGCCCTTGCCGGGGACCAACAATTCGGTTTTAAATTTGATGGTTGTCGCGGCCCATACAAATTTGATTGCATATGAGAAATGCAGTATAGCTAGGGAATGACCCCTAGGTCGTCTCTCAAGGACCAAATGTGATTCAAGTCTTAGGTCTAACTCAAAGTGGGGGGGTTGACAGTGTTTGAGATGATAATTAAGCTTAATTAAAATGCATGGAAATTAAACACAACCGAACAAATTAGACAGTACTAAAGCAAAAGAAAATATTAAATCCAACACTATAACTAACAAATATCTAAACATAATTAAATGCAACACTTAAGCTAACAAAGGAAATCACATTACAGGCAAAATAAATAAAAACATGCAACATTGAAACTAATAATTAAAAGAGACATTCTAATAATTAAAAGAAACATTGTAGCTGGAAAATGAAGCAATGTTTAAGCTAAAAATTACAATGCACGTTAAAATGGAAATAAATAAACAAAGCTCGGCTAATTGAAATAAAAAGTGCAAATTGAATAAACACATAAAAGCTCAAATGTGTTCCTGCTGGACAATACCATGTGTGCCTCATGACTGTGCCGCTGCAAGCAAAGGAAATCCAACGCCTAATCTCTTTTTAAAAGCCTAAACATGAATTGTTAGCATGTGCCAAAATGAAAAGCAAATCTGCGAGCTCCAGCTTTCTCCAATTGAATGCAACCGCGTGCTTCTCAAAATCAAATATAATTCACAACCTTTATCTAGCAAAGAAAAGCATGAACAAATAAAAAATATGCATGATCAACAACGCTTGCTCTTCTTCCAAAGACAAAACCCCCAACACCGTTCTCAAGAAAAAGAAAGGAGGTGCCTCGGCTGCAAGTATTTTATTAGAAATGGAAAAGTGTTTACTATATTCAACAAAAAAAAACGAGAATCACATTTTCTTTTCCTTCCGAGAAACCTTCCAGCCCCAAGGCTAATTCCCAAAAAAAATCTAAAGGTTCAATCAGCGCTTAAAGAAAAGAAGATAAAAATCATTACTTTCATTCATCCATAATCTAAGAAAATAAACATGGTTCAAAGCTCTGTAGAAAAAAAAAACGTTCCAGCATCAAAGCTCCCTACGTTCCAGCACCGAAAATTCTTCCTCCAACCAAAAGTGACGGCTGCAGTCCCTTGCTTAAACAAATGAGCGTTTTCTTCCAGGAAAACCAGATAAAGAGGGTCCACATGGATTGTTGGAAGGTGACGTCTCAGCTGGAAACGAGAAGCACAAACAAAGGAAGAGAATCACCATAAAAGTGGAATCAAGAGAAGACAAGAACATTCAATCAAAATGTTGTACCAAAAAAAATTATAAAGGAAGAGTAAAGGTGTTCTATTCATTCATCCAAAGTCCATCACCATCAAAATTGTTCCCAGAAGAAAAATAATGCTCTCCCCCAAAAATTATCAACGTTCCAGCCAAGTGAGTCTACTTATAAGTGTGTGTCGGCTGCAGCTAAATTGCCGAGAGTGTGCTTCCAAAATTAGGGTGGGGACCACCCAACTCGAGGGTTGTCAAGTGTTAAGTGTGTAATAAAATTGGGCCCAACAACATTTTTCCAAAATTGGCCCAAGATGCAAAGAATTTGTCTAAAAAGTTTTAACAATTAAATTACAATACATCTAAAATTTAAAATGTCTAAATTTGAGAGTCTTGAATTTATTTGGTGATCTCCAAATGTCCCAAATAGTGTTTCCAAAATTTTCCCTGAAAATAATAATGCAAATAATTAGCTCAGAAAATTCAAATTAAATAAAATTAGAATTTCGGGTCAAATTAAGCATAATTAGGAAAAACGGGAAAATACCAGACAATTAAGTAAAATTCCCTGATTAGTTCTAGCACAATAAACTAAGTAAAGTCGAGAAAATATTGATTCATCAAAATAGACCACACTTAGTCTTTTGCACTCCTGGGCAAAACCATGACGAAAATCAGGGAACAGTTCAACGGACATCAGGGAATTGACACAGACTCAACACACAGAAAACAAAGACCGACAAGGAAAGAAATAAGCAGAATTACAGTCCTCAAGAACTTTGGACAAGGGAAAGTAGTAGACAGTATCCAACACAGAATCAAGGAAAGCAGATACTCATGAAATCATCCAAGCAATTCAAGACATGGAAAAATGATCAATCAGCTCAAGAGGTGAATCAAAAGTAGCAGAAGCTCACAGATGCACACTATCAGTGTTTCTCTCAGATGTCTAGGGTAAACAATGTAAACTCAATGCACTCAAGAAAGCAAGCAACAACAGACTTGGCAGGCCTCTAATATCAACACTCAAAACATATATGCATGTTCAAATCAAAAGGTCTTTTATGGATGTAATGGGGCCAAGGACAACGAAGGATAAATATGGATGAGAAGTTACAAACCAAAAGGAATAGAGGAGCAATGGGGAACAAGTGTGAACACATTCAAACACACCCAAAACCTCTAATTCAATCCTGTTCTTGACTCCATTATTCACACAATTTTATTTTTATTTTTTTTTCATTTTTCTCTATTTTTTTTCTACTTGTCTCTTTTTTTCTTTTCTCTTTTCATAACACAACTGTATGAGACAAGATGCACACATATTTACAAAACAAAAGAAAGAAGAGGTACCCACTAGCCAATTTTCTGAATCTCCCAAGAGACCACACTTATTCCCAAAACAATTCCAAAGCTCTAAAATTCCCTAAGGTTAAGGTAATCATGGTTTTTCACTTAGGGCTAGTGTATGAGCTTCAAAACAAAGAATGAGGAATATAAAGGCTCAAAGGGGCTATCAAAGGATCACAACAAGGTGGGCTCATTTGGCTAGAGAGGCTCAACAACAAAACTGCCTTTATCAGTTTCAAACATGCATATCAATCAAGAATCATCAACAAGAGTCAAGCCAAGGCATATGTGCAAGCAATCAAGAGACATATCACACACAAGAAAGAATATCCAGTGGCTCAAATCTCACACAGGGCATTTCTGTCACAATCAATCACCCTCTCAAACATCATAATCATCTTCCCAAGCAAAGAAAAACAAAGGATTTCAAACCAATAAGTATCAATCAAGTGAAGTGAAAGACAAGTCTACAACCTAAACCAAGTCCAGAAATTAAGAGAAGCATACAAAACTATACACAAGACACAACAAAAACTACCTAGAAAATAAAAAATTTAAAGCAGAAAACATAAACTAATCAAAGAAAGATCAGAGTCTCCCCCAATAGACCACACTTAAACTATACAGTGTCCTCAATGTGTCATAAGCATAAGATCAGAAATCAGAACAATCAACAGATCATGGACAAGTGCAATAAAAGCGGGAACGGGGGAGAAGGGAAAAGGAAACTCCCTTGATCATGGTGGCAGTTGCCAATTTTGGACTTTCAGGGAGATCTCTTCCACCATAGGATTCAGCAAAGAAATGTTGAGGAAGAACTGCTTTAGTCTCCAAATTTGATCAAGCAGGGAGATGTCCTCCACCGCTGGATCCAAGAAGTAGTGATTGTTGATGAGTAGGTTCAGCTGGTGCTTAATAATCTTCAAACTTTTGTGTACACTGGCACCCTTGTCTTCCACCGTGGGTGTGTGTTGGTCAATTTCATGTGTACCTCCTGCAACATGGTTAGTACAATGTGGCTCCACAGAAATAACATGCAGAGGCATAACACCAAATCCTAGTGTAACAAGCTGAACCCCAAATATTCCCTCAGAACATGAATCAATTTTAGAAATAGAAACAAAATCAATCACAAGTTCAGATTCATGTTCAGTGCATGGAGAACAAACATTCATATGTGATAGCAAAAAGTGGTTCTCGTCATGCAAAGAGGAAGAATTAAAAGCATGCTCATCAACAATACAATCATCAACATACCCATCATCAACAACAGAATCTATCTCAGGTATGTTTACTTCCACTTCCCTGAAGATTGGTAGAGTGGTGGAAAGTGAAAGTGGTCTACCTATCTCAAAAGTGTTGCTCATATATGCCTGGTCTTCTAATTCTTCATCAGTCTCCTCAGGTGTAGGAGTGGGGACATAGGAGGGTGGGAAAGTAGATAGCGCAATAGTAGACTCATGACTCTGCTCCCCATCTCCTATGTGTATGGCCTCAACATCTTTTGGAAGTTGAACAACCTGAAATGATGATTCCTCTGAAACATAAGACTGTTCCTCAGTGAGCTGAGTGGCCATCTGCCCCATATGATCAGTCAAACTCTGAATAGAAGCTCTAGTCTCTAGCTGGAACTGAATGTTCTGCATGGTCATCTGCCTCAGTAACTCCTTCAATGTAGGCTCAGAAGTAGTGGAAGGATGAGGAGTTGCTTGGGCAGGCTGATGAAACTGCAGCTGCTGTGGTTCCTGAACAGGTGGAGAAGGCATACAAGAATTCAAAGATTGTTGATATTGCCCTGGAGCATCATACCATCCCAAGCTAGGGTCATTCCTTCTAGGATCGTTACTGTGACCATACTGAGCAGAGAAGAATTCATCCAAGAACATATGCTCAAGATCTTCCCAAGAAGTGATGGATCCACGAGGAAGACAAAACCGCCAATACCTTGCCGCTCCATGTAACGAGTACTCAAATGCCCTTAAGAACATGTCCTCATCTTGGACATCTGGAGGTTTCATTGAAGAGCATATGGTGTAGAACTCCTCCAAATGTCTATATGGGCATTCACCTGCAAAACCATGAAACCTAGGCAGCAAATTTATCAATCCAGTGTTGAAAACACAACGAATATCCTCCTTATCAATTGGAAATGGCTCCCTAAGAGCACTCTCATGAGATGGAGGAGGAACCGTTCTGTTCTCAACATAGAAATCAGCAGAGTATATAGGAGAAACAATATTAGAGTAACAAGCAGGAGGAGAATCATAGACACGAGCAGAATGAGAATTACTCACATACCCAAAATAGGTAGACATGGGAAAGAAGGGGGAAAGAAGAATGCAATGAAAATATGCAACTAAAGCTATCTAAATGCAACACACAATGACAATCACACAAAACAGAACATCACACTCACAACACAAGACAAGACAACACACACTAATACAACAAAAGACCTAAAACCGAACCGTTGGTCCCCGGCAACGGCGCCAAAATTTGATGGGTGTCGCGGCCCATACAAATTTGATTGCATATGAGAAATGCAGTATAGCTAGGGAATGACCCCTAGGTCGTCTCTCAAGGACCAAATGTGATTCAAGTCTTAGGTCTAACTCAAAGTGGGGGGGGGGGGGTTGACAGTGTTTGAGATGATAATTAAGCTTAATTAAAATGCATGGTAATTAAACACAACCGAACAAATTAGACAATATTAAAGCAAAAGAAAATATTAAATCCAACACTATAACTAACAAATATCTAAACATAATTAAATGCAACACTTAAGCTAACAAAGGAAATCACATTACAGGAAAAATAAATAAAAACATGCAACATTGAAACTAATAATTAAAAGAGACATTCTAATAATTAAAAGAAACATTGTAGCTGGAAAATGAAGCAATGTTTAAGCTAAAAATTACAATGCACGTTAAAATGGAAATAAATAAACAAAGCTCGACTAATTGAAATAAAAAGTTCAAATTGAATAAACCCATAAAAGCTCAAATGTGCTCCTGCTGGACAATACCATGTGTGCCTCATGACCGTGTTGCTGCAAGCAAAGGAAATCCAACGCTTAATCTCTTTTTAAAAGCCTAAACATGAATTGTTAGCATGTGCCAAAATGAAAAGCAAATCTGCGTCCTTCAGCTTTCTCCAATTGAATTCAACCGCATGCTTCTCAAAATCAAATATAATTCACAACCTCTATCCAGCAAAGAAAAGCATGAACGAATAAAAGATATGCATGATGAACAACGCTTGCTCTTCTTCCAAAGACAAAACCCACAACACCGTTCTCAAGAAAAAGAAAGGAGGTGCCTCGGCTGCAAGTATTTTATTAGAAATGGAAAAGTGTTTACTATATTCAACAATAACAAAAACGAGAATAACATTTTTTTTCCTTCCGAGAAACCTTCCAGCCCCAAGGCTAATTCCCAAAAAAAATCCAAAGGTTCAATCAGCGCTTAAAGAAAAGAAGATAAAAATCATTGCTTCCATTCATCCATAATCTAAGAAAATAAACATGGTTTAAAGCTCTGTAGAAAAAAAAAACGTTCCAGCATCAAAGCTCCTTACGTTCTAGCATCGAAAATTCTTCCTCCAACCAAAAGTGACGGCTGCAGTCCCTTGCTTAAACAAATGAGCGTTTTCTTCCAGGAAAAGAAGATAAAGAGGGTCCACATGGACTGTTGGAAGGTGACGTCTCAGCTGGAAACGAGAAGCACAAACAAAGGAAGAGAATCACCGTAAAAGTGGAATCAAGAGAAGACAAGAACATTCAATCAAAATGTTGTACCAAAAAAAATTATAAAGGAAGAGTAAAGGTGTTCTATTCATTCATCCAAAGTCCATCACCATCAAAATTGTTCCCAGAAGAAAAATAATGCTCTCCCCCAAAAATTATCAACGTTCCAACCAAGTGAGTCTACTTATAAGAGTGTGACGGCTGCAGCTAAATTGCCGAGAGTGTGCTTCCAAAATTAGGGTGGGGTCCACCCAACTCTAGGGTTGCCAAGTGTCAAGTGTGTAATAAAATTGGGCCCAACAACATTTTTCCAAAATTGGCCCAAGATGCAAAGAATTTGTCTAAAAAGTTTTAACAATTAAATTACAATACATCTAAAATTTAAAATGTCTAAATTTGATAGTCTTGAATTTATTTGGTGATCTCCAAATGTCCCAAATAGTGTTTCCAAAATTTTCCCTGAAAATAATAATGCAAATAATTAGCTCAGAAAATTCAAATTAAATAAAATTAGAATTTCGGGTCAAATTAAGCATAATTAGGAAAAACGGGAAAATACCGGACAATTAAGCAAATTTCCCTGATTAATTCTAGTACAATAAACTAAGTAAAGTCGAGAAAATATTGATTCATCATTGACTGTCTGTTATAACTGTATTAATACAATATGACTGACAGAAAACTATAAATGGACTGAGCACGAGTTGTTCTGAGAGTTTTGACACTCTAACATTTTCATTTCTAGTTTCAGATTGAATTCTATGTTTTAACAGCTCCAAGAATTCTCCAAGAAGTCTCCAAGAAGACGGTGGTGATCTATCTTGAGAGAGATTCAAAGGGAGAAGGCTTATGCGCTGACTGTGTGATCATTATCTGCACGAAGAAGGTGCTTCTTGATTGATCTTTGAAGGCTTGACATCCTGGAAAGACTGCTGCGTTGATTGAAGGCTTGTGATCCTGTGAAGACTTTTGTGTTGAGGCTTGGCATCCTGTGAAGAGTGTTGGTTACATGTTGAGGATTGTTCGACGTGGGTTCAGATTGCAGAAGAGGGGATTCTTGCTGCAAGTTTGGTTTTGTTGTGCATCTATATTTTGGTTTTGGGTTAAAGAGGAGATTTATAGTTTTGCATTAGGCTTCTTTAAATTCCTTGTTGTAAAAACTACAACCATTATAGTGCATTTGTTTCCTGGGTTGGAAGGACACTGGATGTAGGCATTGTTGGCCGAACCAGTATAAAAACCAGTGTTTGATTTTCTCTATCCCTACACTCTTTATTTCAGTCGACTCTATCTGTTTAGCAGTCAACTATGTTTTTCCGCGGCATAGAAATTTTCATTGCTTGCATTTCAAGAAAGATAAAAAAACCTTTATACTTTTGTATAAAGATTGCGGAAAGACTTTGTTTTTGAACTAACACCAATTCATCCCCCTGTTGGTGTAAAATGAAGCCTACCTGTTTCCTAAAAGCCACTGACTTTGATGACATGGAAAAAGTATTTTGTGTGCTTGGAGGGCGTTTCTACAAGAACCCTAGTGGAGCAGCTATTCATATCAAGAGGGGTGATTTGACGCCTTTGGCACAGTATTGGATGACACTCACACATGCCAATTTGACTCCATGTTCCCATATTTCTGACATTAATGTCAAGAGGGCCCTGTTTATCTACTATGTGTTGAGTGGTATGAGCATCAACATTGGCCAGGTGATAGCTAATGAGATTAGGAGCTGTGCGATGACTACCAGTAACAAAGCACCATTGGGGAAGTCATCTCTAATCACATAGTTATGTCATGTAGCTGGGGTGGATATATATACTCCACCTTTTGAGCGCCCTAGGAAGGCCATTGATGAGGCTTATTATAGACAGTTTTGTGGAGGAGCAGAGGCGACTCAGGATGTACCTAGGAGGCGTGCTAGGAGGAGAGCTCCACCACCTCGCGCCCAGGGAGATGCACCTCATGATGCTGAGCCGTTTTAGATGAGAGACATGTATATGTCTCTGGTGGAGTCTAAATTGGAGTAATTCACAGGGGGCAGATGACCACTGCGGAGATGATTGTGAGTTTGTATGATACACCTCCTGCGCATAGGTGGACGATGGATGAGTTCACCAAAATAGTGGCTTGGCCTAAGCAGGCACAAGGGAGCAGATCTGGAGCAGCTGAAGCTCCAGTCATGGAGGAGGACGAAGATGACGATTATGATGATGATTTTGAGGATGCTGAGGATGAAGAGGAGGACTCCGATGATAACATGGGTTGAGGAGTCTATATAGCATCTACTGATGGATGTTGTTTACTCTAGAACAGGGATTTTCTTATCTTTTGTTTTTATTGTGTAATTTGAATTAGTAGTATAGGTTTGCTTCTGTTGAGTAGTATAGGGGAATATACTTGGTCTGAAACTTTTCTTTATGATGGTTTGACTATGTGCTTGCGAGATTATTGCTTGATGATGCTTGTTTTGAATGATGATTGAGATTGCCATATGCTGATATATAGGTAGAGTGTTCACTAGCTATGTGAACAAATGCATCATGACTTGTGATTATGATTATAAGGCTAAGCAAGGTATTTGATTGAATGATTGGAATAACCTTGTGTGAGGTTTTTGAGCTCCAGATTCTTATTGATATATTTTCTAGCTATGTGAAAGCATGAATGATTTTGCCTGAGTTTCTGTGATTGATTGAATTGCATGTATGTGTCATATGATCAAGGTCATTTTTGAAAAGCCCTTTTCTAAGAAAAATTGTCATTCCATATGAAAAAGGAACATTGTATGTTCAATCCTTTTTGAACCTAAGCCTTAAACAGGATAAAAACCCTTGCTTTGAAAATCTTTGCCTTGAGTTAGGTTGAGAAATATTTTGTGGTGTTGTTAAAGGTTCAAGTTTGGGGTTGATGGGAGAATTGAAAAAGAAAAAGTTTGACATTGAGCCAATGTGTTGAATGAAGATGCATGAGAAAAGATAGAAAAGCTAAGAAAAAGAAAAAGCATGAGAAGAAAAGCTCAATGTGAAGAAAAGGGAAAGTTAGGAATGAGTGAGATTGGTAAAAAGAGAGTTTGCGCTTGAACTATGATTATGTTAATAACTCTCTTTACTCAAGGATTGTGTGATCTAGAAAAACCAATTTTCCTTGTTACCCCAAACCACATTATAAGCCATGGAAAAAGTCCTTGTGATGACATGTGTATGTGATGATGTTGATTGTGGCAAATGATTGTCAATTTTGTTCTTTGTGACATGTAGAGAGTAGAGGGGTCGAGTAACCTTTTGAAATACTTGAGTAGTTGAGTGAAACACTTTGTTTGGAGAGGTAGAATTCCATGAACTTATGATTATATTTGTGCTTAGCTAATTGATCATTCATGTGAGTAGCATCTGTTGGATTGTATGTGATTGTGAAGAACACTATGATAATTTGATTTGAAGCATATGTGCATCTTGATTGAATTTTTGGGAGAAGCTGATTTGAGTAATTACTTGACTTGAGATATTTGATTTGAAAAAGGTTGAACCATTGTGATGAATAATGGAAGATTAGGTTGCATTGGGTTTGCTTGAGGACAAACAAAGTTCTAAGTTTGGGGTTATGATAACAGTCTAAAAACCGTTATTTTCATACTTAAAATTCACATCAAAACACACCCTTTATGACTTAGAATTAGCTTGAAATCATGCAAATTGCTTAAGTTAGAGAGAAAGAGAGTCAAATTGGGTTTTTTGGGTTTTATGCTTGGTTTCCCTTGTTTTGACAGGATTTATCAGGAGTTTAATGGATGAATTGAAGGAAGAGAAGTGTTGGATGAAGAAGAAGGTGGAAGAATGAAGCAAAGTTAAACTGCAGTGACCGCTGGGTGATGATAGCACCGCCTGGCGGTGAGACCTTCTATGATTACAGTGCCAAGCGCTAAAGGGCACCACCAAGGGGTGAAGATGGAATCGCAACCACCACCGAGCGGTGGACTCGTCAGTAGTATTCAAAGAGAATACTCAAGCGGCAGCGCTGAGGGGTGGATTAGGTGTCGTGCCTACCGCCGAGCGGTGTACTTATGGGCCTGGGCTTATTTTCAGTTATTTTTCTGTGCTTTAAATAGAAGTGCACGAACCAGAGCATGTATCTTTCGGCAGAAAGGACGCAGCAACACGGTTTTCACACCTTGGAGGCGTATCTTGGATGCGAGAGAACCAACATTACAAATCTAGGGTTATCTTTTATATTCTTCCCATTCAATTCATCTAGTTTCACCATGAATATGGTGAACTAAGCCTTTTGTTGTTGGGGAACTATGTAGTTCTTTGAAAATCTATTATATCGAATTTCTTATTTTATTCATATACTTATGTTTATCAATAGTTTGAGTTTTTCTTCCGTTCTTGCTAATGCTTTGTTTAAGACGTTATTCAACGCATGATCTTTGATTCTTTCTTTATGGAGACGTATAGTTAGGTCTAGACATGAAGAATTTCTCTTGATGATGAATATTACCTAGAGATAGGAATATGAAAGTCAATAGGCTTAAGCTTCTGTGTGTATTGCATGAATAATTACTAGGGAGACTAGAGATAGTAAACTAGTAATTGTGATTAGGCTCTTTTCACCGAGAGATCGGGTTTAGAGTAAAGTAGAAAGTGGCATAAACATTGATAACAAAGTTGAATCTAATAAGAATAATATATATTTGAGAGTGGATTAGGATGAAACCGTAAAACCCAACAACACCATTCAGCCATATCTTTTACTGTCAATTGATCAAATCTTTGCATACATGTTTATTTCTTGTTTTGCATTTAAAACTCAACTTATTTTTTATTCAAGTCTTATGCTTTCCATTAATCACATGAACGTTTAGGCCTGAGAGTCCTTTGGGAGATGATACTCGGACTTACCGTTTATTTATTACTTGATACAATCTGGAACACTTGTCAGGGTGTTAAGACTAGCCCCTAAATCAACAAGAGCTTTCCCTACATCATGATTCTCAATGGTATAAGGAATGTTGAAACTCCCCGGATCTTTGAATTTTGAAGGGAGAGTCTTCTGCAAAATCACACTGCAATTACCCTGTACATTAATTGTTTCCTCATATAGATATCTCCTCTTTTGATGAATTTCTTCAGAAATTGTGCATACACAAGAACTTGTTGCAATGCCTCAGTCAAAGGAATTTTAATCTCCAATTTCTTAAAGATTTCTTTAAAACACCCTAATTGCTTCTATTTTTCTCTTATACTACACTCCTTAGGGTAAGGAAGAATCTTTTCAATCTTTTTCTCTATTTTTTCTCTCCCCTCTTATTCTCTTTCTCCTTTCTCTCAACCTCACCTACTCTCTCTTCTTTTTCTTCTTTCTTTTCTAACTCAACTTTTTCTTTTCTCTCTTCCATCCTCTCATTACTTATGCTCACAATAGGTTTACACTCTTCTTTAGGGTTAACCTCAGTATTAGCCCCAAATTGCTTCTCAACTTTATCCTCCAACTCTTGGTCAGTTGACCCACCTGTATCTCTAAATTCCTTATAGCAGCTTTAGTGCTCTTATGGTTGAAGATAGTCACCTGCATAAACTGTTGAAGAGTCTCTTCAAGCTTTGAAGTTCTGTCAGATAAAGCAGATATTTGTTGCCATTGTGATTGTTGTTGCGGTGGTCTATTGAATTGTCCTGCTTGTCCAGATTGTCCAAATTGATCTTGACCAATGCTTGGATGAGGTTTTCACCCTTGGTTGAAATTACCTTGGCGGAATTGATTGCCCATATAGTTGACTTCTTCTTGGGCCTTGTTAAGACTCCGACAAGTGTACCGAATCGTATCATGTAATAATAAACGGTAAATACGAGTATCGTTTCCCTAGAGACTCTTAAGCTTAAACATTCATGTGAATTCTTGATTTCTTAAGACTTGATGGAACGAAAATTAGGGTTTTAGATGCAAAACAGAAAATAAACATGCATGCAAAGATTAATCAATTAACAATGTGAACTATATGAATGAATGGTGTTGTTGGGGTTTATGATTTCATCCAAATCCACTCTCATATATTTACAAATTCTACTAAATCCTACTTCTTTATCAATGTTAGTGCCACTTTCTAAATTCCCCTAATTCCAATAACTTGGTGAATAGAGTCTACTCCTAATTACTAGTTTACTATGTCTAGTCTCTCTAGTAATTAATCATGCATTACATAATTCGCATAGAAGCTTAAGGCAATTGGTTCTCCTATCCCTATGTCTAGGTAATATTGCTACCAAGAGAATTCCCACATCTTTAGACCTAACTATACGTGTCCATATAGATAGAATCAAAGATTATGCTATTGAATAATGTCTTAAATAATGCATGCAAATATAATGGAGGAAAAACTCTAACAATTGATAAAAGAAAACATATGAATAAAGTAAGAATTTCAATATATGAGAGTTTCAATAGGATTACATCGTTTCCCCCAACAGAAAAGGGGTTTATTTCACCATAATCATGGTGAAACTAGATGAAGAATGAAAACTATGAAATGATAACCCTAGAATTGACAAGTTGGAGCTTTCGCATCCAAAATCCGCCTCCAAGGAGTGAAGAGAGTGTTTATGCATCCTTTCTGCCAAAAGATAGACCACCTAAGTTGTCCAAATCTATTTATAACTCATTAAAACGAAGCAAAAACTTGCCCAGGCCCAATAGTACACTGCTTGGCGGTGGGTTCACCGCCTGACAGTATGTTTGGCACTTGACATTGATGGTTCAAAAACCGTTATTTTCATTCTTAAGTTTGATACAAAACACACCCTTTATGACTTAGAAACTAGTTTAAAATCATGCATTTTGTCTTAGTTAGGTTATGAGAGAGTCAAAGGTGGTTTTATTGGTATTATACTTGGTTTTCCTTGTTTTGACAGGACTTAAGGAGAATTAGATGAAGGATAATGAAGTAAGAAGGAATTGGACTCAAGAAAAGATGGAAAAAGGCACAAATGAAGAATCGTACCCAACGTTGAACGCCAGATCCACCGCTGATCGCTGATTTCTTCAATTTGTACACTGCCAGACGCTTAAGCGCAAACGCTGAGGGGAAAAGATAGAGCTGCACCCACCGCTGAGCGCCAGAACCAGTGCTGAGCGCTGGCCTCTTCAATAACAGCACTGGCAGACGCCTAGGGGTGAACGTTGAGCGTCTGATAACGGTCTAAAAACCATTATTTTCATACTTGAAATTCACATCAAATCACACCCTTTATGACTTAGAATTAGCTTGAAATCATGCAAAATGTTTAAGTTAGAGAGAAAAAGATTCAAAGTGGGTTTTCTAGGTTTTATGCTTGGTTTCCCTTGTTCTGACAGGATTTGTCAAGAGTTTGACGAAGGAATTGAAGGAAGAGAAATGTTGGATGCAAAAGAAGGTGGAAAATTGAAGTAAACATGAACCACAGCCACCGCCGGGCGGTGTGACCTTCTATGCATAACGTCGCCAAGCACTTAAAGGGCATCGCTAGGGGTTATCTTTTGGCAGAAAGATGGCAGAACACTCTCTACACACCTTGAAGGCAGATTTTGGATGCGAAAGCTCCAATCTATGAAGTCTAGGGTTAATTCTTTCATATTTTCCATTCAATTCATCTAGTTTCACCATGATAATCGTGAACTAAAGCCTTTGTTGTTGGGGAATAATGTAATCCTATTTGAAACTCTCTTATATTGATATTCTTATTTTATTCATATACTTTAGTTATCAATAGTTTGAGTTTTTCCTCTATACTCTATGCTTGCATTGTTTAACTCATTCAATATCATGATAATTGATTTTGTCGATATGGACACATACGGGGGAAATCTAGACTTGAGGGAATTCTCTTGATACTAATATTACCTAGACATAGGGATAGGATGATCAATTACTTTAAGCTTCTGAACACTGAAATGCATGACTAATTACTAGGGAGACTAAACATAGTAAACTAGTAATTGGGAGTAGGCACTCTTCGCCGAGACATCGGGTTTAGGGTAATTTAGAAAGTTGCATGAACATTGATAACAAAGTTGAATTTAATAAGAATAGTAGATATAAGATAGTGGATTAGGGTGAAACTGTAAACCCCAACAACACCATTCATCCATACTGTTTATCTGTCAACTGATCAAGCTTTTACATACATGTTTATTTTCACCTTTGAATTGTAAAATCAAATTATCATTATTCAAGTCTTATGAAATCAATTCACATGAATGTTTAGGCCTAAGAGTCTGATGGCAACCCCATTAGGGACTTACCATCCAA
Organism: Vigna mungo; assembly: GCA_036885675.1. Lineage (NCBI taxonomy): Eukaryota > Viridiplantae > Streptophyta > Magnoliopsida > Fabales > Fabaceae > Vigna > Vigna mungo. The sequence continues at coordinate 24,221,638 of CP144699.1, forward strand.
AGAAGTATCAACTAAAGCTAAGACTAAAGAAAAGGACGTAGAATAAAGATTTCTAAAAACTCTTTCCTTACCTAAAGTCTTAGAAAGATTCTCCTTAAGATAAATATTTTTTCCTTGTTTTGTAGGTCACCAATAAAGGTGCGAAACCATGCAAATACCCCTTAGGAAACTTACCAAGCAGCGAAGAGCAAAGGAAGCAAGTAAGAGTGGATTTTCACTCATTCACGAATTGCAGCAGTTGACTTTTGGAAAGGAAATAGTTGTTGGTTTAAGCCAAAGTGCCCAACCAAGAGCACTCACCGCCCAACGTTCTTCAATCAAGCAAAACACATTAAACACATGTTAATTGTGTTTTGCGTGGAACATACAGCCTAATCTTCAAAGCTTCTCCAACACGCTTCGTTTACATCTGACTAGCTTCCCATAAACATTTCAGAACCTCTCTTCATCTATAAAAGAGAGGATTCTCCCCCTTGTAAACTTAACTTTAATGACATAAGGAATTGCTGCTAAAATTAGCCTAGCACCTTTGCTTCGAGTTCACAGACTTGTGTTGATTTAGCACCATCATCCTCTAGCTTCTTTCCCTCTTGGAAGGCCTCCTTAGCTGGAGAAACTTCACACACATTCACCAGATCTCCACTGCACCATTTTATCAAACACCTTGCACGCACTCCATCTACTACATTCAATCTCCATTCCGCTGCCACACCTGACCGAGGCGTCTCTTCCATCTCAAACGTGGAGGATGCTTCCATCAGAGTCCCTTGGGAAATGATATTCGGACTTACCGTCTCTTTATTACTTGATGTGATCTGGTACACTTGCCAGGGTGTTAACAAGTTGTTGGCGCCGTTGCCGGGGACTCTGATGAGTCGATATTTTATTGATTTCACTTAGTTTATCGTGCTAGAATTAAATAGGGAATTGTGCTTAATTGTCCGGTATTTTCCCGTTTCTGTTAATAGTGCTTAATTTGACCGAAATTTCTAATTTTAATTAATTTGAATATTTTGAGCTAATTATTTGCATTATTATTTTCAGGGAAAATTTTGGAAATACAATTTAGAACATTTCGAGGAGACAAAAATAAATTCAAGACTCTCAAATTAAACATTTTAAATTTTAGTTGTATTGTAATTTAATTGTTTAAACTTTTTGGACAAACTTTTGCACATTGGGCCATTAAAATTTATGTTGGGCCCAAAATTCTAAGACACTTGTCACCCTAGGGTTTCCTTTAGGGTGGTCCCCACCTCATTTTTGTAGGACACATGGTCCTAGGAAACCTAGCAGCCGACACATTGGATTGAGGTTTTTGGCTGGAACGTGAGAAACTCTCTCGGCTGAAACTTTTGAGCAACATTTTTTTTCTTGAACAATGTTTATGTTATGGGATTGTGGATGAATGGAAAGAGCTCCACGTTGATAGCTGCAGCTGCACACTTCATTTTATTCTTCTCGGCTGGATCATCTCCTTTTAATTTTTATTGATTGAAACGGTGCAACAAAGTTGTGGAGAGAGGAACGGTCATTTCATTAGATTTTTGGAGAAATTATTTCAATTGCTTTTGATGGAGCACATTGGAACAAGCTGCAGTCAACATAGTTCTTTGCTCTTTCTTTTTGAGTTTGCTTTAATTGAATGAAAGAAAATATTTGGAATTGTAATTTGTGTGGGGCTGACGGTACTACATCTAGAATGCATTTGATTTTACATTGCTTTTTCATTTAGTTTCTAAAACTGTGAAGAGAGGGGAGTGATGGGACGCATGTTGGTGGCTAAGAAATGAATTTGTTTTGCCTTTATTGTCTTGAGATTAAAGAAGGGATTAGATAGCATTAGGTGATGTTTTGGTGCAGCCCTGCAGAGAAGTCTCGGTTTCTGGGAGGAATTAACATTTTATTTTTATTTTGCTTTCACAACATAAGGAGTAGATTAGGTAAGGATTAATGGCAACATGTCACAGTCTGAAGCTGGATGGTTTCGGTTGGGAGAAAAGGCAATGCTACCAATTTAGTTTAGAATGAAAATGGAAGTTGCTGCCAATTGCATTTAAGTTTCCTAGCTGGAAAGGAATTAAATTGCTTGGAAGTGATGTTTACTTTTTTTTTTTTTGTTGAATGCAAAGGGAGAAGCACATTCTCTTTCTTAACGTTGCTTGGAAGTGGCAGATTTCATTTGCTGGATGGCACGTCCTAGAATGAAGAGGTGTTGATTCATTTGGGGGATGCAACGTCTTTCAACTTGAGAAGAGAGGTGTCACGGTCCTGGTACAGAGGTGATTTCAGTTGGGAGAAAAAAATCATATGCGGTTGATTGTTTTGGAGCATTGCCAATTCAATTTCCTTTGGTAAAAGCACTTGGTCACATGAAATGGTAGAAAAAGTTTATGCTTTCTAATGTTTTTTGTCTTAGAATATTTTACATTACATGTTTAATTATTTTTCATCTTTTTAATTAAGTGTTGCAATTTTAATAGTTTTAGTTGTGCTTGAATATTTACATGTTGCATTGTTTAGTTTAATATTTTCATGCACTTTAATGTTTTAAATTAAATTCGGTTGTGTTTGATTTTTATTTTTAATTTTGTCAGTTACATTCACAACAAAACTTTTCACAAACCCCCCCACTTCGTGTTAGACCTAAGACTCGAACCACATTTGGTCCTTGAGAGACGACCTAGGAGTCACTTCCTAGCACTATATTGCATTTCTAATATGCAATCAAATTTGTATGGGCCGCGACAGCCCATCAAATTTTGGCGCCGTTGCCGGGGACCAACGGTTCGGTTTTAGGTCTTTGTTGTGTTAGTGTGTGTTGTCTTGTCTTGTGTTGTGAGTGTGATGTTCCGTTTTGTGTGTGGTGTTATGTGTGTTGCATTTAGGTAGCTTTAGTTGCATATTTTCATTGCATTCTTCTTTCCCCTTCTTTCTCATGTCTACCTATTTTGGCTATGTGAGTAATTCTAATTCTGCTTGTGTCTATGATTCTCCTCCTGCTTGTTACTCTGATATTGCTTCTCATATATACTCTGCTGATTTCTATGTTGAGAACAGAACGGTTCCTCCTCCATCTCATGAGAGTGCTCCTACGGAGTCGTTTCCAATTGATAAGGAGGATATTCGTTGTGTTTTCAACACTAGACTGATAGATTTGCTGCTTAGGTTTCATGGTTTTGCAGGTGAATGCCCACATAGACATTTGGAGGAGTTCTACACCATCTGCTCTTCAATGAAACCTCCAGATGTCCCGGATGAGGATATGTTCGTTAGGGCATTTGAGTACTCATTACCTGGAGCGGCAAGGGATTGATGTTGTTGTCTTATTCCAAGATCCGTCACCAGTTGGGAAGATCTTGAGCATTAGTTTCTTGATAAATTCTCCCCTATGCGGTATGGTTATAGCGACGATCCTGGGTGGACGAATCCTAACTTGGGATGGTATGGTACTTCAGAGCATCAATATCAGGAACCATCATTCCAGACTCCTTATATGCCTTCTCCACCTGTTAAGGAACCACAATAGCCGCAGTTTCATGAGCCTGCCCAAGCAACTCCTCATCCTTCCACTACTTCTGAGTCTACATTGAAGGAGTTACTAAGGCATATAGCCATGCAGAACATTCAGTTCCAGCAAGAGACCAGAGCTTCTATTCAGAGTTTGACTGATCATATGGGGCAGATGGCCACTCAGCTCACTGAGGAACAGTCTTATGTTTCAGAGGAATCACCATTTCAGGCTGTTCAGCTTCCAGATGATGTTGATGCCATCCACATAGGAGATGAGGAGCAGAGTCATGAGTTTACTACTGCGCCATCTACTTCCCCACCCTCCTATGTCCCCACTCCTACACCTGAGGAGACTGATGAAGAATTGGAAGACCAGACAGATATGAGCAACACTTTTGAGATAGGTAGACCACTTTCACCTTCCACCACTCTACCAATCTTCAAGGAAGTGGAGGTAAAGATACCTGAGATAGACTCTGTTGTTGATGATTATGTTGATGATGGGTATGTTGGTGATTGTATTGTTGATGAGCATGATTTTCAATCCTCCTCTTTGCATGATGAGAACTACTTTGTGTTATCACATCTGAATGTTTGTTCTCCATGCACTGAACATGAATCTGAACCTGTGATTGATATTGTTTCTATTTCTGAAATTGATTCATGTTCTGAGGGTATATCTGAGGTTTAGCCTCTTACACTGGGATTGGGTGTTATACCCCTGCATGTTATATCTTTGGAACCACATTGCACTAACCATGTTGCAGGAGGTACATATGGATTTGATGAACACACACCCATTATGGAAGACAAGGGTGCCAGTATACACGACAGTTTGAAGATTAATAGGCACCAGCTGAACCTGCTCATCAACAATCATTGCTTCTTGGATCCAGCTGTGGAGGACATCTCCCTGCTTGATCAAATTTGGAGGATGAAGCAATTCCTCCTCAAGACTTCTTTGCTGAATCCTGTGGTGGAAGAGATCTCCCTGAAAGTCCAAAATTGGCAACTGCCACCATGATCAGGGGAGTTTCCTTTTCCCTTCTCCTCCCTTTCCCACTTTTATTGCACTTGTCCATGATCTGTTAACTGTTCTGATTTCTGATATGATGTTTGTGACACATTGAGGACACTGTGTAGTTTAAGTGTGGTCTATTGGGGGAGACTCGGATTTTTCTTTGTTAGTTTATGTTTTCTGCGTTAAATTTTTTGTTTTCTAGGTAGCTTTTGTTGTGTCTTGTGTACAGTTTTACCTGTTTCTCTTTATTTCTGGATTTTGTTTAGGTTGTAGATTTATCTTTCACTTCATTGATACTCTGATTTGTCTGAAATCCATGCTTTTCTCTACTTGGAAGATGATTATGATGTTTGAGAGGTTGATTTGATTGTGACTATACCCTGTGTGAGATTTGAGCCACTTGATATTCTTTCTTCTGTGTGATATGTCTCTTGATTGCTTGCACATATGCCTTGGCTTGACTCTTGTTGATGATTCTTGATTGATATGCATGTTTGGAAGTGATAAAGGCAGTTTTATTGTTGAGCCTCTCTAGCCAAATGAGCCTACCCTGTTTTGATCCTTTTATAGTCCCTTTGAGCCTATGCTTTCCCCATTTCTTTGTTTTCAAGCTCACACACTAGCCCTAACTGAAAAACCATGATTACCTTAGCCTTAGGGAATTTTGGAGCTTTGGAATTGTTTTGGGAATAAGTGTGGTCTCCTTGGGGATTAAGATGAATTGGCTAGTTGGTTCCTCTTCTTGTTTTTGTTTTTGAGAATATGTTGTGTATCTTGTCTCTTAGAGTTGTGTTCTGAAAAGAGAGAAAAGAAAAGAGACAAGATGGAAAAAAAAAAGAAAAAAAGATATATACAGAAAAATGAAAAAAAATGAATAAAGGAGTCAAGAAGAGGATTGAATAAGAGGGTTTTGGGTGTGATTTGATTGTATTTTCACTTGTTCCTCATTGCTCCTCTATTTCCTTTGGTTTGTAGCTTCTTATCCATATTATATCCTCCCTTGTTCTTGGCCCCATTACATCCATAAAAGACCTTTTGATTTGAACATGCATATGTTTTGAGTGTTGATATTAGAGACTTGCCAAGTCAGTTGTTGCTTGCTTTCCTGAGTGCATTGAGTTGAAATTGTTTACCCTAGACACTTGAGAGAAACACTGATAGTGCATTTGTGAGGTTTTGTTGCTTTTGATTCACCTCTTGAACTGATTGATTATTTTGCCATGCTTGGAATTGCTTGGATGATTTCTCTGAGTATCTGTTTTCTCTGACTCTGTGTGGGATACTGTCTACTTCCTTTCATCGTCCAGATTTCTTGAGAATTGTGTAATTCTGTTTATTTCTATCCCTGTTAGTCTTTGTTGTCTGTCTTCTGAGTCTGTGTCAATTCCCTGATGTCCATTGAACTGTTCCCTGTTTTGCGTCTTGATTTTGCCCAGGAGTGCAAAAGACTAAGTGTGGTGTATTTTGATGAGTCGATATTTTATTGATTTCACTTAGTTTATCGTGCTAGAATTAAACAGGGAATTGTGCTTAATTGTCCGGTATTTTCCCGTTTCTGTTAATAGTGCTTAATTTGACCGAAATTTCTAATTTTAATTAATTTGAATATTTTGAGCTAATTATTTGCATTATTATTTTCAGGGAAAATTTTGGAAATACAATTTAGGACATTTGGAGGAGACAAAAATAAATTCAAGACTCTTAAATTAAACATTTTAAATTTTAGTTGTATTGTAATTTAATTGTTTAAACTTTTTGGACACACTTTTGCACATTGGGCCATTAAAATTTATGTTGGGCCCAAAATTCTAAGACACTTGTCACCCTAGGGTTTCCTTTAGGGTGGACCCCACCCCATTTTTGTACGACACATGGTCCTAGGAAACCTAGCAGCCGACACATTGGATTGGGGTTTTTGGCTGGAACGTGAGAAACTCTCTCGGCTGAAACTTTTGAGCAACATTTTTTTTCTTGAACAATGTTTATGTTATGGGATTGTGGATGAATGGAAAGAGCTCCACGTTGATAGCTGCAGCTGCACACTTCATTTTATTCTTCTCGGCTGGATCATCTCCTTTTAATTTTTATTGATTGAAACGGTGCAGCAAAGTTGTGGAGAGAGGAACGGTCATTTCATTAGCTTTTTGGAGAAATTATTTCAATTGCTTTTGATGGAGCACATTGGAACAAGCTGCAGTCAACATAGTTCTTTTTCTTTGCTCTTTCTTTTTGAGTTTGCTTTAATTGAATGAAAGAAAATATTTGGAATTGTAATTTGTGTGGGGCTGACGGTACTACATCTAGAATGCATTTGCTTTTACATTGCTTTTTCATTTAGTTTCTAAAACTGTGAAGAGAGGGGAGTGATGGGACGCATGTTGGTGGCTAAGAAATGAATTTGTTTTGCCTTTATTGTCTTGAGATTACAGAAGGGATTAGATAGCATTCGGTGATGTTTTGGTGCAGCGCTGCAGAGAAGTCTCGGTTTCTGGGAGGAATTAGCATTTTATTTTTATTTTCCTTTCACAATATAAGGAGTAGATTAGGTAAGGATTGATGGCAACATGTCACAGTCTGAAGCTGGATGGTTTCGGTTGGGAGAAAAGGCAATGCTACCAATTTAGTTTAGAATGAAAATGGAAGTTGCTGCCAATTGCATTTAAGTTTCCTAGCTGGAAAGGAATTAAATTGCTTGGAAGTGATGTTTACTTTTTTTTTATTTTTTATTGAATGCAAAGGGAGAAGCACATTCTCTTTCTTAAGTTGCTTGGAAGTGGTAGATTTCATTTGCTGGATGGCGCGTCCTAGAATGAAGAGGTGTTGATTCATTTGGGGGATGCAATGTCTTTCAACTTGAGAAGAGAGGTGTCACGGTCCTGGTACAAAGGTGATTTCAGTTGGGAGAAAAAATCATATGCGGTTGATTGTTTTGGAGCATTGCCAATTCAATTTCCTTTGGTAAAAGCACTTGGTCACATGAAATTGTAGAAAAAGTTTATGCTTTCTAATGTTTTTTGTCTTAGAATATTTTACATTACATGTTTAATTATTTTTCATCTTTTTAATTAAGTGTTGCAATTTTAATAGTTTTAGTTGTGCTTGAATATTTACATGTTGCATTGTTTAGTTTAATATTTTCATGCACTTTAATGTTTTAAATTAAATTCGGTTGTGTTTAATTTTTATTTTTAATTTTGTCAGTTACATTCACAACAAAACTTTTCACAAACCCCCCCACTTCGTGTTAGACCTAAGACTCGAACCACATTTGGTCCTTGAGAGACGACCTAGGAGTCACTTCCTAGCACTATACTGCATTTCTAATATGCAATCAAATTTGTATGGGCCGTGACAGTGTGAATTTGATTAAATCTGACTTTGATTTTTGTTTTTGTTTTTATTTTACTTTTATATAAAAGTGCTTTTTAGGGTTTTTATTTCTTGTGTATGTAGGAGGGAATTCACACTAGAAGCAAGAAAAATCAACCTCTTCTCGAAGGATTAAGTGAAAGGAGGGGGAAGAAAGTTAGAAGACCATCTAGAGAACTATTCCCTTCTCCTGAAAGGCTATTGCAACCCTCACCAAAGGCATCTACTCAGAACACAGAAGAGATGGCAGAAGGAGCTCCTAGGCGCACTCTAGCAGACGCATCTAATGTGGTTGGCCCTCAACATTTAAATTGTATTGCCATGCCGATGGACAACACATTGAACATGGTGATGAATCCTGCATTGATACACCTGGTGCAAAGTAACCAATTTAATGGACTGTCACATGAAAGTCCATATGATCATCTGACAACATTCAATGAGATATGCAACGCAGTGAAGATCAATAGAGTGTCAGATGACAAGATAAAACTTAGCTTGTTTCCTTTCTCATTGGGATGCAATGCTAAGTTGTGGTTGAATTCTTTTCCAGAAGGAAGCTTTACAACATGAGAGGTTGTGGTGTCTAAATTCCTGAATAAATATTTCCTACATTCCAAAATAAAAAACGGAAAGGTGGAGATTTCTTCCTTCAGGGCATGGAGGAAACCCTAGGTCAGGCATGGGACAAACTCAAAGGTTTGCTAAGAAAGATGCCTGTACACGGTTTTGATAAGACAATTGTGGTTCTCACGTTCCTTGGAGGTCTTGGTACACAGTCCAAGCTTATGTTAGATGCCTCAGCTGGAGGCAATATCAAGAGAAAGACTCCTGAAAAGGCCTATGAGTTGATTGAAAGCATGGCTGCAAACGAGAATGAGACTCATATTGAAAGGCGCATGACAATTCAAAAGAGGGGAGTTCTTCAATTTCACATTGAAGATGCAATGCTAGCTCAAAATAAACTCCTATCTCAACAACTGGATAACTTGTCAAAGATCATTGCTCAACTGCCGAAGGAGATGAGAAATGTTTCACAAGCTCAACAACAACTCTGTGATTTTTGTGGTGGTGACCATATTAATGGTCAATGTGCCTTCCCTGAAGAGGCACAAGAAGAAGCAAATTACATGGGCAACCAATTTCAATATGGCCAGGGTAACATCAACCAAGGTTGGAAGAATCACCCAAGCATTGGACAAAGGCAAAGTAATCAATCTGGACAAACTGGAGGCCAATTTAACAGACCACAGCAACCACCACTATGGCAACAGGTGGCTAATTTGACTGAACACGTCAGAAGCCTTGATGAGAAATTTGAAAAATTCTTGAAGGTGTACGACTCTCATTATAAGAGTCATGAAGCTAATTTCAGGAATTTCGAAATGCAAATTGGCCAGATATCTAAAAGGGTGGACGTCACATAGAAGAATCAATTTAGGGCTAATACTGAAGTTAACCCTAGAGAAGATTGTAAAGTTGTTGTGAGCATAGTTGAGGAAGGAGTGGAAAAAGAAATTATTGAGTTAGAGAGTAGTGAGGATGAGGATGAGAAGATGGAAGAAAAAAAGATTGAAAAAGAAAAAATTGAAAAAGATGAGAGTGATCTTCCTTACCTGAGAGGAGAAGGGAGAAAAGACAGTAATTGTGGGCACTTTAGAGAAATTTTTAATCAGATGAAGATTACTATGCCTTTAACTGAAGCACTCCACCATCTTCCTGTCTATTCCAAGCGAATAAAGACACTAACAAACAGGAAGGTTGTATTCGCCCTTTGAAGAGGAAGCACCCTCCAAAAATGAAAGATCCAAGAAGTCTTACTTTCCCATGCGCCATTAGAGATGTTAATGTAGGGAGAGCTTTACTTGATTCTAGGTCAGGTATTAATTTGATGCCCCTATCTATGCTGAAAAAGATTGGTGGGCTAACATTGAAGCCATCCAATATTTTTGTGGTTGTGGCAGATGGATCTTCAAAGAGACCTTATGGTGTGGTGGAGGACATGGTGATTCGCGTTGAAAACCTTAAATTCTTGGAAGGCCATTCATGAAAATGGCCAAATTGGTCATAAGTGTCCATGACAAGATGGTTATGTTAAAAGACCAAGAACACAAGTTGATCTATACTGCCTCTGAAGAGAAGCTGACGCAGATTCAAAAGAGGGCTAAATATAGAGCTTCAAAGAAAGATGCAGCGGTTGATGGGTCTAAATGTGCTAACAAAGGTAATAATTGTAATGTCATGCAGGTACAGGAAAAGGAAGATGTTGATAAAGAAGGCACAGTCCACGTTGACTTGGAAGATGCATCATTCCAGCTTGGTTCACAAGTGAAATACAAAAATAAAAAGTGGGTGGTGAAAGGTTATAGAAAGAATTGAGTGATAGAAATTGAAGCTCCACATTCCAAGATAATCAAGAAAGTGGACTACACACAATTGATGAGTTGGTGGGATGAGGAAGACACCAACATGGAATAGGAGGCGTGACCTTTCACTGGGTCAAGCTAGTGACATAAAAAGAGCGCTTACTGGGAGGCACCCCAGTGATCCAAGAACAATATTTTTGTACTTTAAATTTTTAAATCTTGGTGATGTAATCATGAACAATTTTTAAATTTTTGTGTATTGGGTAGCTTCTATAAGAGAAGCTAAAAATTTTAGGTACTCATTGACGGGTACAGGAAGGTACACCTACTGAAAGGTGTTGGAAAGATATGGACTTACTGACAAGTGTTAGAAAGGTTTGGGTCAGGCTCGTGACGTTAAACAAGTGCTACCTCGGAGGCAACCCAGTTGATTGATTTATTTTTGCATGTTTAATTTTGTTCTAGTTGCATATGTGAGTCAACTGATTGGGAATTACATGAAAATTAAATTTTGAAAGTTGAATTTGAAGGTTTAAAGGGATAAAATGGTTGAAACAAAGAAAAAAGGGGAAGGGTGTAAATCCCGCACACCGCCGGGCAGTGGCGGCGTTGAGGGGTATACTTATTTTTAAATGGGGTTTGGTTCTTTGGCCCATTAGTTGGTTTTTCTACCCTTAGTGCTCGCCTAAACACTCCCTACCAGATCCCCAACCTTCACTTCACTTTCAAACACTCCTTTGGAGGTTTCCCAACACTTTTTCCATCATTCCATCTCTTGAAAACCCAAAATTTTCAAATTTGAACTTAGTTCATCATCCAAGTTTGGGGGTTTTTTGAGGGCTTTGAATCTAGGGCTGCATTCATCATCATCCAAGGAGTATTTTGCAAGCAATTAATGTCTCTCCACCCAAGTAAGTCATACAATTTCCATTCAAGGATTTCCAAAGCATGAACTTGATAGAAAGTTTGGAGAAGCATGAGAAATTAGGGCTTTTAGATTTTATGCATGATTTGATGAAATTGGAACTGTTCGCACCAATTAAATTGTATGATTGATGCTTGGAACTGAGAAATTTTCATTAGGGTGGAGAATAAATGCATGTTGGAGTGTTAGGGTAAAACTGTCGCCGCTACTGTCGGGCGGTGTTAACACCGTTGGGTGGCAGCCTGTCAGTTTCTGATTCTTGGCTTTTTGGCTTGGCAGGTGGCGCTAAGGGGTGCTATCCAGCCCCACCAATTATCAATGATATGATGGGACATGTTTTGAATGTTTGCTAATGATTAATGTGCTTTGTTGTGGTCTTGTAAATTGTGTTGAATGCAGGAATGACAGCTTCTTCAGGGAAGAGAACGAAGACCATAGGCCACAAGAGAAGAGAACCTGACTTATTGTATAACCAAAAGTTCTTGCACAGGAAGCATGAGCAATATTTTCTGAAGGTCCAGGAGCGATGTCTTATCATGGAGATGAAGATAAGCTGGATTCCTGACTATGCTCCACAGTTTAGATAGGAGTTGGAGGGAAAAAACTGGGAGAAGTTGGCCACATACCCTGCTCCTGCCAACATAGCCGTGGTGAAGGAGTTTTATACAAATGTCAAGCCACTCGAGGGTTCTAACTTTTCTGATTACATGAGCTATGTAAGAGGTAAAGTTATCAAGTATGACCCTGAGACCATCAACAGGTTCCTGAATGTAGAATGAGAAGGAGACTAGTGTCAATATGAGCTAAATGTGATATAGGGCACTGACTTTGATGACATGGAACGAGTGCCTTGTGTGCCCGGAGGGCATTTCTACAGGAATCCCGGTGGAGATGCTATTCACATCAAGAAGGGTTATCTGACGCCTTTAGCACAATATTGGATGGCATTCACACATGCCAATGTGACCCCATGCTCCCATATTTCTGACATTAATGTCAAGAGGGCCATGTTCATTTACTATGTGTTGAGTGGTATGAACATCAACATTGGCCAGGTGATAGCTAATGAGATTAGGAGTTGTGCAGTGACTTCTAGCAACAAAGCACCACTGGGGCAACCATCTTTGATCATACAACTATGCCATGCAGTTGGAGTGGATACGTCTAATCCACCTTTTGAGCGCCCTAAGAAGGTCATTGATGAGGCCTATTACAAACAATTTTGTGGAGGGGCAGAGGTAGCTCAAGATGTACCTAAGAGGCGTATTAGGAGGAGAGCTCCACCATCTGACGCTTAGGGAGGTGCACCTCATAATGCTGAGTAGTTTCAGATGAGAGATATCTATATGTCTCTGGTGAAGTCTAAGCTAGAGGCACTCCACAGGGGGCAGATGGCTGCTGCTGAGCAATGGGTGGACAATGGATGAGTTCACCAACATAGTGGCTTGGCCTGAGCAAAGATAGGGGAGCAGATCTGGAGCAGCTGAAGCTCCAGTCATGGAGGAGGATGACGAGGATGATGAGGACTTCGAGGATGTTGAGGCTGGAGAGGAAGACTCAGATGACAACATGGGATGAGGAGTCTCTATGACATCTAGTGATGGATGCCAAATGCAGTAGGATAGGAATTTCTTATATTTTGATTTTCTTTAGTAATTTGAATTCTTAGAATAAGTTTGCTTCAGTTGAGTAGTGTAGGGTAATGTACCTTGTCTGAAAATTTTCTGTGTGATGGTTTGACTACTTGTTTGCATGAGATTATTGCTTGATGATTCTTGTTTTGAATGATAATTGAGATTGGCGTATGCTGATATACAAGTGGAGTGTTCACTAGCTATGTGAACAAATGCATTGTGATTTTGTGATTGTGATTATGAGGCTAAGCAGGGTATTTGATTGAATGATTGGAATAAGCTTGTGTGAGGTTTTTGAGCTCTAGAGTTCTTATTGATATATTTGCTATCTATGTGAAAGCATGAATGATTTTTCCTGAGTTTTTGTAATTGATTGAATTGTATGTATGTGTCATGTGATCAAGGTCGTTGTTGGTCAGCCCCTTTTCTAGTCAAAGGAAATTTTCGTCCCATATGAAGAAGGAACATTAAATGTTCCACCCTTTTTGAACCTAAGCCTTAAACAGGATAAAAACTCTTGCTTTGAAAATCTTTGCCTTGAGTTAGGTTGAGAAATATTTTGGGGTGTTGTTAAAGGTTCAAGTTTGGAGTTGATGGGAGAATTGAAAAAAAAAGTTGATATTGAGCTAATGTGTTGAACTGCGCTTATTGGTAAGTCGGTCCCGCACATTCCTGAAAAGTGCAAGGACCCAGGTATATTTTGCATTCCTTGTGTGATTGGAAACAATAAATTTGAGAATGCCTTGCTTGATTTGGGTGCTTCCATTAATGTCATGCCTCTGTCAATATATACATCTTTGTCTCTTGGTCCTTTGCAAACCACGGGTGTCGTCATTCAATTGGCCAATAGGAGTGTTACCCACCCGACAGGTTACATAGAGGATGTCTTGGTTAGGGTAGGTGAATTGATATTTCCTGCTGATTTCTATGTTTTGGAGATGGAGGACGGTTTCTCTCATGGATCCGCCCCCATTATTCTAGGCAGGCCGTTTTTGAAAACTGCCCGTACCAAGATTGATGTGTATGCTGGGACATTGTCTATGGAATTTGCTGATATTGTTGTGCATTTTAATATCCTTGATGCCATGAAATTTCCAGTTGAGTACCATTCTGTGTTTAGAATTGATACATTGGATGACATTGTGGATGAGTTCATTGTTGATGATTTTCGTTCTATGCATGAGAAGAAACATTCATGCATAACATCTGGGGTTGAATCAGGAATTGGAAATGTTGTTGAACTTGATGATGATATGGATGAAAATTGTGATGTCCAGGGTATTGATGATGTCCAGGTTATTGATGATATGCGTGTTTTTAATGATTTGGATGATATTGATGATGTTGTTGATAAACCTGTGATGGATATTGATCTGGATTGTGATGAGATGGGTTTTCTGCCTTTACCTGTACATTCTTTAGAGTCAGAATGCTTTAACCACGTTGCAGGAAGTACACTTGAATCTGACTTCCAGGAACCCACTCTTGAGCTGAAATAGCTCCCAGAAAACCTCAAGTACGTATACTTGGAGGATGATGAGAGGAAACCGGTCATAATTTCCACCTCCCTTGATTCTGTTCAAGATGAGAGGTTGCTTGGAGTGTTGAGGGCGCATAAGAAAGCCATAGGTTGGAGTTTAGCGGACATCCCTGGTATTAGCCCATCCACATGCATGCATAGGATTCTGTTGGAAGATGGGGCAAAACCAGTGAGACAGCCGTAGAGAAGGAAAAACCCTGTGATCTTGCACGTGATTAAGAAGGAGGTGACGAAGCTTTTGCAAGCTGGGATCATCTAACCTATTTCAGACAGCCAGTGGGTGAGCCCCATCCATGTTGTGCCCAAGAAGACTGGCCTCACTGTGGTGAAGAATGAGAGGGATGAGTTTATCCCAACTAGAGTGCAGAACAGCTGGAGAGTCTACATTGACTATAGGAGGCTCAGCCAAGCAACCAGGAAAGATCACTTCCCCCTGTCATTCATTGATCAGATGCTAAAGCGCCTGACACGTAAATCTCACTACTGCTTTCTAATGGTTTTTCTGGTTATTTCCAAATCAATATTGCTCTTGAGGACCAAGAAAAAACCACATTCACCTGCCCCTTTGGCACCTTTGCCTATAGGAGGATGCCCTTTGGCCTATGCAACGCCCCCGGTACCTTCCAGCGGGGCATGCTTAGAATTTTAGTGACTTTCTTCAGAGTTGCATAGAGGTGTTTATGGATGATTTTACTGTGTATGGATCCTCTTTTGATGCATGTTTGGATAGTCTGGAGAAATTGCTGAAAAGATGCATAGAAACAAACCTTGTTCTCAATTTTGAGAAATGTCACTTCATGGTTGAACAAGGTTTGGTTCTAGGGCATATCATTTTTGAAAATGGAATAGAGGTAGACCCAGCTAAGATATCTGTGATTTCGCAGTTGCCTTACCCCTCTTGCATGCGAGAGGTTCGATCTTTTATTGGACATGCAGGTTTCTATAGGCGCTTCATCAAGGATTTCAGCAAGAAGACGCTTCCCTTATCCAGACTGTTACAGAAGGATACTAACTTTGCTTTTGATGATAGATGCAAGCAGGCGTTTAACTGCCTGAAGGAAGCTTTGACCACCACCCCTATCATTCAGGCACCGGATTAGACAGCCCCATTTGAGCTCATGTGTGATGCGTCTAACTATGCATTGGGGGCTGTCTTAACACAGAAAATTGACAAACTGCCGAGAGTGATCTACTATGCTTCACGCACTTTGGATGCTACCCAAGCAAATTATACCACCACTGAAAAAAAGTTATTGGCAATTGTTTTTGCCCTTGATAAGTTTAGGTCATATTTGCTTGGATCACCTGTTATTGTGTATACTGACCATGCAGCTCTGAAGTTTCTGTTGAAAAGGGCTGAGTCAAAGCCAAGACTGATCAGGTGGATGCTACTACTCCAAGAGTTTGACTTGCAAATCAAAGACCGGAGTGGACCACAAAATTTAGTTGCAGACCACCTCAGCAGGATTGAGAGAGCTGAGGATGAAGCTGATGTGTTGCCTATCCAGGACGACTTTCCTGATGAGAGTTTGTTGATGACTTCTTATTCTTACCCTACTCCTTGGTTTGCACACATTGTGAATTATTTGGTTGCTTCTGTTTTTCCTCCCTTAGCATCCCGTGCTCAAATTGCTAAAATTAAGAGTGATGCTAAGTATTATATCTGGGATGAACCATATATGTGGAAGTTGTGCAGTGACCAGGCTACTAAGAGATGCATTCCGGACCATGAGATTGACTCGGTCCTGCAGTTTTTTCATGCCTCCTCACCTGGTGGTCATCTGGGGATACAGAGAATAGCTCGCAGGGTGCTTGACTGTGGTTTCTGTTGGCCTTCAATCTTCAAAGATGCGGAGAGGATTTGCAGCACCTGTGAGCCTTGTTAGAGAGCAGGAGGATCAATTTCACAGAGGCAAGAGAAGCCTCAACAGCCTATGCTGTTCTGTGAGGTGTTTGATGTCTGGGGTATAGATTTCATGGCTCCTTTTCCTGTTTCTTTAGGTTTCTCTTATATTCTCCTTCCTGTGAATTATGTTTCAAAATGGGTGGAAGCTAGAGCCACCAGGACTAATGATGCTCGGGTTGTTGTAGATTTTGTTAGATCTCACCTCTTTTGCAGGTTTGGCGTGCCTAGAGCAATTGTTAGTGATCAGGGAACCCATTTTTGCAGCAGATCCATGTAAGCCTTGCTCAAGAAATATGGGGTGACGCACAGAGTTTGTACACCTTACCACCCCCAAACAAATGGGCAGGCTGAGATCTCCAATAGGAGATTAAGAGGATTTTGGAGAAGATTGTCCAGCCCAACAGGAAAGATTGGAGTAATAGGTTGGACGATGCTCTTTGGGCCCACAAGACTGCCTACAAAGCACCCATTGGGATGTCTCCCTATTGGGTTGTCTTTGGAAAGGCATGTCATCTACCAGTTGAAATTGAGCATCGGGCATACTGGGCTGTGAAGACTTGTAACTTCTCCATTGACCAAGATGGAGAGGAAAGGAAGTTGCAACTGAATGAATTGGATAAGATCCGATTGGAGGCCTATGAGAACTCGAAGTTCTAGAAAGAAAGGACCAAGAGGTTCCATGATAGTTCCATTGTTAGAAAGGACTTTGAGGTTGGCCAGCAGGTTTTGTTGTATAACTCTAGGCTCGGACTCATGGGTGGTAAGTTGAGATCAAAGTGGACTGGACCTTTTGTTGTGACTAATGTTTATCCTTATGGTGCAGTAGAGATCCAGGGTCTATCTGTAGCTAAAAACTTCAAAGTGAACGAGCATAGACTGAAGCCTTTCCTCAGCAATCCTTCTTTGTTGGATGCAGTGGTGGAGGACACGTCTTTGGTCCACCCCATCTACCCTCCCATCTGACTAAGGGAGTTTCTTTTCTCCTTCCTTCCTCACTTTTATTGCACTTTGTCTATATCTGATGACTGCTCTGATTGTTGATCTGCTGATTGTGACACATTGAGGACATTGTGTTGTTTAAGTGTGGTCTATTAGGGGAGGTTGTTTCTTTGTTTATGTTCCGGTTTTTATGTAGTTTTTTGTGTCTTGTGTACAGTTTTGCATGCTTTTCGTGAATTCTGGATTGTGATTAGGTTGTAAGTTTTCCTTCACTTCATTGATACTCTGATTTGTTAGATTCCTTGCTTTTCTTTGCTTGGAAGATGATCATGATGTTTGAGAGTTGAATTGATTGTGACCGTATTACTTGTGTGAGATTTGAGCCATTTGATGATCTTTCTTGTGTGTGATATGTCTCCTGATTGCTTGCACATATGCCTTGGCTTGACTCTTTTTGATGATTCTTGATTGATATGCATGTTTGAAAGTGATAAAGGCAATTTTATTATTAAGCCTCTCTAGCCAGATGAGCCTACCTTGTTGTGATCATTTGATAACCCTTTTGAGCCTATACTTTCTCCATCTCTTTGTTTTGAAGCTCATACACTAGCCCTAACTGAAAAACCATGATTACCTTAGCCTTAGCGAATTTTGGAGCTTTGGAATTGTTTTGGGAATAAGTGTGGTCTCCTGGGGGTTTCATATTAATTGGCTAGTGAATCCTCTTCTTGTCGTGTTTTTGTAAATATGTGTTGTATCTTGTCTCTTGAAATTGTTGAGTAAAGAAAAGAGACATGAAAAAAAAGAAAAAAGCAAAAAAAAAGCAAAAAAACAGTGAAAAATGAAAATAAAATTGTGAATAACTGTGAATAATGGAGTCAAGAAGAGGATGAAATTAGAGGTTGTGGGTGTGTTTGAATGTGTTTACACTTGTTCCACATTGCTCCTCTGTTCCTTATGGTTTGTAGCTTCTTATCCAGATGTATCCTCCCTTGTCCTTGGCCCCATTACAACCATGAAAAGACCTTTTGATTTGAACATGCATATGTGGTTGAGTGTTGATATTAGAGGCTTGCCAAGTCTATTTGTGTTTGCTTTCTTGAGTGCATTGAGTGACATTGATTTACCTTAAACACTTGAGAGAAACATTGATTGTGCGCATCTGTGAGGCTCTATTGCTTTTGATTCATCTCTTGAACTGATTGACTGTTTTCCATGTACTGAACTGTTTGGATGATTCTGTGAGTATCTGTTTTCATTGACTCTGTGTGGGATTCTGCCTATGCCTTTCACTGTCCAGATTTTGTGAGAATTGTGCAACTCTGTTTCTGTTTTGTGAATCTTTGTTGTCTGTCTGTCGAGTCTGTGTCACCTCCCTAATGTTTGAGTAGTTCCCTGGTTTTCGTCTTGGTTTTGCCCAGGAGTGCAAAAGACTAAGTGTGGTTTATTTTGATGAGTGGTTATTTCTTGAACTATATTTAGTTTATTGCACTTAAATAAACCAGGGAATTGTGTTTAATTGTCTGTTATTTCCCCGTTTTCCGAATTCTGCTTCATTTGGTCGGAAATTCGTAATTGTGCTAATTTGGATTTTCTGAGCTGATTAAGCACATTTCTGGTTGCAGGGAAGTTGTGGAAACATCATCTGGAGCATTGGGATATGGCATGGTACATTCAAAGGCTCAACATTTAGTCACTTAGATTCTAATTAAAGTTGTAATTTCGTTTTCTAGAAGTCCTTAATTAGAATTAGGTGTTTTGGACCCCTTTTAGGAGCAATTTTGTAAAAAAACCCTTGTGTAGGACATGTGTCTTTTAGGTTAGGGTTTTGAATTAATTGTGGACCCCATTTTGAAGGCAACTCTCGGGTCTAAGGGGGAGAATTGTAGAGACACACTTATGCTCTCATTACACACACTTCATACTCTTGGTTTTTGAACTTTTCTCTCCTAGGGTTTCATGTATGAACATGCCTTAATGGAGCTTGCTTGGTGTTTTCGGTTTGGAGCCATTTCAATGAACAAGATGCAGATTTTCTTTGTCTCTTAACTCACTCTTGGTTATCTTAGCTCATTGATGGTGAAAAATCATTCACTTCTACTTCCATTTGCTTGTTCTTGATGCTTGAAGCTTGAGTTTTGGAGCTTGTCTTTGCATTTCCATGGTGGATGTTGGGTTTGAGTAACTTTATGTTTCGTTTTCCTCCCCCTTTGTTGATGTTCCTCTCGGTTTTCATTTTATTTTGGTTGGTTGGATGATAAAAATGGAGTTTTATGTGAGTTTTGGGTTGAAGAGAGCTTAAGTTGATGTGTGGGTGTTGTGGTTTGGACTCTTTCTTCTTGTTTTTCAGTTTTGATGCTTGAAACAAGGATGGGATTAGATCTTGATTTTGTTATGGTGGCTGGACAGAACTGGAGTTGATGGCTTAAGTATTATTTTCGTTTTTTTTTTTTGCAAGGAAGCTTGAAGAAATGGAAGATTTGGTTGGGTTGAAGTAGCATATGTTGAGTTTATTGTTCTTGTGTTGATTTGGAATTTGAACTTTGGTCTCTTCGGTTTATGTTTCTGTAGAGTGGAGGAAGGAAACATGAATGGTGTGTTGGTAGAGAAAGAAAAACAAAAATGGAGATAGGAAGGAGGAGAGAAGTTGCATTAAAGTTTTTACCCGATTTGGACCAACACAAAAGATGCTTGTTTTGACTCAAAGAATGTTTCCACTTTGAGTTTTTTTCTCTTGCATAGAATTCTTCTGTGAATCACCTTGAGATGGTAATGTTTTGTGTTTGATTTTCATTTTACTTGCCTACATGGCACATTGGTTGAAGCATCACAATATCTTTCCATTAGTGTTGGTTTTTGAAGCACTTTTTGCTATTAGCTTGGTAGTTCACGTGAATTTTTGTGCCTTGGTGTTGGGAGTTCGTTTTTGCTGCATGGAAAGGGATAAAGGCATGGTTTAATAGTGATGTTTAAGACACATTTTAATTTTCTTGAAAAATGGTGCACATTGGATAAGAAGTCAACACATTTTGTGGCTTATAGAAGGTGAAATTGAAGTTTGACTTGGGTGAATGGTGACTCACGACCATGTGTTTTTCTTTGGCCAATTGGAATTTTAAATTCCTTTGTTAATTGTCATTTGGTCAAGTTAATTGCTAGGATTAAGTTAGGCTTGTTGGTTTCTTTGGTTTTTAATTAATTGAGTTAATAGGTTGAGTTTAATGTGTTTGAATTAGTGTTGAATTTAATTATATTTAACTGTGTTTGTTAATTTGTTTGTAGCCGTGTTTGATGTTTGAATGTTGTGTAGTGTTAGTTTAATTACCATGCTAGCTTAAATTAGTTGTTTGCATCTGTGTCTTTATTGAGTTCTTTAATTTTTGCAAAACCTTTTCAAAACAGCCTCTCCCCCCCTTCGTGTTAGACTCGATTCTCGAACCGCAAAATTGGTCATTGGAAGATGACCTAGGGGTCATTCCCTAGCTATACTGCATTTCTCATATGCAATCAAATTTGTATGGGTTGCGACAGCTCATCACCCAGCCTCATTACAAGCCTTGGAAAAGTCCTCTTAAACGGTATAGAGTGGAGTGACCTCTTAAACACTTGAGTGATTTAGTGAAACACTTGCTTGGTGAGAATTGTGAAATTCCTTGTTTACATCTATGCTTAGTGGATTGATCACTCATGACTAAAACATATGTTGAGAAATATGTGCTTATTTGAACTAAATTAGATTGGAAGCATGCATGCATTTTGATAGAATTCCACTGAAAATCTGAATTGACTAGTTCTTGTCATGAGAAATATGGATTTTGAAAATATTGAACTATTTGATGAAAAGGTGGAAAGCAAAGTTTTGTCTTGTTTGCTTGAGGACAAGCAAAGTTCTAAGTTTGGGGTTGTGATAACGGTCTAAAAACCGTTATTTTCATACTTAAATTTGATATCAAAACACACCTTTTATGGCTTAGAATGAGCTTATAATCAAGTAAAACACTTAGTTGAGTCATGTGAGAGTCAAAAGTTGGTTTTAGAGATATTATACTTGTTTTTACATTGTTTTGCAGGGTTTTGAGATGAATTGAAGATGGAAGTGAAGCAAGGTGGACTTAGACACGTGAAAGATGAAGAAAAAGGATGAAAAGAAGGGTTGAAGAAACCGTTGAGCGTCAGAATGGACCGTTGAGCGCCCAGGGCGATTTGAGGCAAACCGCTTAGCGGTAAAACTGACCGTTGAGTGGTCCTACGGCTAAAGGGCAAACCGCTGAGCGGTTAAATTAAGGGCTGAGAGTTTGTCAGTTTTTATTGTGTTTAGATTCTGATGGATTCTGTTATCTTTGTGGCTTACATATAGCCCCAGTACGAATCAAAACTCATTCTTTTGGCAGAGAGAAATGTCCACAACAACTCTACACACCTTGGAGGAGGTTCCTTGGATGCTTAGTCTTCAATCTACCAAGTTTAGGGTTATTTCTTCCATTCTTTCATTACTTTTTATCTATATTCATATGATTATGGTGAACTAAACCCTAGGTTGTTGGGGAACAATGTAATCTTTTGAAACTCTCTTATATTGAAATTCTTATCTTCTTTATATGCTTGCATATGCTTATCTTTATCAATTGTTGGCTTCCTTACCTTTGCTTAATGCTTTTATCGTTTAAGTCATTTGGTAAATGTTGTTTGTCTTTGCTGATACGGGAACATATAGTAATGTCATGAACTGGGGGGAATTCCTTGATTAAGCAATACCGCCTAGAGATAGGGGTAGGACGATCAATTGTATTTTTCTTCTATTTATCATGCATTATTAGTTACTAGGGGAGGCTAGAGATAGCAAGCCGGTAATTAGTAATAGGCTCCTTTCGCCAAGGAATTGGGTTAAGGGTAGACTAAGAAAGTTTGCATGACAATATGGTAAATAAGCAAATTAGATAAGAGTAGATATAAGAGGGTGGATAAGATGAAATTGTAAACCCCAACAACTCCATTCGTCCATAGTTTCTTTTAGCCAATTGAACCACTACATTTGCATGTTTACTTTTGTTATTTGCATACAAAACCCTAAAATTAATTTCTTATGTGATTGGTTTACACGAAAGTTAAGGCCTAAGAGTCCTTTGGAAAACGATACTTTGACTTACCCATTTTATATTACTTGATAACGATCTGGTACACTTGCCAAGGACTTAACATCGGTCCTCCAAGCATCGGTTGGGACATACTGTGGTTGATAATATCCTTGTTGTTGTTGAGGTCTAATTTGTTGAGCAAATGTCGCATTGGCCGCATAGGGAGGTTGGCCTAGGTATGGTCTATAATGATGGGAGGGAGCCTGACCTCTCCACACAGGCATTGTCGATGCTGCATGCACATCTCCCTCCTTCTTCTTTCCTGGATTAAAACTGAGTTTTTTAGAGTTTATTGTCGCGGACGGGCCATGTTCAATTTTCCCATTCTTCAACCCAACTTCTATTCTTTCGCCTATTATGACAATATTGGCGAAATTCGAGGACACATTCCCGACCATGTGTTCATAAAACAGCGGCTGGAGCGTGTTCGCAAACATCGCCACCATTTCCTTGTCGTACAAAGGCGGCTCAACCTGCGCAGCTAACTCTCTCCATCGTTGAGCATATTCCTTGAAAGTTTCATTATCTTTCTTTGCCATGTTTCGCAGTTGCAACCTGTCGGGTGCGACATGCATGTTGTACTTATATTGCTTCACGAAGGCGTCATCCAGGTCCACCCAACAACGTATGCGAGACGACTTTAGGTGTGTATACCAGTTCAATGCTACCCCAACCAAACTATCTTGGAAAAAGTGGATGAGCAATTTGTCATCATAGGCATACGCTGCCATCTTTTTGCAGTACATGGTCAAATGGCTTTTAGGGCATGTATTACCCTTGTGCTTCTTAAACTCTGGCGCCTTAAACTTGTGTGGTATTTTTACGTTGAGAACCAAGCTCAATCTTGCGACGTCGCCGAATCCATAGCTTTTGATTCCCTCTATGACCCTCAGCCTTTCTTCCAGAATTTCTAGCTTATTTTTAGCTCCAATGAAGCTATCGATCCCCCCAATCACTGTGGTGTGCGGCACGGCTAATGGGAGCCGCAGCCCATACAAATTTGTTGCATATTAGAAATGCAGTATAGCTAGGGAATGACCCTAGGTCGTCTCCCAAAGACTAATTTTGCGGTTCAAGAATCGAGTCTAACAGGAAAGGGGGGGTTTGAAAGTGTGTTGCAAAAAGTAAATAACTCAATATAACACAGATGCAAACAAACCAATTTAAGCTAGCATGGTAATTAAACTAACATTATTAAAAACCTTAGACAACATTCAAACATCAAATACTCTTGCAAACAAATTAACAAACACAGTTAAAAATAATTAAACTTCACACTAATTCAAACACATTAAACTCAACCTAGCAACTAAATTAATTAAAAACCAAGGAAACCAACAAGCCTAATTTAATCCTAAAAAATTACATGACTAAATGGCAATTAAAAAATGAATTTAAAAGTCCAATTGGCCAAAGAAAGAGCACATGGCCGTGGGACATGTTCAAAGGTCCAACTCCAAAATTCCATCTTCACTTAACCACCAAATGTGTTGTCTTTTGTCTCATGTGCACCAATTCTCAAAAGAAATTAAAATATGCTTAAACATCCAATTGAAAACCGTGCCTTAGCCTTCTCCATGCAGCAAAATTCTGAATGCACACAACAAGCCATACAATTCACGTGAGCAATGCAAGGAACTTCTACAAAAGTTGCTTCAAAAACCAATGTGCAAATGGAATATACTTGGATGATCTAACCAATGTGCCATGTAAGCAAAGTCAAATGAAATTAAACAACCAAAGACTTCCCATGCAAATACAATTCTCAGCAGAATACAAGCTAACAAGAGACAAAAGCAAAACTTAAAAGGGAAACATTCCTAGGATGACAAGAAGCATCTTTTTTGTTTGCCTAAAAGTGGTAACAACTTAAATGCACTCCTCTCTCTTCTTTTCCTTGTCCATTTCGGTTTTCTTACTCTCCAACACACTCTTCCAGCTCTTTCTTCTTCCTCACACTGAAGACACACACCCAAGAGACCCCATTTCAAAGTTCAACTCCATTCAAGACAATAAACCCACACTACTACTACTTCAACTCAACCCAATCT
Organism: Vigna mungo; assembly: GCA_036885675.1. Taxonomy (NCBI): domain Eukaryota; kingdom Viridiplantae; phylum Streptophyta; class Magnoliopsida; order Fabales; family Fabaceae; genus Vigna; species Vigna mungo. Next base: position 24,246,037 of record CP144699.1, read on the forward strand.
TCCATTTCTTCAAGCTCTTATGCAAAAAACGAAAATAACATTATACCATTCAACTCAGGCACTGTCCAACCCCAATAACATCATCAACCTCTAGTTCCAAACTAGTTTCAAACATTAAAACCGAATTATGAAAGGAAAGAGTCAAACCCACAACACCCACACAACACCTTAAGCTCTCTTCAACCCAAAACTCACATATAACTCCATTTTCATCAACCAACCAACCAAAATGCAAAGAAAACCGTGAATAACAGCAGCAATGGAAGAGGAAACGAAAATCTAAAGTCACTCAAACCCAACAACCACCATAGAAAAGCAAAGACAAGCTTAAAAGCTCAAGCTTCAAACATAAAAAAAATAAGCAAATGGAAGAAGGAATGAAGGGATTTTCACCACCAATGAGTTAAGACAGCCTAGAGTGAGTCAAGGGAGGAATAAAATCTACAACTTTGTTCATTCATACAGCCAAAACCGAAAACCCCATGGCAAGCTCCAAGAAAGAGTCTTCATACATGAAAACCTAGAAGAAATGAAGCAAAAACCGTGAGCTATGGAAGTGTGATTGTGTGGCTCGGTATTCACACCCCATATGACCTAGAATTTCAAATTTGGTGGGGTCCACACACTACAAGTCAGCCTTAAAGAGATGCCACATGGCCCCCACAATTGGTTTTTTACAAAAATGATCCTAAAAGGGTCCAAAACACCTAATTCTAATTAAGGGCTTCTAGAAAACGACATTACAACTTAATTAAAATGGAAATGACTAAATGTTGAGTCTTGAATGATCACGCCACCTTCCCTAATGCTCCAAATGTTGTTTCCCAAAATTTCCCTACAACCAAAATATACTTAATCAGCTCAGAAAACCCAAATTAGCACAATTACGAATTTCCGACCAAATTAAGTAGAATTCGAAAAACAGGGAAACAACAGACAATTAAACACAATTCCCTGGTTTATTTAAGTGCAATAAACTAAATATAGTTCAAGAAATAACCACTCATCAGCGGCCCTGGCTGAAGAGTCCTCCTTAACAATCGCATTTGGCATTACAGTGACTCGCGTTCCTTCAACTGTGGTCGTCTCATTCATTGCTACACCTGTCATGGGTGCCGAAACTGAGGCAGGACCCTGAATACCGATGGGCGGTACATTGATGGTTGTGGGAAAAGAGAGAAATGCATGCTCCACTTTCGAGTAATCTCCCATGGGAGGAGTATATCCCGGGGGCAGGCCATACATCGGGAACGGGATCGACAGGCTTAAGGCGTTAAACATTGGGGGATAAGGGGGGCATTCCCCTCGATCCGCGCCGACGATGACTCTCTCGCAGTCTTCATAGATTCTAGGGCGGCAAGGATCTGGCCGATCTGATCCTTCAGCTGGCTGATATCGGCTTTGACAACCTCGTGCACTTCCTCCCAGCCTTCCATAATTCTCGAATTAGCACGGGTCCTGTAAGGATGTTGTGGAAGTTTAGCCGTTGTTTTTCCTCACTTTTATACTGCTTTATTATTTTAATTAATTCAAATTAGATGAAAACGAAATATACTAAACAAAAAGAAAAACGTGATGCATGCTAATGATAGGTGGAAATCACAGGGTCACGATAACATTACTGATGGAAATTAATACAAATCGGTACCAAAAATTAACTCTTGTGTTGGAATGAATAGTCTTTCAAAAGTATACATCCACCACAAGACAAATAAAAACTTCAAAGATGCTCTTACTCTTCAAGACCTTGATCATTCATTTGATTTAAGGTGTATCATTGTATGAAGCTATATTTATCATTTACTCACTATTATAACATTTGTTCTAACTTGTGTTATAAAATGGGTATTTGATCTTGGTGGAGAAGAACAAAAAACACTCCATAGAAGATAAGGAAGTTTGCCTTGTTCCATGTTGAAGATTTGAGGGTAAATCCGTTTCAAGAGGGAGGGAATGATGGAAAATCCCTTAGCCATGGTCAAGAACTTTCAAGAGAGTTAAAGTCATCCTTGAAGATGGTGTCAACTCTACCTTCTGGACCACCTTTGGAGCCATTATGAAGCAAGGCTTGAAGAGTAGTGTAGGAATTTAGGCCATTGTATTAGGCCATGTAGTGTAGGTTTGTTTAAGGCTTGTATTAAGGCATAAGTAGCATAGGATTTTCCTTAAACAGTTAGACATCCAAACAAAGTGGAAAATGTGTGCCATGTGTCATGCTTCCATTGGAGAGGATTTGCTTTTTAAAAGGTAGCCACATGGCACCCTAGGAGTGGAGAGGATTTACTTTTAGTAGTGGCCACATGGCACCCTAGGAGTGGAGAGGATTTACTTTTAGTAGTGGCCACATGGCACTCTAGGAATGGAGAGAATTGTGTTTTGTGAGTAGCCACATGTCCTCCCATCATTGGAGAGGTTAGAAGACCTCATTTTTGGCCAATGAGAGAAAAGGTGGGAGATCATGCTTTTAGGGTTAGAAGGAGACACCCTTGGCCTATAAATAGAGGTGTCTCCACCCTTGTATTTCATCTTTGTTGTTGAGTAATGTTATGCTGCCCATTTTTGGCCATACTACTCATCTTAGATCAAGACTAGAGCAACCCATGAGGCCCCTCTAGTCACCTTCCTCCTTGAGTTGGCCTAACCTCTCTTAGAGAACCCTTAAACACAACTTCCCTCACCACACAAGTCACCAAAACCATGAGCTATCAACATCGTCTTTCATCCATGAACTTATGGCTTGATTTGTTTCTAGATTTTGCGTGTCCTTGTTAACTGAATGGCAAGTGTACCATATCGTTTCAAGTAATAAAAATGGTATAACCCATTATCGTTCTTCCCATGAGACTCGAAACGCCCTATCGCTCGTGTGAATCAAAATCGTAAGACTTTTGAAAGAAAAATTAATAGTTGTGGTGAATGCAAAGACACAAAATAATCATGCAATGTATGATTCAGTTAATGAGAAAAGAGTATGAATAAATGGAGTTGTTGGGGGTTTACAATTTCATCTAATCCTCTCTCTCGTATTTACTCCTCTTGTTTAAATTGCTTTATTATCTAATTATTATGCAAACTTTCTTGACTCCCCTTAACTCGATCCCTCGGCGAAAAGGGCCTATTACTAATTACCGGCTTGCTATCCCTAGCCTCCCCTAGCAACTAGCAATGCATTACAAACAGAAACAGAAACAATTGGTCGTCCTACGCCCCTATCCCTAGCTGGTATTGCTTAACCAAGGAATTACTCACCAGTTCATGACATTACTGTACGTCCCCGTATCAATAAAGGCAAATAACAGTTACCGATTGAGTTAAACGATAAAAGCTTTAAGCACAGATGAGAACCCAACAATTGATAATAAACGTATATGAAAATCATATAATTAAACAAGAGTTTCAATAAAAAAGAGTATCAAAAGATTACATTGTTCCCCCAATAACAAAAGGGTTTAGTTCACCGTTGTCATGGTGAACCAAGATGAAAATAATGGAAGATATGGAAAGCAAATCCTAGAAAAGATGAAAAGGAGCCTAAGCATCCAAGAGATCCTCTCCAGAGAGTGAAAAATAGGCCTGACCGCCCTCTTCTGTCAAAAGAATGAATAGGAAATCGCAACAGGGCTATTTATAACTGAGGAGCGCAACAGAAAACAGGCCCAAGCCCATCTGACAACCGCCCGGCGTCACACTTTGCCGCCCGGCGGTTCACCCTAAATCCCGCCACCGCCCGGCGGTTTCCCTTGTGCCGCAAAACCGCTGGCGTCAGGGGTCTGCCGCCCGGCGTCCTCTGCTGCTGTCTTCTCCTCCCTTGTTCCTAGACTCTTCTTTTCTTCAATTTTCTTCATTTTCCTTGAGTCTATGACCTTCATTTTCATCCTCAATCTTCACTTTCCTCAGATTTGCTGCAAAACAATGTAAAACAAACATAATATTGCTAAAAACAGCTTTTGACACTCAACTGACTCATTTATTGAGTTTTACTTGATTCTAAGCTCATTCTAGGTAGTAAAGGGCGTAATTTAGTCTAAAATAGCATATGAAAATAACGGTTTTTCAACCGTTATCACAACCCCAAACTTAGAAATTTGCTTGTCCTCAAGCAAAACAAAACAAAACAAAACTATAAACAAAACTTGGCTTTCTACACTTTCATCCAATGGTTCAACATTCCTAAAATACATGATGAGACCTACTCAATTTCAAATCATCAGTGAGATCAAACAAAGATGCATGCATGTTCTCTACTGAATTTAGCTCACATTTTCCTTGACAGATGTCACTCATTATGAATGATCAATCCACTAAGCAAAAATGCAATCATGAAATTTAGAAGTTCTCACCAAGCAAGTGTTTCACTCAATCACTCAAGTGTTTAGGGTAGCACTCCAACTCTTCATTATTCACAAGTCACATGAAATAAAATTGTCGTTCACCTCAAACAATTAAAATCATCACATGCAAATGCCATCAAAGGACTTTTCCAAGGCTTGTAATGAGGCTGGGCTGTCAAGAAAAATTGGTTTTTCTAGATCACAAAATCTTTGAATCAAGAGAGCTCATTTTTCATTCAAGGTTCAAGTTTAACTCTCTTCTTCAACCAATCTCATTTGTTTCCCAACATCTTCCCTTTTTCTTTTCCATTGAGCTCATCTTCATGTTTTTCTTCTTTTCTTTTCTTTTTCTTATGCTTTTCTTTTTCAACAATTGAGCTCAATGCCTTTCTTTTTGCCATTCAAACTTTCCCCACAACCCCAAACTTGAACCTTGAATCATTAACCCAATTCAAAGTAAATAGTTTCAGTACAAGGGTTTTCATTCTGTTTAGGGCCAAGGTTGAAAAAGGGTACAAAAATTTTGGCTAAATAAGGGCTTCCAAAAATGGCCTTGATCATATGACATGTACATGCAATTCAATCAATCATCAAGATTTAGGAAATATCACGCATGCTTCCCTATGAATAATTCTCATACAACAATTAAAACTCTGGGCTCAATACCTCACACAACATGCTTCCTCACACACATTCATTCATACACCCTGTTTAGCATCATAACCACAATCATAATTCATCACACATTTGTTTCATAGGATATTAACATGCAACACAACTCAATAATCATTCACATCAGATCATCATCAAACAAACTCATCATGCAAATTATTCAATCAAACATCTTCAGAAAAGTATTCAAGCCAAGCATACATACTAAAAATAAAATTCAAACTATTCCACGAATTTAAAATGCAAAAGCGACAAAAATAAAATCCTGTCTACAGTATGGGCATTCATCAGTAGATGCCCTCAATTATCCCATGTTGTTATCTGAGTCCTCCTGACTCTCATCATCAGCATCCTCAAAGTCTTCGTCATCGGTGTTTGGTGCTCTAGTTGCACCAAAACCACTACTCTAAGCCTGCTCCTGAGGCCAAGCCATTGCATTATGGAACTCATCCATAGTCCACCTATGCACCGGTGGCCGATCATAGGATCCGATTATCATCTCAGCAGTCTCTATTTGCCCTCTACGAAGGGCCTCCATCCTAGCCTCCATCATGGACATATACATGTCCCTCATCTGGAATGGCTCTGCATGATGTGCTGGTGCATCAGGCACCTGCTCTTGCTGTGTTGCAGCTCTCCTACGACATCTCCTGGGTGCTGCCCCTGCTTCTCCTTCCTCAGCGCAGTACTGCTGAAAGTAGAAGGCATCAATAGCACTCATGGGTCTCTCATATGGGGGAACTGCAGTATCCACTCCACCCTGTTGGCAGAGAAAAGTGATAAGAGATGGATGCCCCAATGGTGTCCTACTACTCACAGTGGTGGCGCAGCTTCGTATTTCATCAGCAATGATCTGCCCAACATTCACATCCATCTGTCTCAGCATACAGTAGATGAGCAAGCTCCGGTTCATCGTGATGTCAGAGATATGGGAGCGGGGCTAGATGTTGGCATGAGTAAAGGCCATCCAATATCTTGCCAAAGGTGACAAGTCTAAACTCCTAATGTTAACCCGTGCTCCACTAAAGTTTGTCGGAAAATGCCTTCCAGGGAGGCACAAAACCCTCTCAATCTCAACTGTATCTTCAAGCAAACTAGCTCGAGCTGCATAATGGCACTGCTCCCCTAGCCACTCCATGCCCAAAAAGCTGTTTATGGTGTCGGGGTCATACTTAATAACATGCCCCCTCACAAACAAAGCTTCTATACCTTCCAGCTGTAACTCCACCTCTGGATATAGCGTTGGTGTAAAATTCCTTCACCAACTCAACACTGGCTAGTGCAGGGTAAGTTGTCAGCCTCATCCAATCTCTCCTTAAAATCTCCGCTCCAAATTCAGGAGCTGAATCTGTGATGAAGGCAACCTTCCTCTACATCAGCAATCTCCTTTCCTGCATAGTGGCAAAGTGCTCCTCATGGTGCCTAGAGATGAACCTCTGAGAATCAAACCCTCTTGGCCTTTCAGGCTCCTTCCTCTTGTTGCCGGTACTTCTCCCCCTTCGTGATGCTGATGCCATTCGTGCATAAAATATAATGCACAACATACTATAGGAATTCATCATTAGTGGTTAATACATCATCATACACTTTTAAATCAGACACACTTCAACAATGGGGATGAAACAGGTTTCCCTCCGTGTCCAACATCAAAATCAAGCATTTCACAAAAATTTACAATAAACCGCTCGGTGGTATACACCAGCATCAATTCCGCTCGGCGGTGAACAATACCGCCGGCGGTGCGACAAGATTTTTCCCAAAAATTTGCTCTAACAGCCCTAATATCCACTCAAACTCTAAATCCATCCATGCAAACAAGATTCAAGCATCCTAATAAGCCAAAACAGTTCCTAATTAAACAATTCATGCAAAGAAATTGAAAACCCTAATTTGTCATGTTCCTAAGCATGTTATTCATCAAATCCCAAAATTAGAAACTAGAGATGAAATAGCACAACATACTTGAGTGGAGATATGAAATGCTTGCAAGAATTTCTTCAATTGATGATGCAAAACCTCTTAATTCACAACTCTCCCCAAAAACCCCCAAATTTTAAACAAGAAAATAGGTTTTTGTAGTGGGTGGTAGGAAAATGTGGGAAAACTCTTTGGGAATCCTTGTGAAGGTGCAAATTGGGTGCTACACTCAAAGAAGACCTCTGGGCGAAATGCAAGGAAGAAAAATGAAGTGCAGAACACCCAAAACCGCCCAACTTTAAAGGGCTCGGTTTGGGTTTCTCGCCACCACCGCCCGGCGGTAAAGTTGCACCGCCCGGCAATGAGTGGTACTTCCCCTTCCCATTTTTTTTTAAATTTTCTTTCTGAGTGATTCTTCCTGTAGCACCTGATTTTTGCCTTAAATTTTTCACTTACAAAATATTCCCCACTCAGATGTTCATGTAACCTATAATGCACTACAGACAGGGTTTGAAAACCAACAAACAAATAACTGGGCTGCCTCCCAGGTAGCGCTTGTTTAAATGTCACGAGCCTGACCTAAACCTTTTCAATACTCATTAGTGAGGACAGCCCTTACCAATACCCATCAGCGGGTACACCTTCCTGGTATCCTTCAATAGATACCTAAAAATTAGCATCCCTCAGTAGATGCTACCCAAAGATTGTTCAAATAAATAAATATTTACAAATTAAAAATTCAAATCAACCTAACTAAAAATAAATAAAAATGCTTTACAACAATTGGGATGGCCCTAACAAACACCCATCAGTAGGTATTGAATTTCTTTTTGCTTGATATTCTTTTCTTCTTTTTTCTGCTGAATTTCTTCAGAAAATTAAGATCAGCAAACACTTGTTTCCATGTTTCAATCATAGGAACTTTGATCTCCAATTTCTTGAAGATCTCCATGGAGCACATAAATTTCTTTTCTTTCCTATGATATTTCTTTTGGAAAGGAAGAGGTTTTGCATGTGATCTTTTCTTCTTTTTTTTCTTCCTCTTTTTCCTTTGATGAGGATGAGGTTTTGCATATAATCTTTTCTTCTTTCCCCTCTTCCTTTTTTTCTCAATCTTCTCCTTCAGCTTTCTCTTTTTATTTTTTCATGTTTTCCCTTTTTTTTATTTTCACACTTTTTCTATTTTTTTCTTTTCTTTCAACAAATTCTTCTTCCTTCTCCTCATCATTTTCAAAGATAGTTACTTGATATTCCCCTTTAGGGTCAACTTCAGTGTTACCCCTAATAATACCCAGAGATACCAATGCTTTCGTTATCTCATCTTCTTCTATCCTTTCTTCATCAATAACCTTATCTTTAGGGTCAACTTCAATGTTACCCCTAATAATACCCAGAGATATCAATGCTTTTGTTATCTCATCTTCTTCTATCTTCTCTTCATCAATAGTCTTGTCATCCTCAAAGATAGTGGCTTGACATTCTTCTCTAGGATTAATGGCAGCATTATTCTTGATAATTCCCAGAGAAATTAATGCATTTGTTATCTCATCTTCGTCTATCTTTTCTTCATCAATGACCTTATCATCCTTAAAGATAGTAGATTGACATTCTTCTCTGGGGTCCACTTCAGTATTAACCCCAATAATGCCTAGAGACCTTAATGCACAAGAGATTTGTTCATCCTGTAAACGTTGTTCAGCTTCCAACAACGTTTCTTTTCTTAAAGAGGATTGTTTCTCTTTTTCATTTTGATCCATGTATGAGTGAGGTTCCCACCAGTGATTGATATTATTTTGGTAGGATTGAGTGCCCATGTAATCAACTTCTTGTCCAAAATGCATTCTGCAAACATTAGGCACAAAACCCTAGAAAACATTTATTAGAACAAAAATAAAAATAAACATAAAAAGAATCAAGTCAAATTCAATCAATTCACACTACTTGAAAAAGTTAAACCTCGAGTCCCCGGCAACGGCACCAAAAACTTGTTAACTGAATGGCAAGTGTACCATATCGTTTCAAGTAATAAAAAAGGTATAACCCATTATCGTTCTTCCCATGAGACTCGAAAGGCCTTATCGTTTGTGTGAATCAAAATCACAAGACTTGTGAAAGAAAAATCAATAGTTGTGGTCAATGCAAAGATAGAAAATAAACATGCAATGTATGATTCAGTTGACGAGAAAAGAGTATGAATAAATGGAGTTGTTGGGGGTTTACAAATTCATCTAATCCTCTCTCTCGTATTTACTCCTCTTGTTTAAATTGCTTTATTATCTAATTGTTATGCAAACTTTCTTGGTCTCCCCTTAACCCGATCCTTCGGCAAAAAGGGCCTATTACTAATTATCGGCTTGCTATCCCTAGCCTCCCCTAGCAACTAGCAACGCATTACAAACAGAAGCAGAAATAATTGGTCGTCCTACCCCCCTAACCTTAGGTGGTATTGCTTAACAAAGGAATTACTCACCAGTTCATGACATTACTGTACGTCCCAGTATCAATAAAGGCAAATAACAATTACCGAATGAGTTAAACGATAAAAGCTTTAAGCACAGATGAGAACCCAACAATTGATAATAAACGCATATAAAAATCATATAATTAAACAAGAGTTCCAATAAAAGAGAGTATCAAAAGATTACATTGTTCCCCCAACAACAAAAGGGTTTAGTTTACCATTGTCATGGTGAACCAAGATGAAAATAATGGAAGATATGGAAAGCAAACCCTAGAATAGATGAAAAGGAGCCTAAGCATCCAAGAGATCCTCTCCAGAGAGTGAAAAATAGGTCTGGCCGCCCTCTTCTGTCAAAAGAATGAATAGGAAATCGCAACAGGGCTATTTATAACTGAGGAGCGCAACAGAAAACAGGCCCAAGCCCATTTGACAACCGCCCAGCGTCACACTTTGCTGCCTGGCGATTCACCCTAAATCGTGCCACCGCCCGGCGGTAGAGGTCTACCGCCCGGCGGTTTCCCTTGGGCCGCAAAACCGCCCGGCGTCAGGGGTCTGCCGCCCAGCGTCCTCTGCTGCTGTCTTCTCCTCCCGTCGGACCGCCCGGCGCCAGGGGTCTGTCGCGGGGCGGTTCCTAGACTCTTCTTTTCTTCAATTTTCTTCATTTTCCTTGAGTCTAAGACCTTCATTTTCATCCTCAATATTCACTTTCCCCATATTTGCTGCAAAACAATGTAAAACAAGCATAATATCGCTAAAAACAGCTTTTGACTCTCAACTGACTCACTTATTGAGTTTTACTTGATTCTAAGCTCATTCTAGGTAGTAAAGGGCGTAATTTAGTCCAAAATAGCATATGAAAATAACTATTTTTCAACCGTTATCAGTCCTAGCTAGAGTATTTTGCCATCAGACCTCCGTCGCTCCTCTTGCTCTTCAATGTAACTCTCCATTTGCTTTATCAGGGTCTGATGTTCTTTTTCTGCCTCCGCTAGCTTCCAGTGTTCTTGGTTTAAATCTGCCTCAAACGACGTGAACATTTCCTTCATCTGATGCCCTATTTTTTCCACTTGAATTTGTGCTTCCCTTAGTCTTTTTAGGGCTTCTCGCTTGTCTCTTTTGGCCTCTTCATAGAGGTGCTTCCACTGTTTTCCCGCCTTCAATGCTGCATTTTTCTCTTTTACCCTCATGGCTAGCTCCGTATTTACGGTTGCAAGATCTTGCTTTAATCGGAACGTATAATCTCTTTCAGCTTTCTGGCTTCTAATGATTTCTTCATAGACCCGCGCTTTCTCCTCTTTATCATTTCTCAAGAGCGCTCTTTGTTTGCTTTGATAGTCTTGACAAGCCATAACCTATTCTGAAATTTAATTGGTGTGCCAAGTTTGGGTTTGTCACTTTTCACATCAGGGTGTTGGTGAACCAATTCTCCTTCCTTATCTGCCTCCTGATGATCTTGTGCTCCTAGTACAAATTTTATCCTGCACATATTAAAGAACACTACACTAGAGCACAGAATTAGCCCAAAAATAAAAACAGTAAAATATAAATTTTTATTTTCATTTTTTTTAAAAAAAATAGGAAAATGAAAACAGAGAATAAAAACAGAAAAATAAAAACAGAAAAAAAGAAGAAGGTAAAAACAGAAAAAAAAAACACCCCTCAGTAGGTGTTGATTCTCTTTTCTTGATATTCTTTTCTTTTTCTTCTTTCTACTGAATTTCTTCAGAAGTTAAGAACACCAAGCACTTGTTTTCATGTTTCAATCATAGGAACTTTGATCTCCAATTTCTTGAAGATCTCCATGGAGCACATAAATTTAATTCTTTCCTATGATATTTCTTTTGATGAGGAAGGGGTTTTGCATATGATCTTTTCTTTTTTCCTCTTTTCCTCTTTTCCTCTTTTTCTCAATCTTTTCCTCCCTCAACTTTCTCTTTTTCTCTTTTCTTCTTTTCTTCTTTATTTTCACATATTTTTTATTTTTTCTCAACTACTTCATTCCCTTCCTCACTCAACATTTTCTCCTCTATCTTTTTCTCTTTTATCTCTATCTTTTTCTCTATCTTTTCATCATCTCTTTTTATCTTTTCCTCATCAACAACATTATCAACTTCAAAACTAGGGGCTTGACATTCCTCCCTAGGGTTAACCTCAGTATTAACCCTAGAATTCAATATCTCATTGGAGTGACGAATCTGTATCTCCAACCTTTTATTTCTTGCTTCACTCTCTTCTGTATAGGATAGAGAATTTGGAGAAGTCGTTCCAATGTCTCGTCCAATCTGTTGATTTTCTCATTCAAAGCAGATACTTGTTTCCCTAACAGTAATTGTTGATGTGGTTCTCCTGCTTGTCCATTCCAACCTTGATCCATACAAATTTGATTGCATATTAGAAATGCAGTATAGACTAGGAAGTGACTCCTAGGTCGTCTCTCAAGGACCAAACTGTGGTTCGAAAATTAGGTCTAACACATAGTGGGGGGTTTTGGTGAAAGGTTTTGTGAATGCGAATGACTAAATTAAATTTAAACACAACCGAACATAATTGAAAGCATAATGAACGAAAATAATAAACTGAACGATCCTAAAATAAGATGTGCAATCAACATGGGAGGAAATTAAAAGACAATGGAACTTGAAATTAAATTGCTAAATTAGAAATTAAATGCATATTGAAATAAATCTTGAAAGCATTGAAATGTTTTTGACCATTTTTTCTGCTTGAACTGTGCACACACTCCTTCATAAAAGCAAGCAAAATGATAAATGAAAAATCTGCACTAGACCGTGTGTACAGCTTGCGATTGAAAGAAAAGTTAAATGCGTCTCTTCTGTAAAGAAAATTAAATTGAAATCTTCTAAAATTAATTCTCAGCTGTCACATCTCTGCACACCACACTTGAATCAAAAAATAAATTAAATTAAAGAAAGCGTTGCTCAGCATGCTATTTTTAATCAAGAAAGACATTCAACACCAAACCAACATATATGAAGGTGGCGGCTGGCTCCATACAGGAATAAGTGAAATGTGCTTAAATAAAACATGATCGTGTGCTCCCAAAATTCCATTGAATTCAAATTTAAACCGAGACAGCTCTTGCACAAGAAGAAAAGAAAAGAGAAAATGGTTCTTCATTCATCATAATAAAAACTCTAGACATGATTGAAAGAAAATGCTATCTCCAATAAACGTTTCAGCCCCTTGCCAAAGTAACGTTTTTTATTTTTATTTCTTTAACCAAAATCTAAATGCAAAGCCATCCTTCCAATAGCTCCCCCAAGCAAAGATAAAAGCAAGCCCAAGATAAAAGTTGAATCTCCAAATTCAAAATTACTCAAAGAAGCTAAATGAAAGTTGCGGCTGGAATTTAAAGTAGCAAAGTAAAAGCTGGAGCAATTGGAAATGATAATCTATGAATAAAAAAAGTGTGAACAATAAAATAAAATAAAGGAGTCAGCTGCTTCCATTAATGCCTTACGAAACATGTAATATGAAGATAAAGGTTCGTTCAGCTTGAAGAAAGAAAAGCTAGAAAATTTTATGAACAAACCGCATGCCCCACTTTTAAGTGTGTGGTGGCAGCAATCAGCTGAAAAATGTTCCAGCACCTCCAACAACGTTCTGGCCCCTCTCCAAAATCCTGTTTTTCAACTAAATATTGAACCCACAAGGTAGCGTTGCAATGCGTCAACATTGGTTTCCAGCCGAGAATAATATTTCAGAGAGTGTGACGACTGATGGCATTCTATTGCATTCAACCAAAATCCTCTAATAAAACCATGCTTCCAGAGAAAAATGTGTTTCAATCTTTGCAAAAAAAAAAATCCTCCTCTGCTACCAAATTGCCGAGAATCAAAATGGCTCAAAATGAAAAGTCCATTTGCAAAGTGGCGGCTGCCTGGGTCCCAATCCCTAGGGCCATGTGTCCTTTAAAATGAGGTGGGGTCCACCCTAAAAAGATACCTAGGTGCCAAGTCATCCTACTCTACAATTGGGCTTAGTCTACACTACCAAAAATTGGCCCAAAATTACAAAACTTGGTTTAAAAAGCCTAATCTACTAAATTAAAATTTTGACTAATTTTAAAGTGTCTATGTAGAAATTCTTGAATTATTTTGTCTTCATCCTAATGCTCCAAAATGTTTGTCCAATATTTTCCCTGAAAATAATAATGCAAATAATTAGCTCAAAAAATTCAAATTAATTAAAATTAGAATTTTCAGTCAAATTAAGCATAATTAGGAAAAACGGGAAAATACCGGACAATTAAACACAATTCCCTGATTAAATCTAGCACAATAAACTAAGTGAAATCAATAAAATATCGACTCATCAGTTGCCCTAATAGTAATTGTTGATGTGGTTCTCCTGTTTGTCCATTTCAACCTTGATCCATGCTTGAGTGAGGTTTCCACCAGTAGTTGAAATCATTTTGATAGAGTTGAGTGCCCATATAATCAAATTCTTGTCCAAACTGCATTCTGCAAACATTAGGCACACCCTAGAAAACATTTTTTAGAACAAAAATAAAAACAAACATAAAATCAAGTCAAATTCAATCAATTTACACTACTTGAAAAAGTTAAACCTCGAGTCCCCGGCAGCAGCGCCAAAAACATGTTAAACAAAACTGGCAAGCGTACCAGATCGTTTCAAGTAATATAATTGGTAAACCCAATATCCGACGCTATAGTCCACTCAGCCATCTCTCCCCAATTGAAAAAAAAAATAATTACTTTGTTTATGTTATATCACATAAACAAGAAGAAAAAAAAGAGAGCTTAAAAAAAAAAGAGACTTGCTTTTTTTTATTATTATATATATTTTTTAGTTTTATTTTTTTTATTTTTCTACAGCCAATGAGCCCGGCCAGTACCTAGTCGGGCTCTTTTTCTTTTATTCCCATGAATATTGAAAAAAAATTCTTTATTTTAATTTATTTGATTCGAAAAAAAAAATATTTGTAAAAATATTTGTAATTAAAAAAAATAAGAGATACGGATAGATTCCTATTAGATAAAACCAAAATAAGATAATAAAAAAATGTTCTCTTTTCTGACTCCCTCTATTTTTTCTGGTAACGTAAATAGTATATATATATATAACCTTCAGCAAAATCAAAAAATGAAAATTACCCCGTTTTTCAAATTTCATTAGAAGATTCTCTAATGAAACATGTCAATACTCGACTTATTAGAATATTATGCCCCCTATTTCTTTATTTTGTCTGATTGCTTTGTTCAACAAAAGATACAATAATGACATTGTAGCGGGTATAGTTTAGTGGTAAAAGTGCGATTCGTTTCAAGGACCCCTTCAAAGTTAAGGGATCCCCCGTTTGATTCATATCCCGATCAAAAACTTTATTTTTTATAATTAAAGGGACTCCTTTATACCCCTCAATGAATGATTTGCGGTATAATATACATTATTGTAATTTGGATACAAGAAGAATCAAATCGAATTTGACAAATTGAGTTCTAAAATTATGAAACATAAGTTTTTTGAATTGGATCTAGAATCCGAATTTTTTTAGTATTACTAAAGGATCTATGGAGAGAAATATACAAAGTTTCTTTCTAATCGTAACTAAATCTTCCATTTTTTTTGCATAGTAGATATTGAAGCAAAATAGCTATTAAACGATTCTTTTAGTTTACTAGAGACATCAACATTTTTTTAGCTCGACGGAAATTTTCTTCTTTTCCTAAAGATTTTATGAAATAGAAATAGAGAACGAAGTAACTAGAAAAAAAACATAGATTGTTAGAATATTGCTCTTCTAGAGGGATCATCTAAAAAGCAAGATATTTGAAACCTATTCATACAAAAAGGCTGACATAGATGTTATGTTATGGGTCAATTTTTTTTATTGTCCATCTCTTCATTCCGTAAAGGAGCCGAATGAAACAAAAGTTTCACGTTCGGTTTTGAATTAGAGACGTTAAATCAAAATCATGAATCAACGTCGACTATAACCCTTAGCCTTCCAAGCTAACGATGCGGGTTCGATTCCCGCTACCCGCTTCTATTTTATTCTATTTCAATCTATCTTTTTTCTTCTAGAATGAATCTAGAATTCTTAAAGAATTTGTCAATTCTTCATTTTCATTTCTTAATTTAGTTTTAGTTATATATATTCAATTCTATTCAATTGATTTATCTTTTTTCTTTTATTCTAATTATTTGATTTATTTTTTTAATTTCTAGAATTCTTTGTTTATATTGGATTCTTTCATCTTTTTTAGTTAAAAAGGTTAAAGAATCCAATATAAAATAGAAGCGTCCATTGTCTAATGGATAGGACAGAGGTCTTCTAAACCTTAGGTATAGGTTCAAATCCTATTGGACGCAAGTTGTTTGCATATCTATATGCAATTTCAACCTTGTCCTATTTTTTTTTTGATTTATTACATTTTGATTCGAATTCATTATATATAATATTCAAATGAAATAAAAAGATATAAAAAGCTACTAATTATAAAAATTGGAAAATTGAATTACAAAATTATTTAATGATTCATCAATTTTTTTCTACTTGTTCCTGGAATAAAAAGAGTTCCATCTGTTCTTTAATAGCGTCCTTTAAAAGGGCTTCTGCTTCGCCAGTGAATGTCTTGGTAGAAGATATGATTTCTTTGAATTGAGGTTTATTCGTCTTTAAGTAAGCACGTAAGTCAACAAGAAATTTCCTTACCTGTCCAATTTCTAATGAAAGCTAGGTATGGATAAGGAGGCATAGAATACATATGGTGAGCTACAACAATGGTCAAAGAGCCTAACATAGCTAGATTAATAGATAATTGAGCATGCCATGACGTTGTTAGAATCTCATATATACCTTTATGACCCTGGCCTGTAAATGGACCTTTATGTGCCTCTAAAATGTCTTTGATATTGTGACCAATACCC
Source organism: Vigna mungo (assembly GCA_036885675.1). Lineage (NCBI taxonomy): Eukaryota > Viridiplantae > Streptophyta > Magnoliopsida > Fabales > Fabaceae > Vigna > Vigna mungo. The sequence goes on from CP144699.1 coordinate 24,262,333, forward strand.
CAGTTGGTCCTATACATGTGACCTGCTATCAAGAAAAGAATTGCAATAGCTAAATGATGGTGTATAATATCGGTCAGCCATAGACCTCCAGTTACTGGATCTAATCCTCCACGAAAAGTAAGAAATTCTCCGTATTTTGACCAATTCAAGGTAAAAAATGGGGTTGCTCCCTCGGAAAAACTCGGATAAAGTTGAGCCAAAAGATCCCGATTTAGGATAAATTCATGAGGAAATGGTATCTCTTTGGGATCTACTGCAGCATTTAGAAATTGGTTAATCGGTAAAGATACATGTATTTGATGTCCTGCCCAAGAAAGAGACCCCAACCCTAGGAGCCCTGTCAAATGGTGATTCAACATAGATTCTACATCTTGGAACCAAGCCAATTTTGGAGCAGCTTTGTGATAATGAAACCAACCAGCAAAAAGCATTAAGGCTGCAAAGACCAATGCACCAATTGCAGTACAATAGAGTTGTAATTCATTAGTTATTCCAGATGCTCTCCAAATCTGAAAAAAACCAGAGGTTATTTGTATTCCTCGGAACCCCCCCCCCTACATCACCATTCAATATTTCTTGACCCACTATTGGCCAAACCACCTGAGCACTAGGCCTAATGTGCGTAGGATCACTTAACCATGCCTCATAATTGGAAAAACGAGCACCATGAAAATACATGCCACTCAGCCAAAGAAAGATGATAGAGAGTTGGCCGAAATGCACACTAAAAACTTTTCGGGAAATCTCCTCTAAATCATTAGTATGGCTATCAAAATCATGAGCGTCAGCATGTAGGTTCCAGATCCAAGTAGTAGTATCTGGTCCCTTAGCTATTGTTCTTGAGAAATGCCCAGGTTTTGCCCATTCCTCAAAAGAAGTTTTTATAGGATCCCTATCTACCAAAATTTTAACTTCTGGTTCCGGTGAACGAATAATCATTGAGTCCTCCTCTTTCCAGACAACACATACAAAGAGACCTGCCAACATAAAACAGAATTAGTGAACTTATTAGAGATGTTTCTATTGAGTTTTGTTCTCTCCTATCTCTCATGTATTGGATATCTTAGTCAATTTCATTTCTTTAGTTTTTCACTAGAACAATTATGATCTCGAAGTCAATTCGGGGCAAGTGTTCGAATCTATTATGACATAAGATCTTCCCAAAGGACTCAAAGGCTTTATCATTCGTGCAAATTGAAATCGTAAGACTTGTAGAGAAAATTAATTGGTTTGAATGCAAGAAACAACAAGTAAACATATAAATGTGATTGATTCAATTGACGAGAAAAAGACTATGGATGAATGGAGTTGTTGGGGTTTACAATTTCATCTTATCCACTCTCTCTTATCTACTCCTCTTATTTAATTTGCTTTGTTATCTAATTGTCATGCAAACTTTCATAGTTGATAACGGTTGAAAAACCGTTATTTTCATATGTTATTTTAGACTAAATTACTCCCTTTACTGCTTAGAATGAGCTTAGGATCAAGCAAAACTCAATAAATGAGTTAGTCGAGAGTCAAAAGCTGTTTTTAGCGATATTATGCTTGTTTTGCATTGTTTTGTAGCAATTTTGATGGAAGTGAAGAATGGAGTTGAAGATGAAGGCCTTAGACATAAGACAGAGGAAGAAAATCAAGAAAAGAAGAGTCTAGGAACCGCCCAGCGACAGAAATACACCGTTGGGCGGCCAAATGCGAGGAGATGACACCCTGGCAGGGACGCCTGGCGGTTTTGCGATTAGAGGCAAACCGTCGAGCGGTAGACCCTTGACGCCGGGCGGTGGCGCGATAAGAGGCAAACCGCTGTGCGGCATAAGTGCGACGCCGGGCGGTTGCCTGCTGGGCTTGGGCCTGTTTTCTGTGACGCTCCTCAGCTATAAATAGCCCTATTGCGATTTCCTTCTCATTCTTTTGACAGAAGAGGGCGGCCAGACCTAATTTTCACTCTCTGGAGAAGATCTCTTGGATGCTTAGGCTCCTTTTCATCCTATCTAGGGTTTGCTCTTCCATTCTTCCATTATTTTCATCTTGGTTCACCATGACAATGGTGAACTAAACCCTTTTGTTGTTGGGGGAAACAATGTAATCTTTTGAAACTCTATTTTATTGAAACTCTTGTTTATTTATATGATTTTCATATTCTTTGATTATCAATTGTTGGGTTCTCATCTGCGCTTAAAGCTTTTATTGTTTAACTCATTCGATAACTGTTGTTTGTCTCTATTGATACGGGAATGTACAGTAAAGTCATGAACTGGTGAGAAATTCCTTGATCAATGAAATACCACCTAGGGATAGGGAGGTAGGACGATCAATTGTTTTTGCTTTTGTTCGGTAATGCATTGCTAGTTGCTAGGGGAGGCTAGGGATAGCAAGTCGGTAATTAGTAATAGGCTCTTTTCGCCGAGGGATCGGGCTAAGGGTAGGCCAAGAAAGTTTGCATAACAATTAGATAACAAAGCAATTTAAACAAGAGGAGTAGATAAGAGAGAGTGGATAAGATGAAATTGTAAACCCCCAACAACTCCATTCATCCATAGTCTTTTTCGTCAACTGAATCAACGCATTGCATGTTTTTTTTTGTGTTTTTGCATTCCACCCAAGTAATTTTTCTTTACAAGTCTTATGATTTTAATTCACACGAACAATAAGGTCATTCGAGTCTCTTAGGAAGAACGATGTCGGGTTTTACCGATTATATTACTTGGAACGATCTGGTGCGCTTGCCAGGGAGTCAACAAGTTTTTGGCGCTGTTGCCGAGGACTCGAGGTTTAACTTTCTCAAGTAATGTGGATTGATTGAAATTTGACTTGATTTTTATGTTTATTTTTTTTCTGTTATAATAAATGTTTTCTAGGGTTCTGTGCCTAATTCTTGCATAATGCAGTTTAAACAAGAATTTGATTATATGGGCACTCAATTCTATCAAAATAATTTCAACTACTGGTGGGAACCTGACTCAATCATGGATCAAGGTTGGAATGAACAAGCAGGAGGACCACATCAACAATTACTATTAGGGCAACGGGTATCTGCTTTGAATGAGCAAATCAACAGAATTGACGAGACATTGGAACGAATTATCCAAAATTCTCTATCCTCTAAAGAAGAGAGTGAAGCAAGAAATAAAAGATCGGAGATACAGATTCGCCACTCCAATGAGATATTGAATTCTAGGGTTAATACTGAGGTTAATCCTAGGGAGGAATGTCAAGCCCCTAGTTTTGAAGTTGATAATTTTGTTGATGAGGAAAAGATAAAAAGAGATGATGAGAAGATAGAGAAAAAGATAGAGATAAAAAAGGAAAAGATAGAAGAGAAAGGGTTGAGTGAGGAAGGGAATGAAGTAGCTAAGAAAAAAGAAAAAAAAAATATGCAAAAGTAAAAAAAAAGGAGAAAAAGAGAAAGTTTAGAGAAAAGAGTGAGAAAAAGAGGAACAGAGGAAAGAAGAAAAGATCATATGAAAAGCCCCTTCCTCATCGAAAGAAAAATCATAGGAAGGAAAAGAAAGACAAGTGTTATATGGAGATCTTCAAGAAATTGGAGATTAAAGTTCCTATAATTGAATCATGGAAGCAAGTGCTTGGTATTCTTAATTTTCTGAAGAAATTCAGCAGAAAATAGAAAAAGAAAAGAATATCAAGGATTGCAGCACCTACTGATGGGTGTTTGTTGGGGTCATCCCAATTGTTGTAAATCATTTTCTTTTATTATTTTTGTTTAGGTTTATTTTATTTTTGAACTTGTAATTCTTTGATTGTTTGAACAATTTTTGGATTGCATCTGGCTGCACTCACTAATGAGTGTTGAACAGGTTCGGGTCAGGCTCGTGACGTTAAACAAGCGCTACCTGGGAGGCAGCCCAACTGATTGTTTATTTGTTTTTACACTTTGTCTTTAGTGCATTATAGGTTTGCATGTACATCTGAGTGGGGAAAGATATGTAAGTGAAAAATTGAAGGAAAAAATTAGGTGCTACAGGAAAGGATCACTCAAAAGCGAGCAAAGAAAAGGGAGGAGAAAGTACCGCCCACCGCCGGGCGGTGGCGGCGAGAACCCTAGCCTGAGCCTTTAAAAGCTGGGCGGTTTTGGGTGTTCTGCACTTGATTCCCCTCCTTTGCATTTCGCGAAGCGGTCTTCTTGAGTTTTAGCACCCAATTTGCACCTTCAAAGGGTTTCCAAAGGGATTTTTCCACACTTTCTTACCACCCACTCACAAAAACCTAATTTCTTGTTTAAAATTTGGGGGTTTTTTGTGAGAGTTGTGCTTTGGAAGTTTTTCATCATCAATTGAAGGATTCTTGCAAGCATTTAGCATCTCCACTCAAGTAAGTTGTGCAACTTTATTCTCTAGTTTCTAATTTTGGAATTTTAGGAAGAATATGCTCAAGAACATGACAAATTAGGGTTTTTGATTTCTTTGCATGAATTGTTGAATTAAGAACTGTTTTGACCGATTAAGTTGCTTAATTTTTTGTCTGATTGTGAAATTGGTGTTTGAAGGGAGATTGGGACATTGTAGAAAAGCTTTTCTCCAAAACCCTAGCGCACCGCCGAGTAGTAATGTAGGGCGTCGGGGCAGTATTCCAACTTGAAGCATACCGCCAAGCGGTCCCTTTGGGCGCTGGGCGGTTTGCTTCAATTTCTGCTGGATGACTGGATTTGTGTGCATGGATACCGAGGGAGTTATGTCCTCCCCTCAGTATTGAACTATGAATGACATAGAAGGATTGATGCTTTATTAGTTCCTAATGATAAATTATTGTGGTTTGTTGGGAATTTTATTTTATGTAGGAATGGCATCAACATCAAGAAGGGGGAGAAACACTGGCAGCAAGAGGAAGGAGTCTGAAAGGTCAAGAGGATTTGACTCTCAGAGGTTCCTCTCTAAATAGCATGAGGATCACTTCGCAATTGTGCAGGAGAGGAGATTGTTGATGGAGAAGAAGGCTTCCTTCATCCCTGACTTAGCTCCTGAATTTGGAACAGAAATTCTGAGGAGAGACTGGAAGAGGCTGACCACTTACCCTGCACCAACTAGTATTGAGTTGGTAAAGGAATTTTACACCAACGTCATATCCAGAGGTGGAGTTTCAGCTGGAAGATATAGGAGCTTTGTGAGGGGCATACTATTAAGTATGACCCCGATACCATAAACAGCTTCTTGGGCACAGAGTGGCCTGGAGAGCAGTGCCAGTATGCGGCAGAGGTTGGCATGTTCAATGAAATAGCTGAGGTTGAGAGGATTATGTGTTTGCCTGGAAGGCATTTTCAGACTAATCCTAATGGAGCACCAATCAACATTAGGAGGTTGGATTTGACGCCTTTAGCACGATACTGGATGGCATTCACTCATGCCAACATCCAGCCATGTTCCCATATCTCTGATGTCACGATGCACAGGGTCGTTATCATTTTCTGCATGCTGAGACAGATGGATGTGAACGTCGGCAAGATCATCGCCGACGAGATACAGAGTTGTGCCACTATAGTGAGTAGTAGGATGCCATTGGGGCATCCATCTTTGATTACCTTTCTTTGTTAGCAGGCTTGGGTGGATACTGCAGTTCCCCCATATGAGAGACTCTGGAATGCTATCGATGCATCCTACTTCCATCAGTTCTGCGTTGAGGCAGGAGCAGCACCCAGGAGACGTCCTAGGAGAACTGCAGCACAGCAAGAGCAAATACATGACAACACACCAGCACAACATGCCGAGCCATTTCAGATGCGAGACATGTATATCTCCCTACTGGAGGCTAAGATGGATTCTCATCGTAGAGGATAGGTAGCTCTTGTCGAGATATCAGTGGGGCAATATGATCATTCACCAGCACACAGGTGGACTATGGATGAGTTCTACAGTGTGACGGCTTGGCCTCAGGAGCAGGGACAGGGCAGTGGTTCTAGAGCAGTTGGAGCAGCAAATGAGGATGAAGATGAAGAAGATTTTGAGGATGCTGATGATGGGAACCAGGAGGACTCAGATGACAGCATGGGATGAGTGAGGGCATCTACTGATGGATGCCCATACTGTAGACAGGGTTTTATTTTTCTTTCTTTCGCCTTTGCATTTTAAATTCTTAGAATAGGTTGAATTCTATTTTTCAGTGTGTAAGTTGGCTTGAATATTTTTCTGAAAATGTTTGACTGAATAATTTACATGATGAGTCTATTTGATGATTATTTGATGTGGATGATATCCTGTTGTGTTGATGATGATTTGATGTGGATGATGAAGAAGTTATGTTGCATGTTGATATCCTGTGAAACAGATGTGTGATGAATTATGATTGTGGTTATGATGCTAAGCAGGGTGAATGAATGAATGTGTGTGAGAAAGAATGTTGTGTGAGGTATTGAGCTCCAGAGTTTTACTATTTTATGAACTTATTCACAGGAAAGCGTGAATGATATTGCCTAAGGCAATATTGACTGGTTGACTTTTCTCCATTATGGTTGACTTTTCTGCGCTGCAACCGTTTGATCTTCAAGCTTTCTCTCCATTCATCTCCAATTCTCATGAAAACCCTGCAAAACAATGCAAAAATGGCATAATATCTCTAAAAACAACTTTTGACTCTCAAATGACTCAACTTAAGTGTTTTACTTGATTCTAAGCTCCTTCTAAGTTATAAAGGGTGTATTTTGATATCAATATAAGCATGAAAATAACGGTTTTTCAACCATTATCAGATGGTTTAAGCCCGAGCCAAGGAAGACGCCACTTCACATTGCCTCCACTCAAACCAGCGAAGAAACGGGCCCACTCATTTCCTCCTTCGTCTTTAAGCCCTTGGTGCGACAGATCTTCTGATGGACGCCTGACATCAACCGCCCCCTTAAACATGCATGCAGTCATCCACGTATACAATGCTGGCAAGCAACAAAGAATCTTCTTCCCTTATCTCTCATGGCAAAAGCTCATTGTCCCATAAACATCTGCGAGGACTACTGTTACGGGATTCTCTGATCTTGTCTATCTTGCCACGAAGACGTCTATCGCAGTATAATCCACAAAGTCTTATATCTTCGGGAATAAGACAATGCCATACACGGTGAGGGCTACTACGTCCATGAAGGTCTCCCACTATTCTTTATCGGCTAGGTGATGCAAATATTGCTCAAGTATCCTTGCGTCAGTCCTCGCGCTTGATTCCTTGTTATCAATTTGTCTTCGAGTTCTTTGGGGTGTAACTTCATTATGGGGGCAATGGTAGGGATAGAGGCGTGGTGCTCCAAGTGCTGATACGGAATAGTACCCTCTAGTGGTAATCCCAAGATGTGCTCAAACTCTTCTATAGTCGGTGCTAGCTGGAAGTCTTGAAAGGCGAAGCATCTTAGCGGAGAGTCATAATACTTTGTTAGGGCTGTGATAGTAGGCAATTGTACCTCCACTTCCATTAGAGTCAATAGGTTTCCATACTTCTTCTTGAAAGCTTCTCTTTTTATGGTCTTTAGTCGTTTGCCTAAACTTATTAGCCTTGTCAGGTTTCCACCCTGAGTCCTTAGGTGAGGCTTCCTCTTAATATGGCGGAATCGATATGGCGGAATCAGTATGTCGTGTAGCACCAGATCTCGCATCAACTTCCATCTTGAATATGATCAAGTGAATCAAGTGGCACCGCTACACAACCCCTCTATTTCTAAGTTACACTCAGACCCGGGTATAAGGCCACACTCATAATTATGCATAATGTGTGTGTGTGTGTGTGAAGTGAGAATGCAATGCATACCCAAACCCTCACCTGCAAAACAACCAGAAAATTTTCCCAGGCAGATATAAGCATGTCATTTATCCTAGGGTTCAATATACAACAATCAAAACAATTCATATGCAATTATTTCAAATATCAAACATAGATAAAGAAAAGGGGGAGAAAAACGTAAAGAAAACCACATCGAATTCACGCACCTAATTAAATAGCTTGACTCTCTTATTTCCCCAGCGGAGTCGCCATCTGTCGCAACCGGAATCACGACAGGACGACTATCCAAAAAGAAAATGAGTTTGAAAAAGTTTTGGAGTCGCCACCATAGTTTATTCTGGAAAACTACGGAAAAACCATAAAATGATAAGGCCTGGTCTGTGAAAACCAGATTCTGGTTTCGGGAAAAACCGTCGTTCATCACACCCAACCACTGCTTCTCGGGCCATGAACAAGACCAACCACCGTCGACGAAGCTAGCCACCGTTGTCCTCGCCGGAATTCGCTTCCACATCAGCGCCGCTGGCACCACTCTCATCCTCCTCCATTCGAAATTCCTTTTCCTCCAATGCCAAACATCTCCAGCAATACCATCGCCATTGTCAAGGACGAAAGCACCTTTCCTTTTCTTCTTCTCATTTCTTTTTGAAGGTTGCTCTATTGATTGATGTTTCTTCTACTGGGATTGGAAACGGTGAGGGTGTGTTATGTGTGTATGAGCGTGAGCGTGGGCATGGCCATTTTTTGAGTTAATCTGTTGCAGTGTAATAGTGTGTAGAGAGAGATAATCTGATAGTTAATTCGTTTTACAGGCTTAGTGTTGAATTCACGGTGAGGGTGTTGAACCCTTGTTCAAATATACAGCGGAGGGTGAATAGGTTGTTCTAAAGAATAAGCTTTGAGCATATTGACATGGGATGTATGATGTGGTCTGATTCGATCTATTTATTTGTTTATCACAGGTGAAAGGCAATTCAAGATGGAGAGTGCCTATACAGCTTGCAAGGGAGAAGAAACTACTTCTACTCTATGTTTTCTTTTTTATTATGAAAATTGACATGAGGATACATCTGATTCTATCTCTATTTTCTTCTCATTATGTATGTTTTTTTTTAAGCAGAAGGTATATTGAAATCCTGATGTTGGGAGATCTACTTATCCTCTATTATCAGTTAAATCTAATGGAGTTTACATGGAAAGAAACTGAATTTTGGGTGCAGTTTTGATTAACAAGTGAAGCCCTGAATAAGATAAACGCAACTATACTCACTCATCATACATCAGTTATTGATATCCAGACATAACAGAGGAGCATATGCATTCAAAACAGACCGAAAGTCTAGATATGGAGACTTACCTTCACAACTTTACAATAACTTCTCCTTTTGATTCTAGTTCCCTCTGCTTTCTTGATTGAAATTCCTTTTGGTTATCCAATACTCTTGCAAGCACGAGAAGATGAAACGGGAGGTTCACGGTTAACCACCAAGGTGAAAGCGAATCAGTTCCCGTTACCCTCCTTTCTCTCGTGGTGATGGTGAATGATGGTGGTCACTCTCTAAGGTTTTCTGATGGTGAGGTATTGTATGAAACTTAGTACGCAATGCTCACTTCCAGTGCCCTCGTTCTATTCTCTGTTCTTGTGTGCTCTTGTGATAATGAGATATTGTAGATAATGAGATATTGCAGATGAACAATTGGGAGTGAAAGGGAAATATGGTTGGAGTGGTCACGAGTGAGAGGAGCCCCGAGAGTCCAGAGCAAGAGGGAGTATCTGTTGTTGAGTAAGTAGTGGGTGAATGATAGATGGTTTATTTTTTGTGAGCCTCCCTATGATCCTTCTCCCCTATCTCTATGGAAGTCAGCTTTCTTCGTCACTCTGCTCGAAAGGATCACTGAGGATCAAAGGTCACCTGCCAAAGCCGCCCGCCGAAGCCGTCACCTTTGTGAAAAGCCATTCCCCTTTGTTACTGGCAAAAAACCAAGATGCACAGAGCTTTTTTTCCAGAAAACGGAAATTGGTTGCGTGCAGAAGTGTTTGTTGTTGTGTGTTGCAGGATAAAAGGGATAGATGGCGTCGTAGGAAGGAATGCTCACGAGAATGGGGATGGGGAGACAGACAACACTCTATTCCAAAAAGGGAACATAGTTGACTTTACCATTTTTCTCTTTTTTTTTCTTTTCTTTTGTTTTATTTTTTTTTTTGTTTTTGTTTTTTTTTTTTGTTTTTTTTCTTAACAGCACCGATTTTAAATTTTAAATATAAGAACAGAAGAAAATATACAATAAAAGAAAAAAAAGGGTGAAAAATAATAGATAAAAAAACTAATAAAGTAGAATAAAATAGAAGAGAAATAAAAATAATAAGCTTAACAAAAGAAAAGTACTTGACAGAAAAAGATAAGGAAAGACTAAATAACATAAAAATAAAAAATAAAAAAAAATAATAATAATAATAAAATAAAATTTAATAATATAAAAAGATAATAATAAAAAAAAACAGAAATAACATAAATAAGAAATAAATGAAAGTAAAGATATAAATACAAAAATAAAATAAAAGAAAATTAAGATAGAAAAGATTTTGTTTTTTGATTTAACTACCCGGACGAAATTAGGTATTGACAGGACCGTTATTAATCCCTAATCTCACCGCCACCATTGTTCTCATGCATCACCTAAAACTCAGCCAACCTTTGCTGCGACGCAGAATGCCACTGAAGGCCGCCATCAAATTCGCAAGCTCCTCCTTCATTCTAGAAACCCTTCGCGTCTTCATCAAGCTCAATCTCCATACGCAGAAATAGCCAACTTCCATGGCCGTCGCGGCAACGCCTTCGTCTTCTCCACCATCGCGCAGCCATCATCATCACCTCAGCAGGCCGCCGCCAACCTCGTCGTCGCATCATCCAAACTTGCATCAAAGCCAGACTTGCAAGCAAACCAAAACCTAAATTCAAGCACAATCGCAAATCGCACTGAGCTGGAAGACGCACGCCAAGTTCGAACCTGACCTTCCTCAAGCCTCCTCACATTTCAACCTGTAAAGAGGAAGACTACGAAAGCAGAAGCAGCGCATCAACTCCTCAGAGTAGAGAGAAGCACAACCATGGCAATTCTCACGAGCTTGAAACGACGCAAACAGATTCCCCAATCTGGAAAACCCTAATTTTGGGTGGAAGGGGGTTGACACGTATTAGATTCTCAGTGGTCACGTCCATGAGTCAAAGCTGGCCAAATAGTCATTGTCTGGTCAACTCAGGGACCTTTGTGCAATTTTAAAAAGAAAGAAGGGGTTAAAGTACAGATAGAGGGAATTTCAGGACTTATTTGCAATTTTAGAAAATTCAGAAAGGTTAAAAGATAAAATTTAGTTGTTGAATTGATTTAATTTGGGAATATCAACCGAAAATATCTTCCAAATAATGTTGTAATTATCTAAATCTTTTAGTTATTTGGAAGATATAAGATAAAAGATTTTGTCAACAGACTATTCAGAGTCCAAGCCCAATGAAGGCCTATATAAAGAGACCTAGGGCAGGCAGAAAAGATACTTCATTCATTCATCCACCACTCCTCTCACTTTTCTTTCATCATGTATTCTACTCCATTCATGGAGGGCTAAGCATCTAGGGCTATTGTCCTATAATTTCATTATTGATTCTGAGGTTAAATTGAGTTAATGCAATTGTTTATTTTGATTATTGATTTAAGTTGTTCTCTCTCTATGTCTTTCATATCTCTATCTTATTAAAAGCAATGATTTTTGCATCATAATGTGTTTGAATCTACATGCACATTGATATATGAGTTCAAGGGTTTCTAGGTTTAATTGAAAATCTACTTTGATTAAATTTAGGAACTTTCATATGATTAAATAGTTTTTACTATCAATTGAGAATGCACTTTGGTTGGTAGTAATAATTTCAACTATAATCAATTGAGAATTTACTCTGATTGATTAGCTTTTAATTTGGTTAGGAGATTTAAGAATAGACATGATTAAACACAATAGAATTTGATTGAGAATGTATTTTGGTTGAATTTATTGTGAATAATCTAGAAAGGTCTTGCATTTGATTGAGAATGTACTTTGATTAACTGCATGATCGCCCTCAAATTAATTAAGAATGTACTTTAATTAATTTGAAACTTAAAAAATAATCAATTGAACAATGATCTGTGAATAACCGATGATGAATCTATTTTGGAAAAGTAGTGGAATTAGCTTGTTTCTTCATAATTATTTCTAAGTTTTCTTTTTCTTCAAACATAGATTCCATTAGCATAGTTTCTCACATTCATTCTTAAGCATTACATTGCATTCATAAGATTCAAATATTGAAAAGCAGTTATGTGTTCATTGGGAGACGACTTTGGGTTACTTTAGCCTTATCTACTTTCTTGAATACTACTTGGCAATACTGAAGTTGCCTTGAAAAGTAGTATTAATTTGATAGCTTCAACGACAGCTTATCACCCTCTCTGTTTTTGAGAAAAATGCAATTAGGAAAATATATGAGAGATTTATGTAGAATCTATTGTTGTACATGTCCATCTGGTTTGCAAAGTGGTTATTCTAACATTGTATGCTTTACATTTGAAGTAAACGTGAGAGTTAAGATTTCACTTTAAGGTCTACCACAATGGTGTGTTGACAATGGAGGAGTTGAAAAGGTAAAATTGTAAGACCTGAGAAAATTGTAGTATTAGGGAACAATGTGGTTGTGAGACTTGAGTATTATTGTTTGGTAATTGGTGTTTAATACTTATATGTTTCTTAGAGTTATAATTGTTATGTTGATTATTTAAGGTTATTGTTGATAAAGTGCAACACATGATTGGTAACTAGTTCTAATTTATCTTAATTATTCTTTCAGTTTCAATAATAATGACTTTTACTTTGTCTAATGCAATCAGTTTGACTTTATCTAATGCAACGTTGGCAGTGTTTTCATTGGGTATGACGAATATGTATATGTAAAGCTAAAAGTAACACAAGAAGCAGACTTCGTTTATATGCAGTTGAGAATTTCTTTAAGCGTCTAAACCACAATATTGAACTACCAAATGTAACATTGAATACGTAATTGGCAATTGTTTTAGTCATTGTCAGACTTTGGAAAGCAATTATTGATTAATTATACTACTTACTATGAGTTATGAAATTTTAATTTTTGCATCTGCTATAATGAAAATTGATTAAGATACACACAAAATCAATAACACAAACCTAATACAGAAAAAGCAATTAAGGGAGATTGCAATAGACAAAGTTTAATACACAAAAATATTATAGTTCACAATCCTTAAAAAATGAGATTCATTAGATAATGGAGCTTTCAATGCTTCGATCAATTGAGAAAATGACAAATGATCTGGTGTGTAAATGAATCAACAATTTATTATAGCTTTGATAATGGTTAAAAAAACCCTTATTTTTATATTTAATTTTAATACTTAATGCATCCTTTTTTACTTAGAAATTTGCTTGAACTCATGATTTTGCTTTAGTTTCGTGAATAAGAGAGTTGAGGATATACTTGATGATTTTATTACTAAATTTCCTTGATTTTGTAGGTTTCTGGAATGATTTGAAAGAAGGGTTGAGGTATCAAGGAGTTGCAGTGCAGAAAAGTCAACCAGAATGCAAAAAAGTCAACCAGAGTGCAGAAAAAACACGGTGCTGAAAAATTCTCTGGCGCTGAGCGGCAGTTGAGCGCCAGTTTGTCTGTTTTGCGTTGAGCTCCACCGCTGAGTGCCTTTCTGAGTGCCGCACCCAGCGCTGACCGCCATTTTGGGTGTTGAGCACTAGCCTCGTGGGCCTAGGCCAGTTTTATGTTATTTTTTATGATCTGTTTTGGGCTTGGACTCGTTTTATGTTATTTTTCTGCCCTATTTAAAGAGCTGAACACCCTAGAGAATATATCGAAACACACTTTTCACCCCTTTGGGGGATGATTTGGGGATGCGAGAGCTCTCCTCTTCTCTTTCTAGGGTGAACCGCCGGGCGGCAAAGTGTGACGCCGGGCGGTTGTCAGATGGGCTTGGGCCTGTTTTCTGTTGCGCTCCTCAGTTATAAATAGCCCTGTTGCGATTTCCAATTCATTCTTTTGACAGAAGAGGGCGGCCAGACCTATTTTTCACTCTCTGGAGAGGATCTCTTGGATGCTTAGGCTCCTTTTCATCTTTTCTAGGGTTTGTTTTCCATATCTTCCATTATTTTCATCTTGGTTCACCATGACAATGGTGAACTAAACCCTTTTGTTGTTGGGGGAACAATGTAATCTTTTGATACTCTCTTTTATTGAAACTCTTATTTAATTATATGATTTTCATATGCGTTTATTATCAATTGTTGGATTCTCATACTGTACTTAAAGCTTTTATCGTTTAACTCATTCGGTAACTGTTATTTGCCTTTATTGATACGGGAACGTACAGTAATGTCACGAACTGGTGAGTAATTCCTTGGTTAAGCAATACCACCTAAGGATAGGGGGGTAGGACGACCAATTGTTTCTGCTTCTGTTTGTAATGCGTTGCTAGTTACTAGTGGAGGCTAGGGATAGCAAGCCGGTAATTAGTAATAGGCCCTTTTCGCCGAGGGATCAGGTTAAGGGGAGGCCAAGAAAGTTTGCATAACAATTAGATAATAAAGGAATTTAAACAAGAGGAGTAAATAAGAGAGAGCGGATTAGATGAAATTGTAAACCCCCAACAACTCCATTTATTCATACTCTTTTCTCGTCAACTGAATCACTCATTGCATGTTTATTTTTTGTTCTTTGCATTCACCAAAACTATTAATTTTTCTTTCACAAGTCTTACGATTTTGATTCACACGAACGATAAGGCCTTTCGAGTCTCATGGGAAGAACGATAATAGGTTATACCATTTTTATTACTTGAAACAATATGGTACACTTTCCATCCAGTTAACAACGACCATAATGGACAAGCCACCAAACGTGATTAAGGTAAGATGAGATTAAGGGTTATTGGGCTATGATTGGGCCCTGATTAAGGCTTCCCTAATCTAAGGCCCATAACCAACACTATAAATACTGGTCAAAGTAAGAGGTAGGCAGGTTCATTAATTGCACATTTATTACAGCCCTCAAATTACTAAACGGAAAATTATTGACTTTAGCATCAGAGAACCTTTGACAGGTACCCTCCCGGACAGGACTTGGATCGAAGGCGAGACGAACCGAGGAAAGACGACCGGACGAAGGAGACTTATGCTAAAAGACAAGGGAGGACTGAGGAGAGACCGCTCGGCTACAAGAGGAAATTGTGTAGGAGTAACTCGACCTTATACCGAAACAATACTTATTTTTTCACTCTTTTTAAGTTCAAAACAAGCCCACCCATTGGTCAACTATCTCTTTGGACATTCCAGTTGGGTCAACTTTGGGTCTTGACCCTTTGTTAACTTAAGTGGTCAAAAACCCTATTCTACTTGGCTCAAAAATATAAGGGCCAAAGTAAATCCTACACTACTATACTTATAATACAAAGTTCTAAATAAATCTTAGACTACTGGACCTAAAATTATTCTTACTCTTCTAAAAGTTTTATGATAGTCTAAAATGACCAAAAGAAAGAGTTTAAACGTAATCTTCTATACATAAATTAAACTTTTCTTAAATATGTTTGTATATGAAAAAAAGTATGAATTGAGTTAGTAAATATAAGAATTATAATGTATTATACAAATTTCTTAAAAATGAACAATAAATACTTATGACTTTATGTTACTTATGCCCTATCGTTTCGTTATAACAATCATAAGGAGGAAATACAATAATATTTATACTTATAATAATCATCATATGTCCTTCATAAGTTGCATTTATTTACAAAATATCATCCGTATATTTTCAATAACAATTGTTTCGGTAGGAATTTACTGGGACCGAAAGCACTAACCTCGATGGCGTGATTCTGCTTCCTTCTGATACGAAATCTTCAATTATCCTTGTCGTCCGTCCTTCAGACCGTCCGTCCTTCAATCTTCGCCCAAGAGGGGGGTGGTACCTGCGAAGGTACTCCGGCGATCAAGTCAGATGTCGGTATAAGAAGACCCTTTGTCCTCAGCAATTAGATGCCTAGAACGGAGAGAGGGTAGAACTCAATCAAGTATGAGAGTGTGGGTGTGGGAGTCAATATAGTGTAGGCTAGATTGTGCGTACCTTGTTTGGAAGCTCTTGCTCTTTATTTATAAGCTTTGGATCGATATAAAATCAATATAACAGAATAAAATATAAACCGAATGTAATATAAACAAACTCACCTGAAATATCTCTGTTGAGATATTACTTGATACGAGATATTATTTGACCGTTCGTTGTAACCGGTCGTTTATTTGATACGAGATATTATTTGACCGTTCGGCGTAACCAGTCGTGTGAGACATACTACCATACATCATGCCCCCCAAGTCCAAAGGAGGGATGAGGCTTTAGCTTGGCGTGACTGCAGGACTTTAAAGAGTGTTGGGAAGGATAATGGCCGAACGGTGTGGAACAGCTTTGTCTTTAATGTTGACGCTCGCTCTTGAAACAAATACGCTTGATCGGGTCAATATCGGTCGGTTAAGTATAGTCCCTGTAGAACCAAGACTCGGTGGGTCTTGATGTTTGTGTTGTACCGAGACTCGGAGGGTCTCGATGTATTTAACGGGCGTTATAGGCCGTGTATGATCAAGACTCGGTGGGTCTTGATGTATTTGTTGGACCGAGACTCGGTGGGTCTCGATGTATTTTGCGGACGTTATAGTCCGTGTATGACCAAGACTCGGTGGGTCTTGATGTATTTAACAGGCGTTATAGGCCGTATAGAATCTTACCGCTTGGTTTAGGACGAGAGTGAGTCCATATAGAATCTCACCGCTCGGTTTAGGACGAGAGTGAGTCTGTATAGAATCTCACTGCTCGGTTTAGGACGAGAGTGAGCGTTCACAGAGAACGTTCCCCACCGCTCGGTTTAGGACGAGAGTGAGTCCGTATAGAATCTCATCGCTCGGTTTAGGACGAGAGTGAGTCCGTATAGAATCTCACCGCTCGGTTTAGGACGAGAGTGAGTCCGTATAGAATCTCACCGCTCGGTTTAGGACGAGAGTGAGTCCGTATAGAATCTCACTGCTCGGTTTAGGACGAGAGTGAGCGTTCACAGAGAACGTTCCCCACCGCTCGGTTTAGGACGAGAGTGAGTCCGTATAGAATCTCACCGCTCGGTTTAGGACGAGAGTGAGTCCGTATAGAATCTCACCGCTCGGTTTAGGACGAGAGTGAGTCCGTATAGAATCTCACCGCTCGGTTTAGGACGAGAGTGCATGCTTCTGTCATCTGCACTGTAAGGCCGAATGACATTGTATTTGGGAGGCCGAATGGCCGAACATATGTTTTTGAAGGAACTGCCTGGCTTTATTCATACCAAAAGTGTAAACACGTAAGTCATGTCAAAACAATTTAATTGAAATAAACATAACATCAAAATCTAACTACTGTAAACTTAAGATGAGTTGCCTTCCAAATGTTAGGAAGGACTTTTCATTATATCTTCTAGTCGATACGTCCTCGGACTATACGGTCAGAGCTATGGTTGCGGCTGCGACTTCGCCTATGTTTTCGCTCCTCCTTCTTGTATTGTCGTTTGGTGTTTCTTTGTGGAGACCTTGACGAACTTCTTGTCCGCGATCGATCCTTCTTCACATACTTACGGAGATGGCCTGCACGGATGAGCTCTTCGATTTTATCTTTGAGTGTTACACACTCTTCAGTAGTATGTCCCAGGTTTTGATGGTATTGGCAGTGTTTTCCTCTATTAGCATTTTTAGGTGAATGGAGCTTTCTGATCGAGAGAAGTTCCGTGCTAAGGGCTTCCTCAAGGATTTTTGCCCTGGGTGCATTAATAGCGGAATAATGGTCAAACTTGGGTGTTCGGATGAAATCCTTATGGAACGTACCTACACTTTTGTTACTACTATTGAACAATTGTTTGCCCTCCTTTTGGTTTCTGCTTGTAGAGACTTCTTGTTGTTGCTTTCTTTGTGCAATTTGCATATCCTCCATGCGGATGAATTCAGCTACTCTTCCCTGGAGTTCTTCCATGGTTTTCGGTGGCCGCGCATACAGTTTTTCGGCAAAGTATCCTGGTTTCAAGCATGAAGGTAAATTGTTAATAATAAAAGAGTGATTAACCTCTTTGACTTGTTGTGCGATTTCGTTGTATCTTTTCATCAAGGCCTTCAAGGTTTCATCCTTCCCTTGTTTAGTATTTACTAATTCCGCCGGTGTTATCTCCTGTTTCCGATTGGAGGCATATTGCCTTCTGAATAAGGTGAATACAGTGCGAAAGCTATCCACTGTGTTAGGAGGGAGAGTATAGTACCACTCAAGTGCTTCTCCTTTTAAGGATAGGGAGAAAGCCCTACATTTGACCGGGTCACTATCGGAATAGAAAACCATAGAGTCGATGAAGTTTCTGATGTGGTGTTCCGGGTCTGAAGTGCCGTCAAACTTTTCGATTTGAGGGGGCGGTTAATCGGGCATTGCAGTCTGCATAATCTCCTCAGTGAAGGGTAGTAGTTCCGGTGATCGTGGTGGAGGACCACTATCATCATGATGGTGGTTATTTCGGCCGTTGCGGCGACCATGATTAGGGTTGCCGGTGTGGCTATTGTCTTCTGTTGCTTCCTGTTGTTTTTCTTTAAGTTGGGCTAGTTCTGCGACGAGTTGTTGATGCGCCTCTTGTTGCTGGAGAATCATCTGGGTCTGTTGTTCGAGTTGAGCCTGAAGTCGTGTTAGGAGCTCTGTATGATCAATACCGTCCATGCTTCTGGTGGTCACCATTGGGAGTCTTCGGGTTCGGGCCCCACGGTGGGCACCAAAATGTTTCGGTAGGAATTTACTGGGACCGAAAGCACTAACCTCGATGGCGTGATTCTGCTTCCTTCTGATACGAAATCTTCAATTATCCTTGCCGTCCGTCCTTCAGACCGTCCGTCCTTCAATCTTCGCCCAAGAGGGGGGTGGTACCTGCGAAGGTACTCCGACGATCAAGTCAGATGTCGGTATAAGAAGACCCTCTGTCCTCAGCAATTAGATGCCTAGAACGGAGAGAGGGTAGAACTCAATCAAGTATGAGAGTGTGGGTGTGGGAGTCAGTATAGTGTAGGCTAGATTGTGCGTACCTTGTTTGGAAACTCTTGCTCTTTATTTATAAGCTTTGGATCGATATAAAATCAATATAACATAATAAAATATAAACCGAATGTAATATAAACAAACTCACCTGAAATATCTTTGTTGAGATATTACTTGATACGAGATATTATTTGACCGTTCATTGTAACCAGTCATTTATTTGATACGAGATATTATTTGACCGTTCGACGTAACCGGTCGTGTGAGACATACTACCGTACAACAATCTTTATCATCATCATCATCGTTAGATCTCCTTAATGTATATTTAAACTAACCTTCTTCACAATTGTTGCACACCTACCAAACGGTGTATTCATTCATGTATAAAGATGCATCTCGGTACAGAAAAAGGTGAGTCACGTAAAACATCGATACATAAATCCTACATGTCACCCAAAAGAAATGAAACGTGTCGGTGGCAGCTTTTGATTCCCCGTGTCAATTCCACCGCAGGGAACGGTGATCTGCATCCAATTGTTACTTTAAAAACAAACTAATAAATACGCATATTAAGATATTGATATCAGATTCATTCTAAAATTTAAAAACAGAAATATACAAAATACTGCAACCTCTATTTATTGGCGTTAAATTAAAAATAAAATAAATCAATAAAATCAATTTTCTCCATAAATTAAGAATGATAAAAATAAATAGAATTAAAACACCATAAATATATTTTTCTCAATCTATTCCATTGAAAAGGAGAAGAAGAAAAGAGGAGAGAAAGAGAAGGGTGGAAGAGCGCGAGTAACGGCCGCAGACAAAACAAAACGAACATGCAAGTATCTTTGAATTTACAACATGGTCCCACACCACCCCTACTTTAATATTTTCTTAATTTTTAATTTTCCTCTTTCTTACACCCCACCCTTCCCTGTTGTCAAACGCGCTCACCGATATGCAAATAGTAGTGCAACACGCACTTGCTTCCACCTTCACCCTAACCTATCACATCACAGAACCACCACTCTCTGCTTATTTTCTCCACACGCTACCACCACAAACTCTTCCAACGTTAACAAAATCAAAACCATCAACATCTGTTCCATTCATAGCATGGAATCCGACAAAACAACCTTTGGAGCTCTGCTCCTCGCCACCTTCAAGCGACCCTCCTTCGCCCTCCTGTTCCTCCTCTTCACCCTCCTCACCTTTCTCTCCCTCCACCTTCCCGCCAGGTCCGTCTGGCTCCTCGCGGGTCCCCACCCTGGGCCTCATCCCACAACATGCGCAACCTTCTTCCGCCACTTCCCGCCCAGGAAGGTCGTCATGTCCATCAAGGACTTCGGCGGCGTCGGCGACGGCACCACTTCCAACACTCAATCGTTCCGGAGGGCGATTCAGTACATGCAGCGCTTCCAGAACCGCGGCGGGGGCCAGCTGAATATCCCCGCTGGAACCTGGCTCACCGGCAGCTTCAATCTCACGAGTAATTTCACGCTCTTTCTTGAACACGGTGCCGTTATTCTCGCTTCACAGGTCTCGATTTTTTTTTTATTATTTCGTTTGTTTTGTTCTTGTATTCCGTTTAGGTTGTGTTCATTAGTAGTTTATGAATTAAATTGTTTCTTTTCAATAAAGATTGATCATAACCGGCTTTGTTGAGGAGGAATATGCGGTTGGGTTCCGCTCGTTGTTTTTCATTTGTCTTTTTCTTTTTTCCGTTTTATGAAAAAAATTAGAATAAATAACTTCCTTTTAAAAGTCACCTTCTTTATTATTTTTTTTATTGGAAATTGTTGTTTTTCTTCAGAAAAGAGGTGAAAATTTGCTTTTTGACTTCTGTGGCGACAAATGGTACAATTAGCAACCACATGGTACCGACCGAATCATGCTTGATTGATGACTTTTTTATTGTGGCTTAGGTGATAATAAATGCCTTGACGTTGATTATGCTTCTGAGAAATGATTAGGGTACTGTTTTGTTCATTCATTAATTTAAATTTTGATCCACAGGACCCGAAAGAATGGCCAATAATTGAGGCATTGCCATCTTATGGAAGAGGGAGAGAGAGGCTTGGAGGAAGACATATTAGCCTTATTCATGGAAATGGCATTAGCAATGTTGTTATTACAGGTAAAACATGAAGGCAGGCCATTTTCTTTTTCTTCAATTCATTTGGTGCAACGACAAACTACTCCAGGAAATGTCAGAAAAATGTTAGAAAAACATTATGGGGGAAAATGTCAATTTGGATGATTATAGTAAGTCTGTGGGACTCCACAGCCTACCCCAGACAAAGCGTTAGATTACATATTTGACTGCTATTTTATACATTTGAACGCAGTTAGTGATTCCATTAGAAAGGAAAAAGACGAGAATATAATTCAACTTTGCTATACTTGTACGCCACCGTTAAATAATTGAGTATGTGGTTCACGTATTGTAGGCATGCATTTTATTAGATATATCTGGCTTTGTAGGACAAAATGGGACAGTTGATGGTCAAGGAAAAATGTGGTGGGAACTTTGGTGGAACAGAACATTGGAGCATACAAGAGGGCACCTCCTTGAACTAATGAACTCGGATAATATTCTCATATCAAACCTCACCTTTCGAAATTCTCCTTTTTGGACCATCCATCCTGTTTATTGCAGGTTTGATCATTTTGGCTATTCTCACTTCTGTGCGTATGTCTGTTTCACAGTTTACAAAATCACTCCATGGAATGTCAACTTGGAAATTTAATATCTTCATGTTTCATATAATCTTTGAATTTCTTTTTTTCTTAGTATTTTTCAAACCGAAAAAGTAGTAATACCATATTTTACTTTTTATTCCCGTGAAATTTTAAAAATAGTTTCCTATTTGGGAGGCTCTTAATCCTCAGTTAAGTTCAAATGTTCGGTGTCTTTTTATATTTTTGTTCAATTATATTCTTTGTAATTATAGTTGTAGGAACATGTAAGAAACAAGGGCCTTTTTTATATATCTAGGCAAATTTGCTGTAGTAATTAGGGAAATAGGTGAAAATTATGAGAATAGATAAGTGGTGCAATTTCCGCACGACTTTAAATGGAGAAATCGTGCACCCTTACAGGACTTTTGTCGCACGACTTCTGTTTTGACCATGATGAAATTAAAAATTGTCAGTCTTCCAACGATTTTAATGTGATGTAAATTGTAATCTATTATCATGAATATGAAATCGATTATAAGATTATATTGAAGTCGTCGGGAGCTTAACCACTTTCAATTTCAATAGAAAGTCGTTTTGGGACAAGACGACTTCCAATTTCAGCCTTGCGAGTCAGTCAGGCCAGCCCTGCAGCTTTGCTTCATTAAAAATAATTTGGTAGCCTGGGCAAGGTCTAATACAACACTGCCAAGGTCTGATGCCATACAAATCTGCCAAGGTTTGAAACCGTTCGACTAAGGTTTTGATACAGCTCGGTCAAGGTTCTAAATATTCCGGACAATCGCCCATTTCAGTCCGGGATGACAACACATCATAAGCCTGTTTTCATGTAAAAAATAAAAACTTTTAGTCCGTTTCCATGTAATATTAGACTTTTGATGACAAAAAAACTAGAGGGTTAGCCCGATAGTGTGCGGTTATAAAGGTCTCAGACATTGGTCAAGCTGTATTGGCCAGGCTATTGGACAGTGTTAATATAAAGTATCGTAGTACTAATTCAATTTTCTTTTTAATGAAGTTGGACTGACCCGACTAACCTGCGTGGCTGAAATTGGAAGTTGTCTTGTCCCAAAACCCGACTAACCTGCGTGGCTGAAATTGGAAGTTGTCTTGTCCCAAAACGACTTTCTATTGAGATTGAAAGTCGTCAGGTCTCCCAATGACTTCATTGTAATGTTGTAATCGATTAATCATATCGGAATAGTTGGAGGACTAACTACTATCAATTTCAACATGGTCAAAATAAAAGTTATTCTCATAATATTTTTTCCAAATTTACACTGCACCAAATTTGCCTATATATGTAAAAAAAAAAACAAGAAACAAGGTTCAGTTAACACTTGTATGCTTTTAGCTTTTTTAACCACAACAACTTCATGAGATTGAATAATCTGCCGTTTGTTCTTTCAGAAATGTTGTGATCAAAGGGATGACAATCTTGGCTCCCCTTAATGCTCCAAATACTGATGGCATAGACCCAGGTATGTCTTATTCCATTGTTACTCTTTATCCTCTTTTCTTCCATTCTGTTATCCTGCTTGACAATGAGCAACTTGTAGACTCAAATCACCTTGCTAATGAATTTTCTTTCTCATACAGATTCAAGTTCCAATGTATGTATTGAAGATAACTACATAGAAAGTGGGGATGATCTTGTTGCCATTAAGAGTGGTTGGGATCAATATGGAATCAACGTGGCCCATCCGTCCACAAATATTGTAGTGAGGAGAATATCAGGCACTACTCCCACTTGTTCTGGAGTAGGCATAGGTAGTGAAATGTCTGGTGGAATTTCAAATATCACAATTGAGAATTTGCATGTGTGGGATTCTGCAGCTGGTGTTCGGATAAAATCTGACAAGGGCAGAGGAGGCTATGTAGCTAATGTTTCTATAAGTGACATAAGAATGGAGAGAGTCAAGATACCCATTAGGTTCAGTAGAGGTTCAAATGACCATCCTGATGATGGGTGGGATCCAAAAGCTATTCCTAGATTCAAAGATATTTTGATCAGTAATGTGGTCAGTATAAATGCAACAAAAGCCCCAGTTTTGGAAGGTGTAGAGGGTTCATCATTTGAAGGCTTATGCTTCAAAAACATTACCCTGCATGGTGTTGCCTTATCCAAAAGATGGCGTTGTGAATATGTTTCTGGTTTTGCCACCGAGGTTTTCCCTGTTCCTTGTCTCGAGTTGCAGAACAATAGCTATTCATCCTGGTGTTCACCTTCCTGATATTTTACTATGTGCGAATCCTAGATAGTTAGTTCCAAGTTCCAACAATGGAAAAAAGAAGGCTTTTTAATTCACTCACATTATGATTTGGTTAAGCAGTTTTGAGTCTTGCTTAAGTATATTGTTTTTGTGAGGCACAAATATTGAGTTGAATATTGAAGCCTGAATTAAGGTGAAAATTACCTTCTTTTGGGTGGTAAGTTTTGATGCCATTGGAAGGTGCAGAGTATTATTTGATTGACTTTGTGTACTCCTCTTTGGTCTTGGTTGGTGGTGGCTACATATCTTGGAGTAGAACTTGGTTTGCTTAGCGGTGAAACAAGTGCTTCATTCTTGTATTTTTCTCAAGGATGTATTTTCTTTAAAACTTTTTGTTACAGTTTGTATAGGCAGATTATTCTTGGCAGAGACCTAAAGTTGAATACAGAGCGAATTCAATACACACTGTAGAAAACAATTTTGAATCAGATCAGGCCTTTCAATTTCCCTTTATTAATTCGTAATATGCCAAAATAATTATTTTACTATATCCTAGGTTGTTTTAAAGTGTTTCAACAGAAAATTATTGTACTCCATTTGCATGTGAACAGATATTTAACTGCAATAGAAAAATATTTAGTTAATCGAGGATCTTTGAGTTGTGCGAGATGAGTATCTACAATGTATTATTTATATAAGTAATATTCCACACTTCAATGCATTTTCTTTAATTCCCCCCCCCCAGAAAGTTAGTTTTCCAAAAAGATTTGAAAAATAATTATTCTTTAAAATTAGACATAATTCAAACACCCTAATTTTTAGATCTGTCAAAAGTATCATCTAGTTTGTCATTACTTTTTAATTTCAGATCTGCTCCTCTAGTTTGTCATAACTATTTATCAATTGGATTCTTTTTTTTAATAATTATCTTCTTGTGAGTATATGTCCTTGAACAATTTTTAAATTCAATGTACAGACACATTAATATTTTAGTCAACAAAATAAAGTAAAATGTAAACAACTCGATGTTTAAATATTAACAGTTAAAAGTCTAGATAAAGTCTTATAAAATACAGTCATTCTTAAAGATAGAATTTAAACTTAAACAATTTAAAGTACATCAACTTAATCAAGAATTCCTAAAAGGACTAGACAACAATGTCGTCTCCTTTCAAGACCTGCTCCAGGGTCACCTCTTCAACCTCTACTCACATCTAAGTGGATGTCATTGCAACAGAAAGCATCAAACATACAAGCACACGCAAACAAACAAAAGGGTAAGCTAGATAAACAAACAATATACATATAACACAATCAATCAGTATCATCATGTTTAGTTATATATAAAGAAAATAATCAAAGGCATACAATTCTAACCATGCATCAAGTACTCAACACGACTCATTCAGATTTGTATAACTGTCGAACTATTGGTAGTTTTTGCACTTTTATAGTTCAGTTGGCCTTCCCCAACACTATACAAGGTGAATCCTCATACCAGTTTATAGCTAAACTCTAAGACTATAGACAAGGACCTCCCTCTACTCTCACCACTCACACTGTTCTTCAATATTTGAGCATGAACAGTGCTTAGAGTGTAGGGATAAACTTACAATTTCAAAGCTTTATACATTTATACAAGACAACAACAAAAACCTCTACAAACACTTCCAATCATTTCACCCTAAGATGATTTCCAAATCATACTTAATTATATCATTCTAATTCACAATCATATTCTTTCCAACCACACAAGCCATATATATATAAACATACAAGACACTCTTTCAATCAAACAACATCAATCAATCCAAACAGAGGAAGAAAAAGGTGAAATCCACTTGGACTGGTCGTACAACGCACACAGTCGCACAGCGAAACTAGGGTGGTTCGCACAACGCACACTTAATCTCGCCTTGCGAATTACTCTGCCAGAGGCTCCAGGCCAGCACCAGTCGCAAAGCGCACCTGATTCGCTATGCGAATCATCAAGCAGGGGGCGCCACTATTCAGCCACTCGCACAGCGCACCACTTTTGCATAGCGAGTGGTTCAAAACAGAGAGCCCCTCTAGGGAGGACTCGCTATGCGAAACATTCCACATAGTGAGTCTACATAGTCTGTAGAATGTAATTCTATAGAGTTATGCAACCTAACTTCCCAAAACCAATTCTAGACAGTTTCTTTAACTTATAATGATCCTAGGTTGTAGCATATACATGATTAAACATATCTAAGTTGTTCTAGACGTTCCTAACATCATTATAAAGTGATTATGCACCAATTTACTCCCTAAAACCTCAATTTCATCAACCTAGAGACCTAAATCTTAATTTACCATTTAGAATATGTTTTTGACCATTTTTACACTTCTAATAAGTCTCAAGTGACTCATCTAAACTGTCCCAACAACTCAACTTAGCCCTTGACCCCTAGATCTCCAAATCACTACCTCACATCTCCAAAATGGCCTAACTCACCCTAATTCTTCTAACTTTAAACATAATAACCACTATAATAGAATACAATCATCTAACATACTCAATTACAGTTGCACATCCTCACAAAATCATATTCAAAACAACATTTCACAGTTTCATCATTAATCATTCAAAGAACACATGTTCCAAACTTACACAGTGACTACATTTAAGTTCAAACAATAAAAGATTTCAAACTTCAGTAAACACACACATCACTTTACCAATTTAAAAAAGAATTCTAGCTCCCCTTACCTTGCAACTTCACAGCTCAGGTAAAGACCCGCCTCTACAGTACCCAGAGTCGCACAAAACCTAGACAACAGCCTACAGACCACAAAGTTGTGCTCAAGAACAACTCTTAGAGTTAGGGTTGAACATGGATTGGAAGAAAGAAAGCAAAAGACACATGCATCCAACAAGTTGCATGGTTTAGGTTTCCAAATAGCGAAGAACAGTGAAGAGCAACTTACCCGCTAAAAACCCAAACTTGATCGGTTCAAGTCGAAACTCTTGACTCCGAGAACGTGTGAACACCATCTAAACGACAATGCAATGGTTTAGTGGGGAGATTTGGTAGAGAGAAGTAAGGGTTGGAGTTCTAGAGAGAAGATCGTTCTTAGAAAAAGATGAGTTTTTGCTTTTTAGAAAGTCTAGCAAACATATTAAAATTGTTTTCTTTTTAATAATGGCCCCTCCCCTTTGTCTTAATACAATTTTCTCCATATTCTCTTTATATATATATATATATGTGTGTGTGTGTGTGTATGTATATGTATATGTATATTTAGGTTCTTACATTTTCTCCAACAACAAAATTTTCGTCCTCAAAAATTGCACTTACCAGTGAATAGGTGAGGATAGGATTCTCTTATTTTGTCCTCTAACTCCTAGGTAGAGTCGCCTGTTCTACCAACCCAGATAACCTTGACTAGTCTGATAGTTTTCCCTCTAAGCTGTTTGTTTTGACTTTCTTCGATCTTAACTGGCTGCACTTCAACTGACAAATCCTCTTTGACTTGCACTTCCTCAACCTTGAGCACATGAGAAGGATCAAACATGTACTTCCTCAATTGAGATACATGAAACACCAGATGCAAGTTTGCCAACTAGGGTAGGATGACTATCTCATAAGCTACTGGCCCTATACGTCGTAGTATCTAATAAGGGCCAAGATACCTAGGAGACAACTTCCTAGCCCAAATGGCTCTTCCTTTACCAGTAGTAAGAGTCACTCAGAGGAATACATGATCCCTCACTGCAAACTCTAACGGCCTGCATCTCTGATCTACATAAGATTTTTGTCTGCTCTGAGATGCCCTCACTCTCTCCTGGATAAGCTTCACTTTATCAGTAGTCTTTTGAATCAACTTGGGCCCAGTAAACATTGTTTCTCCCTCTTGAAACCAACAAAGAGGAGTCCTACAATGTCTTCCATACAATGCCTCGAACGGTGTCATACCTATGATGGCCTGGTAGCTGTTGTTGTAAGTGAACTCCACCAGTGACAACACTTCATCCCAGACTCCCAAGTGATCCAAGAGACAAGTCCTAAGTAAGTCCTCCATTATCTGAATCGTCTTCTCAGACTGTCCATCCGTTTGTGGATGATAAGCTGAACTCATCTAAAGTCTACTGCCCATCTCGTTCTGAAATGTCTGTCAGAATCTAGAAGTAAACCTTGGATCTCTGTCTGATACAATACTCGAAGGCATTCCATGCAGTCTCACAATCTCCTTAATATATACTTATGCAAACTTTAACGTTGACATCCTCAAACTGATTGTCAAGAAATGAAACTCTTAGTCAATCTATCTACAATTAACATTTGATAATTTTTTATTTATTAATTTAATTACTATTATTCTAATTTAAAATATAATATATAAAACTTATTTTTATTATTAAATATTAAATATAATTTTAAAAAAACCCGTGCATTGCACACGGGTACAAATACTAGTAAGTATACATATAATTAAGAATCTCTCCTTATTTCTTTCGGTCTCAACCAAAATTTTCCAAACGCCCAACTCCATCAACCCATCTCTCTCTCCATCATTTCTGCACTTCAATTTATTCACTTCTGACACCCTCTGCTTCATCTCAGTCATGGCTATGATGTCTCCTCACTCACAATTCCCACGTATGCTCATCCTCATCACATACTTCTTTCGTCATAAATTCTAGATCAAACTGCACACCCTCATCTTTTCTTTTAATCCATACGGCTCATCTATCAGCTCAAATCAATCACCACCCTTTAATCTAAGAACTATCAAAATCACACACATAAAATTTTTAATCATAGAAAAATTAAATTTCATATAACTCTGCGAATTGAAGTTGTCCTCTACAAGGAATTCTAATTCCAAAAACATTAAATTAAATGAAAGTTATATACAGCCCTTTTGACTAATATAAATTTTGTAACTGGTAATATTTTTGAGTCTGTCTATTTACGTAATTGATTATAAAAACCGCACCCTGGTGATAAAAAACAAACTGATATTGTTTTTTATACAAGCACCTTAATACAATAAAATAAAATAACCACAATATAACCACATAACTACAGTTTTCAGCTATGATTAATTTATAATGGGTAAGGAACCGTGTATAGCAAGGGGTTTGATCTCCTCCAAACAGCACATCTTCACAACCTTATTCGGTACAAGACAATAATTGCTATAAATAGAAACATCACCTAAAACTTACAGTTTTGGTTTATATGAATTTCATCATTTTAAACTGAATAAATCAATAACTCCATACTCTTAACTCATCACATTCTGCTGATGTAGCAGTGAATATACAACCAGATGTAGATAAGAAAATGTTTCTTACAAGCAATGCATCACAGTGGCTAAACCAGCAGTGAACTCCAAGAATGCCTTAACTTGTTTTTCTTGCAAGACCTTCGTCACAGATGCTCATAGATGTTATATATAATGTTGAAGAAGACTAAGCAACATTGATTAAGAAAAAATAGCTAATGGAAGATATGAAGATAAAATCCCTTTCTTCCTTCTTTCTTCTGTTTCTCATAGCCATTACTCACACACATGTTTGTTTAGCAGAATGTGATAACGTGAAGGACTATTGCCCGACAAGTACGAAACCCCAAAAGCAAGCCATATTCATCAATGGCCTCTCCTGTGAGAACCCAGATAACACAAGTGCCCATGATTTCAAGAGCAACGAACTAAGCAAACCTGGTTCCAGGGACGATTTTGGTGCCCTGGTTAAAATTGTTACTGCTTCAAAGTTTGTGGGGCTGAACACTCTTGGCCTTGCGATTGGTAGAAGTGACATTGAAGTGGATGGGCTTGTGAACATCCACAATCACCCCAGAGCCACCGAGATGGTCTATGTGAACCAAGGTAGGTTGCTGGCTGCGTTTCTCAACACCCAAAACCAGCTCTTCCAAAAGACTCTCAATGCTGGTGACGTCTTTATCATTCCCAAGGGCTTGTTCCATTTCTTCCTCAACCGTGGTGAACAAGTTGCAACTTTGTTCTCAGTCTTCAACGCCCAAAATCCAGGGCTAGGATCACTCTCTCCCCAACCCTCTCAATCTGAAAACACACTTCAATCGGTTCAGAAGATAAAGATCAAGCTCAATTCACTCTCTCACTCACAATTTCATGCTGATACTGATTTCACTTTGCAATTGCTTGATATCGTTTCTGACCATTAATTCATAGTAATACTTTCACTCATTTGAAATTCAGTTGCCAAAATTCACCTAATCTCAGATCAGGAAAACAATACAGTATTTTATTATCTTTGTGTGTAATCAAGTATCACAATTTCATTTCAGTAAATAGTTTCTACTTTTATGACAATGCACGTAACCTAATCCCCAGAAGATTAAACATATACCGTTAAAATTTATGATTTCAATCTTCATAATAATTAATCTGTTAGTTATCAAGAACCCAGACTACAATTTGTAATTAAGAAAGCTTATGATAAGAAAGCTCACAGTTCCAATGTAAAGTTATTATATAAATACTTTACTTTTAGCGTAGTAAACAAGAAGTCGTTGTAGTATAGTGGTAAGTATTTCCGCCTGTCACGCGGACGACCCGGGTTCGATCCCCGGCAACGGCGGTTTTATCCTTTTAAGAATTTGTTTTTTTACTTACGTACACAGATAATTGAGATTTTTTAATTTGATTTTTTTTTCTGGTTCGTCACCCAAAACAATAAATATATAGCTGTCTAACTAAGAAAAAAGTGATGACAATAATAGAAAAGTTTTAACGTTGATCCTAGATTACATTATACGCATACAATTAGATTAACATGAACGTAAAATACAGGAAAAGAAATCTTGGGACACATTAATCTAAGAAAAACTCGTTCGTGAAGGGACATTGGTGGAATAATTATTAGAACAAAGAAAACGAAAAAGCAAATATGTAAATAGAAATATTGTGATCCTGAAAGATTGAAAACAACAGCAAATGAACTGCAGATTCTTAATAAACCATCTAACACATATCTTGAAATTTTCTCCTCAGAAAGCCACTAACTATATATATATATAGTGGTGTCAACGGTGACGATGATTAAGAGACACAACAGTCTTTTTCTTGAGATTAAGAAACTCAAGATGGTGTTGCTTATTGGTACTCAACTTGCATAATGTGGAGGAGCTATCACGTGCATGTTTAATTCTTTTGCAACTTTTGTTAGACCCCATAGGTCTCTGGTCATAACTATAGTTTGAAAATTTGTGTGGAAGGGGAACAACCTTGCCAACACTAGCAAGTCCTGGGGCAGTGAAACTGTAGTAACTGTCAATACTAGAAGAAGAACCAACAGTTGGAGGCCTACGACAAGAAAAATGGTAGAAATCAAACAATGGTTTCTCTCCAGCATTTGAGCAAACGTTTGAAGATGCACTGAATGAACTCCAAGGAGTTGATTTCTGTAAGCCATCATACAATCCCTTGTTTTTATAGTTTTGCATGTTAAGATCAGTTAGGATTATGACCAAATGTGTCACCAAACAGTGCCAAACGCTCCCTCTTCTTTCTGGCCATTAATACATGGAACTGATTCTTGACAGCGTTGTCAGTTTTTCCTCAGAAGAATCTGGCTATTGCAGCCCATTTGTTTCCCTTCACGTTGTGCAGTGCTAAGAGTCTTTCTTCATCTTCTTCGGCGAATGGCTTTTTGATGATGTTTGGGTCTAGTTGATTGTACCATCTCAATCTACAACTTTTCCCTATATATAAAAAGGTAATGAGCCATTTCAACCCCAAATGAAGTAGAAGTTTCCCACCGATGGATTAAAAGTTATGTAAACTAAAAAAAAGGAAATGCATGAATAAAAATTGTCATGATGAAATTAAAAATTATTACCTGATCTTCCTTCTAGGTGTTCTGAAATAAAGTTCCAGTTTTGGGGACCATATTGCTTCACAAGTTTCTTAAGTCTCTCATCTTCAGAGGGTCTCCACTCCAGTGTCCTCTACTGCAACCCTTTTGATTCTCACCATTGTTGTTGCTGCTGCTAGCTCTTCTCATATTGCTTCCTCCAATAGCTTTTACCTTGATATGCTTATTTTGTAACTGGCTTCGTTTTGTTCCTACCCTTATCAAAGTTAAAATGAAATAAAAGTGAAATGAGGAGTAGAAACCTTGTTCAGAGCCTGGGAAATGAAATAAAAGTGGCTTTCAGTTCCTTGCTGGCTCCAAATGCTCTCTTTCACAATTTCTTCTTTCTTTAAATACTTCTCTTATGTTAATCACTCTCCATATACTTTATTCATTTTGTAAACAAAATGAGTGGTTGATTCAAAGCATCAATGTTTGCAAAGTGAGTTAGACTAATTGCTAAAGCTAAGTTTGATACAGTATGCTCCTAACTGATTGAGATTGATGCCTCACAATATCAAAGTCATACTCTTCTAATTATTATTGGGTATAAACAAGGTCCCACACTAGATAAAATAAGAGATCTATGTATATGTGTGTTGAACCTTCCTATAAATGGTATCAGAGCATGGTTCAGGTTTGGAGACCGGGCTCAATCGAGTATGTCCCTTCATGATCAGGTGAAGCCTTGACAGGTGGCCAATGCCAGATAGACAAATGAATCTTGGGAGGTGAAGAGCAAGAGTGTTTAGCGTTGTGACCATGGATCGTGAAAGAGGACAGTGAGATGCTCAGTGTTGATCATGGTGTACTCGAGGATAAGAAAGAAAAGACTTCCGCTGTAGAAGAGATGGAGGTGGAGAACCATAGTCCTTTGTTTAAGATACCTTCGTTGATAAGAAGCCTTTTGGAGTAGTAGCAAAAGCAAATCCGTGAGAACTTGACCCAAAACAGACAATATTTTACCAGTGTAGAGACCTATGTATGTGTTGAACCTCCCTACAATTATAAACCTAATGGAAGAGTTCATACCCTCTCATTTTTTTCAATTTCCATTAATATCATATAATCTTCCTAGGTTGCCCGCAAATGAGCATTGCCAATTGACATATATATTCATACATTGATTTGTGATTTGTTGCTGACTAATGATCAATCTTGCTCTCTTTTGGGCTACAATCAGATTTGCTTCTTTGTATTTCAAACTCCATATTTTGCATCCTAGTATGATGTGGAAATTTGGATGTCCTTGTCACGTTACTTGATTTTGAATAAAATTAAGCTTATGCCTGTTTTGAATAAAACAAATCTGATTAATATTGAGAACGTGACCCCACTTATCCTATGATTAATGTCTTCAACTTGATCAGCATTTGAATTTGTAAAATGAATCAGAATATTGGATACAAGTAATTAAGACTTTCATGTAACTATACTGATATGAGTAAATTTGGCTAGAAATTGTTCAGAAAAAGTCTTTTGTCTTGAATATCCTGATTCATTTTTCATTCATATAATAAAAAAAATACAATTTTTAATTTATAGACTAGAATTTAACTTTCCAATTCCAAACCTTTAGTCTACTAATTATTACAAATCAAAGCACAATAATTATCATTAAATTCTCGTCTTTCTATTCTAAAAATCCTATACAATAACTCTAATTTAACTTTATTCAAAATATTAACTTTCATTTAATATTTATTCTAGAACTCCAAACATAACCTTAAATGTTGCTTTTATCTTTCATCTTATTTCTTGTCATTGATGAAAAATATTATCCATAGATACTTTGTGAAGATATTTGCCACTTAATCTTAACTTGCCACATGAGTTGAAGAGATGTCATGAACATATACTCAAACTTATTTTCAATGTAGTTCTAAGATTCTTCTCAACTTTCAATTCACTACAAAAAAACGAGATTTAGTGTTGAAACAAATCCCTTGGTAATGACAAAAATTCGTTGGTAATGCGTAATTATCGAGAATGTCGATTGGTATAATTACTGACCAATATTTCTTCGATAATTATCGATGGCGTATACTCGTCAGTAATTACCGAAGGAAAAATGTCATCGGTAATTACCGAAAATCCTAAGTCGTCGTAATGAAAAAGGAATATGGATAACATTATCGACGACCTATGGTCTTCAGTAATTACCGACGGTCAGGATCCGTCAGTAATGTCCTTAGTTAGTGGATTGCATTATTGAATGACGAAGATCGTTGGTAATGTCCAAAAAAGGTTCTAAACAATAGGTAACATTTGTTACCCACCACATAAACCTGCCAAGAAAACTCAATGCAGAAAAATTTTTCAACTCAAACAATGTATTCTTGACAATTCATATAATGTAATCATCAAACATAATCCATATCATTAAAATTCATAGTTATTATATCATTAAAGGAGTAAATAAAACAAATAAGTCTAAAAATAAAAGCCTACAAAAATGTTTGAAAAAGTATTTCATGAAGAAGTCTCGATAATTATTATAGTCATCCGAATCATGCTCTTTTTCTTCATGTTGCTGAGGTTGTTGCTGGGGAGGCGGTTGTTGTTGGGAAAGGTGGCTACACTAGAGTGGGCTGCATTGGTGGAGGTTGTTACTGAGACGATGATGAGGTGGATTGATTCTGTCCTTGTTGAGGCAACAATGTCATGACCAGATTTTCTAGTTACTCAAATCTTTGTAGAAATGCATCATAAGCCTGGTCACGAGTTGCAAGTTGCTGTCTGAGGACGATATTTCTCTCTTTAGAAGTGGTGGTTACAGATGGTTGGTGCCTCAATATGCCTCTTCCAATAGTATAATTGGCAACAAGTTGTCTTGCCCCATATAATTGTCCTTTCTTCTTTCCACCAACGACATCAACCTGGCATTGTGTCTTGATGATGTCGTTGTCATCACCATTTACATGTGATGCAACATCAGGAGTAAATATCGCATCTGATCTGGCCCTCTAAGAGTCTAACAGAGAAATCTTCCTATTAAATAATATACAAAACGTTAGTAACATGAAGTTGAAAGTTTAAAAGAAAATGCATAAACTTATTGCCTTAAAGTTTTAAGTTAGAGGTGATGTTAATAATTTATATGTAGGTTAAACTTATATCTCATTTGTATTATATATTCTCGATAATTCATCAAAAGACTCATTAACTTTTTCGTCCAAAACACTAATGTTGTGTCTGGATGAGATAATTTAGAATGGTAATTTATTTACTTCAAGAATTTAATTTTTTTTAACTAAAATGTCGTGTTTGGATAAAGTAATTAGAAAGAAATTCAATTTTAAGGAATTTTGAAAGGTATTTCAAATTAATAAAATATAAGAATTTCAAATATCTTTAAAAGTATAAAAAAAATTGAAATTTCACTACTTTTCACTTTAGTATCACTTCACTCACGAATGTCATGTCAAGTTGGCTTTAGTTAAAGGTTTACCCGAGTCAGCCCTAACCAAAGATTGAGCTAAGTTAACCTAGGCTAAATGTTGAGATGAGTCGACAAGAGTCGAAAACCGAATCGAGTCGGCCTAGGGTCAACGATTGAGCCAAGCAAGTCCAGGTCAAAGGTCGAGCCGAATTGACTTAAGTCGAAGATCAAGCCAAGTTAGTCTGGGTCAAAATTCGATCCGAGTCAGCCTAAGCCAATGGGCAGGCTAAGTCAGTGCTTATTGAAATCGAGCCTAGTTGACTCAAACTGAAGGTTAAACCGAGTCTACCTAGACCACAGTCGAATCGAGTTGACTTGGACCGAAGGTCAAGCCAAGTCAGTCAAGGTTGATAGTCGATATAAGTCGACATTCAACCAAAGTCAAGTAAGTTGACTCAAATTGACGGTCGAGTCAAGTCGGTCCAGGTCGATGATCAAGTCGGCACTCAACCGAAGTTGAGCCAAGTCAACTCAAGTCAATCAACGAATCGAGTCAGTCCAAATTGAAGTCATGTCAAGTATATCTAGACTGAAAGTTTAGCTGAATCTATCAAATCAAAAGTTAAGTCGAATCAACCCAAACCAATAGTTAAGTTGAGTCAATCAAATCAATGGTGGAACCGAGTTTCCTAATTTACACCTACTTCATATTCTTGAAAACCACTTTCTTAATGTACACCTATTTTATATTCTTGAAAATTATTTACAAAAATATGCCCACTGTATAAGAAAAGAAATGTATAACATGTTTAAATTGTTTTAAAAGATAAATATGTTTTTGATCTCTTAACTTTAAGTGAAAATTGAAAATATTCCCTCTTTAAACTGACTCAATTTAATCTCCAAACTTCAGGAATATTATGAATTTAATCCTTTTAACTAAATTTTGTTAGATTTATTTGATATTTCAAATATGTTTCTCAGTCAAAAATAAAACAAAAATGTGTCAAACGGTGTAAACAATTCAAATATTTTTTCAATTAATAATAAAGCAAATATATACTAAACAGTATAAACAACCCAAATAATATCATGAAACATATTTGAAATATCAAAATAATTTAACAAAATTTAATTAAAAAGACTAAATTAATGCATTTCTAAAGTTAAAGAACTAAATTAGGTCAAAGATTTAAAGATGAATTAATTCCAATTTTTTACTAAGTTAAAAGACTAAAAACATATTTAACTCTTGTTTTAATTTTTTATTTTCAATTTTATCAGTCGTCATCTTCCTTACTATCTCATTCCCCCTACTCAAAACTTAGCTTTCAAAAACTTAAAAAACATTAACACAATCAATTTGAATTTCCTTTTCATTTTTTCAGTAATATTTCCAACCTGCGTACTAATACTGTTTACTCAGTGACTTGTGAACTTCACGGGAGAAAGTGACAACCGAGCAGATACCCCTGCTTGCATTGCCTCCTAAGGGCTAAGTGGTAGTAAACTTACAGTCCCTGTATTTGTAACGTAAGATAATATAATACATCAAAATGAGACAATAAATCTTGCATGAACAACAAATTATAACACACACACAGTGGGGTGAAGAAACCAAGATCTCTATCTACTTCCAAAACATTGCTTATCTATCAAGAGTGTCAACAAGATGAAATTCACTATCAGTTCAATGACAGAATATAGTAAAATGTATATGTAAGTACAAGTGCACTCATGAGGCACGGAAGAAGGTAAATGTGGTAATAAAAGATCAAAATATAAGTATCAGAGGTGCCACACAACTAGCTCCAGCTTGTTAGGCCTAACCTATCAGCAAGGTTGTACATAACCAATTGATCCCAAACAGGTCCGAAGAGGCGTTCCCCTCCAATGGCAAATGTTAGAGCCCAAGAACACAAAACAGTTGCAAATACTGCAAACCCAAATGCTGATCTAACAATATCTGCACGAACATGTCAAACAATCTAAATCAACAGGGAAAAGGAACCTGCCTCTAAACCAATTCATTATATCTAAATTAACCACCAACTTACTTAAAATCAGTAAGCATATTCAACTAATTCAACCATGAAACAAATTAAACCAGCTAGCATACTTTTACTAGTTATGGTTGAATCAACTGTCTAATTTTTTTTCGTTCTGAAGAAATCTGTTCCAGGCACGGCTGTTGCAAATACTTGAGTACTCTTTGTAAAAGGTGTCTGAAGTTAGTATGTTTGGGTTTCGGTGGGAAAATTAAGTTGCGTTGAACTGAATTGGAATTGGAAAGAAAAAAACACATGGTAGTTTTTAAGTCAACTGAAATTTGAGATGAATTTTGCTTTTAACTGGATCTGAATAAAAAGTGGTCAACATGTTGATATAATGTACAATGAAAACCATAAGTTTGTTTGGATCTTACAGCTGAAATTCAAACACAACCCTCAGTAGTTCCCTACCGTATCTCAAAAGGAAAATAATTGCGAAAATAAAAAGAACTAATTCGACCAGAACTACCAAGAATTGAACGAGATGATGAGCTTTCATGATGAAATGAATTTGAAACTAACTGGTATCATGAAAAGCACAAACAACAACAAACTCTTCATGTTCAGATACTAAAAAGAGCACAAGTACAAATTCTAAATACATCAGTTCAACACACAATTCAATTTCTGCCCCTTCTTAATTCCAGATAATTACTTGCTCTAGACATTCGAAAAAAGAAACAGTTGAAGCAAATAATGCATAATAAGCGGTGATGGTTGCCACCATTGAAAAGAAAAAGGAATGCACAATTTCGCAAGTAATTGAAGTGCTATAAAAGAGAAGTTAGGTTATGATACATGGGCGAATGCGAGGGAAGGAGTGAGAATGGCGAAGAACGGGCCAGAAGTAGAAGCAATTGACGGCCCAGAGGAGAGGCAGAAGAGCGAAGCCGAAATTGTAAAACCTCCGCGCGTAGGTCACCGATTCTTCCTCAGACAACCCCAACGACCCATCGATCGTAGGCCACACCGGCATCGACGACGGTAGCGAATTCCGATGAAGAGGGTTAGGGTTTGGATTGTTGTTCTGTGACTCCATCAATGCGATCTAAGATGACCTAAAAACCCTGAGATCAGCTAAAAGAAAATGTTGTCAATTCCATTGATTTTGTTCAATCTTGTTGCCTGCTAAGCGAAATTAAATTAATATCTCTCAATTTGAGTGGACAATCACTATTAAGTAACTTACAGTGAAAATGGATCGGTCGTCGCGTTGAGTCACTTCACTACTGCGTCTGATTTTGATTCAGATTGCCTGCCATGGAAAAGAAAAAACCAAAATTCATACAAACACAGCTGAAATTCAGATTATTCAATCCTGCTTTTTACTGTTTCCGTGTGTCAACTCGAGAGGAAAATAAAATGGCACTGTGAATATAATTCTTTTATATAATTTCAAAATAATTTCTGTAAAAAATCAGGTAATGACTGTACGTAATAAATGGAAAACAAAACTTACCAAAAAGAGTGGAAAAAAAATAGGACCACACCAAAACAGAGGACCACACCACACGACACCATTGCATAGTTTTATTCCGATTACAAGACCTACACTTGTCAAATTAGGGAAAAAATTATTAATACGTACGTACCTTCGATGACTGAATGACCAGCTTTTCAAGCTTTCATCTTTGATTCGCAGAAACAGTTATATTCCTCTCAAATGGAGCACGTGATGAAGACGTATTATCCAAGACTATGTGTAACATTTTTGTCTGTTTTTCTGTCCCAAACCCATGTTCAAATGTTATAGAATAATGATGCTGTACAAATTAGTGTTTGCAGGGTCTTCCGAAAAATTTTAACGGTATTTATGAGATAAAAAAAAAATAAGAATAAAGATTACAACACTTTGTTTTATGAATTAAAATTAGTTTATATGTAAATTAATTTTTAGAAATTCTTTTTTATTTCTAGAATTTTACCTTTTTTATTTTAATTTTCCACAAATGTTTTCAGAATATTTTTCATAACATATTTGAAATCTATGTTTACTTCGTTTGATCTTCAAATGTCCCTTTACATCAATTATGCTGTTATTTTTTTTAACTACTTCAATTCAAGAACATTGCTATAATTGAAAAACTAAATGAATTATGAGCTTTTTACAACTCTTTTAAATTAATCATCTTTACTTGAAAATTTGTTATATGTATCTTTTATCTTTTAACTTTCCTTCATTTTATTTAAATAATTTCATTTTTTACTCTATATATTTTTTTCTTTTCTGTTTTGTCCGGTTTATCCAAACTAGGTTAAAACTGAATAATTTCATTCTTCTTTATAACTTCAGATAAAAAAAATAAATTAAATCAATTCAATATCTTAGTTTCAAATCTGAATATCTGAATAATTTTCACATACAAAATTTTAAATCATGGTTGAATAAATCAAATCAAATTAAAAAAATTGTCTTCATAAATTTTTTTCTCTTATCACTTAAATCTAAAGCAAGTTATTATTCTCTATTTTCACTTAAAGATTTCTTTTCCGCTTAGTGATTTATTTATCTTTGTTGCATTTGAACAGAAAATATTGATATCATTTCCTTGTAATACAGAAAATTTTAAATGCCGCTAAAATATGAGATAAAAAAATAGTTCTATTATTTGATTTATTTCACATATATTTGATACAAATTCTTTCACCACCACAGCTATAGTTTTTTTTTTTTTTAACTTACCTTTTATTTATTGTATTTGACGCAAAATATTAAGAATATAACTTTTTCATTGCAAAATATTTTAACAAAACCTAAAAGTTTAGATTACAATAAAAGCAAAACTCAAAATTTTTCTTTTTATTGCTTTTAATTCATTAAAAAATATCAAACAAAAGAAAAGTTTCCTTTCAAAAAACAGAGATAAAATCAAATAAAAAGGGCCAAGTAAGATGAAGACAGTATTACCCTTGCCCCAAAGGCAAGATCAACTCTTTTTTTTCTCATTTCAATGTTAGTGTTCATATCAAAGAAATCATAATATGATGATACATTGGAATAATGAAGTGACAATGATACAAATTAGTGGCAAATTTTGCTTCCAATGTGAGCCAATGCAATCAATACAAGCAGAGAATCAATACAAGCAGAGCCTTCCTCAAAAGATCCAAAAACTGTCCCTTGGCGAAGGAATCTGAAACATCCCCAATTTAGCTTATGCAATCTCTGACAACACCACACAGGCTTCAAGTGCATCTCCAACTTAACCAAGAAATCAAATTTCTCAGATGGGAATAACTCCTTCTTATGTGAACATTAATTATCACGTAAGCCTTTAGTGTTCTTTAGGATTGAGATCTCTCTCGGATTTTGGCTCTAGCAAAAAATACTCCTGCCAGAAGACCTGCAATTGCATTTCTACCTTCAGTGATGAAACAAAATGTAATACAATGCACTTTATGATGATGACAATGATGATAGAAACACTTAAAGTTCAGTAAATTTAAAGAACTAACCAAAGAAAATGCTAGCAGAGTTCTCCAAACTAGTAGGAACTTTGAACAGAAGGATGCCAGCTACTGAAAGTGGTATCTTGTTTAGCGAACCTACGAGACTGCAGATGGTAAACTAGTCAGATAAGTCAAACAAAATTAAAATAGTGACATTTTCTGATACAGCATAAGATTAAAGACTAAAATCTAGATTTACAAAAAAACTAATGTTCCAACAATAATCTATAACTCAGTTATAACCAAGGTGCATGGCTCCTTATGTAGTCATCACAAAAAAAAGACGGAGGGTATGACCAATTTTGCTTCAAATGAGACCCGTCCAACACTAAAGCAGTGGACTAGAGCAGTAAAGGCACTAATCTAAGCCAAAGCACACACATATAGCCATTGCCAATAACATGCAAAACTACTTCAGTCACACACATTTACCATCATATGAGTCCAACTAATATCCATGAGGGTCAATTTCAAAAGAAACTGTTAGGGAACTGTAACTATAATTTAATTTACCACATTAAGACATTGGAAAGAAAAAGTGTATAAGGATTACTCTCTCTTTTGGGAGAGGAATCTCACCTGTAAGTTGTAGCTCCAGTCTGATGAAGAAACCACATGGATGTAAAGCTGATTGCTAGACCCAAAATTCCACTAAAGGTCATCACCAACCAAAAGCTAGGCAATCTCAGAAGTGGCCTGTAAATTCAAATATATAATTTTATATAATATTAGAAAAAGAAAAGAGAGCATCTTTTTACTTCTGTTGTCAGACGTAAACTAAACAATTTATGACATATAAACACCCTTTTGCGATTCTAGATCTGTGTTTCTAGAAGAAAATAAACAGCAAAAAGGAAAATTGAGACATTACATTTTAAACTGGGATCAATAACCTTCTAACAGGAAATGAAGCGTGTCATGCACATAATATTGAGAAAAATCACAAAAGTAAATAACTCACGTTCTTAAGAGATAATCCACCTCATTGAAAACAACAATCAGGAAAAATCCCAAAGGCAAAGAAAGGGTGTTGTTCAACAAGACCATCGAAAACTCATTTAAATTTCCGGATTTGGTAACTTGCTTTGCTGTATCCATGACCCTACGGAGAGTCAGCTGCACCAATAAAATCAAAACAACCTATAAGCAAACTTGACTAAGATAAATTTAATTCAGTGCTATCTATGATGCTACATACACACTTTCCATGATAGTATATTGTCCTTTTAAACCAAAAACCAAATTAAACCTACTCCATGTATATGTAGAAGAAATTGAGTACTATGATTCAAGAAACCCCACAAAAGCAACCAACAGGTCAAAATGAAAAGTATTGAGTCAATTCTCTCACCCGGAATAGGTGATGAGTAATTTGTCTTCATGTTGGAAAGTCTGATGGGATAAACTACTCAATTCAATTCATCTGTGATGAACTATATCAATTCATATATATTTTTTCTTTTAATTTTACTTTTGCTTTAAACCAAGTCTAAGCCAGTACTTAGCACACAGAGAAATGGAGATAGGATTATGACATATGTTTAGATCATTGTTGAAATTGTTCGGTTTTTTTCTAGAGAAGACACCGAGGAGATTTGGAACATAAGTTATGAGCAAACCCATATAAGGAATCATGACACCACCTTCAACCCAAGAATGGTAAGGTAATAGACTTGTGAATCTTTTTCCCTTATAGGTTGCTTATTTTGCATATTTTTACCTCATGTGGGACTTTAACTCACTTGACTCCAACAAACTATCTCTCAAATGTGAGTCCCTTTCATATTAATTATACTTCTCCCCCAAGTGAAAACATTCTTCACCCAATCCACATCTGTACTATCTAAGCCAATCACCAAAAATTAATAACTTTGATACCACTTTGTTGAGTATTTTCGACAGATGTCAAGGAGATTTGGAACATGAGTTATGAGCAAACCCATATAAGAAGTATAATACCACCACCTTCAATCCAAAACCTTAAGACAAATAAGTTTGTGGGTTTTTTCTTCTCATTTGTTGCTCTTGTGTATTTTTATCCAATGTCGGACTTCAACTTGCACTTGACTTCAATAGAAATAACCAAAAATATGAAATGGGACTGAAAGAGTCATAAGAACATTGTCTTAAGGAAACCTGATATCTTAATACAAAGAATAGGAAAACCTCCTTCGGTTACAACACTGAACTGCAGAACTTTGAGGGTTTGCACCTCCTACCCAAAGTCCCCAAATTTCTCATAAATGATCTCAGTTCCTCTCCTCTCTTCTATTCTACACAAGTGCCCTTCACTGATTGTAACTAAATAAACTAACTAATAGGTTATCTAACACAGTGATTATAACCAAACAATGATAGACTTTAGCAAGAAAAACATGATTGAATTTATGCACATACAATGATATTAGATTAATATCTAGCTCTCAAGTCAAAGACTAAAAGTTATAGTTTTAAACTTACATCTTCCAGTATTCAGTTGTACTTTCATTTAAAACATTTCCAGGCAGTAATGGAAAGGTAACCAAAGTGGAAACAAAAAATGAAACTTATTGTACCAATGAAGTTTAGAATCACAAAACATAATACTCACAGAATATGATGCCGTTAAGAAGCAGTTTAGTGTCTGCCAAGCATAGCCAATTGCATTAAAAGAGAGATCAGTAATTCCTCCAGTTATTGCTGAAATGATCTGCAAGAGAAAAGGACATTCTTTCAGGCTGTTTTATATCTAAAACTTGTTATGCTAGTTAAGGATCCAAATAATGCATAGTTTCAAAAGAGTCTAAACAGTAAACATCTATAGGAGTTCAACAAAATAAAAGATGATTATAGTAAGTATGAAATCAAAACAGACAAGCCACACAGTAACAAATGCATTATTGGTAGGAAGATAGACCCCTGCAAAGTAATCCCCACATAAGTTGTGACAGTTGACCAACTACTTTCCAGAATATGACATGGAACTTTGGAGAGCCTGGCTACCTTATGAGTATGTTGTCATTTGGTTATAATTAGACAAGTAACTTTTTACCCCATAGTGACTAAATCCTTGAATAAATATAATAAAACAAAAAAATATGTTGGTAAGAGTAGTGATTGTAGGAGATGCACGCAAAATAAAGGGATTGCAAGATTCATATGTACAGGTACAATATGTGAATTCGTTATTCTATATCACAGTCAGGGCCTTGAACAGTCAAAATAAAGAGATTGCAAGATTCAAAAGTCAAGCTCGTCAACATACCATTAGAAATAGAGCTGCCCAGACTTTGCCA
This sequence comes from Vigna mungo, assembly GCA_036885675.1. Taxonomy (NCBI): domain Eukaryota; kingdom Viridiplantae; phylum Streptophyta; class Magnoliopsida; order Fabales; family Fabaceae; genus Vigna; species Vigna mungo. The sequence continues at coordinate 24,306,146 of CP144699.1, forward strand.
TCGTGGTGCTTCTTGAACAAGTACATTTCACCAAGGGCAGTTATGACATTAGTAACATTTTTCAGGACTGTCACCATGGCTACATTAATGTATCTCAAACTGCACATTATACAAAGGGATAGTTAAAAGCCAACAGCAAACAAGAGTGAGTGACAAACTGCTCAATTGTAATTTCAGTTCAGATATTGACACTGGTACAGACGATAAATGTTAAGATCACATGTTTAACGATATAAAGTTAGAACAAGTTTAGAACTCCATGCTCCTCAAATATGAATAATTCGTCCCTGAATTTATGAACAATGTTTCCATTTCATGATTACTCATAAACAGGATCCATCAGTACATTCTGCAAAATATTTTTTTCACACCTAGCATTGGACAGATTTAAAAAAAAGGCTTACACAACACATAAAAATGAATGGTAAAAAACTAGTAACAAAGCATCTATGATAAGCATCCCCCTTATGTAAACACTCGATATAACATAATCTAATGAAAGCCAGAACCAAAACATAATAAGAGCCACCATGTTAAAGACAGCATACCTAAACATACTTGTGACGAGCATTCCGACAAATATAACATTCACAGGCAACCAGACCTTAATCAATCTCCATGTCAGCGGCTCGGTTGAAACTAAACCCATAATACTCAACACAGAAACAATAACAACTGAAATCAAATTCTGCATCCACACAAAATTTGTCAGAACCAATCCAGCTCAAGCAACTTCCACATCATTATCCTAAAAAACAAAGGAGGAAGGGGAAAACGATTCCAAGGACACAAAAACAAATACCTGGTACAACATCAAGGATATCCCAGCATTGAAATCATAGCTGGAAAGTACAAACTTGTTAACCAATATCATGCCACAGGAGGAAAAACAATATGCAAGTCCAGACAATAAGGCCTGATTGTGGACTTTTACTACCCTCGCACTTCTTGGAGTTCTTTCTTTGTCTTTGTCCAACTTGGAATTTTCTACGTCAAATTGTTCTTCATTGGGAGATGAAGGCATCATTTTCATGTGATCCAGTTATGCCTTAAGCTGAATTGATCCAACGGCAAATAAAAATAAAACTTCACAGTAACACAGTGTTCAAGCTACGGAGCTCAGGATCGACAAGTAAGGAGACACGTGGAAAGGAAAAACCTTTTTAACAAACCCAGATATGATTATGATCGACGAGAAAAACCCATCAGGGATAATCACTAATGGTTTTATTGGCGAGGATTGGATTCAAAGGAAGGCAAAGAAGCGCTGAAAAATAAATGATGAAATTTGGGGATTAAAGGAGCCAGAAACGGCGTTGATGTACGGAGAGAACGAAGAGGGGTTGGGAATTTTGAAAGTAGAAACTTCGTCGCATTTGAAGAAGGAAGGAAACTGCTACCAACTTTTGTGGAATTTTTTTTTTTTTTGTTGTGTTTTGTCCTTTTGCAATTCGCATGAACCGTGGATGGCAAAGATACCCTGTTCCTTGGGTTTGTGATAGCTTTGAATTAAATGTTCAAAAGTCTTAGACTTGCTTTTGTTTTTTGAATGATGTCAGTTCATTTGTTCCCATTTTCAACACGGCTATTGCTGCTACATTATTACCCTATAGTAATGTAAAATATTGCAAGCTTAAAATCATGATCACCATATCTATTGATATTTAATTAATTTGTAATTTTAATAATAATTATTTTGCAAGTCTTGTTAGAATCACTATTAGTTGGTTTATAGTATAACAATTAATGCATAAACCATGGTTATTAGACTAAAGAGATTTTAGTTAAGTCAAACTTGGGGGAAAACGAATATTGGTGGATTAATTGTAACTAATTATAAAAACAAATATTAAATTGTTTTTATTTGTGATAAATATCTATTTTATAGTAGAGGTTTGATATAATGTGATAAAGATATTGCTTTTGTGTCTTTTTGTTTGTTTAATCATTACCATTTAACTTTCTAAACTAACGATAAAATAATTCCCAGCGGACAATTAGAAAAGATAAATCAACAGGGAAAATAATTGTTTTTTATTCGTTAGCAATCACATCAGAAAATTATGGAACTTGGTGTGCAGTTGACCTGTGGCCTGAATGATAAGGGTTGGATAAGTACCAATGAAGAAAATGCGATGTACCGAAAAAAACCAAGCCGAAGGTTAGTTGCCACTTTAGAATTATAAAAACCAAACAAAACGAGAATATTCAAAATCAGAAGTAGCAGCTAGTATCCACTAACTTATTATCGTAGACCAAAACGTGCTTTTATGGTAGTGGAATTTTCCCAATGTTTCTGTTACTCATCAACTAAAATCATTAAAAATGTCAACATAGTTTCCTTAACTCTATGATATTATTAAGATTAAATATGTTTTTAGTCCCTTAACTTTAAGTGAAAATTGAAATCAGTCTCTCTTTAAAAGGTCTAATTTAGTCCCCCAACTTTAAAAATGTATAAATTTAATCGTTTTAACTAAATTTTCTTGGGTTTATTTGATGTTTCAAGCACATTTCATAATAACATTTGGATTGTTTACATTGTTTGACACATATTTGTTTCAATGTCAACTGAAAAACGTGTTTAAAACATCAAATAAAGTTAACACAATTTGATTAAAAGAACTAAATTCATACATTTTTAAAATTGAGGGACTAAATTAGACTAAAGTTTTGAAAAAGAACTAATTCCAATTTTTACTAAAAGTTAAGAGACCAAAAACATATTTATGAGAACCTAGCAATAGTAGCAGCCTGCAGATGAGATGAGTCACACCCTCAAGATATATATATATATATATATATATATATATATATATATATATATATATATATATATATATATATATATATATATATATATATATATATATATATATAATTTTCATAAAATAAAACTCCATGTACTGGAACTTTGGTTATCTTAAGTGTCTCAATTATTATCTCCGTTGGCTTAGTTAAAGTCAAGACTTTAGAACTAAGATTGGAGTAACTCTTCAGCATCGTATTCATATTCAAGAATTTGAACTACAAAAAATTGTATTTTAGAATCGCTCTCCTTATTTGAAATTTTTTAGAAGAACATAAGATGAGATACTGTGATGTTGCCTCATGTTAATTTAGTTTCAACGACTAACGGGAAACGTTCCCAGAAACAAAGACTTATTTAAGAATTAATCTGGTTTATATAAGCAGATTGTCTGGCTTCAATGAAACTCCTAATGCTAGCGGCATCTCCATGCATGACAACTTTTCCATCCTCCATGTAGATGGCACCATCTGCATACTCTAGTTCTTCCAAACGATGGGTGACCCATAATGCCGTAACTTCTGCAGAGGTATCCACAGAGTTCCTGACAGCTTTGATAACCCCGACCTTAAATGAAAAGTGCAAATTAAAAAGTGTTGGTCTTACAACACAACTTTCATAATACCTAGTATGAACATATTCAACTGCAAGCACGAAAACTGAAGCCATGTTAAGTTAACTGTTTGTTTAGAATTCCGAAAGCTCAAATAGACACTGTCCCCATGGCATTCTTCTGTCAGCTTGAATGTGTCATACTGATGAAATGCATACGTAAAGAAAATGACACCAAGCAAGATATAATAGTGACTGTCGCTACTATTTTTGTAGATGGAGAAAGTAAAGTCCATTGCTTCCACCTATTTGAAGACCTCAATCTTTGTGAATTTACAGCAAATATGGCATGATACGGCATAGAACACCACAATTCATGGATTACCTGGTCAGTTTCATCTAAGAATGTGGTGAGCTCATCCAACAACAGAACTTTACAAGCTTCTGCTAGAGCACCAGCAATGGCAACCCTCTGCTTCTGACCACCACTAAGAGTTTGGACAGATCTCTGAATATTGCAGCAAAAGGAAAGTTTATTTATTATATAGTTTACACGTTTGTTATGAGTGTTCTAGGTTGCTGTCCCCATTACCTTCATGTAGTCAGTCAGCCCTACAGCATGCAAAGCTCTCGACACCCTAGACCTGACTTCATCGTGAGTCAAATCGATCTTACCAAGACCAAATGCAACATCAGCATCCACAGTAGGCAGCACCACCTGCAACAAATATAAAGCTACTCAGTTGGCAGTCCGATCATATACATCATAAGGATTAGGGCTGCAAATTTTCAGTAGATTGATAACAATTCAGGTGTTTTACTTTTATATTTTGATTTTCTTTATCACAATAGTTGTACTTGAATTGCAAACAATGAGAAAATATTCAAAAGCAGATTGGATAGAAAGATATTTACAAGTATACACAACCAAATTATTAAAATTTATTAGATGGAACTATGACAACAGACACCTGTTATTGTAGCGAACAAAGAAATCAAGCAAATTCTCCATGCTCTGAAATGAAGGAAAAAATAAAAAGGAACATTTGGAGAAGATCTGACAAATGGCATGCCCTAAACAAATGCCTTTCTTCCTTCCCATCCCTTCACATTTCTTTTAATTCAAAACCTGGAAAGGAGAATACGGAAGGTGGAGCATACTTCTCTGTTACCTCTGCATAAGAATCCGCAAAACTTAAACATGCAGTCCGATGTGGTTGGTGTCCCCCTCCCTTACCCCCACCCGTAAAAAATCCCTTGATGGGCAAGGCTACTTGTATTAAGACTTTAATTTGTTGACGTAACATCAGTAATTTTCGCATAAATATTTTGTAAATGTCTACTGTGGAAAAAAGTTAAACATTTGGTTAACAAGAAAAATAGATCGGAAAAGTCAACCATCATTCCTTACCCATCGAGATGCAGAGGAAAAAGAAGCCATGCTTCTATAGAACAAACAACGAAGAAAAAACAATCAAATCTCAAATCTAGAATTCTGACAGGGTACTAGTAGAGGTCAGGACAGCGGCAATAACAATAAGTACTATGGAAACTGTAACAGTCATTCCCCCATTCGGGGCGTCTTCTTGGAAAAAGTTAAGGCACACGAAGTGGTTAGAAAATGCCTCAAAATTTTCTTAAACATTAGTCTAAGGTCATTTATCCCAAAAGGAAAAGAAAGAAAGAAAAATAGTCAGAGGGCAGGATGACTACAGTTTGAGCTGTTAACTTATTCTTAATTCTTCCATCAGAAAAGTTACATGAAAATATTATATCGCAACATATAATAAATGAAGTCAGTAAACAGCATAGCAACAGTAGCAAGGTAACTGAAGAAAGAAACATTGAAACTACTTTTCTCCTCCCCTAATAACATCAGTGTGACTTTGAATTAATTTGATGAGGTTTCCATCTTTGAATTTGAACTTTTCTCCTCCCCTAATAACAAGTCCAATGAATTTCCTTTTCAAACGTAGAGCGAAAAGATTTAACCTATCTGTTAATTTCTGTTTTAGGTCTACAACAGCGAGCGTAATCAAATAGAACCTGACCAAGAACAAACCCTCGTCCTCAAATCATTGCTGGGCCGAAGAGCCCTCTGAGGTCCACTAAAGCCTGTTCAGCCTTTTCACATACATCTGGTGGTGCTCCCTACGACTGAGGCAGGAGGTTCCTGTTGCCTGCTCAGGACATGCATGTCAGCAACTCCAGAATATTCCGTAGTAGGCTACCGCACCTTATGATATTACTTCATAGTCATGTTCAAGTGACTTAGCAGCGAGTCACCCTCATCCTAGCCTTAGAAAGTAAGTAATTGCTGAAACATTAAGTAAATATTTCCATACACAGTTCTTTGGCTGGTTTAAAGACTCGAGATTGGAACAGCAGATTCACAATCTCAGAGGAAGCCAAATTACCGGCGTTTACGACTATTAACCGTTGGCAAAATCAATGCCCACACGGCTTAAAAGAAAGATAGCATGAACCAAGAAGAAGAACAAAAACTAATAATATATGAGTCTGAAAATAAAAACCTGATGATCTGGATTTTGGAAAACGAAACTTTTAGGTCCATTCACATTCACTGTTCCTGAAGTTGGGATCAAGAGACCAGCCAAAATCTGCACACTATACACAACGTTACGTGACGAGTAACACTGCACTACAAAACACTAACTCTCACTTTTGAATTTTGATAATACCTTCAAGAGGGTAGATTTTCCACACCCATTGGGTCCAAGAAGCATCCAAAACTGCCCGCAAGGAATGCGAATCGAACAATCCCTAAGAACAGGCACATCCTGCGTTTGCCTCGTCGTGAATGAGAATCTCAGATTACGCCCTTCAATTGCAAAACTCTCCGCCTTATTGCCCCTGAAAAAAAAAAATCGAATCAATAAAAAAGAGGACGAAATACAAGACTTCACCAAAACCTGTTCGAGAAAATGCCCAACTGAAAGATGGAACCTGATAATTGTAGTGGGAACTGTGGCATGAAGAGGAGCAACGACACGTTCGGAGAAGCTAGTAAGATATGGGAAATTCATAGCATTCCCTGTCGTTGATGGTTTCTACGCGACCGTTTTAACGTTGAGATGAAATTCCTAAGCTGGTCTTAACTTTTCATGAATGGACATTTGAGTCCTCTTCGTAACAACGTGGCACGCTCTCATTAGCTACGGTTTTTAAGGTGTGACATCCTCTCTTATCTCCAGTACATTTAGAACGTTACACAGGAGACCCGAGACACGTGGCATTGTATTTCTCTTCATGGCGTTCTCTGCAACTCTATCCTACACCACCTTCCCTTCTCTTCCTCGCTTCCCTCAAATTTTGAGAACAAAGAGAGTTCATTTCCCACTGATTCGTGCAGCACAGAGTGGTGAATCAGAGACCCCAGAGAGTAAGAGTGAAGGGTCATCTAAGGCTCAGTCTTCAAGTGCTGCTCCTAAGCCTCCCAAGAAACCAGTTTATTCCTGTGAGTATAGCAAACATTGAACTGACTAGTGCTTCTTAAGAGACTAAAGCTCTTCTTTGATTACTGCTGCTTGTGTTTTTTGGCTGAGGGCAGTGAAGAAAGGTCAGATTGTGAGGGTGGACAAGGAGAAATATCTCAATAGCATCAATGTAAGAAGAACGGTGTTTTGTCGTATTATTTATTGTCTTGGTTTCGATTGTGAACACAGACATCTCCATTTTTAATGTTTCAGTATCTTTCTGTTGGGCACCCACCTTATTACAAAGGATTAGACTACATTTATGAAGACCGTGGTGAGGTAAAAAGCAAAACTTGTCGAACTAGTTTGCATGGGGTGGCTCTGCTTTTTTATGTCATAACAATTTATCTAATTCAATTGTGGGGAATTCTTCTAGGTCCTGGATATGCGTATATTTGAAACAGGAGAGTATGCTCTTGTAAGTAACTTACATCAGTTTATCCTATTGTATTTTCATAGAATACAGATATATTTCTAAGAAACAATGTTCTGATGAACGTGAGACTACGGCAAGAATCAAAACAAACTCTCTTTTTGCAATGCAAATGATGTTCTGTTGAGCAAGCAAAGCTGAGCCTATATCAATTGATTGCATTATATATGTACTAGATTCCAATTATGAAGAAACTTTCAAGAATTTTAATGTTTTATATTGAGAAAACTCGTGCTTAATTGATAGATTGCATGGGTAGGGATTCCCACTGCTCCAGCTTGGCTTCCTACGTACATGCTTATCAAGGTACCGTTTAACGTGTTCAAATTTTGGACTACTATTTATTACTGGGTAAAATTCTTGCAGGATCAGCTTAAGCAAAATCCTAATCAAGCAGAATTAGTATTTGGCCAAGAATAACTTGTTTAATTGAGTTTGACTTGTACCTGTCTTATTTTGTATTTAATACACTGAATAAATACTGTGCTTAGTAGCAGTTGATTTCCTTACATGGTCATATAATGAATGAAATATGACTAAAGTTTTCTATATTTCTCAACAAACATAACATTTTCTTCTTCTCATTTTAGCTGTTTGTTGAAGTGCAAGTTATCTCACTCTTTCTTTTTCATTTGCAGTCAGAGAAGCTCGACTATGAGAGGCTATGACCCACAAATGCTAAATGGATATATGATACTTTTTTTCTTACGCTGTAAGAGAGTTTACAATTCATGAATCACAGATAGAAACACCATCTGAATCTCTACCCCATCTATAGTGCAGAGTATTTCGAAGCCTTTTATGTGTATCTGTGCCTCCCTGCTTTTAAATTTTAATAAATATAAATTCTCTTTGGGATTTTTTAATTTCAAAAGTTTGTATAAAAAACCTAGAAACAGAAAATGGAGTCATCTGCAAAGAAAAAGCAACAGCAATGATCTGCAGAGCAACTCAGAAGATTAAAACCTCTAATTCAAAGCAAGACCAATCATCTGCAAGTTGATAAGATATGAGAATCATATGCAAGTACCATCAGTTGCACATGTAAAATGAAGCTGTAAAACGGAATGTTTTAGTATCGGTTGCGTTGCTGCAATACAAAAAGTATTTCCATGTCAAGAAAGTCGAACGAATCTCTTCAATAATAAGTTATACACGAAGTAAAGTAGCTACGTTCTAGGTCCATAAATGTACACCTACGCTACCAAGAAAATAAGTTCAATTACTCAGATTCTTTACATTGAAAGATTGATCTAGCATAGCAGTAATATTATTAATTTATGTAGTATTATTTCCTGTTAGAAATAAAGAATGATCAGCATTGATCTGTTTAAAACTGTGATATAAAAAATATCAGCGTTTGGAACGAGACGAACTTTGTGTCTATCTATAGAAACGTCAACGTTATATTTAGTTTTGTATACTCATTTACAACCAGTATCAGATTCATTATTTGGTAAAGTTGTTATGGTCCAAGTTTTGTTTCTTTGAAGCCCGGTGTGAGTTCTTCATTCATAGCTTTTCTTCAACTCTCATTTTTAGCAACATTTCATGATAGTTTGGTTCAGCGTTGTTGCCTATTGAGAAAATAGATATTAAGTTATATGTCAGGAGGAATGGACAACATCTTTAAACAGTAAACTTTTATTTAATTTAATCAGATCCATGCGAGTGGCAGTAACTTTTGTTCTATTAAGAAGATTAACATTTATATGATTAATTTTCTTGTAGGAAAATAAATTATCTAGAGAACAAGAAATGTGGTCAGTAGCTCCAATATCGAATATCCATGTTGTTATATTCTTAGGTTTGAAAGAATTGATAGTGGAGTGATAAGTGTCTAGGTTAATTAAATTTCCATATGATTTTAACATTTATAATGCATGAACTGTTCATTTTATCCATTGATTCAAACCTTTTTAGCTTAATATTACAAAACGAGGTATAAAGAAATAGATACTTACGAAATTAATGATATTTTGATGTATTTTAGTGAATTTTGGAAAAATAAATGATGACAAGTGCATATTTTTGTTCACATTTATGTTTTAGAATTCAAGTTTTTTTTATGAGATTCTTGTGCTTCAATGATTGATTTAAAGTGAATTTGTGACTATTGGATTTACTGGGTTTGGGAATTAAATATGCTTAAAATGTGATTCCTAGTTTTATAAATTATTTTGGATGTTATAATGTTTATTTGTGCAGCTGATGTTAAAATTTTATTCATTTAAAGTATGAAATCGAATGGTCAAAGATGGTCAAATTTGGTCAACTTAGGGTTCCTATGCAATTTTGAAAAGAAAGGGATGGCTAAAGTGCACTTAGAGGAAAATTTTGGACTTCTACGTAATTTTGAATAAAATAAAAAGGGTTGAAATGTAATTTTGGGCGGGCAAATTTAAATTTGTTAGATATTTTAAAAGATATTTTCGAGAAAATATATCTTAAGATATTTTACTTGTATTATTAAATAAACCTTATTTAACTATATCAATAAATATTAAAAGATAATATTTGCCAAATCTTTTTGAATCTAGGAAAGATATTATTAAATATTCTCAAAAACTGATTAAATATGTTGAATATTTGAAAGATATTACATATAAGATAAAAGATTTTATCAATAGAAGATTCAGAGTCTAAGCTGAATCAAACGAGACCTAGGGGAGGCATAAAATATACTTCATTCATCCACCACTCCTCTCACTTTTATTTCATCATGTATTCTACTCCATTCATGGACAACTAAGCTCCTAGAGCTATTCAACTGTAATTTCATTATGGATTCTGAGGTTAAATTGAATTAATGTATTAGTTTCTTTTGATTATTGATTTGAGTTATTATTCTTCTATGTCTTTCATCTCTCAATCATATTAAAAGCAATGATTTTTGCATCATAAGGTGTTTGAATCTATATGCATATTCATTATATGAGTTCAAGAGTTTCAAGGTTTAATTGAGAATCTACTTTGATTGAATTTAGGAACTTTCATATGATTAAACTGGTTTTTGCTATCAATTAAGAATGTACTTTGATTGGTGGTAATAATTTCAACTATAATTAATCGAGAATTTACTTTGATTAATTAGCTTTCAATTTGGTTAGGAAATTTGAAAATAGACATGATTAAACACAATAGAATTTGATTGAAAATGTACCTTGGTTGAATTTATTGTGAATAATCTAGAAAGATCTTGCATTTGATTGAGAATCTACTTTGGTTAACTGCATGATCGTCCTCAAATTAATTAAGATGTACTTTAATTAATTTGAAATCCGAACAATAATCTGAACAATAATATGTGGATAACCGATGATGAATCTATCTTGGAAAACCAGTGGAATTAGCTTATTTCTTCATAATTGTTTCTAAGTTTTATCTTTCTTCAAACATTAATTCTATTAGCATAGTTTCTCATTTTTATTCTTGAGCATTGCATTGCATTCATAAGATTCACATATTGAAAAACAATTATATATTCATTGGGAGAAGACTGGGTTACTTTAACCCTATCAACTTACTTGAATATTACTTGGCAATACTGAAGTTGCCTTGAAAAGTGGTATTAATTTGGTAGCTTCAACAACAGCGTATCAAATTTGGCACCGCTGCCGGGGAATATTGTTAGTATTTTTAATATTTTGATTCTTATTTTAATTTTCATTTGTTTTTTTTTTCTAACGCATATACATTTAATTTAGTTTGAGTAATTTTGTAGTCTTTAGTTATTCTTATTGTTAGCAAAATCTTTGTTCTTGTTTTAATTAAGAATTTCTCTTGAGAAATACTTAAGGCTATAGTTTGAATATACTCTGGCTAGGAAAGACTTGGTACTTAAACTGTCCATTATGGCGCACCTCTCTTTCCTAGGAGTGGACCCAAACAAAGTTTGTCTTATCTCTTATTTGAAATCTTTCTCTAAAGCAATAACAAAAAAAAAGAAGAAGTCAAAGAACGAAAAAACAACTTCAAGCACACTTCATAGCGCATAACTAGAGCTAACCCAGGAGAACTTTATCAAATTAACCCGGAAGATGAAAGAAATTTGCGTAAGGTGCATAGAAGTTTGAAATTTGTGTGTTCTACCGAGGGAACAGTTTCTACATCTAAAACCATACCACCTTCATTATCTCCGGTCACAAACATACCATCTAATCCTTTACCTGATCCTAACCCAAACAATATGCCACAAAGAACCATTAGACAACTAGCCACCTCCCACAATACAGTTGTCCGAAGTAACATTGAATATCCTAATGAGGAGTGAGAGTTGAGACCTAGCATGTTAAATGCCTTACCAAAGTTCAATGGTTATCAAGGGAGAATCCACACAAGCACTTGAGACAATTCCACATGTTGTGCGAAAATTTTAGATCTTCCAGGATCATAATAGAGAGCCTATGATGTGAGCTTTTTCTTTTACTCTTCAAGGAGCAGCTCAAGATTGGTGGTATTATATCTCTGCACAAATTACAAATTGGGAAACTATTGAGAGACTCTTTCTTGAAAAGTATTTTCCTGTATCCAAATTATCTGCCATCCGTAGATAAATTCAAGATATAAGACAGAAAGATAGAGAGAATCTTAGTTAGTATTGAGAAAGATTCAAGAAACTATGTGCTTCATGCGCTCAACTCCAAATGGTAGATTTCATTCTAAGCTTTTATGAAGGGTTAAGTCCAATGGATAAACCCTAGTCTATGAAAGCGATAAACCTACGCTACTGCCTCGTCTCTCACTCGTTCGCGGAGTCTGTCACCCTCCGCGATTCCCCACCAAAATTCTATTTACATACCCTTTTATAGGGTCAGAAAGGAAAGAAGACGAAAGAAAACCTTGGCGCTTCACTTGCTTTAATCGGACGTCCTCCTTCTTCTTATTCAAGAACCGCGTCTCCCAACCGTTTGATCCTTTCCTTGGTCAGCTCCGATCATTCTCTCCGGTCATGTGATATGCTTCTCTCGTTCTCTGCAAACCAAGCCCTAGCTCGTGGGTTCTCTCCTTTTTCTTCAAATGAATTTCTCGGGCAGCTTTGCAAATGAAAAGCAAGAGAGGAGACCCCTAAGGCAGCTTCAGCTCTTCACCAAAATGATGTCGTTTTACTAATGGGAGGATCGGCCCATGCAGCGTTGGCAGCCCAATTATCCAATCAATAGCAGTCTTTCAATTGCAGCACCATTGTAGCAGACTAAGTGTGTGACAGCAGCGTTTTAATTCAGTGGGCTTCAACTCATCAGCAACCCAATTTGATTTAATTGAATCAACCCATCTTATTTTTCAAGTGCAGCATCGGTGCAGTGTAGCAGCATCGGTCCAATGAGTGGAGGTTTTGCTTCAATTAACCGAATACAATGGCTTAAGATGTGCACATGCAACGACCCATTTTACAAATCAGCCCAGAGTCTCATTAATCACCTGGCAGCCACACCTATTCTTCTCCAAGACTGGCCCAATAAGAATCTCCTCAATGCAATGGCATTAGCACCAACTCCAAGTGTAAGTGCAACATTAATCTATGTGCAGCCCAAAATTTAATGGCTCAATTGTTAAGGATCTGCAAAAAAGAGAGAAAAAGAAATCAATCTAAAATAAATAAAAAAATTTACAATTAAAAGAAAGATTTATTTTTATTAAAAGATTTTCTCTAAATAAAATTACTAAAATCCTAATTATTTAAAAACACTAAAAATTACTCCTAAAAATCAAATTTTAACTACAATTTTACAATTCTAAGAATTTAAAAGAAAAATCTAAAATCAACCTAATTCTAAACTATAAGAAACTAAAATGAACTAAGAATGATTTATAAACACTGAAAAAGATGGAAATATTGAGAGTTATCAATAGGTCATGGGCAGATGCTGCAAGCGGAGGATCTTTATGAATATGGAGTTTCATTCTAAGCTTGTTTAAGATCTCTTGGTCTAATTCCTCCATTTTTTTATTCTTGACTTCAACCGCGATATGGATATGGAGGAAGTGAAGAATAAGATGAAGAAGAATTTTTAGAAGAAGAATTAGAAGATATTAAGCTGGATTTATCAGTGGTAACCTCATGTGATGGTTCACCTGGTTCTCCATTTTCATCAACATGTGTGTCTTCTTTCTTCTTATCTTCATCCTCCTGGGCTTCCTCAGAGCCTTGTACTTGCTTACCCGTTCTTAAAGTAATAACACGTAAATTTTGCAGGTTGATCACTGTTTATGCAGGCAGTTTGTTTGACTCCTTAACCTCTAACTTTTCCATCCTCTGAGTTAACTCTATAATTGATTTCTTGTTTCTGAATTTTGCTCAAGTATTGTCTTCATGAAATCTTGTAGTGACATTTCAGGTTGAGGTAGCTGCCTTTGTTGAGGTGGAACATAAGTTTTCCTGTTTTGCTAATACCTATTAGAGGATGAGTCATGATAATTCTGGTATGGTCTATTTCCTCCAATCATGTTTGCAGCAAAAGCTTGAGATGAGTTTTCCACAGTAGTTTCCACCAAGCTAGGACATTCATTAGTGTAGTGATCAGTTGAAATGCAAATTCCACATTTCTTAGCAATTTGTGTAGTTGATGTTTTAAACAAGCTTGCAATCTTGTCGAGTTAGCTCTCTAGCTTATTCAATCTTTCATCTATCCTCTTTCCATCAACTTCAATGTTTTCAACTTCATGTACTCCCTTCAACAAAGTCATTGAACTTTTTCTTGTTTCATCATGTTGATTATCTACTACCTTTCATTCTATTAGATTTATACCATCCTCTAGTGACCTGTCTAAGAAAGATTCTCCGCTTGTAGCATTTGCCCATGACCTATCAGTTCGACTTAACCCTTCATAAAAGCTTAGAATGCAATCTACCATTTGGAGTTGAGGGCACAAAGCACATAGTTTCTTGAATCTTTCCCAATACTCACTAAGATTCTCTCTATCTCTTTGTCTTATATCTTGAATTTGTCTACATATGGCAGATAATCTGGATGCAGGAAAATGCTTTTCAAAAAAGAGTCTTTCAATAGTTTCCCGATTTGTAATCCGTGCAGAGAGATAATACAACCAATCTTGAGTTGCTCCTTAAAGAGTAAAAGGAAAAGTTCTCATCTTAAGGCTCTCTATTGTGATCCTGGGAGATCTAAAATTTTCGCACAACATGTGGAATTGTATCAAGTGCTTGTGTGGATTCTCCCTTGATAACCCATTGAACTTTGGTAAGGCATTTAACAAATCAGGTCTCAACTCCCACTCCTCATTAGGATATTCAATGTTACTTCGGACAACTGTATTGTGGGAGGTGGCTAGTTGTCTAATGGTTCTTTGTGCCATATTGTTTGAGTTAGGATCAGGTAAAGGATTAGATGGTATGTTTGTGACTGGAGATAATGAAGGTGGTATAGTTTCAGATGTAGAAAGTGTTCCCTCAGTAGAACACACAAATCTAACACTTTTTCGCACCTTACGAAAATTCCTTTCAACTTCCGGGTTAATTTGATAAATATTCTCCCGGGTTAGCTCTTGTCATGCGCTGTGTAGTCTGTTTGAAGTTGTTTCTCTGTTCTTTTACTTCTTCTTTTTTCTCTTTTGTTCTTGCTTTAGAGAAAGACTTCAAATAAGAGATAAGAGAGACTTTGTTTAGATCCACTCTAAGAAAGAGAGGTGTGTCACAATTGACAACTTAAGTACCAAGTCTTTCCTAGACAAAGTATACTCAAACTAGCCTCAAGTATTTCTCAAGAGAAATACTTAATTAAAACAAGAACAAAGATTTTGCTAACAATAAGAATAACTAAAGACTACAAAAAAACTTAAACTGAATTAAATGTTATGCATTAGAAAAAAAAACAAATGAAAATTAAAATAAGAATAAAAATATTAAAAATACTAACTGTATTCCCCGGTAACGACGCCAAATTTGATACGTTGTCGTTAAAGCTATCAAATTAACACCACTTTTCAAGGCAACTTCAATATTGCCAAGTAGTATTCAAGTAAGTTGATAGGGTTAAAGTAACCCAGTTGTCTCCCAATGAATACGGAATTGTTTTTCAATATTTGAATCTTATGAATGGAACGCAATGCTCAAGAATAAAAATGAGAAACCATGCTGATAGAATTAATGTATGAAGAAAGAGAAAATTAGAAACAATTATGAAGAAACGGGCTAATTCCACTGCTTTTCCAAGATAAATTCATCAACGGTTATCCACAAATTATTGTTCAATTGATTATTGTTCGGGTTTCAAATTAATTAAAGTACATTCTTAATTAATTTGAGGACGATCATGCGGTTAACCAAAGTAGATTCTCAATCAAATGCAAGACCTTTCTAGATTATTCACAATAAATTCAACCAAAGTACATTCTCAATCAAATTCTATTATGTTTAATCATGTCTATTGTCAAATTTCCTAACCAAATTAAAAGCTAATTAATCAAAGTAAATTCTCAATTAATTATAGTTGAAATTATTACCACCAATCAAAGTACATTCTTAATTGATAGCAAAAACCAGTTTAATCATATGAAAGTTCCTAAATTCAATCAAAGTAGATTCTAAATTAAACCTTGAAACTCTTGAACTCATATAATGAATATGCATATAGATTCAAACACCTTATGATGCAAAAATCACTGCTTTAATATGATTGAGAGATGAAAGACATAGAAGAAGAATAACTGAAATCAATAATCAAAATAAACATTAATTCAACTTAACCTCATAATCCATAATAAAATTACAGTGGAATAGCCTTAAGAGCTTAGCCCTCCACGAATGGAGTAGAATACATGATGAAATAAAAGTGAGAGGAGTGGTGGATGAATGAAGTATATTTTCTGCCTCCCCTAGGTCTCTTTATGTAGGCTTGATTGGGCTTGAACTCTAAATCTTTTGTTGATAAAATCTTTATCTTTTATCTAATATCTTTCAAATATTTAACAGATTTAATCAGTTTTTGAGAATATTTGATAATATCTTTCCTAGATTCAAAAAGATTTCGCAAATATTATCTTTTGATATTTATTGAGATAGTTAAATAAGGTAATTACTTAACAATATCAAGTAAAATATCTTAAGATATATTTTCTCCAAAATATCTTTTAAAGTATCTAACAGATTTAAACTTGCCCAAAATTACATTTAACCCTTTTTATTTTATTCAAAATTACACAGAAGTCCAAAATTTTCCTCTAATTGTACTTTAGCTATCTCTTTCTTTTCAAAATTGCATAGGAACCCTTAGTTGACCACATTGGACTATCTTTGACCATTCAATTTCATGCTTTAAATGAAGAAAATTCTAACTTTAGTTGCACAAATAAACATTAGAACATCCAAAATAATTTAGGCAATTAAAAATCACATTTTAAGCATCTTTAATTCTCAAACCCAATAAATCCAATCGTCACAAATTCACTTTAAATCAATCATTTAAGCACAAGAATCTCATCAAAAATTTGAATTCTAAAACAAAAATGTTGGCATAAATATGCACTCATCAGTAGTTGAGTCCCAAAAATTGGTGCACTCAAGGTAGCAAAGAAAGAATTCGAGATTTGGCCTTGTAGCTAAGTAGCAACCCTTTAGTGCTGAACCACACAAGAAAACCCTGAGCATGAGAAAACTTGAAGCATCATATTATGGAGCTAAGGCATCAAAGTAACCCTTTAATGGATAACCTTAAGTCCTCGCCACCAGAACATAGGGTTGAATTAAAAAGAAAACAAAACCACTTGGGAGAACCCTTGTTGTTGAGTTCCAACTGGATAAGGTTGAGCATTGACCTGGAACTCTGTAAATAGAGCATCAACTATGTTTTAGATATCACTTTCATAAATTATGTAGGCACACTTTCTGTACTAGATTAGAATATATTGTCTAGAAACATAAGAAAGGCACAACAACTCCAAAGGTTTCTAAATTTGTATCATTATAAGGAGCTAAATTTTCCAAAGGTTTAGGTTAGATGTAATTTATCTTCATTCTCTATATTGTTACATCTTTATAATTTATATATGATTTCATTCAAATGTTTATGATTTAGTTTATGCTTTATTTTTTTAGATGAACTTATCACTTATCTTTTTTCACGAGTTTAGATTGAATTATAAAACTAATCTTAAATTTAGTTCAATCGAATCATTTCATGTTTTTAGAAGTTAAGAATAGATTTAAGATTCTAGCTAAAAAGTCTTATAGTTAAGGCAATGATTCATTTAAAGAAGTTGAAGAATCACACTAAATTTGAATTCCTTAGGCTATAGATGTTACAAAATGGGTCTAGAATTATCTTAGAGAACTCTGGGAAGGACAGTTTTATGGCATGCATGTTAAATAAATAAAGATCAATAACAGTGCAAAGGAAGGTGAAATGAAATCTAACATCAAGTTGCACTTTTTAAAAACTCAATTAGTTCTGTTTTCATAATCATTAAAATTACTACAAACATTGTTGTATTGAATCTAATTCAGATTTGAATATTGGATGACCTTAATAAATCTCTGTGGATAAACATTTGATTGATATTACAAACGCACCTAGTACATTTGCTAGAACTAATTTGAAGTAGTCGTTGACTGGGATTTGGCTAAAGATATTTATAATTAGATTAGACTGCTATATAAATCTGTATATATAGTACTAACACATTTAGTTATATTCCTTAGTATGTTGTATACTCTGTTATGCTCAATTTCTTTTAAAGTTTTTCTTGTATACAAAGAAGAAAACAGAACCAGACGTGTTTTTTTTATTCTGAAATAGAAAGGACTGCGAGAAGGAATAATAGCAAAACCAGAAAATAGAAGCAATATGCAAAACTGCAGCAACAGTAGAAGGGGACGTCCATTTCAGACATTGATTTGCACACTCAATTAACAGCAATGGCTGAAAGGATTCAAGAGAGAATTAAATAAAGAAGGTTGCTAGGAGATTATGAAGAGCAAGGACCTAAACACTTCTCTAGCATTGTCAGACTTTCTAAGGGAGTAAAATTGAAACTTGCTTTATTATGTTTAATAACTTCTAAGCAGTTTGCAGACTAGACAATATAATCATTTATCAACCTTTTAAGAGCTTTGGAGGTCTAAATCAAAATGTGATCCGGGAGTTTTGGAGTGATACATGAAATACATTCTAGGAAAAACTTTACAAAATTTCCCATATTTTCTCTCTTCGATGGCAGTGATAGCGTGATGTGATACAGTGACAAAGGGTGTTTGAATTTTTTTTCTTTTAATAGGGTAGAGGAAGCGATTGCCGTTCTTTTAAGGGGAAGAAATGTGTTGAATGTGTTACTTCTTGCTAATGAAGTGATGGAAACGACCAAAAGAAAAAATAAATCATATTTTATACAAAGTTGACTCTGAAAATAAACATGGCTCAATAAGGTGACACATTTTGTAGAACATGGTGAAAACAATGGAGTTTGGAGAAAAATGGATTAGATAAATATAAAGTTGCATTGAATCAAATTTCTAAAATTTTCAATTATTTCCTTCTATTTTTTATTCTCTTTTCTTCTATCTAAATAATAAACAAGTTGGAGAACGAGAGACGAATAAAAACAACATACCAATACTTTTCAACTTAAACATTCATTTCCTTAAAATATAATAATTTTATTTAAAAACTAATTTTAACCATTAGATTTTTCAAAAACAAAAACCCTCTCTATTTTCACCATTCAGGCTTTGAAAAATCTGATAGTAAATTGGTTACTCAACCAAATTATTCTATGTTTTCAAAAGATAAAAAATAACGTCATTCCACCTCTTCTTTATATAAACAATATTTAGACAACTATTCTTGTCATACAATAATATAAAAAAAAAATTGAAAATTTGCTCTACAACTAAGTTTTAAAATGAGCTTCGAGGTTCATTTTACATTGCTTCAACACCAATTTCATGACGTGCAGTAGTAATTTGAATATAAATCAAAGAAATAATCCTAGCATAATTCGTAATAATAAAATTGCTTCCAATTAACATTTTGGACATTCCGGACTGGTTGGCTCTTTCAACTTTATAAGTCCATCATTCTGGCATGGCTTTACGGTTTGGAACCAAGTTCCACACCATACACATATCCATATCCTCAGGTAAAATACATAATTTTAAAAAAGTGAAAGAGTATGTATGAAAAATTACCCTCTTTTTTCTCCTGCCATGAACTAACAATATACAACATAAACGTTACTACAAACAGTAAACATTTGCCTTTACAGTAATCAATAAATTGTTACAAGCAGCACGGTGTCCCCAGTCCAATGGCTGCATCAAGAGGTCCTACACCTCACTTTTACCGTAGGTGGTCTCGTTCTCATGTATAAAAAATTGACCAGAATCCTTTACATAGAATTTGTACTCTAATAGTGCAGATGATTGAAGTTCAACCACTGACCACAAGGTATTGCCGGGGAAACCAAAAGACTTTTAGAGGTATTTACAATCGGTAACTCAAATGAATCTTCTAGGGGATCCACCCGGTGTGTGGGCTTTGTAAAATGATTTTTCATGAAAAGGATCAAGAGTGAATGTTGCATTTGATCTCACTGGATATGAAGGTAGGGTATTTTGCCCCATCAAAGTGTAAGTTGGATGAGGAGGAGAAAGAAAACAGCTCTTGTGGGCTGGCCCATACTGTCTCAATGGACTTGAGCAGGGCGATACTGGTAAAGATGTGATCACCCTTGTGTTATCTCTGAAGAAGGAAGTTCAAACAGCGAGTCAGTCTAAATAGCATAAAATTTATTCAGCATACACAGAGATTCATCACCAGGCCTTGATAAGAGAAGGTCAGATGTTTAACCTTGGGCTCCTTACTGCACGTGAAGTAACAGGAACTGGCTTTGTTCCATATTCTCCATCCAATGAATTTATACTCGTTCTATTGGAATGATCTAAAACTGGCTGCAAAGCGATTCAAACAAAGAGAAAGTTAGCTCCATCTCAATGCTTGCCATAGAAATTGATTTTAAGATATTTTGCAACTTCAAAATGACAAAAATAAAGTTTACGGAGTATGTGCATTGGAACCATGACTTCAAATGAACGAATACTTTCTATCCAAGTTTTGCTGTACTTTAGGATTCTCTTGCAGCATTATGTGCTCTAAGTAATTATGTAATCCACTTTTATCCAAAAAAAAGGAAAGCGATATTCTATTATCAGTTGTCACCCATAACTATACCATGATCACCCTGTTAATCTGTTCTCCAACTTCAACTTCACCAATACATGAGTATGCAATCCAACAACAGTCTTGAGTAAAACAAGACGATCAAATTCCATACAAAAAGCTAGTAGCTTACATAACCACCAAAACACACATGACAGACAATCATCTGCTTTTTTTCTTCCTTTCCTGATTACAACATTATACCTGTTTAACATATAATTCTGTATAGACACAACCAAACAACGAAGTTATGAAGTTATGTATGTTCAGTAGAGAAACTCTGAACAACTTTTCTAGTTTATATCCAAACAGACCCCAAGTGATTTGCAGAAGTCACTTCATCCATATAATTACTACATATTTACGATATATTATTTTTAACATGACAATAGTAAAAGCATATAGGATTGAGCTACATAATACGTACAGCATAAGAAAAACTAAGCAAAACATTGAAATAAAATCCTGACATATGATGTGACGAAATCCAATCATCACATCTCATCCATATACTAAATATTTACAATATATTATTTTAAACATGATAATAGTAGGCACATAGGATTGAGCTACATAATACGTACAGCATAAGAAAAACTAAGCAAACCATTGAGATAAATCCTGACATATGACATGAGCAAATCCAATCATCACATCTTATCCAGTATAGGATAACCACAAATGATGAAATCACATATATGTTAAACATGAGAATGGAATTAACATGTAAGATGCCAAAGCAACATAACTTCAGAAAGAAAATAAAAAAGCAATAAGGACTATACCGGCGGTGTCCGACTTCCATCAAACATGTAGGGGAAAGCATCCCTAGTTATTCTGACATTTGTAGCTTTTGTAGCTGGTTGATCTAGAATAAAGGGATGCTCTAGTAACTGCTGGGCAGTGGGACGGGCTGATGGATCTCTTTGTAAGCATAGCTGAATGAAATTCTTTGCATCGCTTGAGAGATGATCAGGGATTTCAGGCATATCTCTACTGTTACCGATTTTAAATATTGCCGCTACCTGATAAATACAAGCATTAAAAACCAATCTTCGCCCTTCATATTCTTTAAATAGGCTGATATCAAACATGCAAATAAATGCTAGTTATAGATATCCAAAATCGCACCCCTTCATATTGATTCCAGGGAGGCTTTGATGTTGCCATTTCAAGAATTGTGCATCCCAAGCTCCATATATCAACAGGAAGGCTATAGCCATTTGTATTCATTACAACCTAAGAAAGCAAATATCAGTATACATTACAACTTACAGTGGAAGTGAAAAGGACGCGTCTGTTCAAAATGAGAATTGTGAAAAGGGTAAAATATTTTACCTCAGGTGCCATCCAGTATGGACTCCCTTTGAAAGAAAGCATGGAGGAAGAAGAATTTATCTGTTTCAGAACAATCATAATTCAGAGATGATCTCCATCATAAAACTATACATTTAGAAACTCTGCTCCCCCTACTATTTTTCTTCCAACTCTTCCATTTCACAAGGGTCCCTATCATATAAGTTTATGTCACATGGGACCCATTCGGTGGACATGATGTGATAGTGATAGAATAAGAAAATAGGACATGACATGATAAGGACATGATAAAAATAAGAAAAAGATAAGATATAATCATATTTAGTGTTTAGTGAATACAAGAGAACAAACTAAATAAGGATAGGATATAATATAAAGGATGTTTAAATGACAATTTTTCATTAAAATTACACATAATTTTCTAAAAAATGACTTTCAATTTATATTTTTTACAAACAATGGAAATTATATAAAAATATAATTTTAACTAAATTATACAAAATTATTTTTCATTTATATAACTACTTTTTATATTATAAAAGATTATATAAGATTTTAAAATTATAACTAATATCTTAAAAATATTTAAATTATTATTACTTAATTTTAGTAGCCTAATAAATAATAAAATTTAAATTTGTGCCACAATAATTACAAATCTAAATACATATAAGATAATATGCTAAGTAACAAAATTATTATATATATTATGATATAAACTAATATTAATAAAATCATACAAATTTTGTAAAATTAATATTATGATTCAAATATTTTTCTGAGAAAATTTATAAGATGTTAATTTTAATACTGTAATTATCATTATAATTTAAATTGATGTATCAATATTATATCTATATCTATAGATAGATGGCGGGAGAGGAAAACCGAGGGGGAGAGTTTATCCTATCCTATCAAACCTACCTCGCCTTCTTTCTCAAGATAAGAAATACACTGTACTACTGGCAAGATAGGATAAGTGATAAAATAACATTATCATGTAATGTTGGTGCAACAAATAACAGATCACAACACGGTAGGATAATTATCTTATCCTGCAACATCCTACCCACCAAATGGACCCTTGAATTTTAAAAGAAGAGCCAGATGCACTCTAGCTCCCATTCTTCTATCTTGCGATTTTACTGAGAAATCATACGTAATCAAGAGGGAAAAGTGGAATGTCTCTACCACTACCCAGTCAGATATGAATAGAACAACAGGTTTGAAGCTGGAGCAAAAGAAAGACTTTTTACGTACTCCCATGATTTTACATCTTGTGTATTGGCCAATTTATTTTGCAAGAAGCGATAACTTTTCAAATAAGCAGCCAAAAGCAATTGATTCTTTAAAGAATACATTTAAAAAGCTTACATGTTTGGCCATTCCAAAGTCTGCCAGCTTGATTTCACCATTAGGATCAACTAGTATGTTAGCCCCCTTTATATCCCTGCGTCAAAAAAGAACAAAAATACTTTAAGAAAGAGTCAAGATGCATGCAATTCATATTATAAATATAGATCTTTGAGTAACCATTAACCAAATTACCTATGCACTGTATTTCTCCCATGAAGATAGCAAAGACCAGAGACAATTTGCCTGGTATAATTTTGAATAACAGGCTCTTTGAAGGCCCCATATTCCTGAAGTAATTTGTGAATAGAACCACCAGAGACATATTCCAAATAAACGGAGAGTGTTTCTTCTCCCTGCAAAGATGGCACATCCGCACATATGTATTTATGAATGGTTCTCAATCATTATTTTTTTCTTCTTCTTTTCCTATGTGCATACAGCTATAGTTACAAGATTCAAAACTTAGAACTTTTTAGCCACATACCAAATCACTCCCATAGTATTGAACAATGTTTGAATGTGAAAGCTGACTGAGCAAATTGATCTCCTGCAACAAAATGAAGAACAGACATATCAAAACAAAATCCAATACAACACTATAGAATGTTTAAGGCACCATTCATAAATCTTAAAAAATAATAGAATTACCTGATTAAGTTGTTTGAGGCACTCCTTTGACGTTTGGTCATCACAGACAACCCTGACTTCCTTTATTGCACACAATTGTCCACTATTACTGGCAAAGTTGCAACACAAGCTTTTCAGAGACGTAGAACAAACATAGGAAGCATATATAGTTTCTGTAGCTTGTCCGTAACATGGACATTTGGACACAGTGCACATTCTGAAAGAAGACTGGTGATATAATTTACGAACATAGTCTAAATTCAAAGCTTGTGATTTTATATTGCCACAAAAGACACAAATATTTCCTTTGTAGCCTAAAGATTTGCTCATATACAACCACCGATAGCAAAAGCCACAAGTTCTGCCTTTAATTCAGGGAGTGAAAACTATACATTATGTTATAAAGTTATTGCAGCCTAACCAGAAAGGAGAATTGAAAGTCAATTTCCTTCACTGTAAAAGAAAAAACAAACCAAAAAAATACCTATTGAATCCCAGGTAAACATGCCCAAATGTTCCCCGTCCTAGAAGCTTTCCCTTCTTCCACTTTGAAAGGTTACCGGTAGTGTGTTCTGCCACCCCATTTGCTCTAGCGCTGGAAAGAGAAGAAGAAGGGCTAGTAGGAGAGCCCGGTGGAAGAGGCAACGGATGGCATTCACCCCTTCCGTCTTCTTGCCTGCCTGTAGGAGAGTCAAGGCTCAAAATAGGCAACTTCGGATGAAGAGGTGATGTTGGGCTGGTGGGCCCTCTTGACCCAGGACCTGGGCTTTTAGACCTCACATGGAACTTCACGTCACCTTGCCCTCTAGCATAAAGAAACAGCATCGATTAGTTCAGCAGCAGATGGGAGAACCAAACTTATCAGTCCATGTTTTCTGTGTTCCTTTACCTTAACACTAGCCATGCTAAATAGAGTCTAGATTATATAACTACGGCCCCCCATATTTATAATTACAAAACTAACTAATCATAGAAAAAAAAAATATAAGGTAAAAACATTTTGCTTAAGTTTCACCTGAATAAATTGAGATGAATTAGATGTCTAAAGCAGATAGATATTCGGGAGGGTGGGGGTGGATGGCAGGTGGTTAACCTCGTACAGATAAAAAGGATATGAACTATAAGTCTTAACAAAATTTCCCATCAAGATGTAGATCTTCATTTTCCCCGAACAAATCCATACCCAGAGTCTAGAGCTGCAATTTCGGAGTTTGGAAACGCAATTTGAAGAACGGATAATTCCAAATCTACAATTACACTAAAGAAGACTCCTCAAAGCGCTGATTAAAAATTGTACTAAGTATGAGCGTACAGAGAGAGGACTCTGAAAGTAAAAGCAAAGAAAAGTTGAGGAAAGAAAAACAAAGGAGAAAAGGAGAAGAAGTGTACGAAAAAGTGCAAAATCGTGTTTTAAAAGTTAGGAGTAAGTAGCAAGAACCAGTTTCGAATTGGGATTGCAAGTCTGAACAAAACTAAAAAGGAATCTCACAAAGCAAGAAAAGTATGCAATGATGTTCCAATAGAAAGAGAGGAGACGTCACAGAGCCTCAGCCACCGGAGTAAAAGTCACTTTATCTCATCAATGATTAAGCTAATAACCAGAGGAGCTAAATTAAAATAAATAAATAAATAATAGGGTAAATGAAATCCAATTCAATCCAATCCAGCGGAATTGAATTGAATCTCATGTTAATCAAGGAGCATAACAGTTAACAACAAACCTAGCACCAGTAATCTGAGCGTGATATGAGGGATGATCCTCGTAGGAGCCACTGGAGCTGACGCTAGAGCCTGAAACGGAGGCAGATCCGAAGACGAGGCCCTGGTCGACGCTGAAGCTTTGCGTGGAGGAGACGGAGGGGCGAGGCAAGGGAAGCCCCCGCTTCTCGTCGGAGTCGGCGGCGGAGGGAGCTAAATCGCGGGTGGCGCGTGGGGAATTGCGGACGTGGACAGCTTCGTCGAAGCTCTTGTTGGGCCTCGTCTTGGGCTTGATGAAGTTGAAGTGAAGAACGCTGGTACCGCCGCCGCCGCCGCCATGCGGGTGGTGGTCCTCTTGGTCCTTGCTCTTGCTGGACTTTTTACCCCACCAAGTGGGCATGTTCTAAATAATACTAAGCACAATTGGCGACGAGGGAAGGAAGAGAGGTTGAATTGGGGAAGAATGAGAATAAGAAGAAGAAGAAGAAGAAGAAGAAGAAGAGAGAGAGAGAGAAAGAGAGAGAGAGAAGAAGGGGTTGAGAGTGGTTAGGTTTTGTCCAATTGAAAGAGGAAGATACGACGAAAGAGGAGAAAATAAGAAAGAAAAAGAAAAGAAAAGAGAGTGAAGAACAGCTAAGGTTGGGTTTGGAGGGGACGGCAGACGGTGGTTGGATAAGTGACGTGGCAATTTCTTAGAAAGAGAAAGGCTTTGAGAGAGGGCCCACACTCCCAATCTATAACTCTTTTCTCTCTGTCTCCTCCTACGTGTCACTCTCTCTAACGTCTTACGTGCGTTTTCAACAACACCCTTCTAACTCTAACCGTAACTCTCCCTCGGTTAATTTTTCCAAAAAAAAAAATATAATAGAATCCGCATAGGTCACTGTGCACTCGTTTTTGCGCTTTACTTTACAGTTTCACACGCTCCAACTGGAACGTCCTGGCCGCCACCCACAAACCATTTACTTACCCAAAACGACGACGCAAATTAAATTTTAAATTTACCAATTTCATTTTTGTCATTTAACCTAAATTTGTGGGGTTGCCGATAATGTTTGCCTTCTTACTACGTGTATGGATACATTCAATGTTACACATAGAACAACATATCCGTTGCTCTACATAAATGCCCACTCCCACCACTTGCTTTTTTTTTTTCTCTCTTCCATAAATATCTCTCACACAAATTACTACATTCTTTTTCCACTCTTTATTATCAACGAAAAACACTTAAATTCAAAAACTCATTTATTTTTTATCTCCCAAGCTTCTTATCATGTCACGAGCCACCACACACCTTTCAGTTTTTTTTTATGACAACAACGTTACTCGTGATCTTCATTTCGCCTTTTTTATTTATTTATTACTATTTTTACTATTATGATTAAACTATTGTTGTCAGGAACAACATTAAAATTTCTCTCAGTTTCCGCGCTGTCTCTATCCACCATTTTTTTTTCTCATACAGTGCCGCCATGAGGTGGATGCTGCCTAAGTCTATAAATTATTATAATATCTTATTCTCTCTACTTCCACTAATCACAATATAATAAACGAATTCATATGTGGTTATCACTATTTTAAACAAATTTAATGTTTGGTTCATATCTTAATACTTATTTAATCATATAATTATATTGATCTGTGTATGTATGCATAACTGCAATCTTATCTTCTATACCGATGTCCATTGATTGGAAAATATTTAATTATGTATCACCTAAAACGCTCTTATTTCATTTAGTTAATGTTGGATTAATTATACATACGATTATTGAGTAATGATTATAAAGGTAGCTTAGAACTTAAATTTCCCAAAAAAACAGTGGTTCTGACTTAAGGAAAACAGTATATAAAACGGTTATAGTTTTAAAACATATATGAATAATTAGATTGAATTAATATGAAAAATATTTAGATAAAGTTATGATAGAATCTTATACAACTTCAAGTGTAACATCCCAATAATATATAACAAAAGCTATATTTTATTATAGGAGTTATCACGAATAATATTAAAGAACAGTGGAAAGAAACGAGTAAAAGAAATAGAACGAAAGCTAACATATAATATAAACTTTAACCATTCGAAAATATACAAGTCGGGAATCTAAAGTTAAAGTCTAGGACGGACGGCTTTACAAAACAATTTAACCGAACGTCATCTATAGAATTCAAAATATGAAACTTCTAACTAAGGACCGGACGGTATTTCACAGTTCTCCGGCAGCACGTCCAAAGGTTGCTCCACTTGCAGAGCTTCTTCCAAAGACTCGTCTTGAGTTCCTTCTGCTCACACCCAAAAGGACGATCATTGCAGTGAAGAGAACAACCGTACGATCAAATACCGGACGGCACGCATAAAAAAATTACAAAAATAAATAAGGGTAAGCTTATAAAACTTCAATAAAAATTCAATTAACAACAATATCACAATCAAACTTTATAAGTCCAAAGAGTTTCATTCAAAACCAAACGATAACATCAACAATTTCAATTATTCTACAAATTGTCCGGACGGTATGACCCCGTATGCTCGCCGCTCTCTGCACCCGGGTGGACCTGGCTGGGATACACTCAACAAACCGCCACCCGAGGTTAGTCCAGTGAAACCACCTCGGTATAGAAATACCCTGAGGCTAAAGGACCTCCTGCCATTCCCACGCATGAGTTACCCTCCTCTACTTGAGGTGGCGTAATCACGGAATATCAGGATAGAGTCAGAACCTGAGCCTTTTGCCACGGTCATACTAAACCAAATAAAATCAATCATGAGAAGTTCCTCCTTGGAATTCTCTTACACAATCAATAAACCGGTCGGTTAACACCGAGGATGAACTTGTTTCTCCAGGCTACTTTAATGAGTGACACAAGGTCGACAATTTAGATCAAATCGAATACAATAACAATTCAGACCGAACGTCTTTGAGACCGACAACAATAAATGAAGGAGTTCTCTTCAAATAAAGTGAGCGTCAGTACAAGACCGAACACTCCATGAGGAATCAAGTGTCAGTATAAGACCGAACACTTTCAAATAGATAAAACTGTTATAAAACGGACGTTTTCAGAATTCAGATACGATTTATGAAACTTAATATTTATCAAATATGAAATCCCTCTTACAAATCGAATGTTCCGTGAAAGACCTTACGTCCCGAATAACCAAGGTAATTAATTATAAAAGCGAGTTCTCAGTTTATGACCGAATACCTTCAATAACATAACAACGAACGTTCAGGAGAACGAACGCTACGAGAATTGATATAGTAAACATGAGACCAAACAATCAGTATAAGACCGAATGCGTTAAGACCGAGCGTTCTGAAATAGTTCAACTATTATGACTAAACAAGCATGTTATTTAGATTTCAATACAACAACACCAGTAACGATCGTACAGGGGAAAATCGAACGGTCCTAATGACCTTCGGTTTCAGATTTACATTTTCTCTAAGTTTATACTTATCATATTCTCCTCAGAAAATCAAATCATATACTTCATAATTCCAAACATGCATAAATCAAACATACATTCAAAACATACAAAAATCCAAATGAAATCTTATAAACTTCCCTTACCTCTATTCCAGCTAACTTTTAATTTCTAAGCAAAAATCGACCGAACGTCCAGCTGCTCCGATTTGAAATTTGATCGGTTAGAACGAAAGCTCTTGACACCAGGAGTAATAATTCTGAAGAAAGTTGGTGGTCGGAGATGAGACGGTGACGGAGTTCTAGAGAGAAGTTCTAGAGTTTAGAGAGAAGGAGGAGAAAATACAGATTTTCAGAATATTAGGTTTGCTGAAGAAGAAGAAGATTGCATGCAAAAAGTACTTGCATTGTTTTCTTCTTACCTCCAACACGAACGGTCGGCCATTCACCGACTGCCACCTGGTCTCCACTAAAAAGGCCCGTCTAACCCAAGCGCGCCACCTGTTTCCCACTTTCAGGGTTTTTCCTGCCCTGCCGCCCCTGCACGGATTTCGAAGGGCGGTAATTTAATGTTTGCAGAATTGGTCTCCCACTCACCAGGGGAGACCGGAGGGTCGACACGTGGCCGTGTCTAAAAATGCTTAATTAATGGGGTGTGACATTCCCCCCAACAAATAAAAATTTTCGTCCTCGAAAATTAAAGTGTACCTTCAAACAAGTGAGGATAAGCCTCTTTCATTTCTTCCTCACGTTCCCAAGTGATGTCGCAAGATCGATCATCCCAGATAACTTTAACAAAAGTGGTACGTTTGTTGGACGGTCGCCTTATTGCATACTCTTCAACTCTCACCGATCGGACTTCCATCGAACAATCTTCCTTGAACTGGATGTTGTCGGCTTCAAGTACATGTGAAGGGTCGGCAATATATTTTCGAAGTTGTGATACGTGAAAAACAGGGTGAAGTTTGGACAAAGGAGGAGGCAAGGTCAGTTCATATGCTACCGGTCCAATACGCCTCAAAATTTGATACGGACCAAGGAATCGGGGAGATAGCTTCTTTGGTCGAATGACTCTTCCAACACCGGTCATTCGGTCCAGCTTGAGAAATACATGGTCTCCCGCCGCAAATTCCAACGGCTTCCTTCTTCTATCGGCATATGACTTCTGTCGGCTTTGGGTCGCTTTTAATCTCTCTTGAATCAATTTCACCTTCTCAGTTGTTTGCTGCACGATCTCCGGTCCAGTTAATACCGCTTCACCTTCCTGGAACCAGCAAAGAGGCGTTCGGCATTTTCTCCCATAAAGAGCTTCGAACGGCGCCATTCCAATACTTGAATGAAAGCTATTGTTGTAAGTGAACTCAGCTAACGGCAAAATCTCATCCCAAACTCCCAAGTGACCCAGCACACTGGTTCTCAATAAATCTTCTAGAGTTTGGATGGTTCTCTCTGATTGACCGTCCGTTTGTGGATGGTACGCAAAACTCATCTGAAGTTTGCTTCCCATTTCTTGTTGAAGGGTTTGCCAAAACCGAGAGGTGAATCGTGGGTCTCGGTCTGACACGATACCTGACGGTACTCCATGAAGCCTTACAATTTCTTTAATGTATAGCTGAGCCAACTTGGACATAGGCATCTTCAAGTTGATAGGAAGAAAATGGGCGCTCTTGGTCAGCCTATCAACTATTACCCAAATCGCATCATGGTTTCTGACTGTTCGAGGCAGATGAGTTACAAAATCCATGGCGATACTATCCCACTTCCACTCAGGTATCTCTAAGGGCTGTAGTTGGCCGCTCGGTTTTTGATGTTCTGCTTTGGCTCGTTGGTAGGTTAAACACGAAGCGATAAACCGGGCGACGTCATTCTTCATTCCCGGCCACCAGAAAGACATTTTAAGGTCATTGTACATTTTGGTCATACCAGGGTGTATGCTTAAACGACTCTGGTGCGCTTCTTCAAGAACCAATCTTCGTAGATCTTCATCGTTCGGAACGCACGTTCTACCCCGGTACCTTAGGAGACCGTCTGTGCCGGAACTAAAATCTTTATGCAGTTGAAAACCGGTCGGCTTGCTTACCTTTTGCAACTCTTCATCCAGCAATTGTTTCTCTTTTATTCTCTCAAAGATATTGCTCGACAGCCTCATATTACAGCACCTTATCCCGCTTGGTTCTAGTTCACTTTGGAACTTCAAATCCCGAAAGCTCTCTACCAAATTCAGCTCTCTGATCATCATTGCAGATATATGGACGGTCTTCCTACTCAAAGCGTCCGCCACCACATTTGCTTTTCCCGGATGATATTGCAGTTCAAAATCATAATCTTTCAAAAATTCCATCCATCTTCTCTGCCTCATATTCAACTCCTTTTGATCAAACAAATATTTGAGGCTCTTATGGTCGCTAAATACTTGAAACTTAGCACCATATAAGTAATGCCTCCAAATCTTTAGTGCAAACACTACGGCTGCCAACTCAAGATCATGAGTTGGGTAATTCTTCTCGTGAACCTTCAATTGCCGAGAGGCATAGGCAACGACTTTCTCTTCTTGCATCAAGACACAACCCAAACCTTGATATGATGCATCACAGAACACGACAAAGGGCTGGTTGACGTCCGGAATGACTAAGACTGGAGCGTTCGTCAATCGCTGTTTCAATTCCTGAAAGCTGGACTCACACCGGTCGGTCCAGACGAACGGTTGATCTTTTCGGGTCAACTGAGTTAAGGGTGCTACTATCTTAGAAAATCCTTCAATAAACCTTCGGTAGTAGCCAGCCAACCCAACAAAACTTCTAACGTCCGAAACTGAACGAGGTGTTTCCCATTCCAGGACCGCTCGTACTTTGGCCGGATCCACAGCAATTCCGCCGGCCGAAATCACATGGCCAAGAAACTGTACCTGCTCCATCCAGAATTCGCACTTGGACATTTTAGCGTATAGCTGCTTTTCTCTTAGCACACTAAGAACTATCCTCAAATGTTTTTCATGTTCCATTCGATTCTTGGAGTAGATGAGGATATCGTCAATAAATACCACTACGAAGTTGTCCAAGAACGGCCTGAAGATCCGGTTCATATAGTCCATGAATACGGCAGGTGCGTTGGTAACACCGAACGGCATTACCACATATTCGTAATGGCCGTATCGAGACCGAAATGCAGTCTTCGGAATGTCGGCTTCTTTCACCAAGATTTGATGGTACCCGGATCTTAAATCAATTTTAGAGAATACGGTCGCACCGGACAGCTGATCCAACAAGTCATCTATTCTCGGCAGCGGATACTTGTTCTTAACAGTCAACTTGTTCAATTGTCGGTAATCCACGCAAAGCCGAGAGCTACCGTCTTTCTTCTTAACTAACAGAACAGGCGCTCCCCAAGGCGAGACACTCGGCCGAATGAACTTCTTCTGTAGTAGATCTTCAATCTGCTTTTTCAACTCGGCCAATTTTGCTGGGGCCATTCTGTATGGTGGCGATGATACGGGACCGGCCTGTGCAATTAAGTTGATGGAGAACTCAACCTCTCGAAGCGGAGGTAAACCTGGCACTTCGTCTGGAAAAACGTCCATGAATTCTTCAATAACCGTTCGGTTTCCTGACGAACGGTCTCCTTCACTTCCGTCCTCACGCGTTAGTATTAGGAAGCACATGGCTCCTTCTATGAGATCCTCCCGGAGTTGACCGAGCGTCAACGATAACTTTTCTTCTTCTCTTGGGAAAATCAGCTTCTTCTTCCCGCAGTCAATGAGAATGTGATTGGTAGTCAACCAATCCATCCCTAAGATTATTTCTAGGCCTTGAAGAGGTAAACAGATAAGATTTACCTTAAACTTGTACCCTTCTACCTCAATAGGACATCTAATACATACAGTAGACGTCCTAATCTCTTCAGCTGCTGGGGTCGACACCACCAAATCAAGCTGCATCTCACTCTTGACTATACCCAGTTTTTCAACACATGCCTTCGAAACGAAAGAATGTGTTGCCCCAGAATCAAATAATACACAGCAGGGAACACCATACAGCAAGCAAGTACTGATGATAAGATTACCTGAACTTGCTGCCTCCACTCCCGTCAACGCATAAACCCGGCCGGTTGCTTGAGCCCTTCCACCATTTCTCTGACCACTTCTGCCTGCCATTGGAGGTCTCATAATTGCTCGGCCTCCCATGTTGCATTCAGTGTCAAGATGGCCGTTTCTTCCACACTTAGAGCAATGCTTGAATCCTATTAGTTGAGGGCAGGACGATCGATAATGTGGCCCTCCACAATTAAAACAAGAGACAGATCCCAGTTGTATCGACCGGTCGGATGAAATTTGAGTTTGAGAGGAAACACCAGTACCGGACGGCACAGGTCGAGAATAAGGTGACCTCCTTACGACTTGACCGGTCCGAGCTGGAATAGGTACCCTACCGGTCGGCTGTTGCTGCTTCTTTTGTCGTTCCGCTTCGGCCATATTCCTTTCCAGCACTTTGGCTCTTTCCACAAGGGTCGGAATCGACGTAATGCACAAGTTGGAGATCATCACTTTCAAGTCTGGCTTTAATCCATTCTCATATTTCCTGCACTGCATCTCTTCATTCATACCCATCGTATAAAACCGTACGAGGTGCTTGAAACGGTCAGTATACTGAGAAACCGACATTCCCCCCTGCACTAATTGAAGGAACTCTACCTCCTTAGCAAAACGCACGCTGTTGGGGAAATATTCTCCATAGAATTTATCTTTAAACAATTCCCAAGTGATTGGGATCCGTTGTTCTTCCAGTAGCATCTTCATCGCACTCCACCAATGACATGCCTCACCGGTGAGCTGATACTCGGTATACAATAATCTATTCTCGTTCGGACATCTCTTGGCATTGTAAATTTTCTCCATATCCCTTAACCAACGGTCAGCCTCATCCGCACTACACTTCCCGTCAAACTTGGCCGGACGGTGTTGAAGGAAATTCTCCAAACTCCATTCCGTCGGATTGGGTACGGAAGAAACGGAGGGTCCACCAGTCTGTACGCCCGTCCTCAGTAACTCCATCAATTGCCTCTGAGTTGACTCTGCAGCTACCCTAGCCGCTTCTGAATTCTACATTGCGATTGCATTTTGCTGAATCAAATTAGCGTTTTGTTGTTGAAGTGCCGCTAACACAGATTCCAGCAAGTTATTACTACTGCTGGACGCATCACGATCAGCCGGTTGTGGGGGTGGTCTTGGAGCCATTTTCTGTTTTCAACAGAAAGAAAAATTCATGAATTTCAATAAGAAGTTAGAAAATCTAACTGATCATGTGAGTACACAGCACAAGCAAAGCATACTCATAACCTACAGGGTTTCTAAGGAAGAAACTGCTCTGATACCATTAATGTAACATCCCAATAATATATAACAAAAGCTATATTTTATTATAGGAGTTATCAGGAATAATATTAAAGAACAGTGGAAAGAAACGAGTAAAAGAAATAGAACGAAAGCTAACATATAATATAAACTTTAACCATTCGAAAATATACAAGCCGGGAATCAAAAGTTAAAGTCTAGGACGGACGGCTTTACAAAACAATTTAACCGAACGTCATCTACAGAATTCAAAATATGAAACTTCTAACTAAGGACCGGACGGTATTTCACAGTTCTCCGGCAGCACGTCCAAAGGTTGCTCCACTTGCAGAGCTTCTTCCAAAGACTCGTCTTGAGTTCCTTCTGCTCACACCCAAAAGGACGATCATTGCAGTGAAGAGAACAACCATACGATCAAATACCGGACGGCACACATAAAAAAATTACAAAGATAAACAAGGGTAAGCTTATAAAACTTCAATAAAAATTCAATTAACAACATTATCACAATCAAACTTTATAAGTCCAAAGAGTTTCATTCAAAACCAAACGATAACATCAACAATTTCAATTATTCTACAAATTGTCCGGACGGTATGACCCCGTATGTTCGCCGCTCTCTGCACCCGGGTGGACCTGGCTGGGATACACTCAACAAACCGCCACCCGAGGTTAGTCCAATGAAACCACCTCGGTATAGAAATACCCTGAGGCTAAAGGACCTCCTGCCATTCCCACGCATGAGTTACCCTCCTCTACTTGAGGTGGCGTAATCACGGAATATCAGGATAGAGTCAGAACCTGAGCCTTTTGCCACGGTCATACTAAACCAAATAAAATCAATCATGAGAAGTTCCTCCTTGGAATTCTCTTACACAATCAATAAACCGGTCGGTTAACACCGAGGATGAACTTGTTTCTCCAGGCTACTTTAATGAGTGACACAAGGTCGACAATTTAGATCAAACCGAATACAATAACAATTCAGACCGAACGTCTTTGAGACCGACAGCAATAAATGAAGGAGTTCTCTTCAAATAAAGTGAGCGTCAGTACAAGACCGAACACTCCATGAGGAATCAAGTGTCAGTATAAGACCGAACACTTTCAAATAGATAAAACTGTTATAAAATGGACGTGTTCAGAATTCAGATACGATTTATGAAACTTAATATTTATCAAATATGAAATCCCTCTTACAAATCGAATGTTCCGTGAAAGACCTTACGTCCCGAATAACCAAGGTAATTAATTATAAAAGCGAGTTCTCAGTTTATGACCGAATACCTTCAATAACATAACAACGAACGTTCAGGAGAACGAACGCTACGAGAATTGATATAGTAAACATGAGACCAAACAATCAGTATAAGACCGAATGCGTTAAGACCGAGCGTTCTGAAATAGTTCAACTATTATGACTAAACAAGCATGTTATTTAGATTTCAATACAACAACACCAGTAACGATCGTACAGGGGAAAATCGAACGGTCCTAATGACCTTCGGTTTCAGATTTACATTTTCTCTAAGTTTATACTTATCATATTCTCCTCAGAAAATCAAATCATATACTTCATAATTCCAAACATGCATAAATCAAACATACATTCAAAACATACAAAAATCCAAATGAAATCTTATAAACTTCCCTTACCTCTATTCCAGCTAACTTTTAATTTCTAAGCAAAAATCGACCGAACGTCCAGCTGCTCCGATTTGAAATTTGATCGGTTAGAACGAAAGCTCTTGACACCAGGAGTAATAATTCTGAAGAAAGTTGGTGGTCGGAGATGAGACGGTGACGGAGTTCTAGAGAGAAGTTCTAGAGTTTAGAGAGAAGGAGGAGAAAATACAGATTTTCAGAATATTAGGTTTGCTGAAGAAGAAAAAGATTGCATGCAAAAAGTACTTGCATTGTTTTCTTCTTACCTCCAACACGAACGGTCGGCCATTCACCGACTGCCACCTGGTCTCCACTAAAAAGGCCTGTCTAACTCAAGCGCGCCACCTGTTTCCCACTTTCAGGGTTTTTCCTGCCCTGCCGCCCCTGCACGGATTTCGAAGGGCGGTAATCTAATGTTTGCAGAATTGGTCTCCCACTCACCAGGGAAGATCGGAGGATCGACACGTGGCCGTGTCTAAAAATGCTTAATTAATGGGGTGTGACATCAAGATAGAAAAAAAAACCCACTAGTCATCTTACCAATCTTTAAAAATAAAACTCAATTAATAACTTTAAAATGTTATCAACCAGAGTTTTGTTCGATACATTTAACGCAAATAACATGTTAATAAAAAAATAAAAATTTTATTTATGCCTAGTTGCTAGTCTTGCTTCTTCTTCTTCTTTTTCAAAAGCTTTTGTTATAAAAAAAAACCGTGATATTTATATTACATATATGTATATAAGATATAAATAAATAAAAATTTCTTGGATATACAAAAAAAAAATGATTAACTTTATGCAGAAGAAAGATTAATAAGAACTTGTTTTGTCAAGAAAAATGTGTTACAATTATACTCTTATAGCGAGAATTAATAAGTAAATAATAAATTAAGAATGAAAAATAATATTTTAACACTAATTTTTTTGACACCATTTTGACACTGTATACATGTCAAAATGTGGTTGGACGATTTCAAATTAAAAAAAAACTTTAGTTTTTCCCTTCTAATTATGTCCTTGTCGCAGTTTTTTTAATTTGAAATCATCCAACCACATTTTGATACGTGTGCAGTATCAAAATAGTATCAAAAATTAATGTTAAAATATCATTTTCCATTAAGAATTCGAATTCTATGTATGTTATTTCTTCTTTCCCTTGGTAAGTGAAGCAATGACAAAAAAAAATAATAGTACGATGATAAAGATAAAATAGTATTAAATGGATATAATAGATTAGGAAAATGGGAATTTTGAAATAGAGGATTAAGGGAAAAGGGTGGGACCCTAATCGAAAAAAGGTTTGATGGTTTTGTGCGTGAGTGTGTGAGTAATTATTGTGGGGTGGCTGTTTTTGCCTTGGCTGCTAATGATGGCATGTTGTTGCAGAGACTCCTCCCTTTTCTCACCATGTGTTTAAATGTATCTGCCCACATTCATTATTCCTTTTTGCCCTTTCAATTTAGGAACAAGAACCAATCTGCTTTCAAATTCAAACAAACCCTCTTATCTCATTCTGTGCTTCTCATTTTCCAATATGCACTATTTTTCACATATATGAATCTATTTCTTTATGAGTTAGAAAGCTCATATCACAATGATTCTTTTACTTTACTGGTAACTCTTGAACTTTGGACCATTTTCATTGTGTTTCTCTTACTTTATATTTACTTAATTTGGGACCTAAGTGGTAAAAAATAAAAAAAGTGTCTAGATTAAGTGAACCTTTTCATTTAGCACGTTCAGTTGACTGCTCTTGACCTATGTACCACACCACAGTCTATGCAACCTACCCATCAAAGGATGGACCCAATTCGTAGAATACGGACACTTGCTTCGTTTTCTGTTAAACTCTTGTTTTTAGTTATTTATTTCTCTCACTAGGTTATGTTGCAAATTTTGTATCTAATAGTTGGATTTATTTAGGAAGAGGTTAATATAAACACCAATAATATTGGAATCAAATTATATAAAGGATTGATACTACTGGTAATGAGTTAATGAGTTTTTCAATATATATAATGTTCTACTTTCTCATTTTTATTTGAACTTAGATTCACACTTGAATTCTCAACAATTGGTTAGTTGATAGAATATTTAATTCTAATGAAGAACAACTTAAGATAAAATATAGTTATCATTAATTAGATTGTTATTAATCAAGAGTCCACTCTAAAGTTTATAAATATAAATTGAAAATAAAAAAGACAATTATTGTCAAATATTAAACTAAATTTAATATTATAGTACCTTCTATAAGTATTCTTCAAATGTTTTGGACAATCTATTCCAAACTATTACAAGAAACTTGGAATAGATGACAACTTTTGGATCATTTGACTACTTTCTAAATGTTTGATATTAATCTCAATCCTATATTCTAAAACAATTTCTAAAATATTTTTTAAAAACAAAATTGTATCATAGTTTCATATTTTAAAATGTTACTTAATAGACTTATCTCCCCATTCAATAACTTTATTCCCATCTATGAATATTTTTCATTTTATTTTGTAACATCCCAAAATATAGTATAAACTATATTATAGATTAATCACATATAATAATATGATAGATCAGTAATCCATGAGTTGTTAAAGTATTTAACAATACAGTTATCCAAAAAAACTATAAAATTAAAAACTGTACAAAATATATAATTAAGTCTGATACAAAACATATGAACAAATCGAACGGTCACACAACACCCTGTATAAACCGAACGGTCCTAACTAAGCAGTCGGATGATCCTCGCTCAGCACATGCTCCAAAGAGCACTCATCACCTTCTGCTCACGTCCACAAGATGATCATTGCAATAAAGAAGATGACCAAACAGACAACATACGACAAGACAGGAAAAGTAGGGTTAGCTAAAGTAATTTAATTAATCCAATAGAACATACAATTCAAGAAACACATAATCCATGCATACACACACACACACACACTATATATATATATATATATATATATATATATATATATATATATATATATATATATATATATATATATATATATATATATATATATATATATATCTGTGTGTGTGTGTGTGTGTAATAAGCATGTTATGACCGAACACTATACTTTAACCGTTCGGACTAGTATGAATATATATCTTGAGGTCGTTCATGCTTTCGGGGGTGTAGTAATTGGAACACCTTCAGCTGCCACCTGGGATTAACCCGTTATAACTCACTGTAGGACCCCCCCTAGGCTAGGGTCTCATGTTATTTTCACGATATGACTTACCCATCTCTACTTGAGAATTGGTAATCATTTAGAATGTCAGGATGAACACCATGGATTTCATTGTCCATATTCATATTATACCACCATATTCATAAACAATCATTGAGACATTCCTCCTTGGAATTCTCTTTCATATCAGTTGTAACATAATACTTTATAAAAACATCTACTTCATTATTCATATAACTGGATTAAACAAATTATCAAACCATAATAGTAACACCATATAAGGCCGAGCACACTATGAACGTTGGAGACCGAACGGTTTCTTACTACCCATAGGCTAGGACCGAACGGTCCATAATAGATAGAACTGAAGAAATAGTCGAACACTATTACTGACCAACCACTAGAGAAAATTGAGTACTAAGAGCTCAGCTTGAACCCTAAGAGCTTAAACTGAACGCTCATAGCTCAAACAGAACTCTTAAAGCTTAGACCGAATGCTTATAGCTCAAACTGAACACTTTAGATTTAGACAGAATATTCAAGTAGGATAGATCACTAAGGTGACCGAACGGTATTTAACAGGTAAGTCTCATAATAGACCGAACATAGTTATGACTGAATACAAGTACGAGACCGAGTACTAAGAAGCGATCGAGTGCTAGTACAAGACCGAGCACTACTAAGACCGAGTGCTAGTACAAGACCGAGCACTACTGAGACCGAGTGCTAGTACAAGACCGAGCACTACTGAGACCGAGTGCTTGTACAAGACCGAGCACTATTGAGACCAAACGGTCATTAACTAGTAAGGCTTCATATAAGCATAACTCAATTAAGACCGAATACCAGAGAAACGCTGAACATGATAAAAAGGTCACTCACATCTAAGATCGAACGGTCATAAAAGGGTAAGACCCTAAAGAGACTAAACCCAATTAATGACTGAGCACAAGACAAGGCCGAGTGGTTAACAGTAAACGCTCGACGTTCTGTATAATTCTGCAGAACTTCTACAGAATTATGAACAAACCTAACTTAACTAAATCAAAACATTTTTCCCAAACTCTAATCCTTAAATCTCGAATTATAAATCAATTAAAACCTATCTAAATATACCTAAACCTTCATAACATCAATCAAAAGAATCCCACAATAGATTTCACCTAAATTATGCAGAAATAAGAACTCAAAGACCAAGATCCAATTTCTCACTTTTGACTCATTTTAGAAGAATTTAGACGTTCTAACAGGTCCAGTTGAGCATGCTCAACATACCTTACCACCAAATTCTAACCGTAAAGCAATTTTACCGTTGCGTGTTAAATTCTTATCATTGTTGTGCATTAAATGGAAATCATATTTGAATTAAAAGTTTGAAGGTTTCAAATGATTTTAATTAGAAAAGTGTATCTACTGACATGTATGGTATAATCCTTAAGTTGAATTTCGGGTGAGTTATAAATCTAATAAAATTAAAAGTTTTAGTAATTCCGATGTTCTTTTAAATTGCTCATAGTATTGTGAAAATTATTCATAATTAGAGCTGTCAAAACGGGTAACCCGGCTCGACCCGGCCCGGCCCACCACGGGTTGGTCATTTAGTGAGTCAACCCAACCCGGTTCATTTATTAGCGAGCCAGAAAAATCTGAGCTCGGCTCGACCCACCACGGGTTGGTGGGTAAACGAGTTGGCTCACTAGCCCATTTAATTACAATTTTTTTAAAATAAAAAATACAAACTTTCTATATTCAAATTTAAACAAATTTCACTTCCAAAAAATGATGTTAAACTGAAGATAATTCAAAATAATAATAAAAAGTACAATATAATCGAAATGTCATCCAAAAACAAAGATATCAAAAGCAGCTTGTTCAAATAATATATACTCAAATTGTTTAAATAAAATGAACAAACTCTGATAAATAGGGTTTTCGAAAATCTCTATTTTTGTCATTATAAAGTTTTCAGAAAAAAAAAAAGAAAGATAAGTGAGAAAAAAATGTGGAGAAAAGAGAAGAAAAAAGGAAGGGTGTTTTACCTGCTCCTTGAAGAATTTCAGTGAAGAAGTGAGAGTGACAACACCCTAAATGAGAGCAACGTGAGAGTAATTTGTGAGAGCAGAGGTTACTTTTTTGGTATACACAGTGAGTGAAGAGAGTATTTTATATTTTAGGGTTTCATAAATAAAATAATAAATTAAAAAAATAAAATTAGGTAGGTGGGTTGGCGGGCCAACCCGGCCCACCACAGGTTCAGCTCGCATGAGCCGAGTTTAAATGAGCCGGGTTGGCTCGCGGGTTGTGACCCATTTTGACGGATCTATTCATAATATAAAGGATGTTAAATTGTGAATATATATATATATATATATATATATATATATATATATATATATATATATATATATATATATATATATATATATATATATATATATATATAGTAATTAGTCATTGTTATAACAATGTTATGGATTACCCAAAGGTGAACCATTATTTATAATTAATGACATTAAAGTGAGACATTTCCTATTCTTAGTAAATATGTTTGTATATCCAAAGATAGCATACATATAGACTTAAGTATGATTGATTTTTTATTAAAGTATATATGAAATTTGGCAGTTTAAGAATCACCCAAAGGTGAACTTAAATGACTGACTTAAATGATTACCTATTAGTTTAAGTGTCACCCAAAGGTGAACTTGAATGTATGACTAGTGTAGTAATTTTGTTTGAATCCATTAATTTTAATCAAAGCATTAATGTATGAGCTTGTATATTATTTCAGCTTACATGAATTTATCAGGTTTGAGCAACAATGTGGTCAAGTTTAATGGGCTAAATTATGCTGATTGGTCAGAACAAATTCAGTTCCAACTGGGTGTTTTAGACTTGGATATGGCTATTATAATGGATGAAATGCCGCAACCATTACAGATACTAGTACAAGTGATGAAAAGTCTCTTTATGAGGCTTGGCATAGGTCTAACAGGCTGTCAATAAACATGACGCGCATGTCTATGGTAGAGAATGTAAAGCCTTTTATGCCTAAAATATAAAATGCAAAGGAAATCATGAAAATGATCAAGGAGTATTCACAATCAGACATAACTGACAAGTCTATTGTGGAAACTATTATGAGTGAGCTAACTACCAAAAAGTTTGACTGGTCACAATCCATACATGAACATGTAACTGGAATGGCTAATATAACAGCAAGATTGAAGTCAATGGGAATGAAGGTGAATGAGTCTTTTCTAGTACAATTTATCATGAACTTTCTTCCTCCTGAATTTGGCCAGTTCCAAGTGAACTATAACACTCTTAAGGATAAATGGAACTTTCAAGAAATCAAAGCCATGTTGGTACAAAAGGAAGGGAGATTGAAGAAAATGAAAAATCATTTTATCCATCTCACAACTCATGAAGGTGCTAGCTTCAGTAAAGTCAAATTAGGAAAGAAGACCAAGAAGGAAAAAGCCCTAATGAAAATAAGGGCAACACCCAGAAGGATTAGAAATGTTTCTTTTGCAAGAAAGTAGGTCACTTCAATAAAGATTGTCCGAAAGAAAATCTTGGATCGAAAAGAAAGGTATTTTTTATGTTTTTTTAAGTTTTGAAGCAAATATTATTGAATTGCCTAATAATACCTGGCGGTTGGATTCTGGAGCTACCACTCATGTTTCTAATATTATGCAGGGATTCCTTTCAATCATCCCATAAAAGGAACTGAAAAGTATTTATATATGGGGAACAGAATGAAGTCACGAATAGAAGGAATTGGGACTTACAGATTCATTCTAGACACTGGTTATTGTCTTAATCTTGAAAAGTGTCTCTATGTTCCTGGTTGTGCTAGTAATTTAATTTCTGTTGCAAAGTTGGATTATTTAGGTTTTAACTTTAGGATTGAAAATGGTATTTTTCATTTGTATAAACTTTCATACTATTATGGTTCTGGTACATTATTTGATGGTTTATATCGTTTAATCTTGATGTTAATTTTTCTGAATCCCTGTTTAATGTTGAACATGTTGTTGATAGAAAATGTAGTGCGGGAAATGAATGTTCTGCTTTCTTATGGCATAAAAGATTGGGTCACATATCCAAAGAAAGGATGTTGAGGTTAGTGAAAAATAAAATTTCACCTCAATTAGATTTTGATGACTGGAATGTATGTGTTGATTGTATTAAGGGTAAACAAACAAAAAACATATCAAAATATCCCGCCACAAGAAGCATTCAACATCTTAAGTTAATACACACTGATATTTGTGGTCCTTTTGACATTAAATCTTGGAGTGGTGAAAAATATTTTATCTCTTGTATTGATGACTTCTCACGTTATTGTTATATATATCTATTACATGAAAAATCTCAATCAGTGAACGCCCTTGAGGTGTTCATAAATGAGGTGGAAAGGCAATTAGATAGAAAAGTAAAAGTAGTGAAATCTGATAGATGTGGTGAATATTATGGAAAAATGTTCTCTTAGAGTAGTTCCAATTCAAAAAGGGGACAAGTTTAGTCAAATGCAATGTCCCAAGAATGATTTGGAACGAAAGGCCATGAAGTCCATTCCTTATGCGTTAGTGGTTGGGAGTTTGATGTATGCTCAAACTTGTACGCGGCCAGATATCAGTTTTGCTATTGGAATGTTAGGCCGATATCAAAGTAATCCCAGAATGGATCACTAGAAAGCTGCAAAGAAAGTTCTTAGGTACTTACAAGGTACAAAAGAATACATGCTCACCTACAGAAAGTCAGATCATCTTGAAGTGATTGGCTACTCGGCTTCAAACTATGATGGATGTGTGGATTCTAGAAAATCCACATTTGGGTATGTTTATCTATTAGCTGGAGGAGCAATTTCTTGGAAAAGTGCAAAACAATCAGTCGTTGCTACTTCCACCCTGGAGGTTGAATTAGTGACATTCTTTGAGGCCACAATTCATGCTTTGTGGTTGCGGAACTTTGTATCGAGGCTTGACATTATTGACAGTATTGCTAGGGCGATAAGGATTTATTGTGATAATTCTGCAGCCGTCTTCTTCTCTAAAAATGACAAGTACTCAAAGGGAGCTAAAAACATGGATTTGAAATACTTGCCGGTCAAAGAAGAAGTGCAAAAACATA
This sequence comes from Vigna mungo, assembly GCA_036885675.1. Lineage (NCBI taxonomy): Eukaryota > Viridiplantae > Streptophyta > Magnoliopsida > Fabales > Fabaceae > Vigna > Vigna mungo. The sequence goes on from CP144699.1 coordinate 24,350,396, forward strand.
GAGTGTTAATTGAGCACATTGGTACGAATTTGATGATAGCAGATCCGTTAACTAAAGGACTACTGCCCAAAACTTTTATTGGCCATGTTGGAAGTATAGACATTATGGATATGTATAGTTATATGGATATGTATAGTTATTGTTAACGAAAATTGGCAAGTGTACCAGATCGTATCAAGTAATAATAAATGGTAAGTCCAAGTATCGTTTTCCCAAGAGACTCACGACACTAAACTGTTGTTCTTTTGCTTAACCAATCAAGACTATAAGAACATGAATGCAATTTGATCAATTGAGGTTAAACACAAAATTGGATGGATGGATGAAGATTAGAATATGAGATGAATATGTTATTGATGTTAGATTTCACCTAATCACTCTCATGCATATAAGAATTCCTCTTCATTAATGTTAATGCCACTCTCTAAAACACTTAATACCGCTGTCACCGGTAAGAAAGCCTATCCTTAACTACGAGTTCATACGATTCCTAGCATCCCTAATAATTAATTCTAAAGCACAGCAGTGTCTATGCAACCAATCCTCATATTACCACATATTCCTATGTATAGGCAATACTACCTTTGGGAGAATTTCCCCAGTTCTAGATTTCCCCGTACGTCCCCATATCGACAAAATCAAGGATCATACCACCAAATGAGTTAAACGATGTATGCATTAAGCAAAGAGGAAAACTCTAACAATTAATGAAGTAAGCATATATCAATAAAAAGAATTTATTCAAATACAAGAGAGTTTAGAGGTTACATCTTTCCCCAGCAACAAATAAGGTTTAGTTCCCCATCGTCATGGAGAAACTAGGTGAATGGAATGAAAGAGATAGAAACCCTAAAGGGAGAAAAGGAGAGTTGTCACCATCTCCAAATCTACCCTCAAAGGGGGTGAAAAGTGTGTTTCTGTGCCTAAGCCATCAAAAGATACAAACCCTAAGATGTTTTGGCCTTTAAATAGGGTATAAAAATAACATAAAACAAGCCCAAGCCCAAACAGATCATAAAAATCACAGAAAACAGGTCCAAGCCCAGCAGACAACCGCCTGACGTCACACTTTTGCCACCCGACGGTTTCCCCTAAATCGCGCCACCGCCCGGCGTCAAGGGTCCACTGCCCGACGGTTTGCCTCTAATCGCAAATCCGCCCGGCGTCCATGCCTGGGTGTCAGACAGTGCCTTCTCCTCGCATTTGGCCGCCCAGCGGTGAAATTTACCGTTGGGCGGTTCCTAGACTCTTATTTTCTTCATTTTTCTTCCTCTGTCTTGAGTATAAGACCTTCACCTTCAACTCCATTCTTCACTTTCATCAAAAATGCTACAAAACAAACATAATACCTTTAAAAACAGCTTTTAACTCTCAACAGACGCAACTTACGTGTTTTGCTTGATTCTAAGCTCATTCTAAGCCTTAAAGGGAGTAATTTGGTCTCAAATGAATTATGAAAATAACTGTTTTTCAACCGTTATCAATTATATGTTTGTACTGTTGTCAAACTGCCTTTTAGTCGCCTAAGGCAGAACAAAGAACTGGTCCCCACTAATGTAGCATAGGGCAACTAGAGTATCAATCCTAGGACTCAACTAATTAAGATTAAAGTGTATGGTTAAGATCTTGTGTTTATTTAATAATTATTTACTTACTAACTACTAAATAGGTGGGGACATTTAAAATGAATAAAACTAAAATGACAGAATTGAAACTAGTCTAACTAAAATCTATTTGAAATAAAGAAATTGAGTTGCAATAAAAGAAAACAAAATAAAAGTTTGAACTACTCAAAACAGAAATAAAATCTAAGTCTAACAGAGTCCATTGACAATCAACTAAAAGTAAACAACCACAACATCAAAACCCAAACTGAACTACAATTATCACTATCAAAACAATTAAAAATTTCAAAACAAAGTTGAATTCATAGGTGAAATGTACAATGGATTGAATAAAAGACTGCTTAGAGTTCTCAGGAAGACATCCTGATAAGTGAATCCCAATCCAGGTATTCAGGTTCATATTTCAGAATCGTAAGATGACTATTTCCACTAATTTGTTCAACCAGTGTTCATTTGCCTACTCATCAATCAAAAATTCACAAACAATTGAAAAGAAGCATAGAACAAAACTTAAATGTGCAAATGATTGAGAATAAAGCTTCAATTACACTCAGAAAGACATTCTGATTAAAGGAAGCCCAATCCAGGGTCTTACAGTTCAATTTTCAGAACTTGTTTTGGCAATTTTCACTCATTCTCTCAATCAATACAAACCTAAATATGATATACGGTAAAAAAATAGAACAGATGAATCTTTATGCAGTGGACTCTACTCTGACTGGAGAAGACATCCCGATGACTAATGCTCATTATAGAGTCATTTAATTCCAAAAGGAATTATAGAATGCAGAGATACAGAATCCAAAGTATTCTCTAAACGATAGCATTACAAACATCAAAAGCAAAGAACAAAATCAAAACACAAACAAACACTAATTTGCTTCTCCAAAACGCAACGTTCCAATTAGATTTGGTCCAGCCCAAAACTGCGGCCCAATTCCCATGCAACATAGGAGCCCAATTTTGTTTCAATTAGCAGCAACTCACAGATTCAATCCTTCCACCGATTTGAACTCATTTGCACCTGCCCTAGGCTACTTTTATCTTTCTGGTAAGGGGTTCAATGCACAATTCTTTAATACCAGCCCAATTAAATGTGTAGCATAATGCATATTTGTAGTAGCAGCGGCCCAGCAAAACCATTTCCATGCCAACACGCTCAATTCCAGCTTCTAGCGGCCTACCTCAATTTCAGCCCAAATCAGATTCTGTTATGGTCCAATCAACAAATTTCAGCCCAATTATTAAGGGCCTTCCTGCAACAACAACAAAAATCAATCCAAGATTAAAGAAAAGAAAAAGAAATTTAATAAGAAATATTTTTATCAAAAAATTTCTAAGAAAGAAAATAAAACTTTCTAATTATTAAATAAAACTAAAAATTACACTTAAAAAACTATTTTTAACTAAAATTTGGTAAAACGACAGAATTTACAGAAAAACCTAAATTTAACCTAATTCTAAACAATTAAAGACTAAAATACACTAACCTAGACTTGTAAACACAGAAAAATATGAAAATATTGAGAGTTATCACACCCGCACACTTAAACAACTGCCCTCCTGGGCAGGGACAAACTAAAACTAAAAATAAAAACAAATGACTCAATTTACAAAGAAAAGACTATAGACAACCTAGGCAACTTCTAAATTCTATTTAAGCTTACTCAACCCTGCCAAATCACACCAATTCTAGCTATTTCATCAAATCAGAACTGCACAAAAGAAATCTTAACTTCAAACTCAAGCTTCAACAATTCCAGCAAGTATAACAACTCAATCCAATCAAAATCAGTAAAGCAAACATATGGAAAAGTAGCAGTCAGTTTCAAGCTCACAGGATGTTGTATGCACTCAAATCACTCAACTGTTTAAGGATAATCTTGTTTCACTCAATCATGACATGTTAACCACCATTACAACTTTGAATAGACTCTAAATGACAGTGCTTGACTCAAGGTTCATCTTAATCACTAGGTCTTTATTTGCTTGTAATGTTCATGGAATGAAATGGCAAAACAAAAAAGGATGGGAACTGAAATGAGTAGAGAAATAGTCTTTATTTGGTTAATCATAGTCATTGTGTTTAGGAAGTCTTAAACAGTTATATTCTGATTGTTAGAGAGAATTAAGTTTAAGCTAATTGCATTATTTTCAACGTTTCTTGATTGATCTAGTTTGTGGTTTAGTTTTGCTTGAACTCATCTGATTGGAGAAACTAAAATTGTGCATTTACTGATTTGATTGCAACTAATGTGGTAGTAAAGGGTTTTCAAAATCAGTGGCTGCAGAGTTGGTTCTATGTGTTTAAAACTATTTTGAAACTATAGCACTGAGCTTTTGTGAAATTAAGAGTCGTATCTAAATTGAAGAGTTATCCAAACAGTTGATTATTGCATGTCTTATACTGTTCCTGGTTTGGCAGATATAAGATTGGTGTGAGTGTTTCTGGTCTATATTTCTATTTTCTGGTTTGTGTTTGCTGTTGTAGTGACTTTGTGTATGCAGAGCTGTTGTGACTGAATCATTAGTTGAGCAGAAGATTATTGAAGAAACAGTAGCTAAAGCATCTCAGTGTAGGACTTGGATCAGATTAAAACAGCCATCCACAGAGGGAGTTTCTTTTATCCTAAAAGTTGATTTCATTGGATTTCAATTCGTAAAGGAGTTTAATTAAACACTAGAAACAACATTTCTGGATTGTTATTTGAGAGAAAGGCAATTCTTTTGGCTGCCTCACGTGTACAAGGCTGAGAAAGAGAGGACTCATTTCTGTGTAAATTTCCTCTTCTAAGATGTTTAGATAACAGTTTACTTATCCAGCTTTGTGCATTTGTGATTGTAGAGTTGAATCCAAAAGACAAGTAGCAGCAACATCTTGATTGGACAAAAGATAAAAGCTTGAATCCATATGTGATGAGAGTAGAATTCAGAAGCAACCAAAAGTGTGGAGCACGTGAATCTGGGCACAAAAGATTGGTACCGTAGCAGCCTGGAGCAGTAACATAGTTTAGCTTTTGTTTTATTTTTCTTTGTATTTGATTTGTTCAAATTGCTTTGTAAATGGGCTTGTGTTAGTCCACTCTTAGTTGGTTTGTAAATGGCCTTTTATAAATTCCAAGTTTGGAAGAGTCATTGGTGCTCTTTCAATTCTTGGCAACTTTAATTGCTTTTTTTTTTAGCTTTTTAGCTTAGCTAGACATAGGAGTATAATTTGATTGTCTTTGCCACATTAGTGTCCGTACGTAGGGGTATTATTACAGTCCGCTATAATTGTCTTTGATTGTTTGAGTTGAGTCCTTTGATTTTAAAAGTGATTTTATTTTAAAGGGTAATTAGTAAGTAGCTTAAGACACATCTGGCTAAGGCAAGACTTCGTATTTAAACAACCCTTGTGGCTCACCTCTCTTACCTGGGATTTGTCTAAAGTAAAAGCTTTTAGTCTTTTAGATTAAGAAAACTTTTAAAAGCAAAGATGTCTTGTTATAGTTCATATAGGTCTTCTTCTAGTTCATATAGGTTGTCTAGTCTAGATAATGTTGATGAAATGTTTAAGCAAGCTAGGAATCTTCCATTCTTTGGTAAAGACATAGGAGCATTAACATACCTAGCTTGGGAAAGAGAAGTAGATAAAATAGATCCTTGGTTTTATAGAGAGAGACAATCTTATGTCCTTAGCATATATCTCTCTAAGTTAGAAGAACATGCAAGAGTGTGGTGGGATGAAAGACAATACCATGTTATCACACAAGAAAGATAAAAGCTGGCCCAAAATCTCTCAAGGGTTTAAGAATTGTTAAAACTGACTTCCTACTCATCCTATGCAAAAATTACTGAATTGAAATGAACTAAAGCTACAAAAATTAATGCTAGAACTACCTCTGCCTAAATCTAAAGCTAAGTCTACTCTTGACAATTCAAATATAAGGAAATGAAGCTAAAAATTGAATGAATTCAGTAAGTAATAAAGAAAACCTAAAAGCTCCTAAAAACACTTAAACATATTTACCTAAGCTATATACAATATGAACAGATGGTAACAAAACATTATGCAACCTAAACGAATCCTATACAGTGGAAAACAACCTAAAACAGAGAACTGAAACTAAAATGATCCTATTTACAAGTCTAAAAAGGAAACAATAAAAGAAGACCGAATGTAATCTTAAAACAGATCCTGACAAAGGAATGAAAGCAAAAGAACCTAAGCAATTCCTAATAGAAACGATGAATGATAAAAAAATGAAAAACAATTCCTAATGAACAACTTAAAACAAATCTTAAAGCGAAAAGAACCTATATGTATCAAAACAGAGACGTAACAAGAAGAATAACCAAAAAGGGGTTTTAAGCAAAGACTGAAACAGAAGAAGTTTCTATTTACAAGCTAGAACAGAATATGAAACAAGAAACAATGATAGAGGAAGAAAAAGAAAAAACTAGGTATTTACAAATTAACTAAACCAGAACTAAACTAAAGGGGCAAACAGCTCGAAAAAAAAATTTACCCCTATTTTATTACTAAACTAACGCTAAACAAGATTATTTACATCAGAATAAACATTTTAAACCTATACTTTCCCACCCTCACACTTAAGAGGCACATTGCCCTCAATGTGTGAGTGGGTAAGGCTCCTAACAACACAGAACAATCACAGACATACGTAATAGGTATATACAAGACAAACAACACCAGATATGTACAAGAATAGAATTGAGAAAGAACAAAAAATTGAACCAGAAGTGTATGAAACAGCACTATAGAATTGAACACAAAAGAACACAAGAATATTGTTAAGACTTTGGCAAGTGTACCAAGTCGCTCAAGTAGTAAAACCGGTAAGACCGGATATCGTTTCCCAAGAGACTTCGGTATTACTTTAATATCGTATAATTGCTAATTAATTTAAGCTAAAGAATGATTCCATTTTAGTGTGAGATTATGCAATGAAAGTAAAACTTATGCATAAGTAAAAGTTTGAACTACTTGGGGCCAAAACACGTGAAAATGAGATGATTAACGTATAAGTGGGATGAATATGTTGGAGAATGATTTCAACTAATTCCATCCTATGCAAATGCACTGCACCACTCTTCTTCAATTATTTGTTCTTGTCAACTAGCTAAATCACTAAAACCCAATCCTTTGGTGAGATAGCCTAGGTTCATTTGATACATCCCAATCCCTTGGTAATCCAACAAACTCACCTGCATTAAGAACAGAAGTTTATGTCAACTAACGGTCCTAGCTCTATCCCTAGATACTATTTCCCTTAGGTGTTTAGTCTAGTTCAAGGTTCAACCAATGTTTCCCAACCTTAAGTAAACCCCACAATCAAGCTATGGTTGATCAAGTCATAACTAGCATTAAGTAAAAGACAAAAACACCAACAAGTAATGAATGAAGCATTTTTCATTTAAAAACAAATGCATTTACATAAGAAGTTCTTAGTTTACATCACTCTCCAACAAAAATGAACTTAGCTCTCCATTAATGGAGAGCTTGAGCTTATAATGGAATGAAAATAGTGAAGAAGAGACTCAAGGAGAAGGAAAGGAGAGCTCCCACTGTCCAAAACTAGCTCCAAGAGGTGCAAGAACGTTTCCCCAGGTCTCAGCCGCCAAAAAGATCGTAACCCTCGAAAACTGTGTGCCTTTTATAGGGTAGGGTGCCACATCAGATAACTCGCGCCCAGCGCCATTAAAGTGGCGCCCACCGTGAAATGCTGACTGAAAACAGTGAGTTTTCATGCCCAGCGCCCCCTAGGTCACGCCCAGCGTGAAAACCTCCTGGACCAACAGCAGCAATTCGCGCCCAGCGCCAAGAAATTCGCGCTCAGCGTGAAGCTGAAAGAATCACCACTTCAAAACCTTCACATTTTTGGCTCTTCCTTGGCTCTTCACTCTTGATAAAATTGGAGGTCCTTCCAGAGCTCATAAAGTTCCTATAAAACTTGGAAGAATTAGTGATGAAAATTGTTGTGTAACCTAAACCTCAGATATTCACAGAGTTAAAGATAAAGAAGGGATCAAGCATGTTTCAAGCCTTGGAAGAGTTGATTTGGTGGGAAAATTGTACCATAGATAACGGTAAGAATTACTGTTATCAACATACATGAACAGAACTATAAAAACAAAAGTAAACTACAAAGCTACAAGAAGAAGAAAACTTATTCAAATTGGCCAAAGATCAAAATTAATTTTCTTTATTTTTATGAAAGATGACATATTTTCTATTCTACTATTTTAGTTAAAACTATGCATATTACTCTAAAAGACCTATACCTACTATTTAAAAGAAAGGGAAAGAAGGTATGGGTTTTTCTCCATGTTGAGCTCCTCTGTGTAATATTTCCATGACTGCATTAAAGTTCTCCTGCTCAAGCATTTGTTGTAGCAGTTGGAACTCTCCATTCAATGCTCTCAACTGCCTATTCTGCATGTTCAAGACATTTTGTTGCAGCAACCAGATCTCCTCTTGCCTTTTCTGTTCAATCTGTGGGGACCAAGTTCTTTGAGGATGTGTAATTTTGTCTCCTGCAATCACTAGAACAGTGTTTGTGCCTTAATGTCTGCAACTTTTTCTTCGTATAATGCTGCAGAGTAAACACTAAATTCAAAGTCAGCATGCATAAGTGAATCATCAAACATTACAGCTTTGTCTACTGTGAACTTAGAATCGGTTTCAATAAAGAACATTGCATCAAAGGCTAGACAGATATCATCATTACAAACAACAGAAGTATGAACATGCTTAATCTCAAATACTGCTTCAAGAATCTTAGAATCAATAATTACATCACTCTCAGCAATAGGCTCTAAAGAATCTATGCACATACAATTAAATGCATCAAACTGAATAGGCAACTCAAGTATGGCAATTGGAACTTCAAAGTTAGAATAAACCTGTGTTGACTCACTGAAAATGTCTTTACCAATAACAGTAGATTCCTCAATTAAATCAGCACAATCCACAAAGCTATCATCAAGTTTAGTGCACACATCATGACCAATATCAGGAATTTTAATATGTTCTACAAAAAAAATTTCATCCAGCAATTCAGAACAACCAGGTATAATAGCAAGAATATCAGGCAAGGGTTTCTCAAGCTCAACATGCATGAGATTATCAAAACTTGTTTGCACCTCACCCAAACAGATATGAAGCTCAAGTTTAAAATCAACCTGTACTGGTTCCTCAAAAATATCCTCAGCATTCTCCACCAAATCAGCAACTGAAATGGTGTCAAAATCAGTGCATAACTCTGAAACAACATAATATTCAATGGTAAATGCTGAATCTAAAATGTGAGTGTGTGCAGGCATAACAGTAACACAATCTGAGGCAGGTTCTATGGGTTCATCTTTAAACAGATCAAAAGCATTAAAATCAATTTAAACCTCAGGCAATTGAATAGAAATGTCAAGTTTAGAATAAACCTGCTCAAGTTGCATATTAGAACCTGTGTTCTCACCAGATTTACTAACTTCATTATGACAACTACTCAACTTTGATATCAAGTACCTTGCTTCTGAAATTGTCTTGTCCATCATTGATCCTCCAGCTGCAGCATCCACATAGAGTTTGAACTACTCAAAATAAAAGTTTGAACTACTCAAAACAGAAATAAAATCTAAGTCTAACAGAATCCATTGACAATCAACTAAAAGTAAACAACCAGAACATCAAAACCCAAACTGAACTACAATTATCACTATCAAAACAATTAAAAATTTCAAAACAGAGTTGAATACATAGGTGAAATGCACATTGGATTGAATAAAAGAGTGCTTAGAGTTCTCAGGAAGACATCCTGATAAGTGAATCCCAATCCAGGTATTCAGGTTCATATTTCAGAATCTTGAGATGACTTTTTCCACTAATTTGTTCAACCAATGTTCATTTGCCTATTCATCAATAAAAAATTCACAAAAAATTGAAAAGAAGCATAGAACAGAATTTAAATGTGCAAATGATTGAGAATAAAGCTTCAATTACACTCAGAAAGACATTCTGATTAAAGGAAGCCCAATCCAGGGTCTTACAGTTCAATTTTCAGAACTTGTTTTGGCAATTTTCACTCATTCTCAATCAATACAAACCTAAATCTGATATACCCTAAAAAAATAGAACAGATGAACCTTTATGAAGTGGACTCTACTCTGACTCGAGAAGACATCTCGATGACTAATGCTCATTATAGAGTCATTTAATTCCAAAAGGAATTATAGAATGCAGAGATACAGAATCCAAAGTATTTTCTAAACAATAGCATTACAAACATCAAAAGCAAAGAAAAAAAATCAAAACACAAACAAGAATACGAACACAACACAGAACAAAACTTTATTAACATGAAAAGAGAATTACACACTATACCAGAATTCACCAAGATTCTTGTGGCATGTCACCCTCACAATTGTCTCGGCGAAATCCAATAGCCAAAAAACCTACTTCTAGGAAAGAGTAAAAAACCCTAATCTACAGAATGAAGAAAGGTAGCTGAAAGTGTGTCTGTTCGAGAGTGTAAGAAACTATTTAGATGGTTGAAAGCCCCTATATATAGGGTTGAAGAAAGAAAAATGAAAGAGGGAAAAAGGAAGAAGAAACTTGCACGAGACGCTTTAATCTTCTCCTCATCGGACGGTCAGCAGTTGCTTCCTTTCCAAGCCCTCCGATCATCTCCACGTCGGCACCGGTCAAGGTCCTCTTGCACCTTGCCCTAGCTCTTGGGTGTTTGTGTTTTGCTGCCAAATGAAGTCTTGAGGTGAAGACCCCCAAAGAAGGCAGCAATGCGTCAACTTCTCTCGCACTTTACTCTAAAGGAATTTTCTTTTCTGCCTTTGCCAAATGAAATGTGAAGTCTAAACCCCTTAGGCAGTAGCTGCACCAAACGGCATCGTTGCACTAATTTGCTTCTCCAAAACGCAACGTTCCAATTAGATTTGATCCAACCCAAAACTGCGACCCAATTCCCATACAACATAGCAGCCCAATTATGTTTCAATTAGCAGCAGCTCACAGATTCAATCCTTCCACCGATTTGAACTCATTCGCACTTGCCCTGGGCTACTTTTATCTTTCTGGTAAGGGGTTCAATGCACAATTCTTCAATACCAGCCCAATTAAATGTGTAGCATAATGCATATCTGTAGTAGCAGCGGCCCAGCAGAACCATATCCATGCCAACACACTCAATTCCAGCTTCTAGCGGCCTAGTTCAATTTCAGCCCAAATCATATTCAGTTATGGTCCAATCAGAAAATTTCAGCCCAATTATTAAGGGCCTTCCTGCAACAACAAAAAAAATCAATCCAAGAAATTAAAGAAAAGAAAAAAAAATTAATAAAGAAATATCTTTATCAAAGATCTTTTAAGCAAAAAAATAAAATTTTCTAATTATTAACGAAAACTAAAAATTGTCAGAATATGTAAATTTATTAAGCAATAAATATTACAATTAATATGACAATTATGTGTAATCCCTAAAATTAAGGGATTAGGATTAGTAATTATTGGGAAAATTTCCTTTCATTAAGATTAGGTATTATTGGGTAGATATCTCCTGATTTAGAGACTTTATTTCAGGAGATTTTTTACCTTAATTAGACCATGGTTTGTTTCTTTTTAAACACCTATGTATTGTTTCAAAAGTATGAACGTGAGAATAATTATTTCCAGCATCCTACTTTTGTTTTCAACATGGTATCAGAGCTCTAGGTTTTTCCTGGAGCCTGGTCTTTGTTTTCTTGTCTCACGGCCTTCATTGTCATTTCTTAAATATTGCTGGCCTTCATTGCCAGTCTCATCTAAAAAGGGGACAACCTTAATTGCTGCTGTTATTCTTTCCGCTGTGTTAACCTAACCTCCGATTACGATGTCTGATGCTACATCAAATAGAGAAGTCTCTAGTTCTTCACACAAAAATGGAGAACTCCAAGGCCTCTGAGCATCATACAGGTTGGATGGGAAAAATTTTCTCAAATGGTCCCAGTTTGTTAGAACCTATCTCAAGGGAAAAGGATGCCTGGTTCATCTCCTTAAAAATGGTCCAAGCATGGAGGATCCAGCATTTGCAGCATGGGATGAAAAAGATTCCATGATTATGTCTTGGTTATGGGACTCCATGGAAGCTACCATCAATGACACTTGTATGTTTCTTAATACTGCTAAAGATATTTGGGACTCCATAAACCGCACATATTCCAAAGCCAATGACGCTGCCCAATTATATGAAATCAAAATAAAAACTGCAGCCACAAAACAGGGAAGTAGAGGAATCACAGAATATGCGGCATTGTTGCAGAATCTATGGCAGGAACTTGATCACTACAGAGTTTTTGAAATGAAACGTGTTGAGGATGCAATCTTCTTGAAGAAATTCATAGAGAAGGATCGCGTGTATGATTTTCTAGCAGGACTAAATCCTGAATTTGATCAGGTTAGAGTGCAAATTCTAGGGAGAAAGGATATTCCTTCGCTAGAAGAAACCATCTCTATTGTTCGTGCAGAAGAGAGTCGGAGGAGTGTAATGCTTGAGTCTCAACCAATAGATGGGTCTGCTCTACTTACCAAACTTGATCTGGTGCAGAAAGGAAATGAGCAAAATACTAATTCTCTATGGAAAGGAAACAAAGATAATTTATGGTGCACCTATTGTTAGAAACCGAGATACACAAGGGAGAAATGTTGGAAATTGCATGGCAAACCTCCAGGAAAGGAGTGGGTGAATCGTGGTGGACAACAAAAGTCCCAAGTGCATGTAACACAAGCAGAGATTAAAGAATCTCCAGCAGTAGACAGTTTCAATATGGAAGAGATAAAGAAACTGAAAAAGCTATTGGGGTGTCGCAACCAGAAAATCGCGACGGGACGACGACGATCCAAAAAGGAAACATATTTTGAAAAGAAGATTTTGGAGTCGCCACCATAGTTTATTTTGGAAAACTACGGAAAAACCAAAAACGATAAAGCAAGGTCCACGAAAACCAGATTCTGGGTTCGGGAGTCGGTTACGTGTGGGGAAGGTGTTAGCACCCCCACAACGCCTGCCCTAAGGCAGTACCTTTAATTAAATACGCAAATTCGATGTGGTTTGTAAAATGTCTAATTTCCCCTACAAAATAAAACTCTAAAGAAAACAAAATATATTTTTTAGTTTTTTTTGTGTGCCCGACAAGGATTGACCTTGCTCCTACGTATTCTCAGTAGGACTGAGAAATCAGGGTTACGTAGTTCTTTAGGAAATATTGTTGTTCGAAGGTGTTTTTTAGTTTTTTGAAGATTTCATATTTTTTGGTATGTTTATATGAAAGAGAAAAAAGTTTTTAGCACAAGGCCTACGCGAGCGGTCGCACGTGTGCTTAAAACTTTTCAAAACATTTTTATTTGATTTTTAATTTTTTTGTAAAAGAAAGGAAAAAGATTTTCAGCACAAGGCCTACGCGAGCGGTCGCACGTGTGCTTAAACCTTTTCAAAACATTTTTGTTTGATTTTTAATTTTTTGTAAAAGAAAGGAAAAAGATTTTCAGCACAAGGCCTACGCGAGCGGTCGCACTTGTGCTTAAACCTTTTCAAAACATTTTTTGTTTGATTTTTAATTTTTTGTAAAAGAAAGGAAAAAGATTTTCAGCACAAGGCCTACGCGAGCGGTCGCACGTGTGCTTAAACCTTTTCAAAACATTTTTTGTTTGATTTTTAATTTTTTTTGTGAAAGAAAGGGAAAAGGTTTTTTAACACAAGGCCTACGCGAACGGTCGCACGTGTGTTTAAACCTTTTCAAAATATTTTTGATTTTTTTAAATATATATATAAAAAGAAAATGGATTAAAAAAAATAGGTGAATTATTAAATAAATAAAAATAAGAGTAAAAATAGAATAAAATAAAGGTGTGGTGGTACCTAGATAAGAGATGGGTGTCTTAAAACATTTTAACACTGATTGGGCTTGAGCCCGAGTAGCTAGGGGTGAAAAATGGGAAAACAGGGGGGCTGCAAAGGAGAAATTTTTATTCTTATGTTTGACTCGATTTAGGCCCAGTTGACTACTGGTAAGGTGGAAAATGGTAAAAACTGGGGTGCAGGAAATAAAAATTAAACAGAGAAAAGTCCAATAAACCAAAGGGGTGTGCAACTATCGAAACCAGGGTGTGCAACTGGACCTTTTACTGCCCAAGCCCAAGGCTCCCTTTTAACTTTTTGTTTGCAAGTAGGAGTATGAAACGTGAATAAGGGGTGCAGGGAAAAAAAGAAACAGCCCCTCAGCCAGGCCCAAGGCCCTTTTGTTTACCCTAGAGACCCCCAGGGGTTCAGCCAATTCCATCCCATTCCAAACGTGCCGTCACCTTGAGCCCTCCTCTCCCTTCCTGGAGAACGACTGAGAAACACCCAAGCTACCCAAACGCCGGCAGCCATGGCCAGCCACGAGCCACTTTCTCGCACTAACCTAAAGGTTGTGCCGCCACCACACCACCACTTCACGGCCACCGTGACACCACCCAAAAGCGTCGCCGGCGATCACGATCCATCTCATCGGACCGCCACCGTAAGCCAACGCGAACCGTCATCTCTCTTCCCCAAATCCAAAGCTACCGTCGCCGCCGAGACCGGAATCCCCGCCCTCACTCTCAAAACCAGTTACCGCGAGCCTACATCTGTAGGGACAATGCCTTCCGCAACGACTCAACCCTCCCACATCGCTAGTGAAAAATCCCCTCGCCCTATGCTCGCTCCATCGTCAATGGGAGCAGTATCCAACTAAGCCACTCTTAATGCAGATGAATAAACAACAACATGGTTTCCGAGTTTTACTCTGTGTGTGTGGGTGCTGGGAATTGGTTCTTGTATTGTGTTGGTTCTTGTTTCTGTTGTTTGTGCTTTGATATTTGGCTGGTTCCTTTTTCTTGTTTGTAAATGGTATTCGGTCATGGGGAGAATGGTGGTTGCTCTGTGTTAAGTTCGAAAAGGCGTTGAAAATGGATTTAATTGGCCTCTTTTGTTTCTGTTGATTCGTTCACTGCAATGGTTTTTTGGGTTTTTTTGGTGGTTTGGGGTTAATTGGAAATGGAAGAGGAGTTAGGTTGTTTGATGCACAACTTTTGGCATGGGCGTTTTCGGTGTGCAGAGTAGTGTGAAACAGAGGCAGTCTGACACAATCCACCGTGACGGTGGAAACAGAGGTAATGAATTTCAATAAAAATGGTGGTAACCAAGGAGGATGATGCTCGATAATGACAAGGAAAAATGACACACAGTGATAACAATTTCAAACAAGGTCACAGTGAGTGTATAATTTAACAAACCCCCCAACGTAAACATAATGGCATGGACTATTAAAATGTTACCTCTCCGGCGACGATACTAAAACGAAGATATCCTTGATAAGCTAAGACTCCTCCTTCGTTTGCCTCCCTCCGTTTTTTTTTTTTTTTTTTTTTTTTTTTTTTTTTGATCCTCTGATCTCTCTTTTTTTTCTTTTCGCCCACCGTTATCCTCCTCCCAAAATCTTGGAAAAAAGAATCTTCCTAACCACCTGGTCTCCAGCTGTCCCCCCCTTCATTCTCCCCTCTCGCGTTTTTCTCCACCTCTTCTCCTTTTTTCTTCTTTTTTTTTTTCAATTTTCTTCTAATAACAATAAAAAAAACTAAAACGTATTTGATTTTTTATTATTATTATTTTTTATTTATTTGTATTATTTTTTTTATTTTTTATTTATTATTTTTTCTTTTTATCTTTTTTCAATTCAATTTTATTTTAAAAGAGATGAACATAAAATAAAATTTCATAAAAGTAAAACAAAGAAAAATACAATTAACAACTAATTAATAAATGAAAGAAAATTAAACCATATTAAAAAGAAAAAGAAATAGGACAAAGATATTGAAGTAATAATAATAATAACTAAATAAGTAAATAAATAAATAAATAAATGAGAAAAAATTAAAGAGAAAGAAAAAAGTATACAATTCAATCACCCGGACGAAATTGGGTGTTGACATGGGGAATATAGAGGAACCCTCTGGATCATGTTCTCTTGTTTTCTCATGTAAAACTTCTTGTATGAATACCTCATATAATGTGAACTCTTGGATTGTGGATTCGGGAGCTACAGATCACATGATACACTTAGTCCAACTGTTTCATTCTTATACACCCTCACCAAGTAATAGAAAAATTATTGTTGTCAATGGGTCAGTAGCTACTGTTGCAGGATATGGTAATATCCAAGTAAACCCCAACCTTATGCTTAAAAATGTTCTCCATGTTCCCAAACTCTCAGCCAGTCTTCTCTCCATAAAGAAACTAACCTCTGATCTCAATTGCTCTGCAATTTTTTTCCCATTTCTATGTGTTTTTCAGGAACAGGACTCGGGGAGGAGGATTGGACTTGCTAAAGAAAAATATGGTCTTTACTACTTGGAAGTATATCAAGAATCCCAAACCAATCAAGCAAAATCCCATCACAATATAACAAATAAGGATGAACTATGGCTGTATCACTATCGTCTAGGACACCCATCATTTAAGGTGCTACAGTTTATGTTTCCACATCTGTATGCAAACTTAGATATCTCAAAACTTCACTGTGAAACTTGTGAATTAGCCAAGCACACTCGTGCATCTTTTCCCAACAGCAATAGTAAAAGCTCTCAACCTTTTCAATTGGTTCATAGTGATATATGGGGTCCATCTCCAGTACCTAATATCTCTGGGCCCGCTGGTTTGTAACATTTATTGATGATTGCACTAGAGTTACTTGGCTCTATTTGCTTAAACAAAAATCTGATGTAAGCACTATCATTCCCATATTTCACTCTATGATTAGAACTCAATTTGGAGTTAATATTAAAAGGTTTAGGACCGATAATGCTAGAGATTATTTCAATCAAACCATATCCTCGTATTTCCAATCTAATGGGATCATCCATGATTCTTCATGTGTTTATACCCCCACAACAAAATGGAGTGGCAGAAAGGAAAAATGGGCATTTACTCAATATAACTCGGGCACTTCTTTTTAAAGGAATGTTCCAAAAAATTATTGGGGAGAAGATGTTCTTACTGCATCCTATCTTATTAATAGACTTCCCTCACATGGCCTAAGTAATAAGAGTCCAATAGAAGTCCTAAATAATTTCTTTCCTCACTTTAAGAAATCAAATGGACTGATTCCTAGAATATTTGGATGTACAGCCTTTGCACATGTCCCTGTTCAAGCTAGAGATAAATTGGATCCCAGGGCTGTTAAATGTAT
The DNA here is from genome assembly GCA_036885675.1 of Vigna mungo. Classification (NCBI taxonomy): domain Eukaryota; kingdom Viridiplantae; phylum Streptophyta; class Magnoliopsida; order Fabales; family Fabaceae; genus Vigna; species Vigna mungo. The sequence continues at coordinate 24,367,276 of CP144699.1, forward strand.
TTTTTTAGGATATTCAGCTACACAAAAAGGGTATAAATGTTATGATCCTATCATTAAAAAGTGGTATATCTCAACTGATGTCACTTTTCTTGAAACTGAACCTTTTTTTAACAAAAACAATCCTTCAGAACAATGTCTAGAAGACCCTCATGAAAATACTGAGTTCTTAATTCTGCCATATACCAACAGATCTGAGCCTCCAACTATACAACATAATTCTGAACGAGGATCAGAAGCTGAAATGGATACAGATTTCCCCATTGAAGCAACTCGAATAGAAGTTGACAAGGTTTACACCAGGAGAAAGAAGATTCCAGATATGTTGCAAGTCCATGAATCCAATCCAAGTTCTGCACCAGAAAATGAAGAAATACCCGAACCATAAAATGAGATTGACCTTCCAATAGCCATCCGAAAAGGTACTAGAAATTGCACAAAAAAACCTCTTTATCCTCTCTCAAATTATGTTTCTTATGATAGATTATCAGCTAACCATAAAAGCTTTATTGTAAACTTGAATTCTGTGGTTATACCAAATAATATTACTGAAGCACTAGCAAAGAAAGAGTGCAGAGATGCTATGCAAGTGGAAATGACAGCATTAGAGAAGAATAACACTTGGGAAATTGTGGATAAACCCAAAGAAAAGAATATTGTTGACTGTAAGTGGATATTCACAGTAAAATATAATGTTGATGGGTCACTTGAACGATACAAAGCAAGATTGGTGGCCAAAGGATATACTCAAGCATATGGAATATACTATGAAGAGATGTTTGCACCAGTTGCTAAAATGAATACTCTAAGGATTCTTCTATCCTTAGCTGCTCATTTTGATTGGAAACTACTACAGTATGATGTTAAAAATGCATTTCTTCAAGGAGACCTAGAGGAAGAAATCTACATGAATATCCCACAGGGGGTTGAAGGAGATAGACAAAATAAGGTGTGCAGACTTAAAAAGGCATTATATGGACTGAAACAATCTCCTAAAGCATGGTTTGGGAGGTTCTCAAAAGTTATGAAGGAATTTGGCTACAAACAAAGCCAAGGAGACCATACGTTGTTCATAAAACATTCAGAAAAAGGGAAGGTAACAATTATTTTGGTGTATGTGGATGATATTATAGTAACTGAAATGATGAAAAAGAAAAGGAAAAATTGAAACAAAGACTAGTCCAAGAATTTGATCTGAAAGAGCTTGGAAAATTGAAATATTTTCTAGGAATTGAAGTAGCATACTCTAACCAAGGAATCTTTATATCCCAACAAAAATACATAACCGATTTGTTGGTTGAGACAAAGACTATTGGATGCAGACCTGCAACCACTCCAATGGACCCCAATCACAAACTGAGTAAATCTAGAGATGAACCAGAAGTAGAAAAAAGCATGTACCAGAGGCTGGTTGGGAAATTAATATATTTGGCGCATACCCGACCAGATATTGCTCATTCGGTAAGTGTAGTAAGTCAGTTTATGCATGAACCAAAGTAGTCCCACCTTCAAGCTGCCTACAGGATTCTCCATTACTTAAAAGGCACCCCCGGAAAGGGAATCCTATTCAAGAAGAATGAAAGATTGAACCTTGAAGCCTACACCGACGCAGACTATGCAGGATCTCTGATTGATAGAAGATCGACTACTGGATATTGTACTTCCTTAGGTGGAAATTTAGTAACGTGGAGAAGTAAAAAATAGAATGTGGTGTCTAGATCATCAGCTCAATCAGAGTTCAGAGCACTTGCTCAAGGAATATGTGAATTATTATGGATAAAAATTATTCTGGATGATTTGAAAGTTGATTTGAAGGGTCCCATGAAACTGTATTGTGATAATAAATCAACAATAGAAATTGCACACAATCTCGTTCAACATGACCAGACAAAACACGTTGAAATAGATAGACACTTCATCAAAGAAAAAGTAGACAAAGGTTTAATATGGATGGCATATGTCCCATCCAGGCAACAAGTAGCTGATGTGTTAACAAAAGGTCTCAATAGCCCTATCTTCCAAGATCTTATAAGCAAGCTGGGAATGACCAATATCTATTCCTCAGCTTGAGGGGGATGTCAGAATATGTAAATTTATTAAGCAATAAATATTACAATTAATATGACAATTATGTGTAATCCCTAAAATTAAGGGATTACGATTAATAATTATTGGGCAGATTTCCTTTCATTAAGATTAGGTATTATTGGGTAGATATCTCCTGATTTAGAGACTTTATTTCAGGAGATTTTTTACCTTAATTAGACCATGGTTTGTTTCTTTTTAAACACCTATGTATTGTTTCAAAAGTATGAACGTGAGAATAATTATTTCCAGCATCCTACTTCTTTTTTCAACAAAAATTACACTTAAATATCTATTTTTAACTAAAATTTTGTAAAACGAAAGAATTTAAAGAAAAACTTAAATATATCCTAATTCTAAACAATTAAAGACTAAAATACACTAACCTAGACTTCTAAACACAGAAAAACATGAAAATATTGAGAGTTATCAATTGTCATGACACTTGTGAATTCAGTTAAAGTTATGTTTCTCTTTATTCTATTGTTATCCACATTAAATTATATACATGTATTATTGATTGTGGTAACATGTTATATCTCTTTTAGAGACATGAAAGTTATAAGATTGATTAAAGTTATGTTGAGTTGGTTTGATTATGTGATACATGGAAGGAATCTTGTCGTTCATGAATTTTGTCTGCCATGATCCAATCATTTCAATTCATATAAGGATGATGACTTGATAATTCTAATGACTGGTGCGCGCTTAAAGTTTAGTTTTAGATCTTCAAGTCATCACATGAACCAAGTGGGAGAATGTAAATTATATTAATTTAATAATTGGTTCATGTAATTTAAAGTATATAACTTTGATATAAAGATTCTAATGTGATGATTATTAGAATATAAGGTATTAAAGTTATGGAGATTATTTTAGAGTTATTAAAATTAATCTCTTTCTTCTCACTTCAATAAAAGACATTTTGGTATTTTATTAAAGTTGATTAAATATCAGGAAAAACTTTTTACTTCACGTATTAAGTTTCTCAAAAGTGAAGAGAAAAGGTAAGATTCTCTGGAAAGAAAAAGAAACTGTGACTTTGACAGAGAAAAACATCCTTGGTGTCGCAACCGGGATCGCGACGGGACGGTGAACCGAAAAACAAACGGGTTTAAAAAAGATTTCGGAGTCGCCACCATAATTTAATATGGAAAACTATGGAAAAACCCTAAAATAAAAGTATGGTCTACGAAAACAGATTTTCAGGTTCGGGAATCGGTTACGCGTAAGGAAGGTATTAGCACACTATCGTGCCTGCCCAAAGGCAGTACCTTTAATTAAATGTATAAAATTTATGTGGTTTTCCAAAATAATTAATTTTCCCCAAATATAAAAATAAAATTAAAATAAAATAAATTATTAAGAAACAAAAAATATTTTTTTTTTATTTTATGAACCCGACAAGGATTGACATTGGTCCTACGTATATTCGTTAATGGACAATCAGGGCTCACGTAGTTCTTTATCTAGAAAAAGGTTTGTGAGTTTGTTAAAAAAAAGATGGATTGATTTATATTTTTGAAAAAAAGTCCGGAAATCAGACATCGCATAATTTTGATAAAAGAATTTAATTTAATGAAAGTTAACCATTTTTGGTTTTGAATACTTTGTATTTTTTTATTATTTTAAAAATGGCGGAAAAAGAAAGAAACCGACCATAGGTCGATGCCTACCCTTTATTTTATTATTTGAAAAAAAAACATTATTTGTGTGTAGTAAAAAAAACTTTGAGCAAGAAAAAAAAGTTTAGGGCACAATAAAAGAAAAAGAATAGTGCAGAGACGACATACCTCTTTAGCTTTTGGGATTCCCTTAGTGCTTCCTCAGTGGTTGTTGTTGACAGAATCCATATATGTCATAACCTTTTTTGCTCTATACTTTCTCTTTCAATTTCTATTATCTCTAGGTCTTTTACTCTATTTTTTCATCCTCCTTTTTCCTTTCACAAGGTGTGTACTTATAGGCACATATTGCAATATTAAGACAGTCTTGTCTTAATTGAGAATTAATTGACAATTAGCAAAAAAGGGAAGGAAATGGTCTTGAATGCAATCAAATAAATCAAATGATATAATTGTCAGAAAATTTGCCCATTTTAAAAAAGAGGATCCTATTTTTCTCTTCAGAAGAAACTAATGCAACAAATTATATCAATATATTTTTAATTATTGCTTACCATTATTGCCATAATATTGATTCAAATTATTACCATATTAAACTAATTTCAAAAAACATTCCAAAGTGATGTGTCCTGCATTAAGGAAGACTATTTTATTATTTTCTTTTTCCTTTTTTTGTCCGCTATTAATTATTATTCTCTTATTCTTAAATTATTTATTATATACTTTCCCGGACGAAATTGGGTGTTGACACTTGGCAATTTCTACATCATCAAGAAAGCATCAAAGAGGAGTAAGAGAATGGAGAATAATTAAAAAACTATACAATAGATCCAGGTAAATTCTCTTCTATTATGTATAGAAAAATAATAAGTATCATGAAAATTCAAGATCTTATGTATTTTTTATTCAATTGAAAATTAAAGAATTGCTTACCATTTTTCCTAATAGTTTTAAGTCCAAATTTATAATGTGTATACTTTTATTCGATTTAAATATAATTATTTGTCATTGTTAAGTATATTTATGTGTAATTCAATCTTATAAAATTAATTTATAAGAATGAAATATACATTGTATTTATCCTTTTCTCTCTTTTTTTTCAGTTTTAATTTTTTAAAAGGATCTTTTAATTTGCAGTTATATTTAAAAATAATGTTTTTTTACTTTTATTTTTCTCTAGTATATGTTTTATAGTATTTTATGTAAGAAACTAAAGTATATTGTAATTTCAAAAAATTTAATATGTAATGAAAACACTGATTTTGTGAATTTTATTATAGATCCGTTCTTGAAGTACCTTTTGTTTCCTTTGTATGACCTTCAATTTTTGTTCCCGGATTCTGAATTCGCTATTGTAGTTAAATTTGGCTGAAACGTTGTTATAAAGTTATGAGTTGAAAAAAGTTATTTAAAATATTTGGTAAAGTTAGCGGATAAGATGATTAAAAAATATAAGATCAGAAAAAAAATATAATTAATTATTCAATTAAATATTAATATTTAATAATTATAAATTATAAATTTATTTTAAAACGTTATCCTCTAGAAAATTATATAAATTAACTTTCAAATATTGTTTTAAAATTTTCTTTATAGTTTAGATAGTTATAATTTGTAACACCCAAAATATAGTATAAAACTATATAAAAGAGTTATCACATATATGATAAGATAGAACAGTTAAAAGCTAAAATATAAAAGTCATCCAAAATAATCATAAAATTTAAACTTTATAAATAACTAGTCTGTTACAAAACTATATACAATGGTCTAAGATGCTACATCACCTCCGTCCAAAGTCTGCTCTAGAGAAACCTCCTCTCCCTCTGCTCACACTCACAGGATGATCATTGCAAAGGAAAAACACCACATATACAAAACACAATCACAAATAGAAGGGTAAGCTAAATATAAAAGAATTCATACATTTATATAACATACAACATACACATAAGTATTCATGCAAGATAAACTAATTCAGACATCCTAACATATTATGACCTAGACTTGACCGTCCGGACTTAGAATGATTGTCAAGCTATGGCAAGTTGTGCACTTGTGGTGGCGTTTACTGCTTTGCAAAGCCATTGCCAATGGGTTTCACCCTACCATACTCACAAGGTTAGTCTGTTACGGGCCTTGAAGCATACTGGAAGCCTTCAAGACTAAGACCTCCTACTACTCCTCACGACATGGATCAATCCTCTCTATTTGAGAATGAAACACCATTGGAGTTTAAGGATAACCCCCAAAACTGAGCTCCTACATTCATTCTAAACAAACTCGAATCTCACCAAGAGATTCCACATTGAAACTTACCACATCATTATGAGATCATACTTTATTCCCATTTAAATCATAACTCAAAACTTTGATACTTATATAACTCAGTACACATTCATACATAATCCAAAAATAAGTCACCACATCATTCAAATTAAACAAGAAGAATTAAGAAAAGAGTAAACTAAAATCGGGACCATTCGCTCAGTGCAAACCGGGACCACAGCGAATTTAGAGGTTTCTCACATAACGACTTATCTCCCAGTGCGAATAAACTTCCAGTGGTACTAGACCTTGAACTCGCACCCAACGACATCTATGGCTAAGCGAAACTCTCCAAAAAATGGATCGGGCCCTCAACTCACTCGCTCAGCACACATATTCACTATTCGAATAAAATTGACAGTGTTCCCAAACCCCAACCATTTGCTTAATGCACCCTCTCGCTGAGCAGAAGTCCTTAGGCAAAAGACCAAACTCTACAACCACTCGATGAGCGAATCTACTCGCTCAGCGAGTCTGCATAATCTGCAGCACCAAATCTGCAGAATTATGCAACCTACACCAAATTTACCAATTTCAACTATTTTTCCCAACTTCTAACTCTCCTAAATTGTGTTATACACCTAATTAGACTTGAACAAGGGTGTCTAAACCTTTCTAACCTCATTCTAAAGTGATTGCTAACCAATTCCCCCTTCAAAACATCAAATTTCTCAACGTAGGGATCCAAATCTCATTCCACTACTTTTGACTCATTTTTAAGCAATTCAGTGACTCAAACAAGTCAAATTTGACTTACTCAAACTGTCTCAACAAACCAAATTAGTATCTAACCTCTAAATCAACTTTTCACCATCCCACTTCCTCTAAAAGAGCCACAATCAGCTAATACTTAACACAAAATATCACATTCTATACATTCAAACGAGTTCAAACATCATACAATATAGTTCATATCTAAAGTTCATCCATGCACACTTAAAACAACCACATTACACACATTAATTCTACCATTCAAAAACACAGTTTGAGCTCAATACATATAATACTAGCATACTCTTCACACATGCACTAAATCATTCACTAAATAAATAAAGAATCCAACTTCTCTTACCTCTATAATGTTGCATAACTCAAGAATTATCTCAACCGAGACTTGCACCGCAAGGAATGTCTAGAAACCTACAGTTCACCGATTGGTGAGGAGATTTCAACCTTTGAACCTAAATTGAGCTAAGAATCAAGAAAGAAGAACTCTCTTCACATGCAAAAACAGATTCTTTTGCATGCTCACAGATTTGGGGAAATTTAAGAAAAGGGAACGAAACTTACTTGCTCTGATAAAAAATCTAATCGAATAGACAAGTAGACCTTGACGCCGTGATCGTCTAGGCACCTCCTGATCGTCAAACAGATTATCCAAGCATGAGAATTTGTAGAGAAAAGCGAGAAAATGGTTTTTAAAGAGATAAAGTGTTCTTAAGTAATTAGACGCGTTTATAAAATTCTATTTATATTATAAGATTATTTTAAAATAAAATAATCAATCTCATTATTTTAATACATATATCTACTCTAATACTCTATTTTCTAGGTTCCTACATAATTTCTCAATAAAAAACTATCTCATTAAAAATATAAAAAAAAATAATAATCAAAATTACAATAAGTGTTGTGTTAAATCAATAATATGATAAAAATGTAACACTAAAATATTAATTTAAAGGTTTTCTTTTTCTTATTTTAGAAAATAAGATAATAAAATATAAATTTTAAGTTTAAGATTGATATTAAAAATAATTTAAATATATCTTTTTTCAATTCTCTAAAATGTATTTTAAAAACAAAATTTTGACATTGAATATTAAATAAATTTATTTTTGTAAATATTTTTCGAATTTCTCTACATTCCAATATAAAATCTTTATATTGAAAAAATACAAGTATAAATATAGATAATACTTATTTTTTTTCAATTGAATATAAAGATAAGATGCGTGTATATATATCTAATCCATACATCTCTTAATATATATTATTCTCTTATGATTTTATTTTTATAGCATTTTTTTACACACATTTTTCTCCTCTCTCCTAATTCTTTAATTTGTTTTATATTCACAAAAGTTATTTATACTTTTAAGATATTTTTTCACTTATTATAATCATGATTACACTTTATTTTCTTTGTGAAGTTATATTTTAATGGTCTTTTAACAATTCCATTATGGACAGAATAGTTTTTAACTCTTTAATTTATTTTATTGTTATTTTTCTTATATAAATAATAATATTTGATTCTCAAAATTTCAAGTGTACAAGAAACCCTTCATTTATTATGTAATATTAAAAATCTTATCTTTATATTCTTTTAATCCTTAATTTTTACTTCAATTTAAAAATTTTATTTTTTAAAATAACTTTTATTATCTCGTAATGGTTTAAATATTTCGATATTTGAAAATTTTTCTTAGATCTCTATCATATTCTTAATTATATATACAATTTTATGATATGTCAAATCTTTTATGAGATACATATTTAATCATTTTTACTTAATTTTTATATTTTTATTTATTATTTATTGTTATCATGTAAAATACTATTTTTATAATTTTTTATATAATTATTTTCATTTTTTAATTCACTTTTATAAGTGTAATTTTATCACTACAATTATATAAATACATTTTATTTATTATGATATAATAATTTATGAATCTTCTTTATCATTATCTTAATATAGATTAAAGTTTAGAAATGACAAATCTATATCTAAATTTAAATTAGGGTTAAATATGTTTTTAATTCCTCAACTATCAAGTGTTTTTGGGTTTAATTCTTCTTCCAAGCTTCATTTTCACCATTCTCTTTAATGAAATTGTAATATTTAGTCCTCGAAAACCAGTGATATTAAATTTTGAGTGCGCTGACTAACAATGTGTCAAGTTTCATGTCATGTGTACACTTAGAAATTGAAATTCTGAAATTAAAAGTTTTCTCCCTTCACTGCCCTCTTCTCCTCCTCCACCACCACATTCGCCTTCACCTCCTAAATATATTAATTGAATAATAAAACTAGCTTTCGCCCTTCACATATTATTAGAACTAATTGTAACACCATACTAAAACAAAGAACAATATCTCTAGTATTATTTATTAACTTTTTAATAATATTATCTCGATAAAATTAATGCCTGAACATATTTATTAAAATAATTTCAAAACCATTAAAATAACAACTTACAGGATAAAAATAACTTTATTTATAAACCAAATTGTATCTATATTTTAAATGGAACTTGTTATAACGTGACACTTCCCTTCTTTTACACTCCCACCTAACAACTCTAAATATTGTTATTTTATTTTAAAATTATGTTATATATTTTTATTAATTAAATAAAATATTTTATTATTAAAATGAATATATTATTATTTTATTTTAACATTTTGTTTATATAAGTTTTATTAATTAAATAATATTTTATTATTAAAAAGATTGTAAAATAAAAGTAAGAGAAAATCATTACGTAAAAATATAATTTTCCATTTTAAATTATGATTTACCGAACACAATTATACGTGTGAACCTGTGATGATATGAAAAGTTTTACAGGAATGAGATTTTTCTTTTACAGAGAAAACTATTACGTATTTTTTTTTCTCTTAAACTCGTCCTCGTGAGAAAAAAGAGATTCAATTTTAATACCTAAAAAACCATCATCGTTAACTTTAATGCATTTCAAGCAATAATCACAACAAATGTTTTTAATTTAAAACCACTTCTATAAATTACACATGGCTCTTTAATTATTAGAACAATTTAATGATATTGTTGGGTGATTTTAAGCTTCAAAATTGAATTATAAATATGTGCGTTGGTACATTAAAGTTATCAATTCATCATCTTTGATTAAATTAGAATAATTTGATTACGACGGTTGTAATACAATAATTAATTTTGCCATTTATCAGAAAATCACCTACTCCCAACGGTTTTAAGTAATAAGTTATAGAAATTTGGATATTTAATGTGCTTTCATCCACATTACATTGAAATAATGTATATAGAAATGAGAAGGTACATATATAAATATTGTCTACTTATTACTTAATTTATAATAAAAAAAAATTTCTAGTTACTCATTTCACTTTGTTGGATATATTAAATGCACGCTTATCTATAAATATTTCAAATATTTAAAAAATATATTTTATAAATTTTTAAAATAAAATTTAAATAAAATTAAAAATATATAAAATATAATATAAATTAAATTAAACATAAATTAAAATTTAATTTTAATTCAATTTAATTTAAATATAAATTAAATTTTAATTATAATTTTGGAAAATAGTGAGTATCAAAATAAATAAATAAATATATATATATATATATATATATATATATATATATATATATATATATATATATAATACGATACCTAATTTATTTATAAACAAATAATAAAATATTTGTTACACTGTGGATAATAAATATAAATACAAATTATTTATTGCAAATTTTATTTATAAATACATATGAGTATTTTTATTAGAGTTGTCAAAATGGGTCACAACTCGCGGGCCAATCCGGTCCACCACGGGTTCAGACTGGGTTAGGTTTGAAAAAATTATATTTTTTTTATACGGGTGAGATTTCAATTCGGTTCATTTAAACTCGAATCATGCGGGTTGAACCCCCGGCCCACCAACCCACCTACCTAATTTGTTTTATTAAAATTTAACTTTAGTTTTATAAAAAAATATTTATTAGTTTTTTTGCTTGATAAAATTATTTAAGTTTCTTATTTTCAAAATTAATTAAACACCCATATGTTAGGAGTGAAATTTGGGAGTAAAATTTGTTTAGATTTGAATTATAGAAAGTTTGTAATTTTTTTTTATTTAAAAGAAATTATAATTAAGTGAGTCAGTGAGCTAACTCATTTACCCATCAATCTATGGTGGGTTGGAGTGAGTTCAAATTTTTTTGTCTCGTTAATAAATGAGTCGAGTTGGGTTGACTTACTAAATGCTTAATCTGTAGTGAATCAGGTCGGGTCGGGTGGGGTGACCCATTTTGACAGCTCTAATTTTTATCATTCTAAATTATATATAATGTAAAACATAATCATAATTATCAGCATCTTTATACCATGCAACCTCTTAAAATCCTTTAAAAATTTTTAGTTAGTTATCATAGAATTATTTTGATATAGTTTTAATCCAAGTCATTTCCAACCACTTAAACATAAAGAATAATAGACTTCATTTGTTGGAGGTTAGGAATGTGAGTGACAAAGTGAATATGATGTGAAAGAGAGAGGAAAATAATGAAGTTGATTATGTGCAAATATAATGTGTATAAATGCATTTTCATGTGAGATTACCATCACAATAATCATGTCATATTCCATTTATATTTGATGACATATTTTTATAAAAAATGTTGAACCAAAATTCTTCTCACTCCCAAAAAAATCTTCCAAATCACAAATATTATATGAAGTGAAAAAAAAAAATTAATTACAGTAAAATGAAAGATAGGATCCACAAACTTCTTAAGGTATCATTTATTTTCGTAATAAATTAAAATTTATATTTACTTATATATTACAATTTAATTTTATTTATGATAGATATGTGAAAATTACACAATATAAAATATATAGCTTTGTTACTATGAACAACGCGAGTTGAATAAGCGTGACATTAAAATTCCATTTTTGGGTCCAATGAATATAAACTATGACGTAATTTGGTTGGACTTGGTAAAATTTGTTTGCCAGCTATTAACCGATCAATGGAATGTAGGTCCACACAAGAATGAAACTTGCAATCTCTTTTATTATTTAAAAAAAATTATTATAGTTTAGTTTAATTTAGGTTTAATCATTTATGCAGATTTGTATTAAATAGGTCATTCTATTTTAATTGGTCTCGATTAGATTTTTATTTTTGTAAATTTGACTTAATTAAAACTTTGCCGGTAATTAGAGTGGACGTTAAACTTTTTGTCTTTTTGCTTCCTCATGATGCAATTTTTAATCACGTGTCATAGTGTGATCGTCTTACCTAAAATTTATTCCTTCTTCTCCATGTGGTTCCTCACGAAACACCGTCTCGGTGAGACCTCCGTGTAACAGCTTAGCTCCTGCGCATCAAGTGATGAGAAGTCCTTCAGCAACAGTGTCCTCTGCACGCTCCTGATCAGCGCGAGCAGGCTGTTCTCTTCGGAGGCACATAACTTCGGGGCCTTCCGCGGCGGGAGGTAGGGCCATCGGTCTTGTACCATATGAAAAAATTAAGGTTGATGGAATTAGCAATATATGAAAAAGTTTCGTTTTTTAAATATTTGTTACACTCTTTATCTCTTGATATGGGTATACAGATTTTGAAGATTTTTGTTTTTATTATTTTTTCTTTTTCTTTTTATTTTGGGGATTGTACTTGATTTGCAGAAGATTGTTTAAGTTAAACTGACTTTTCTTTACTTTTCCAAAAACAAAGGACCTTTAAACATCCATCTTCAAATGTTGGTCAGTTTCTGGGCTGCATAAAAAATCCTTCTTTTTTGGGTGATGATAGAGAAAATTGAGGAAAATATAATGCACTGTGGAGTGTTTTTCCATTCCACACACTTTCTGTCTTGATGAGTTATTTATAATTAATCCCTGGAACTGGCCTCTTTTTGCGAAGGAGCATCACCATTTTTGTTTTCATGGATTTGTTAAATCTAATGCTTCCAGTTTTTAAAAGGCCTTTCTCTTGGAAAAGGAGTGCGAGGTAGAGGTGGAGTCGATCATGGTCTACAGTCTTCTCGTCGACAACCACAAGATAGGTTAAGGGTGATAACATTTTCGGATTATTACGACTTTGAATTGTGCAAAAATAAAAAATAGGTTTCAGCTCTCTGAATTTTATATTTGGAAAGTTGGAATCAAAACGAAGAAGATAATGATCCATTTTCTGATATATGAAATAATGGAAAAAGTTTTGAACGGTGAAGAAAGAGAAAACGTCGTGTCATTTTTTACGCCATCCAGTCAGCAAACACAGTGTTACGTCATTAAAAGTTATACAGTTAGTAAACTAAGACACAAATTTTAAAACCATACAATCCAATTAATGACCAGGTTTTAATTGAATCAAATTTACAAAAATAGATACCTTATCGAGACCAATTAAAATATGAGGAACTATTTCAGACAAATTTACATAAACACGTTCGAAATAATTAAACCTTTAATTTAAATGCTTAAAAGTAATATTTTTTAAAAATGTAAATAGAAATATCATTGTGATGCAAGAGATTATTTTACTCTTTTAATGAATAATTTATTCGAAATTACACTTAATAATTTTTAAATTAACTCTGCATCTTTTTATTTAACTGCTTTTAATCTAATTAATTATAATTAATATTTAGAAACAGAAGAATAGGTATATAACTTATGACTACTTATACTTTAAACCTTAATAAGAGATAAGAGTTTATTCGTTCATCTTAATAATTATTTCAGTAGGCTATTAACGAGGAATCCTATCAGATTCTTTTTTAAGGGTGTGTTCACTTGAGAGTGATTCAGAGAGATGATTTGTGGGAGAGTGATAAAGTGGATTTGAGGAGGATTTTTTTTGTGTTTATTTAAGTGAATTTGAAGGTAATTGAGAGTGAATTTAGAGGTAAAGTTTATGAAAATTAGTATAGGATTTGATTGATATGACAGTTTTAAAAAAATTGTTTAATTGATAGAAATTAAAGATTACCAAAATATCCCTAAGTATTAAAGTAATATAAAATTATATTTGTTAATGTTATATTTAATTGTAAAAATGTTTATAAAAAATAAAAAATAAAAATTAATTATTAAAATTAATTTTAAAAATCTAAAAAAATTATAATTTAAAATATGAATTTATTTTTTTCTCATAAGTGTTTAGGGAGACGCTTATACTGGCAGTGTCATAAAGTTTCATTTCACAAGTACATAATATATGCATCTCATATTCAATTGGAAAAAACAACAAACCTGAAACATAAAAATCATGGAAGGGTACAATGTTTTTGGAACCTTTTATCCAGCTTTGGAGTTGGTATACGAAGGGTAAACATGACAATTACTCTCCATTCACCCCAAATCATCTCATAGGAGCGGGTGATAGAAAAATTGCGCATCTCGCAAATCCGCTTGGTTCATTGCTCGCAAATCCCTGAAACCGAACACGATCTTAATCGCAAACCATCGCCCACAAATCTTCGTCTACAGTAATTTCTTCGCAAGTGAACACCGCCAAATAACTATTTTTCATCCTTTTTAAAGACTCTAATGCACTTCCTACTTAGAAACAGCATTTTAAAAGGTGATATCTTTTAGTACATAATTTAGTACTAGGTTACAATGTGATAAATAAATAAATAAATACTTATGAGTTAGGGTTCAAAACTCGAAAAGTTCAAAACAAATTTAAGAATGAGAGAAAATCTTTTATTTATAATTTATATTTTGAATTTTTATATAAAATTATTTATTAAATTATTAAAATTTATTTTATTTACCAATTTTTTAATAAATAATAAGACTATTCGTTTAACCTTTATTAAAATATTGTTAATTTTAAATAATATTTTACTTTAAGTTTGAGAAATTTCTTTTGATTGAAATAAGTAATACTGAAATTGTTAATATTGTTTTATAAACTATATATGTATTTAGAAAAGAATATATTCTTTTTTATATGATTAAGAATGTCAATTGGTTTTTTATTTTCCAAACTTATAATTTTTCTTAAAATATTTAATCATGAAAATAAATCTAATTCATCAAGATCAACTAATTATCATGTTTAAAAAAAAATCAAAATTTAACTATTTGTCTTTCAAAAGTGTACAATTTAGTGACTTTAATTTTTTTAACACTAAATAAAAACAAAAAATATCTTCATATATTTTAAATTATTCAAATATTTTTGAAATGTGATAATTTCTTTATCTACAATATGCAAAAAATAATCAATTTTAAATTATTTTTAGAGATATTTTATTAGGAAACTTTTCTACCAATAAATCTATTAAATGTGTATCAATATTCTTCCATTGAGGTAGATCATATATATTTTTATCAAGAATAGAATCATCACGTAGTCTCTCAATCTTTTCATAGTTATGAGTTTGAGAATCATACTAGTTATTATCAAGTTTGAATTTTGAGTTTAACAAGACACGTGGTTGATATGTAAGAGTACTTTTGCAAAAAAGGCCGACCTCAAGAAGATCTAACTGCAAAAAAAATTCTTCAATGCTTAAGTAAGAGTAGATAATATGAATAAGAAAAAAATATTACTTAAGTGAAAAACACTCACTAGTTGAACTTTTGACATTGGATCGAATGCAATGTGACTGTTGAGTTTAAGCATGAGTATCTAAAAGGTGATGATACATAAATGCTACATAAAGAGAGAACATAATGCCTTTTGTCATAAATGATCTTTATGATTGAAAATGTCTCGCTTTAAAGTGCATTAAAATCCTTATTCTAAAGACTAACCACTTCTCTTTCTCTCTTGTTGTTGCTTTCACTTATATCTATATTGTTATTGGATTATCTTGTTCATTAAAGACCACCCATTTATTTTTTAACGGGTTAAATATGTTTTTAGTCCCAATACTTTTGGATTGATTTTGGTTTTAGTCCTTCTTTTAAACTAAGGTACAATTTAGTTCTTCAACTTTAGAAAACTCCAAAAATGTGTCAAACAGTGTAAACAATCTAAATGCTATAATGAAACGTGCTTGAAACAACAAATAAAGTTAAAAAAATTTGGTAAAAAAGACTAAAACCAGAGTTTTCTAAAATTGAAGGAGTAAATTATACCTTAGTTTGAAAGAGGAACTAAAACCAAAATCGCCCCAAAATATAAGGACTAAAAACATATTTAAACTTTTTTAATTCACTTTTCTTATCTATATTTATAAATTTATTTGTTATGCAATTAAAGCCTCAAGTTTTCTCTTCCTCTGGCTTTTCGAACAGCCTTATTCAAATTTTCTAGTTGATATGTCTATATATTTTTATATGAAATAAAAAATTATAATATATTAAACACTATTAAAAATAAGTATAAAAAAAGTGAGTTAAAACAATAAAACCGGATTCTAGTTGTAAAGAAAGTAAACTGGATTGTAGACTTATAGTACCTTGAAGTTTCATGTCTTTTTCTTATTCTAAAGTCTTAACTTTTTCGTAAAAATGCAAAATTTATTTTGAGATTAATTATTAATAAATAGAATAAAAATAACATCAACACGAGAAAAACATACTAACCATAATTAAAAATAAAAAGACTGATACACAAGTAATATAAAATTTAAAGAATAAAATTTGTCAAAATTCTTAACAGAAGAACTCTAAAATAAAAGAAAACAATGAGACAAATAATGTAATCATTATATGAAAAATTAGAAAGAAATAAAAAAATATAATCAAAATTAAAATCATATATGGATAAAAGAAAAAAAAATATAATTAAAAATAAAGTTAGATAGATATAGAAATAGAAAGAAATATAAAAGATAAAAGTAGAATCAAAATTGAGATCACAAATATAAAAGAAGAATATATGATTAAAATTGATTATAAAATAATAAAGATAACTAATCATTATCTGTTTTAAAAAAAATTATAATTTATTAAAAAATAATTTAACTAATAAAATATCATTTTTAATATCAACGTGCACTAATAATAATTTAATTCAATTTTATTCTTAAACATAAACTTATATTTAATAGAAATATATTATATAATTTTTTTTGAGACTTTCTTTCTTAAACAAAATTTTATAATTAATATAATAAAAATATATTAATACTAAAAAGAACTTTTGAGATTTTTTTTCTTAAACATAATATTATAATTAATTTAATTGAAAAATATTAGTACTATTTTTTAAAAAAAAATTGTTTTCAGGCCTAAACCAAATACTTTACCTGTTTTATCCTTGAACGAGTCCTAAACTTAGTATAGAGAATTGTCACTAATTAATTAATTAACTGAAAATATATATACTCACATCATATACTTATTATTTGTAAAGTTAATTAAGTCAACTTATTAAGACTACCTATGGAATAGAGTCTTAGATATTTTCTTTTTTTATGTTGGACTGTTTCAAGAATTTTCGTATGATGACTACTTCCAGCCATCACTTTTAGTTTCTAGAACTTCATACATTTTCTTCAAAAGTTTCTCTGTTCTCTTTCCTCTTTTCAACCCATCGTTTCCTCACTTTAACGTGTATGGAAGATTAATAATATGAATATACATCAAGACAAGGACAACACACCACAGAGCAAAACGTTTCCTCGCGGAAATTTCATGCATGCAATATGGTTTACTTTCATTTGAATATGTAAATTACTTCATTATAACACCTAATTCATATCTTTACTTTTTTATTTATGGTTAAAATTCGAGTTCTCAAGAGATATAGGGAGTTCATAATTTATTTATTATAATTGATCTTAAAAAAGCTTTTACAATTTCATAATAAATGCACCAATTTATTAAATAACCTTACTTTGTCAATGTACTCAGTCTAAAGGATACAAATTCTTAAATCTAATCTATAATGATTTAAGTTTATATTACTTTTTAAGTTTATAAATCTATGGATTAATCTTAATTTTTTTTTTAACTTTAAGACTTATCCATTTTATTATATTTGGATCCAACGTAGATTTAATAATATTTTTTATTTAAAAAATTCAAGTATATCAAAGTTAATATCACATAGTTTAAGTTATATTTAACTCGAGTAAATTAAAGTCAAAAAATATATAAGTTACTTTGAACTTACGTCAAGTTAAGTCGGATTGGACCTAAATTAATTAGGTTTATGCGGGCTAAAGATAGATTGAGATGATTCAAGTCAAAGCTTGAGACGAGACAACTTAGGATGAAGTTCAAAATGAGTTAACCCGAGTTGAAGGTCGTACTAGCCAGAGGTCGAACCAAATCAAATTCGATAGAAGTTTGAGCCAAGTTAGCCTGAGACGAAAGTCAGATCGAGCATAGTTTATCTGGACTGAAGGCTAAGCTGAGTTGGTACATAGTCCGGGCCCAAGGTTGAGACCTGTTTACTTGGGTTAAAGGTTGAGTCAAGTCAGCATGGGTGGAAGATCGAGCCGAGTTTGTCTGATCGAAGGTCAAATGAGTCGTGGCCGAAAGATTGAACTGAGTCAGCTCGGACCGATGGTCGAGCCAAGTTGGTATGAGCAAAGTCAACCCAAGTTAAGTCGGCTCGTGCTAAAGGTCGAGTATGTTCGAGTCAAAGGTTAAGTTGAGTCGGCATAGGCTTAAGGTTGAGTTGTGTGAGCCTGAACTCCTTGAGTTAAGAGAGTGAACAATTTACTTCATAATTTAGAATTAATCTCTCTTTCTGCTTTTCACTTGAGAAACCACTTCTCAACTTAATCCCAACTCTTATTCATTAAGCTCATCTTTTCTCTTCTTCTTTCTTCTTTTTCTTCTCAATACTCTTTTTCTTTTTATTTGTATTTTTTTTTTCAAATTTTCCAACAACCCCAAACTTGAACCATTCTCTTGTACCATACATGCATACTCTACTCAACTCAAGGTAAGGATTTCAAAGGTTTTTTCACATTTAGGTCAAGGTTCAAAGGATAAAATATATTTTTTTTCTTTTAGGTTAAAATGTTGGCATTTGCTTACAAGGTAGAAGAACAAATGGCCTTGATCATTTGTAACAAGCAAGCAAATAGTTCAATCAGAGAAACTCGGGCAAAATCAACTATGATGCAATAACATTCAACAATAAACTCTGGAGCCCAACCTCTCAGAGGTTAACTTAAGTTCCACTATTTTTTACACATCCTGCCAAGCACATTAATCACAATTGAAGCCATGCATCTGTCTTAAACAACTATGAGCAACCACCATTTGTGCTTAAAAGCTAAACCAATCATTATCTCAACATGAATCACAAGACAATAAACCAAACACAAGATAATCTTACTTCTCACAATCAACAATTTATCACTTAACACCAAACCATTGCAACAACTATCCATTTAACTAAGTGCATAACTCAAACTAAAATTAAAAACAAAATAAACAAAATCCAAACAAGCATAAAAAAAAACATAAGAAAAATCCTGATCTAGCAGCATCAGGAGATGTTGTCACCACTCCCATCAAAGGCATCTAAATCTTCCTCCAAATCATTCTTATCATCCTCATCTTCATCGTACTCATCATCCTCATCCTCATCATCCTCTACCATAGCTTAGGCTCCGGACGTGCCACCTCCTCCACTAGCTTGGGCCTGGTCCCTACGCCAAGACATATGAGTGCTGAACTCATCAAGTGACATGCAATGAAGTTTGAGAGAAGCAACATATAAACTAAAAACATCTCAAACACTCAAAGAAAAATCAAATCGAACCATATAACTACATCAACTAAAAAGAAAAGTTTAGAAACTGGGTTGCCTCCTAGTAAGTGCTTGTTTAATGTCACGAGCCTGATGCCACTATGCTTAAGTTTTACTTTTGATGTTGGCGTGCTTCTTTCTTTCATAACACCAACATAATTTCAGCAGCTTCCTAATCACCAACTTGACTCTACTAGAATAAGGAGTCTCAATCTCAAGAACTCCATTTGCTTTGATAGTCTTGATAACCCATAACTTGTTCTTGAGTTTCACTAGTTTGCCAGGTTTGGGTTCATTATTTTCCTGCACAGAGTCATGGTGAACTAGTTTCTCTTCCTTATCTCCATCCTCTTCCTTTATTTTTGGAGAAAAACAATTATGGCTCCTCTTGACCAACTTGGCAGCTTGATCAGGTAGATTAGTCACTGATAGAACTTCATATGTTGTTTTAGGACTAGTCTGTTTTACTTGAATTGGCTGCACATTATCAAAGACAATAAAAGTCACCTCTTCATCTTGATCGTTCAACGTTAAAACTCCACCATCTACATGAATGAAAACCTTGGTTGTCTTCATAAATGGTCTTCTAAGAATGAGAGGGATCTCTACATCTTCCCCTATTTCCATCACTACAAAATCAACTGGGAATTTGAGTTTATCAATCTAGGTCACCACATCTTCCACTACACCATAAGGATGCTTGATGGATCTGTCTACCATTTGCAACATCATTCTTGTGGGTTTGACCTCCAGACCACCAATCTTCTTGAGCATAGATAGGGACATCAGATTGATGTTAGCCCCTAAGTTAATAAGAGCCTTCCCTATATCATGATTCCCAATGATGCATGAGATGGTGAAAATCCCCAGATCTTTGAATTTAGGAGGAAGAGTCTTCTACATAATGGCACTACAATTACCCTGTACTTCAATTGTTCCCTCAACTAAATACTTCTTCTTTTTACTGAGGAACTGCTTCAAGTATTTTGCATAAGCAGGGATTTGTTGCAATGCTTCGATCAAGGGCATAGTAATCTCCAACTTCTTGAAGATATCCATGAAACGCCCAAATTGCTTCTCTTTTTCCTTCCTTGAGTAGACTTTAGGGAAGGAAAGGGCTTCTCAATTATTTTTCCTTTTTTACTCACTTCCTCATTTTCTTTCTTTTCCTCCCCCTTATTTCTCTCATTTTCTTTCTTTTCCTCCCCCTCATTTCTCTCATTTTCTTTCTTTTCCTCCCCCTCATTTCTCTCATTTTCTTTCTTTTCCTCCCCTTCATTTCTCTTATTTTCTTTTCTCTCAGCCTCTTATTTTCTCTCTTCATTCATCTAATATTTTTCACTCATCTCATCTTTCTCGTTTCTCTCCATTTTTCTCTCATATAACATCTTGTCACTTCTAGTCATAATGACATTACATTCCTCCTTAAGGATAACTTCAGTATTAGTCCCAAAATTCTTCTTATATTTCTCCTCCAACTTCTTAGCTAGTTGACCAACCTGTATCTCCAAATTTCTAATGGCAGATTCTATGCTTTTATGATTGGAGATGGACACTTGCATGATTTGTTGTAGTGTGTCCTCCAGCTTTGCGGTCCTGTCAGATAAGGAGGGTTGTGGTTGGTATTGCTGTTGTGGTGGTCTATTTAATGGTCCAGCTTGCCCTTGGCCCATGCTTGGTGAGGTCTCCAACCTTGGTTGTAGTTACCTTGGCGGCCCTGATTGCCCATTCTTCTTGGGCATTGATTTGCATGACACACTGACCATTTATATGATCTCTACTACATAGCTCACAACCTTGATGTTGAGCTTGAGAGACATTTTGAAGCTCTTTAGGAAGTTGAGAGATTTTCTTCATTAAGGTCTCAAGTTGCTTAGTCATTATCTTATTTTGAGCTAATAGAGCATCTTGAGATTGTAGTTGAAGACTCCTTTTTGTTGAAAATGAGCTCTTTCATTTTGCGTCTCATTATCATAGCAGCCATATTCTCTATCAAATCATAAGCTTCACCTGGAGTCTTCCACTCGATGTTACCTCAAGTTGAGGCATCCAACATCAATTTAGTCTGAGATTTGAGTTCTCCAAAAAAAAGAATGACTACTGTAGGTTGCCTACCAGGTGTGCTTGTATTCCCAGCAACACTGTATTACATACAAAATTTGAACCTTATATACAGATTTTTTCCGTAGGTAATAACATTTTTTCTTGTGTGTTTGAATCCAAATTTGTTGGCTCTAGTCTCTACTCAAGAATCTAGCACCATCTCTTTGAACTTTGTCTCTCGTTTTACTCTTCTTTCTCTTTCCTTGCTTCTCCATGTACTTAAATGTATACATAAGTGTTTGAAATTACTTGAGTTTTTTTTTTAACAAGAATATGGTTAAAAAGAAAAAGCTAAGTCACGTAGAAATGAAAATATTGTAACAATCCCAATAACATGATCCAACAAAATTAATGGTTCAGTGTGAAGAATGGAAAGGTAGAAGATATAGGAGGAGGAGAGAGCTTGCACGGAAAGAAATGGTTTCTCAGACAAGAGGAATGAGTTAAAAATCAGCGTTTCAAAACTAGCACAATTTTTTATTTTAAAGTACTCAACCTCATCTGTTGCCATCTGTCATACTTTTTTGCTGACTCATATCCAAGTCCTTACATTCTTCCCAACAACAAAATTTTCGTCCTCGAAAATTAAGACTTACCAGAAAACAGGTGGAAGAATAATTCCCTTATGACGTCTTCCAATTTCTCGGTAGAGTTATATGTTCTCATGTCTTGAACAACCTTGACTAGATTGATGAGTTTTTCATAAAAAAAAATATACTAAAGTATACTCTCCCTAATGTTGACCGAATGTATCTATGATCGAGTGATTATGCATAAGTAGGAAATGAACGGTGTTTAAGAAAATAAGAAATTCAAATGAAAATTATGAAGATAAGGACCAAAAGATAACGTTTTAATTAAGAGATCAACATTCTGAAGATAATTTTATAATTTCATAATTTTGTAATTTTATAATTTCATATTTTATAATTTAATAATTTCATAATTTTGTAAATTCATAATTTCATAATTTTATAATTTTGTAATTTCATAATTTCATAATTTATAATTTCATAATTTCATAATTTCATAATTTCATAATTATATAATTTCATAATTTTATAATTTTATAATTTTATAATTTTATAATTTTATAATTTTATAATTTTATAATTTTATAACTTCATAACTTCATAATTTCATAATTTCATAATTTCATAATTTCATAATTATATAATTTTATAATTTTATAATTTTATAATTTTATAATTTTATAATTTTATAATTTTATAATTTTATAATTTTATAATTTTATAATTTTATAATTTTATAATTTTATAATTTTATAATTTTATAATTTTATAATTTTATAATTTTATAATTTTATAATTTTATAATTTTATAATTTTATAATTTTATAATTTTATAATTTTATAATTTTATAATTTTATAATTTTATAATTTTATAATTTTATAATTTTATAATTTTATAACTTTATAATTTTATAATTTTATAACTTTATAATTTTATAATTTTATAATTTTATAATTTTATAATTTTATAATTTATAATTTTATAATTTTATAATTTTATAATTTTATAATTTTATAATTTTATAATTTTATAATTTTATAATTTTATAATTTTATAATTTTATAATTTTATAATTTTATAATTTTATAATTTTATAATTTATAATTTTATAATTTTATAATTTTATAATTTTATAATTTTATAATTTTATAATTTTATAATTTTATAATTTTATAATTTTATAATTTTATAATTTTATAATTTTATAATTTTATAATTTTATAATTTTATAATTTTATAATTTTATAATTTTATAATTTTATAATTTTATAATTTTATAATTTTATAATTTTATAATTTTATAATTTTATAATTTTATAATTTTATAATTTTCTAATTTTATAATTTTCTAATTTTATAATTTTATAATTTTATAATTTTATAATTTTATAATTTTATAATTTTATAATTTTATAATTTTATAATTTTATAATTTTATAATTTTATAATTTTATAATTTTATAATTTTATAATTTTATAATTTTATAATTTTATAATTTTATAATTTTATAATTTTATAATTTTATAATTTTATAATTTTATAATTTTATAATTTTATAATTTTATAATTTTATAATTTTATAATTTTATAATTTTATAATTTTATAATTTTATAATTTTATAATTTTATAATTTTATAATTTTATAATTTTATAATTTTATAATTTTATAATTTTATAATTTTATAATTTATAATTTTATAATTTTATAATTTTATAATTTTATAATTTTATAATTTTATAATTTTATAATTTATAATTTTATAATTTTATAATTTTATAATTTTATAATTTTATAATTTTATAATTTTATAATTTTATAATTTTATAATTTTATAATTTTATAATTTTATAATTTTATAATTTTATAATTTTATAATTTTATAATTTTATAATTTTATAATTTTATAATTTTATAATTTTATAATTTTATAATTTTATAATTTTATTATTTTATAATTTTATAATTTTATAATTTTATAATTTTATTATTTTATAATTTTATTATTTTATAATTTTATAATTTTATTATTTATTATTTTATAATTTTATAATTTTATAATTTTCTAATTTTATAATTTTATAATTTTATAATTTAATAATTTTATAATTTTATAATTTTATAATTTTATAATTTAATAATTTTATAATTTTATAATATTATAATATTATAATTTTATAATTTTATAATTTTATAATTTTATAATTTTATAATTTTATAATTTTTATAATTTTATAATTTTATAATTTTATAATTTTATAATTTTAAAATTTTATAATTTTATAATTTTATAATTTTATAATTTTATAATTTTCTAATTTTATAATTTTATAATTTTCTAAGTTTATAATTTTCTAATTTTATAATTTTATAATTTTATAATTTTATAATTTTCTAATTTTATAATTTTATAATTTTATAATTTTATAATTTTATAATTTTAAAATTTTAAAATTTTAAAATTTTATAATTTTATAATTTTATAATTTTATAATTTTATAATTTTATAATTTTATAATTTTATAATTTTATAATTTTATAATTTTATAATTTTATAATTTTATAATTTTATAATTTTATAATTTTATAATTTTATAATTTTATAATTTTATAATTTTATAATTTTATAATTTTATAATTTTATAATTTTATAATTTTATAATTTTATAATTTTATAATTTTATAATTTTATAATTTTATAATTTTATAATTTTATAATTTTATAATTTTATAATTTTATAATTTTATAATTTTATAATTTTATAATTTTATAATTTTATAATTTTATAATTTTATAATTTTATAATTTTATAATTTTATAATTTTATAATTTTATTATTTTATTATTTTATTATTTTATAATTTTATTATTTTATAATTTTATAATTTTATAATTTTATAATTTTATAATTTTATAATTTTCTAATTTTCTAATTTTATAACTTTATAATTTTCTAATTTTATAATTTTATAATTTTATAATTTTATAATTTTATAATTTTATAATTTTATAATTTTATAATTTTATAATATTATAATTTTATAATTTTGTAATTTTATAATTTTATAATTTTATAATTTTATAATTTTATAATTTTATAATTTTATAATTTTATAATTTTATAATTTTTATAATTTTTATAATTTTATAATTTTAAAATTTTATAATTTTACAATTTTATAATTTTATAATTTTATAATTTTAAAATTTGATAATTTTCTAAGTTTATAATTTTCTAATTTTATAATTTTATAATTTTATAATTTTATAATTTTCTAATTTTCTAATTTTATAATTTTATAATTTTATAATTTTCTAATTTTATAATTTTATAATTTTATAATTTTATAATTTTATAATTTTATAATTTTATAATTTTATAATTTTATAATTTTATAATTTTATAATTTTATAATTTTATAATTTTATAATTTTATAATTTTATAATTTTATAATTTTATAATTTTATAATTTTATAATTTTATAATTTTATAATTTTATAATTTTATAATTTTATAATTTTATAATTTTATAATTTTATAATTTTATAATTTTATAATTTTATAATTTTATAATTTTATAATTTTATAATTTTATAATTTTATAATTTTATAATTTTATAATTTTATAATTTTATAATTTTATAATTTTATAATTTTATAATTTTATAATTTTATAATTTATAATTTTATAATTTTATAATTTTATAATTTTATAATTTTATAATTTTATAATTTTATAATTTTATAATTTTATAATTTTATAATTTTATAATTTTATAATTTTATAATTTTATAATTTTAAAGTTTTATAATTTTATAATTTTATAATTTTATAATTTTATAATTTTCTAATTTTATAATTTTATAATTTTCTAAGTTTATAATTTTCTAATTTTATAATTTTATAATTTTATAATTTTATAATTTTCTAATTTATAATTTTATAATTTTATAATTTTATAATTTTATAATTTTATAATTTTATAATTTAAATTTTAAATTTAAAATTTTATAATTTTATAATTTTATAATTTTATAATTTTATAATTTTATAATTTTATAATTTTATAATTTTATAATTTTATAATTTTATAATTTTATAATTTTATAATTTTATAATTTTATAATTTTATAATTTTATAATTTTATAATTTTATAATTTTATAATTTTATAATTTTATAATTTTATAATTTTATAATTTTATAATTTTATAATTTTATAATTTTATAATTTTATAATTTTATAATTTTATAATTTTATAATTTTATAATTTTATAATTTTATAATTTTATAATTTTATAATTTTATAATTTTATAATTTTATAATTTTATAATTTTATAATTTTATAATTTTATAATTTTATAATTTTATAATTTTATAATTTTATAATTTTATAATTTTATAATTTTATAATTTTATAATTTTATAATTTTATTATTTTATTATTTTATAATTTTATTATTTTATAATTTTATAATTTTATAATTTTATTATTTTATAATTTTATAATTTTCTAATTTTCTAATTTTATAATTTTATAAATTTCTAATTTTATAATTTTATAATTTATAATTTATAATTTTATAATTTTATAATTTTATAATTTTATAATTTTATAATATTATAATTTTATAATTTTGTAATTTTATAATTTTATAATTTTATAATTTTATAATTTTATAATTTTATAATTTTATAATTTTCTAATTTTATAATTTTTATAATTTTTATAATTTTATAATTTTAAAATTTTATAATTTTACAATTTTATAATTTTATAATTTTATAATTTTAAAATTTGATAATTTTCTAAGTTTATAATTTTCTAATTTTATAATTTTATAATTTTATAATTTTATAATTTTCTAATTTTCTAATTTTATAATTTTATAATTTTATAATTTTCTAATTTTATAATTTTATAATTTTATAATTTTATAATTTTATAATTTTATAATTTATAATTTTATAATTTTATAATTTTATAATTTTATAATTTTATAATTTTATAATTTTATAATTTTATAATTTTCTAATTTTATAATTTTATAATTTTATAATTTTATAATTTTAATTATAATTTTATAATTTTATAATTTTATAATTTTATAATTTTATAATTTTATAATTTTATAATTTTATAATTTTATAATTTTATAATTTTATAATTTTATAATTTTATAATTTTATAATTTTATAATTTTATAATTTTATAATTTTATAATTTTATAATTTTATAATTTATAATTTTATAATTTTATAATTTATAATTTTATAATTTTATAATTTTATAATTTTATAATTTATAATTTTATAATTTTATAATTTTATAATTTTATAATTTTATAATTTTATAATTTTATAATTTTATAATTTTATAATTTTATAATTTTATAATTTTATAATTTTATAATTTTATAATTTTATAATTTTATAATTTTATAATTTTTAATTTTATAATTTTATAATTTTATAATTTTATAATTTTTAATTTTATAATTTTAATTTTAATTTTATAATTTTACAATTTTATAATTTTATAATTTTATAATTTATAATTTATAATTTTATAATTTTATAATTTTATAATTTTATAATTTTATAATTTTTATAATTTTATAATTTTATAATTATATTTATAATTTTATAATTTTATAATTTTATAATTTTATAATTTTATAATTTTATAATTTTATAATTTTATAATTTTATAATTTATAATTTTATAATTTTATATTTATAATTTTATAATTTTATAATTTTATAATTTTATAATTTTATAATTTTATAATTTTATAATTTTATAATTTTATAATTTTATAATTTTATAATTTTATAATTTTATAATTTTATAATTTATATTTTATAATTTTATAATTTTATAATTTTATAATTTTATAATTTTATAATTTTATAATTTTATAATTTATAATTTTATAATTTTATAATTTTATAATTTTATAATTTTATAATTTATATTTTATAATTTTATAATTTTATAATTTTATAATTTTATAATTTTATAATTTTATAATTTTATAATTTTATAATTTTATAATTTTATAATTTTATAATTTTATAATTTTATAATTTTATAATTTTATAATTTTATAATTTTATAATTTTATAATTTTATAATTTTATAATTTTATAATTATTATAATTTTATAATTTATAATTTTATAATTTATAATTTTATAATTTTATAATTTTATAATTTTATAATTTTATAATTTTATAATTTTATAATTTATAATTTTATAATTTTATAATTTTATAATTTTATAATTTTATAATTTTATAATTTTATAATTTTATAATTTTATAATTTTATAATTTTATAATTTTATAATTTTATAATTTTATAATTTTATAATTTTATAATTTTATAATTTTATAATTTTATAATTTATAATTTATAATTTATAATTTTATAATTTTATAATTTTATAATTTTATAATTTTATAATTTATAATTTTATAATTTTATAATTTTATAATTTTATAATTTTATAATTTTATAATTTTATAATTTTATATTTTATAATTTTATAATTTTATAATTTATAATTTTATAATTTATTATTTTATTATTTTATAATTTATAATTTTATAATTTTATAATTTTATTATTTTATTATTTTATAATTTTATTATTTTATAATTTTATAATTTTATAATTTTATTATTTTATAAGTTTATAATTTTCTAATTTTCTAATTTTATAATTTTATAATTTTATAATTTTCTAATTTTATAATTTTATAATTTTATAATTTTATAATTTTATAATTTTATAATTTTATAATTTTATAATTTTATAATTTTATAATTTTATAATATTATAATTTTATAATTTTCTAATTTTATAATTTTATAATTTTATAATTTTATAATTTTATAATTTTATAATTTTATAATTTTATAATTTTATAATTTTATAATTTTATAATTTTATAATTTTATAATTTTATAATTTTATAATTTTATAATTTTATAATTTTATAATTTTATAATTTTATAATTTTTATAATTTTATAATTTTATAATTTTATAATTTTACAATTTTATAATTTTATAATTTTATAATTTTAAAATTTTATAATTTTCTAAGTTTTTAATTTTCTAATTTTATAATTTTATAATTTTATAACTTTATAATTTTATAATTTATAATTTATAATTTTATAATTTTATAATTTTATAATTTTCTAATTTTATAATTTTATAATTTTATAATTTTATAATTTTATAATTTTATAATTTTATAATTTTATAATTTTATATTTTATAATTTTATAATTTTATAATTTTATAATTTTATAATTTTATAATTTTCTAATTTTATAATTTTATTTTATAATTTTATAATTTTATAATTTTATAATTTTATAATTTTATAATTTTATAATTTTATAATTTTATAATTTTTATAATTTTATAATTTTATAATTTTATAATTTTATAATTTTATAATTTTATAATTTTTAATTTTATAATTTTATAATTTTATAATTTTATAATTTTATAATTTTATAATTTTATAATTTTATAATTTTTAATTTTATAATTTTATAATTTTATAATTTTATAATTTTATAATTTTCTAATTTTATAATTTTATAATTTTATAATTTTATAATTTATAATTTTATAATTTTATATTTTATAATTTTATAATTTTAATTTTATAATTTTATAATTTTATAATTTGTAATAATTTTAATAATTTTATAATTTTATAATTTTATAATTTTATAATTTTATAATTGTATAATTTTATATTTTATAGAATTTTTATAATTTTATAATTTTATAATTTTATAATTTTATAATTTTATAATTTTATAATTTATAATTTTATAATTTTATAATTTATATTTTATAATTTTATAATTTTTTAATTTTATAATTTTTTAATTTTATTTTTAATTTTATAATTTTATAATTTTATAATTTTATATTTTATAATTTTATAATTTTACTAATTTTATATTTTATAATTTTATAATTTTATAATTTTATAATTTTATAATTTTATAATTTATAATTTTATAATTTTATAATTTTATAATTTATAATTTTATAATTTTATAATTTTATAATTTTATAATTTTATTAATTTTATAATTTTATAATTTTATAATTTTATAATTTTATAATTTTAATAATTTATAATTTTATAATTTTATAATTTTATAATTTTATAATTTTATAATTTTTATAATTTTATAATGTTATAATTTTATAATTTTATAATTTTATAATTTTATAATTTTCTAATTTTATTTTTATAATTTATAATTTTAT